>CM060685.1:204170008-205370008 GCA_030686995.1 Artemisia argyi | reverse complement strand
TTAGATTCAATTGGTAGGCGACGATCACCAATTGTATTACATGTACAACTCTTAGATCCTTATGGGACTCATGGCATCTAGTGTTCAAACAACTAGTGTCATGTTGGCATGTTTAGTCCCATCTTTGCCTTGGGTCAAGGTCTCACCGCTTAACTCGATTAAGTCATCCAATTTGAGGACGTGCGAGAATATATCTAGGTCTCACGCATAGAGAATAGTCACCTTGGGTTACAATTCAACCTAGGTCCCACGCATAGGCAAAAGGTAATTGCAAGTGTTCTCAATATTGGACGGCATGATTTAAATTTTGACGGGTAAAAGTTTTGATGTGTATCAAAAGGTGTACGAAAGAAGCATGCATTCATCCTTCGTAGCACAAGTTAAAAAATTTTCTTAACTTAAGTCTAATCATTGTTTTAATTTATGTTTGTCGAGTTGTCCATTTTCAAGACTAATATACATCCTATGTGGATTAATAAGTTTGGACAATACATAAAAGAAATAACAAGCATAACAAATTTAAGCGTTATTTTAAAAACAATGATTTCAAGTTTCAAAAACTTAGTAAAACTAAATTAAAAGACTTAGTTTTGAAAATGGTTTGTGTTTCGTTTTAAGTTTTAGAAAACTATTTGCAATTTTACATATGATCACAAGATATATAAAAAGCAAAAACAAACACAACCACAATATGCAAAGCCTCAACCGATGAAAAAACCTATGCTTGGTCTCGTGAGCCATCACGAGAACCAAGAGTCAACTACGGAAAAACCGCACAACCACACGGAGGACTCCCACTTGCTCCAAGACAATCAAGAGCAAGTTGGAAGCCCATAATACACATGAAAGGTAGTTGCTGTCCATCCAGAATTTCTGTGTTCGGGGGCCCAAATGTCCTTGAAGGAGGCTTCCCCGGGCTTAGCTCAAAACTAGAAACTTGTAGGCCCATGTCTTGCATACCTGAAAAAAAATTTCAGCCAAACATACCTTACCAATCGCCTTAAAACTCCGTTTTACCAACTGGTGTTCCAGCAGTCATTTTTCGGCAAAAATGTCTTTAACTGTTTCGCCTTTCACCACCAAGCCACCATTACATTATATTGAAAGTAAAATACAACTAATCTACTTTTAATCTACTGTAAAAGTGCCCAACATTGGCTACAACCAAAAGAATATCATTACATAAATGCTTAAACAAGTGGCAAAACCCCGAAACACGAAATTAAACAACATTCACAACCATTCAATGCACAAGTGGTCTAGGTTTTCATCGGCTTTGCATATAAACATAATAATACAATAATATTATGAAAAAACATGGTGTTGGCTAACTCCATGGACAAACATGCATGTATTTGCCATGGAAACAAAATAAATAACAAGAAATAAATTGTTATCCAACGAAAACGAAGAAATTAATTAACAAGAATTAAAACCCCTTTTGGTACTCGTGTCAAATGGCTCAAGGATCAAAACCCACTGATATTAGGACCTTCAAAATACCATTTTACCATAGAAAAATTGGGCTATGGTGCTGAATTAAAACCGTTTCAAAAACCGATAAAAAAAACAAGCATTTTAGACCATTTTACACGTACCCGACAAGTAACCAATTAACGTATGCATAACAGATGGCCATGGGACCAAAAAGTGCAGATCATTAGACCGCTAAAGGGTCGTTCAAATGTGAAAAAATTGGAGCCCTAGGGCTGTTTTAACCATGACTTCAAAATCATCAAAAAAACACCCGTTTTAGCCATTTTTATGCATACCCGATAATCATATGGCACATATGATGGCTCGTGATACCACTATAGGTGATGTTGAATATATAAACATAAAAGAACATATAAACGCAGTGGAAAAACATCACCAACAAAGGATCCATATAGTCATATGATCAATCAAATAATAAACAACAACATGTTACACCTTTGTAGTGTGATCGGTAGAATCAAATGGAGACCATCACCAACACCATGAACCACCTATGAAACCAAGTGACCAAAATAGATCACCTCTATGATGGAAACACACTACATGTCACCGATCACCACCCGATGCTATTCTTGACCTCGTAACCATCGATCTAGCCTTGAACTACACTAGAATAAGGTTAGATGGGATCAAAAACCACAAACCCTAATATGGGTGTGTTTAATTTCGTGGGGGAGAAAAAATTGGTAATTAGTTTTCTCATTTAATTAGTCATAATGACCAAATCAATAGGAGGTTATAAGATCACAAGTTACACTTAACCCCTTGAACTATTTTCCTTGTTCCTTTCTCACCTAGGCTTGCCATGGGGGCCCTAAATGGGCTTGCCCATTGTTGGTCTAATCCAATAAACTAAGTATTAGCTTAGTTATTAGTAGCCCGTTATTGATCCCGAGTTACGTAGTCGTATATATAGTGTAAATATGATAAATACAATATATATATAATGGTGTCTCTGTGTATAAGTGTGTGACCCCATAGGCTCACATATGTCTAGCCATATAATTATTTATTATGACACGAGCATATCCTCACAGATCCAAAGGCCAGACCAACCATGAGAGAAGTTTCACAGGAACTATCGCGTTGAGGGTTGGTATCCGTAGGGATTGCACCAGGCTTTACCTCTCAAGGGATTTTGAGAAGCTTACAAGCCCCACCAGGCAGTGTACCTGATCGTTGTAGTATAGTATAGTGACAAGTACTGGAGGATTGATCGTTCAGCTAGGAATAGTGTCGCTAGGATTAGAAAAACCTAATTACTAGTTCTAGGGATGAGAGATGATTCTTTTTGTATTTTTATAATTTTTAGAAAGCAAGTAAAAATCTCAGGGTTGAAGGATTTGGGCGGAATTAGTTGCTAGTCAACTAACCCAATACTAAAGATGCAATCAAAATAAAATACTAAAAATGAAAATAAAACTAAATTAAACTAAGGTTGTGAGCAATAAGTGGAGAAATTGTGTTTACTTAGATTTCACTACTCCCTAGATATCTTTTACACGTTAATTACTTGTTATAGTTGCGTGGATGATGGATTGTATTCCTTAATACCATTCATGGGGTGGCGTACTTAACTCCCCAATCCTATGAGTGCCTACTTCACTCCTATGTCAAACCGGCTAAGAAGCTCCTAACATGGGATCGTTAGAATTTACTCATGCATTAAATACAACCAATAAAACCTAGTACACATCGGTTCATGTTTCCTAAGACGTTCAAGCATGTTACCATTTGGAGATCTGCCAGTTTTCTTAAGCCTAACATTGAAATCATTCATTCAATACAACCATAAACAAGTAATCAACACATAATCAACATCTAGGTTTCATTAGATCTAAGCAAACACAAGATAAATCTAGCCTAGCATGGTGGAATTAAGACAAGCACAAGATATAGACAACCAACACATAGACATATTGATAGAATTAAAAGAACACTTATCTCAATAGCACATGTAAGGTTTCAAGGGCTGAAAACCCTTGAAAAACCTGTAAAGTTCGTATATGGTTCGGCCTTAGGGTTTCTCCAAACTTCTTCCTTTTAATGAATGAAAATTAGAAAACTATATATAGAAAATAGACGCTGACGGCGTCAAGAACAATCTTGTGACGCCGTCATCTCGCCGCCAAAAGAATCCTCGGACTGCCTTGATCTACATCTGACGCCGTCATGTATTATACTTTTCCAGGCCGTCACGTATTTAACTCTTGACGCTCTTCCTTGTGACGCCTTCATTTCTGTACTGGGCCGTCATGAAATTTACTCTTGACGCCGTCAAATTGTTACTCTTGACGCCGTTAAACACTGTTCCCAGTTTGAAAAATTAAGTCTTTGGCGTTTTCTTCACTTTTATGCTCCAAAAACGTCCGAATTGCTTCCTTTTCCAGATTTCACTCCCAAAGTACCTAAAATCGCAAAAGGAACTATTTATGGCAATATTTGATCAAATAAATTCAATTCCGGGCTTAAATGACCCCCTAAAAGTGGTTCATTTTTCGCCTCATCATATATCCTTACACTTGAGATTTGCTTGTCCTCAAGCAAATGCGCTTTTATTCTACTCAAAATACAAGTTAGGGGTCATTTAACACTAATATAAAAGTAATTACAACAAATAATCGTTCCACTAAATACCAATAGACAAGCACGGAGGTCATATACTAGCACCTCACAAATAGTGTTTAGATACTCACATCTCTCGGGTGTAATAAAGTATAAATTACAATATGGAAACGGAAGATATCTCTCACTACCTGTCATAGCAAAATAGATTACCATAGGCTTGGGAAAGGATCAAACCTCCACCACATGGCGTAAGCACCTAGGATAAACTATCAAAGAGGTCTTTTAAAGGGTTGTAACGTTAGGTGTAGGGATATGGAATACACGGTTTTTTTGGATATAGGCAGTCTTAACTGGTGGCGAGTTAACAATCTTGGTTAATTACATGTACAATATGGCGTTGCTAAGCCAAGACTAGACTTGACTTAAGCTAATAAATGAAAAATAACAAAAACATAAAATGAAACATAGAATGAAACGGGATGGTAGTCCGTATGTTATTTTATTTTATTTTATTTATTTATTTTTTTTTTGCATACACTCTTACCCTACCATCCAAAATAATACATCATAGGGAATGGAAATTCCCCTTACACTTGAATTTTTACATACTTTAAAATAAACTAATCTAATGACTCGAATCAAGATAATCAAAACACTTGGTGTACTTTTAAGATTAACGCACATATGGGGGTAATAATATGATGTTCTTCCCCATTACTCCATAAAATAAGTACTTTACCCATGAGTCCCAATCGTCCCAAAACAATATGTACAAGATATGACTCAACTTAGCAACCATGTAATCAATTAGATAATTAACTTAGGGTTTAAACAAATAACAATAATGCACTAAGGATGAGTGCATACACGGAAGGCTAAGGCGATTTGGTTGTACATTTAAGTGGGGTGTAACAAATTCTTCCTTTAAGTAAAATGCTTAAAGTTAGAAACTAAAAGATAGGCTCGGAGGGGTGTACTAGGGGTTTCGTGTACTAAAAATGAGTACAACGCTAAGGGTGTGGGAAAAATTAATTGACTTAACTAGCCAAGCAATATGACTTAAATGGTCAAGTAATTATGATACGGGTTTAACACAAGGGTGATCCTAAGGCCTCTTATCATGTAGTAAATCCTACTACACGAATGTAGTCTCACTAGCGGTCTCGGGATGCATCACTAACGCAAGTTCTAGAATCTAAATGCTACCGGTACACTCATAAGCACTAATAGTAAATGCTTTTCCTATCAAATCTAAAGGCGAACCTCAAATATTTGGGTGGAAAATTTTTCTGAATATACGGTTATGTGCTAGTCATACAATCTCCGATCCATGAGACGCTTGCTATGGCTAAAGTTTCACTCCTAAATGTTGTAAAAAGTTTTAAATTTGGCGCTAAAATTACACTAACAAGTATTTCTCATAGTTTTATTACACATCTACTATTAAACAAACAAACTCAAGCGAAAGTGTACATGTAAGGTATCATAATTTTACCCTCCCCTTACACTTAAGATGAACATTGTCCCCAATGTTCAAGTAAAGAATGTAAAAGTGAAATAAGTAAAACGAATGAAATCAAATACTCCCCTGATTCGCTCGGTATGGATAATAAAGGTAGCCATGTTAGATCTTCCTCCAAGAAAATGAGCAATCAAAGCTTCCCTTCCAGAATATAAATCATCTTCTTGTCATACATAACCTGTAAATCCTGAGAAAACAAACAAGACAACCTCGCATAAAATCGGCGGCAATCTACATAAGTTACTAAATCCTAGAAAACAAAATAAGATATAATGCTTGTGGAATGAAGTTTGCAGATTTCCTGGAGATTATAAGACTTAATAATTCAACAAAAACTTTAAAACTCCGTTAGAAAAACAAAACTGGTAAAATTTCCAGATTTTTACACATGACGCCGTCAAGAGCAAGCTCATGACGCCGTCAGAAATGACCTGCATAAATTCTTATGTTAAGTTTCCGGAAAATTTCTGGAAAAACTTGGTCCTACTTCCTGGAAAATCCTACAAAACTTCATTATGACTCAATACAAGCATTTGACTCTAACAAATATGAATATACATGTTCACTTAATATTGTGGAGAATCAAGATCGGTTTGTTTCTTAAAAAACATATTTGGGGTTTCCCCTTACACTTATCTTTTGCAAAAATACATTTAGGTGGAGTTAAGACTAGGCCAAAACAACAAAGTAAAGTATTTCCACTTTTTAGTTTAGAAACATGGTCTACCAACAATAAAAATAAAGCATGCATACGAAAACAAATAACAATCAAACAAAAATAAAAATCACACAAATAAAATAAATAAAACGGGCTTGGGTTGCCTCCCAAGAAGCGCTTGTTTTTGTTCGAGTCACGAGCCTGACTCTACCCTTATTTAACGGAAATAGGGGAGGTTTTCCCTACACTTAGGATTAAGTGCGGGTGAAAGTAGCGATACACACCCCTAGGGTGAAAATATGTCACGTGAGGTAAGAGTGGTGGATGAATTATATGCTCAAAGGGGTGTGCTCCTATCATCATAACCTTACCAAATTCAATCGGGTTAATGGGTGGATTAAGATTTTCTCCTAGAAAGGGATCATTTTCTATCAACTTCAAGAGACTACTAGTTGGGGATCCATCTTGACCTAATAAACCCGGTTTAAACCCATAATGTTTCTTGTGATCAATCATAAATGGGTGATGTAAGCATGTAAGGTCATTTTCCACTCCTATATTGGCTTCCTCTCTACAAGGCTTAGAGTCCACTACCTTTATCCTAAGACTACCCGGACTATATGGTTTGATGGGTGGATCGGAACCTATTTCAATTCCTAAATTCACATCTAACGATGGAAGATTAGGTAATGATTTTGGTTGAGGCTCCGGTTCATCAAAACTAGGACCTTCCTTAGAACTAAGAGAAAGGCTATGACTACAAGTATTCAAACCTATTTCATCTAGTTGTGTTTGGTCCAAGGGCTCTACCTCTATTGGGGTTCCTATAGTCTCTTCTACTTCTTCCGGGCAAGTCACGGGTGGTGTGTATTCCTCAAGTAATGGTGGGAGTTGTGGGGTACTTTGTAGGTTTGTGTTATTTACCTCATCCTTCCTTATCTCAACATCACCTATATCCTCATCACGTGTTTTAGTAGAATCTAACCTAAACATGTTCCTAAGTACCTCAAATCCTTCTCTAGCCATTTCAAGTTCTAAGTCTGATTCATAAGAACCTTCCTCAATAACTTGATTACAATGTTCAATTTGCCTAAAGGATTCATCTTTTTGCTCAATATGATCATGTTCGGCTAAATCCTCCTTAATTGTTTCCTCAAGTTGTGATGTATACAAACCCATCAATTCATTGAACTCATGGATCACGGTTAGGAGGCTTTCCTCAATTTTTTTCCAAAGGGTCTTACTAAAAGGAATTGATCCTAACAATGATTGTTTAATATAGGCCACACATGCGCATAACTCATCAAACCTATCAAAATTTACACCCATCTCCTCTTGTATATAGCTAAGATCACTTAAAAATTCATTGGAACAACAAGAAGCAAATCTATCCGAGTAAACTAATTGTTCCTCTATTGTTAATGATCTAAATGGAATTTCATCCGCCATGGAGACAAATGAAAATGGTTTTACAAACAAAGGGCACAAAGAAAAAGATAGACTGAAGGAAACCTAAAAAATAAAAATAAAATCTTACTAGAAAGGAATCTAGTAAGTAGACCTAATAAAAAAAAATTCTAACCTAGACAATAACTATTCCCCGGGCTGCGGCGCCAAAAACTTGGTATGCGTAGGGATTGCACCAGGCTTTACCTCTCAAGGGATCTTGAGAAGCTTACAACCCCCACCAGGCAGTGTACCTGATCGTTGTAGTATAGTATAGTGACAAGTACCGGGGGGTTGATCGTTCAGCTAGGAATAGTGTCGCTAGGATTAGAAAAACCTAATTACTAGTTCTAGGGATGAGAGATGATTCTTTTTGAATTTTTATAATTTTTAGAAAGCAAGTAAAAATCTCGGGGTTGAGGATTTGGGCGGAATTAGTTGCTAGTCAACTAACCCAATACTAAAGATGCAATCAAAATAAAATACTAAAAATGAAAATAAAACTAAATTAAACTAAGGTTGTGAGCAATAAGTGGAGAAATTGTGTTTACTTAGATTTCACTACTCCCTAGATATCTTTTACACGTTAATTACTTGTTATAGTTGCGTGGATGACGGATTGTATTCCTTAATACCATTCATGGGGTGGCGTACTTAACTCCCCAATCCTATGATTGCCTACTTCACTCCTATGTCAAGCCGGCTAAGAAGCTCCTAACATGGGATCATTAGAATTTACTCATGCATTAAATACAACCAATAAAACCTAGTACACATCGGTTCATGTTTCCTAAGACGTTCAAGCATGTTACCATTTGGAGATCTACCAGTTTTCTTAAGCCTAACATTGAAATCATTCATCCAATACAACCATAAACAAGTAATTAACACATAATCAACATCTAGGTTTCATTAGATCTAAGCAAACACAAGATAAATCTAGCCTAGCATGGTGGAATTAAGACAAGCACAAGCTATAGACAACCAACACATAGACATATTGATTGAATTAAAAGAACACTTATCTCAATAGCACATGTAAGGTTTCAAGGGATGAAAAACCTTGAAAAACCTGTAAAGTTCGTATATGGTTCGGCCTTAGGGTTTCTCCAAACTTCTTCCTTTTAATGAATGAAAATTAGAAAACTATATATAGAAAATAGAGGCTGACGGCGTCCAGAACAATCTTGTGACGCCGTCATCTCGCCGCCAAAAGAATCCTCGGACTGCCTTGATCTACATCTGACGCCGTCATGTATTATACTTTTCCAGGCCGTCACGTATTTAACTCTTGACGCTCTTCCTTGTGACGCCTTCATTTCTGTACTGGGCCGTCATGAAATTTACTCTTGACGCCGTCAAATTGTTATTCTTGACGCCGTCAAACACTGTTCCCAGCTTGGAAAATTAAGTATTTGGCGTTTTCATCACTTTTATGCTCCAAAAAACGTCCGAATTACTTCCTTTTCCAGATTTCACTCCCAAAGTAAATAAAATCACAAAAGGAACGATTTAGGGCAATATTTGATCAAATAAATTCAATTCCGGGCTTAAATGACCCCCTAAAAGTGGTTCATTTTTCGCCTCATCAAGGGTATTATTCAGTGGGGTACGTGATGTGACATTCCGTTAAATTTCATGTCACTAATTTTAATATTTTATTATTTAACTATTTTTTTAATAATAAACTTCGTCGGAAGTTATCCGCGTACGTCATGATTCGTTCAATTCATTCAACCGCGATTAAACTATGTCCATTCTACACTTTTTAAACATCATTGTTTCCTTACAATCCTATTATTAAAAGTCACTTTTCACTTTTTCAAAATTTTACGTAAACCTTGCACCTTTTACATTTTAAGCGATTTAAATCTACGTTTTAAAGTTTTAACAATGTTTAAACCCTCTGTCAACCTCAATACTCATCTAAACTACTCTAATAGGATATGATAACAAGTTTTATCATTTTTATAAGTTTTACATTTTATTACTTATCGTTTTTATGTTTCGCGTCTTAAAACATTAATTTTAAAATACCGGGATTAAAACTACACCAAAAATGCACATTATAACCTCAAATCTAACACAAGCTAACACAATTCTCTTTTATTTATTTTTTTCTACACTTGCCCACACCTAATATACCATATAGACACTTGTCTATGTGGTGTCATATTCTTACTTCAAATTGACAAATGTTATTATACTTATGCATGTACACATTTAACAAAACCAACTCAACACAACATCACTACCTCATTTGTATCACCAAATTTCCACTCTCTTTGCTCTCTCTTGCTTACCAACGACCCAAAGCAGTCCCCTAACACATATTTCATCAAAAATTTCACTAGATTATTGATCATAGATTAAAGATATTGAAGGCCTTCTCTTGTTCTTGGTTTATTACCCTCAAAACATCATCAAATCTCATCAAATCTTAGGTTTTCTTGGAAGTTCTTAGCAAGAGTTTATTCAAGGGTTTTAAGGTGTTCAAGGGATGATATTAAAAGATATTTTCTAAGGGTAAAAGAGTTATAAAAAGTTGGGTTAAAGTTTGAAAGAAATGGTGCAAGTGTTGAATGGGTTAATCTAGGTTTAGTGATTCTTGTTCTTGTATCATCTTGTTCATCACTTTTGTAAGGAAACTCTCCACTCAATTTCCATCTTTATTTTATTTTCACTACTGTAAATATGATATTATTTGATGTATTTGAACCTTATATAAATTATAATGCTTGGTTAGGCTTGGTACATAAGTTTAATCACTAGAAAACTCTAAAGGACTAAACATGCAAACTGTGAATCTGATTCAGGGGTAAAAACGGAATAAACTGATTTAATCAGTAAACATTGGACCTAAACTAAAAATATTTAGTTATATCCCTATGTCTTGTGGTCATTTTGACGGGTATTTCATCGAATAACTCATTACGATGATTAAACTAGAATTATTTTCGTGAAACATGTCACATTCTGAGTAACAGATTTGAAACGTGTATAAGTCATTTTTTTTGTGAATAACCCACTGTTACTCAAAACATAAAAGTTTTAGATAACATCGTAACTTAAACGTGGCCGAAAGCGGGGAATTAATCGGGTTAGTAAAACTCTATATATCGCACTTTTCGCGGGACAGTTGTAAATTTGAAAACTGATGGACTGAGTAGTATGGATAAATAAATAGTTTTACTAATGTAATCAAATTTTTGACTTAGTGGGACCCACAAAGTTTGTTAGTACAGACAAATACCTTTCCGGGATATAAAGAACGTAAATTTTTGACTTACGGTTTACAAGTAACGGAATTTCTAAGATGAGCAAGTTATAAAAATTTCTATCAGCAATGGAATAAAAAGTATAAAAATGTTTACATTTTATAAAACTTTTGGACTTTAAATATATTTTGAACCACCTCCTATATTTTGAACTCTTAGGCTTAATTGGAACCTTTTTGATTAAAAATGAGACCCTTGGACTAAATTTGAACCTTAGACTCATCATTGGACCTTCATAACATATTTTGGACTTAGAAACAAATATAAATTTGACACTTGACTTTTATAAAGAATATAAATTCATATTTATAAATAACTCTTTAGTGTCAAACTAAAACTTGTTATATATGTATTTAGTATATGTGTACCAAGCACAATTAAGATCATAATTTATATATCATATAGCCATATGGCATAAATATTTATTTTCAAAAACTAAGACAAGCCTATATATGTTTAGGTTCTTCGTAGAGCTTCGCGGCTATCTTTCTTCGCTTGCTTGATTGTGATTATTCCTCTTTGTTCACGGTGAGTTCATAGCCTCGCCTTTACCCATTTAAATATTTTATAAACCTCGCGAGGGGGATACATGCTAGTTTTATAAACTGAATACAAGTAGCTTTTGGTATGCTAAACCCGACTATATGATTTATGGACATCTGACATTGAGTATTCTTGCTTAAGTCCCCATCATGAACCGTTAATTTTGTGTGAACGCTAGTATTATAAATATGCATATTTGGCTTGACAAGCCTGTCCGGGTGAGTAGCGCTCATTTGACATCTGTGGGTCAAACGGACATATAATATTGAGAATTTAGGGTAATTGGCAAGATTACCCTTGTGTGGGGCATCATTTAGACATAGTCAAGGTTCGGTTTCGTGAGCTCAATGCTGTAAATCTCTTTTTTTTTCCCCGACATGTATTTGTTACATGTCAACTTAATTATGGGCGTATAACAACGTAGCCCATCGTATTTTAAACTGATTTATCTTGTATTCAACTGATTACTTATTAAACTCTATGAATTCATTCAACCTTTGTGTTGACTTTTAGCATGTTTTATCTCAGGTCCGTAAGTGACTTTCGGCTTGGATGGGCGGCGCAAGAACTGAATATCTACATGATGGCTCATGTTTAAATAAAAGCTTTCATTCGATAATGTTCAAAACTTTCAAAACTTATGTATCTTTTAACTATGTTAAAAACTTTTGGAACCTTGTTAACTCTGATTTATTAAATCGAATGTGACATTTTATTAAACGTCTCTTTCGAGGTCGTTTTATGTAACTTGGACATTTTATTAAACGTCTCTTTCGAGGTCGTTTTATGTAACTTGTGTGTATGAACTATGAAGTGACACCCAAATTGGTATTCCGCTGCGTTGTAAATTTTGGGGGTGTCATAGAATGGTACCAGAGCACAAATTATAGTGAACTAGGTCTTTTTGTTTTTAAAAACCTAGACTATAATCATTTATTTTTCAAAATCATGAGCTTCCATCATCTTGTCCGATATCTATGTGCGCCTACTCCTGAGCTTCCTATTTCTCCCTCGTATATATATCTTAATCATGCTATATTAAAAATAATTAAAAGCACTATAATTATTTCCTATCTTGTCCGATAATCCGCGAAATATCACTCCTTATATATGCACTTTATGCACAAAATTCCTTGTTGTATTTTATGCTATTCATGAGCATTATAAACTTCCATCCAGAAATTTATACACATCTCTTTGATTGCACCATCGTTATACGTATGCACATAATAAATATTATCACTTGCACTTGTAATATTTCTCGACCATCTTGCTTTTCTTGAAACATCAATATATTTCTATAAAAGGTTTCTCCAAGTGAATACTAAAATCTTCTAGACATTGTATGCGATTACAATGGTCTCTTATTTATCAAGCATTGTATGTGATTACAATTGTCTCTAAACTCTTTCATCATTGTATGCTATATCATTTCATATAACATCGAAACCTGTTACAATTTATCAATTTCTATTGGTTGTCTTACTCCCCGTGAACTCATGTTTTCCAAGCATTTCTTGCTTATTTTCTTAAGCATCATCTCAAACCCGACCTCTCCTAATTATATATGTTTCACCAAATTACTAAACAATTAAATACGTATTTATTCATTTTGATGATCTCCTAAAACTTTCTCATACATTGTGGGTGACACAGTGGTCTCATTTATTTTCTCAAAAAAACGTGAGTAATGCTATGGTCTTTAAAAATCTTTTCATGACCTTATACAACGATGTTTTATATGAAACCCATAGCATTCTAATTATTTACCTTAGAAATTCACTACCATTTTATAAACAACTCCTTTATTGTAATATAAACTATCTTTCATTATATTACAAATGGATTTACTATTCCCCAAAGAATTACCCCATTACTACCTTATAAACTAATAACCTTATTTAATACTATTTTATAAACTGCTTTAACTAGTTCAGAATTAACTTTTTAGTCACCCCTTTACGAATCATTTGATCAATTACCTTGAAAAACTAGTTTACTACTATCTTCTTAACCATTTTCACTACAATATTAATACACTCCTTGCCACTCTCTTACAAACTACTTTACTACCATCTTATAAACTTATCCACTGACATACTACTGTTAAATAAACTTTTTGGACTAGTTCTGAATAAACTATTTTGTTATCTTAGAAATCATTCTGTCATTTACCTTTTACCAAAAATTTTCACCACCTTATAAACGATATTCTTATTATCTTATGAATTACTCGACCATGTCTTATTAACTAAAACCATTGATTTATTATTGCCTCATGAATTATTTTCTTATTATTTTATTGTTCGTCATTCTCCAATTATTCTTATAAACGGATTCATCATACAAAAGCTGAAGTTCAGTAACTTTCTCTACATTCATCAAGTTTTCTTTTGAATCCTTCATTGTTAAAGGTCCGTGTTTATGGCCCGATGTGGACTGATTTAGAACTGCTTAAAACTTCCTTTTCTGCGTGCATTTTCCTTATTCGCTTGTGTTACACACTCATACTACCTACTTATGATTGATTCTTACGTATGTACAAACTTATATCACTCTTTGTATATAAGATACTTATGCAAACTCCGTACTTGTCCAACAATGGACATATCACGAGTATAACTAAGTTAAGTATTTGAAAATTTTATCAAACCTCGATTAAATATAGTCTAGTCACCTATATTTAACCTTGGGACAGTGGAACATAGTCTGACTACCTATGTTCGACTTAGATTTTTCAAATACTAAGAATAGTTATATATGGGTTATGTCTAATTGATCTTCGAGAATCACAAAATTTTTATGTGAGTATAACAATTCAGCGTTATTCATACGATCAAGCAAAACAATTAAACAAATCCTTATATTTTCGCAAGTGAACTGTTAGGAGTTAAAGCGAGTTAAGCTCCGGGACGGAGCTCTCTTAAGGGGTACGTGATGTGACATTCCGTTAAATTTCATGTCACTAATTTTAATATTTTATTATTTAACTATCTTTTTTTTAATAATAAACTTCGTCGGAAGTTATCCGCGTACGTCATGATTCTTTCAATTCATTCAACCGCGATTAAACTATGTCCATTCTACACTTTTTAAACATCATTGTTTCCTTACAATCCTATTATTAAAAGTCACTTTTCACTTTTTCAAAATTTTACGTAAACCTTGCACCTTTTACATTTTAAGCGATTTAAATCTACGTTTTAAAGTTTTAACAATGTTTAAACCCTCTGTCAACCTCAATACTCATCTAAACTACTCTAATAGGATATGATAACAAGTTTTATCATTTTTATAAGTTTTACATTTTATTACTTATCGTTTTTATGTTTCGCGTCTTAAAACATTAATTTTAAAATACCGGGATTAAAACTACACCAAAAATGCACATTATAACCTCAAATCTAACACAAGCTAACACAATTCTCTTTTATTTATTTTTTTCTACACTTGCCCACACCTAATATACCATATAGACACTTGTCTATGTGGTGTCATATTCTTACTTCAAATTGACAAATGTTATTATACTTATGCATGTACACATTTAACAAAACCAACTCAACACAACATCACTACCTCATTTGTATCACCAAATTTCCACTCTCTTTGCTCTCTCTTGCTTACCAACGACCCAAAGCAGTCCCCTAACACATATTTCATCAAAAATTTCACTAGATTATTGATCATAGATTAAAGATATTGAAGGCCTACTCTTGTTCTTGGTTTATTACCCTCAAAACATCATCAAATCTCATCAAATCTTAGGTTTTCTTGGAAGTTCTTAGCAAGAGTTTATTCAAGGGTTTTAAGGTGTTCAAGGGCTGGTATTAAAAGATATTTTCTAAGGGTAAAAGAGTTATAAAAAGTTGGGTAAAAGATTGAAAGAAATGGTGCAAGTGTTGAATGGGTTAATCTAGGTTTAGTGATTCTTGTTCTTGTATCATCTTGTTCATCACTTTTGTAAGGAAACTCTCCACTCAATTTCCATCTTTATTTTATTTTCACTACTGTAAATATGATATTATTTGATGTATTTGAACCTTATATAAATTATAATGCTTGGTTAGGCTTGGTACATAAGTTTAATCACTAGAAAACCCTAAAGGACTAAACATGCAAACTGTGAATCTGATTCAGGGGTAAAAATGGAATAAACTGATTTAATCAGTAAACATTGGACCTAAACTAAAAATATTTAGTTATAGCCCTATGTCTTGTGGTTATTTTGACGGGTATTTCATCGAATAACTCATTGCGATGATTAAACTAGAGTTATTTTCGTGAAACATGTCACATTCTGAGTAACAGATTTGAAACGTGTATAAGTCATTTTTTTTTGTGAATAACCCACTGTTACTCAAAACATAAAAGTTTTAGATAACATCTTAACTTAAACGTGGCCAAAAGCGGGGAATTAATCGGGTTAGTAAAACTCTATATATCGCACTTTTCACGGGACAGTTGTAAATTTGAAAACTGATGGACTGAGTAGTATGGATAAATAAATAGTTTTACTAATGTAATCAAATTTTTGACTTAGTGGGATCCACAAAGTTTGTTAGTACAGACAAATACCTTTCCGGGGATATAAAGAACGTAAATTTTTGACTTACGGTTTACACGTAACGGAATTTCTAAGATGAGCAAGTTATAAAAATTTCTATCAGCATTGGAATAAAAAGTATAAAAATGTTTACATTTTATAAAACTTTTGGTCTTTAAATATATTTTGAACCACCTCCTATATTTTGAACTCTTAGGCTTAATTGGAACCTTTTTGATTAAAAATGGGACCCTTGGACTAAATTTGAACCTTAGACTCATTATTGGACCTTCATAACATATTTTGGACTTAGAAACAAATATAAATTTGACACTTGACTTTTATAAAGAATATAAATTCATATTTATAAATAACTCTTTAGTGTCAAACTAAAACTTGTTATATATGTATTTAGTATATTTGTACCAAGCACAATTAAGATCATAATTTATATATCATATAGCCATATGGCATAAATATTTATTTTCAAAAACTAAGACAAGCCTATATATGTTTAGGTTCTTCGTAGAGCTTCGCGGCTATCTTTCTTCGCTTGCTTGATTGTGATTATTCCTCTTTGTTCACGGTGAGTTCATAGCCTCGCCTTTACCCATTTAAATATTTTATAAACCTCGCGAGGGGGATACATGCTAGTTTTATAAACTGAATACAAGTAGCTTTTGGTATGCTAAACCCGACTATATGATTTATGGACATCTGACATTGAGTATTCTTGCTTAAGTCCCCATCATGAACCGTTAATTTTGTGTGAACGCTAGTATTATAAATATGCATATTTGGCTTGACAAGCCTGTCCGGGTGAGTAGCGCTCATTTGACATCTGTGGGTCAAACGGACATATAATATTGAGAATTTAGGGTAATTGGCAAGATTACCCTTGTGCGGGGCATCATTTAGACATAGTCAAGGTTCGGTTTCGTGAGCTCAATGCTGTAAATCTCTTTTTTTTTTTCCCCGACATGTATTTGTTACATGTCAACTTAATTATGGGCGTATAACAACGTAACCCATTGTATTTTAAATTGATTTATCTTGTATTCAACTGATTACTTATTAAACTCTATGAATTCACTCAACCTTTGTGTTGACTTTTAGCATGTTTTATCTCAGGTCCGTAAGTGACTTTCGGCTTGGATGGGCGGCGCAAGAACTGAATATCTACATGATGGCTCATGTTTAAATAAAAGTTTTCATTCGATAATGTTCAAAACTTTCAAAACTTATGTATCTTTTAACTATGTTAAAAACTTTTGGGACCTCGTTAACTCTGATTTATTAAATCGAATGTGATATTTTATTAAACGTCTCTTTCGAGGTCGTTTTATGTAACTTGGACATTTTATTAAACGTCTCTTTCGAGGTCGTTTTATGTAACTTGTGTGTATGAACTATGAAGTGACACCCAAATTGGTATTCCGCTGCGTTGTAAATTTTGGGGGTGTCATATCATGTCATTCAATTTAATTCAAATATTCACAATAGGAATCATGGTTGGGTTTTATATGACATAATCACGAAAAAGCACATCATTTTTTTGCGCGAGTAGTGTGGAGTATTTACCTTGCGTGCTAATTATAGAAGCAAACTTTTTATTTATTTTTTAATTTTTTTAAAACAGTAAAATTATTACACACCTACAACAACTATTTCACATAGAATACCTCAAATGTCTCCAACGAAACATGTACCGATAACCTCTTCATTGATATGTCACTCAAAAGCATTAAATTATGAAGATGTTTGTGAAATTGCTTAGGACATGCATCTTTTAAGAATTGAAATAGAAGTTGATCCCTTGGTTTTGCATCAATCGTTGTGTATAGAGACCTCTTATTCAAATTGCGAGTTTATTACACGATATTGTAGGTTGACCTCATCTCTAAATTATCTTACGTAAATGGACACTGTAGCTAAGTGGACATTAGGTGCAATTACTCTTTATTATTATTGATAGCCTTATATGTGTAAGTTCTCGTGCCTCATATATTCATTATTGCTTAGGACATGCATCTTATTGGACCAAGACTTAACAAATGAAAATCTTTAAAAGAAATTGGGCTATCAAACAGCTTTGAGCTAATGGGTTACTTCTCACAAAGCCCATAACGTATATTCACTGATCGAACAATCATCAACTCATCAAGTACGTATTATATCAATTCATAATCAAGTTTACTATTTCATTTTTAAGATTCACGACTATCGTATGTGCACGTGTTGATCTTGTTTTTTTCAATATATAGCTGTTGTTTTTTTACGAATATGAATATGTTATATGCATGTTTAGCAATTAGTTAAATATTATTTTTCAGTATTGTAAGCGTAGTAAAATGACAAGAAACTTATTCTGTAGGCTATAATATGAATATGTTATAGGGAAAATTGTCCAGAAATGCATCAAACTTGCCACCTTTTGCTTTTGTATATCATGAACTTTTTTTTTCCTATTGTAACTATAAACTTTCTTAATATTGCTTTTGTATCCTAAAATGGCCAATTAGCTGACGTGGCATTAATTAGTGCTCCTAATGACCCTCACTTAATCACATTTCACGTTTTTTATACTTTGGGTGTTTTTGATCATATACCAAACTTTGTGGGGTGAATAACAAACATTTTCATAACTTGTAACCTAACACCATCACTTAATCCCCTTTTCCCTCTTCCCCCCAATACTAAACGGTCCCAAAAAAAATTTCAAGAACCCTAAAGAATGAGTACTTCTAGTTCTGCCCAATCGAGCTTAATTGGAGGCAACCTTGAATTCTTTTGCCACTGCAATCGTCAATTACGGGTTCAAACATCAACCTCACGTGCAAATTCAGGTAAGAGGTATGTGAAATGTGATATTTGTCGAGTCTATGAGTTTCTAGATGACGACCTTCCTAGCCAATACTACAAAGACCTCGTATTTGGTTTTTTTCAAAGGCAAAGAGGAAGGGATAATGGACCAATGATCGAGGCAATTGCTTTGGAGAAGTCTAGGTTGGAGGAAGAGTTGAAGGCTACAAAGTCAACCTTGGAGCATGAGTTGATGACTGGGAAGGCAAAGTTAGAATTGTATGATAGGTTGTTTATGGTAATGTTAGGATGTTTGTGCATAATCTGTGTTGGGATAGGTTTGTCACTATCCAAGTAGTGTAAGCAAGGACAGGTGTGGTCATGGTATGTTGATTATGGGAATGTTAGCTGTACTAGGTAGATGACAAGGAAGCCATGATCCCTTTAATGTAGTGTTTTGTAACTTTGAATGCTAACTTAGTTTGAAATGAAATCCTTAATCTGTCTTGCTTCCTATATGAATTATGTTAATAATATTTTGAAAAACAGTTCATTGATTCAAAGTAGGGGCTACAAGTGTTTTATTTTAGAGCATGGTTTAAGTTATACACCTAAACCATGGTTAATACATACAAATCTTGTAACCAAATACCATAGCTTCATGAGATTCTTGAATTTAACCCATCGTTTTCTTCCCCTTCCCTTTTGGATCATTGGGAAGTTTTGGTTCCCATACTTTGATACCAAAGTCTTCCCATTTTGTTGAAGCTGCCAGACCCAATACCTTCTCCATAGCAACAAAAGCCAATTTATCTTCATATTCTTTTGTCAAGTTGGAACTACTATCAGCCCTCTTTGAATACACTTTCAATGGTTTTGGACTTTCAGTTTTTGGAAAGTAATTCGTCCATCCAGAACTATCACTAGATGTTTCTTCAATGGCATATGAAGGTGGAGTACATGACATGGCCTGAGAATTGTCACTTGAGATGCAAATTATTTCTACAAAAAAAGTGTTAAGAAAACAACAACTAATCAAAACAATGATCAAAACAGACATATATACATGTTAAAACAGTTAGTAATACCTTTCTTTTTGTTGGAATCCATTTGGATATTAGTTGGTCAGTTGGTGATGGTATGGACAAAGATATAGACTTTGGTTGATTATATAGTGCAAGTACTTGCTGAGGATCATAGGTTTATATAGAGTCACAAGTTTAATAGTGAAGATTCTTGCTAATATAGAGGTGCTTTTGCAGTTGCAGAGTTGAAAAGAATAGTGCATTCAATGCACATAGTGAACATGAAACTGCATATTACAGTTTCCTAAAATATTTGACCCATTCAATGGACATAGTAAATATGAAACTGCATATTTCATTTTCCTAAAATGTTTGACCCATTCAATGCACAAAGTGAATATGAAACTACATATTTCATTCCATAAACTTGTTTAAGAATGACCATCAAAAGTGCCCTGTATGATGGTCATCTCATAAACAATCATACTTGTTGCTGTTAATCATTAGTGCTTCTAGTTATGGGTTATAGTTACATTAAAGACCCAAGCAACATTAGTTATAAAACTTTACATGATTGCCCTCAAAAGATATACAAAATGGGCACACAAAATAATGTTGCTTCAAGCAACATCTACATCCAGTGCAGATTCAGGAGTGCTGCCCTGGCCATGGATTTTTTTGCCAATTTGTTCTTGATGATCCTTTCACTAGGTCTCCTAACTCTTACTTGTACCACTGGTTCTTGTCTTTGAACTTCATGTTGAACATCTTGTACCACTGGCTCTATCTGATCTTAATTATCAACATCTTGAGTTTGAGTTTCTTCAACTTGTGTACCTGTCAACTCAATCTCTATCTGATCTTCATTATGAACCAGTTCATTTTCATCTTCTACCTGCACTTCATCTTCAATAGTTACACCAGCATCCACTGCATGTGTTTGTTGGTCCATAGCATCTTCAGGCTCACCAAACCATCTTGCAAAAGCTGATGTACATGATCTTTTTAAGCTTTTCCTATTTAACCCACTTGATCCATCTTTTTTCTATTTTGACCCACTACTGGAAGCTTTCTTTTTTGGCCCAGACTTGGCAAGTTTCTTCTTTCTTGGCCCAGACTTGGTAACTGTCTTCTTTCTTGTTCCAAAGACCTTTTCAGCCCTAACTTCTTCCATTACATTTGTACCCCCTACCTCACTAACATCTTCAACTACAGGTGTTGGCCTTACCTCCCTAACTTCTTCCACAAGAATGTCATCCTCAGTTACCTTTTTCTTTCTAGGCCTACCTCTTGGTTTTTTTTCCTTAGGTTGTTGTGCAACTGGTTCATTTTTGCAACTTTTTTTGTTATGCCCAGGTTGATGGCAGATGCTACAATTCATTTCTACACCCACTTTTGATACTCTTTTTTAGCTACCCCCTCACCCTTTGACCTAATTCTTTTCTTCCTAGGCCTACCAGGCATTTTTTTTGGTTTGGGAGGTAAAACTAGTGAGTACATACTCTGATCTGGCCAGAAGTCTATCCCATCAACTGGTTTCATATAGTTACTATAAGTCTGATGATACATGTCTGTTTTAAACCAATCTAGAACATAGCTCTCAGGGGTCTTGTTTATATACAATATAACCTTTGTTGCATGTACACAAGGAATACCTGATAACTGCCACATTCTACATGTGCAAGTGGTTTTTGATTCATCAATTGTAAATGATTGACTCCCTGATCTCACCTCAAATACATTCCCACCAGCAGGGATAACATGTCAGAACCTACAAGACATTTATTAGTGTTAATGCAAACTCACAAATTCAATTCAGTAACATTAAATTGTACAAGACACATACCTTTGTTGGTCTTTTAACCACTCCAATCTCTTTGGGATGTTGGGACAGATTCCAGAGTTCCATTTCTTGCTGATTTCCCTCATTCTGTGCATCCTTTCCAGCACTATGACTCTCATAGATTCTAGCATAGTTAGTAATGGCTTGTCCCTTACACTTAAAATGACACTGTTAAAGCACTCACTGAAACCATTCTCAACTGCTTCACATCCTCTACCCACTTCAAAATAAGCTCTTGACCAAGTCTTTGGATCCTTATCCATAAGATACTTATGAGCATTTGGATTAGCCTTTTTAATCTTGTCCATTATTTTGTTGAAGAGTGGTGGATAAGAGGCTTTAGATGCTGCCCAAAACAATTCCTTGAACTCCAACCCAGTGAACTGTTTCCTAAATCCTTCATAAATATGTCTTGCACATTGCCTGTGTTCGGCATATGGCATAACATTCTTCACAGCTTCAATAAGACCCTTCATAAATATGTAAACACAATGTTATAATATATACAACAATAAGAGTTAAAGCATACCTTATGTCCAGAAAGAATTTATGAATTAAAGCATACCTTATGTTGGTCTGACATAAGAGTTAGTCCCTTCCCTTTTGTGCAATCTAAGTCTCCTTCAAGCATCTCCAAAAACCAGCTCCAGTTATCTTTGTTTTCAACATTGACCACTGCCCAAGCCACTGGGTAAATGTGGTTATTTCCATCTCTCCCAATAGCGGTCAGAATTTCACCTTGGTTAGGCCTTTTCAAAAAACATCCATCTAAGGCAATTACTTTCCTACACCCACTTTTCCAACCTTCTGCTAGACCAGCAAAACATACGTAAAACCTATCAAAGTATGTTTTCCCATCAGGATTATTAGTGACCCCTAATTTCACAGTGGACCCAGGATTAGTATCTAAGATTGCTCTTCCATAAGACCTAAGCAAGGCATAATGTTCATCAACTTATTTTTCATACTCTGTCAATGCAAACCTCTTGGCATTGGTACACTGATGTGCTATTACCTTACACTTGTATTTTTTCATGACTAGGTCAGCTATGGCAGACAACTTAATCTCAGGGTGAGCCCTAATCTTATCACCAAACACTGTTCCTATCCACTTAAAGTTCACTAAAGACCCAAATTCAAAATTCCTAACACATGTATGTTCAGCATTTAGTGTCTGGATTTGAAAAGTTTTCTCTTGACTCATCCACCTAGCATAACATCTCCAAGGACATGAAGGTAACTCAGATTCATTAACACAAGGATACCTTTTATTCTTCCTCTGTTTACCTTTGGAGGGATCAGTCAGCCTTGGTTTCCTCTGACCACATTTTGCAGTAACATACTTGCTTCCACTCCTCTCATACCAAATTGAAAATCCATTTGACAATGCATAGTATGTTAGACCCTCTTTAAACTTTTCAATAGTCGGATACTTTTCACCAACCTACATTTCAAACATAGCATGTTGAGTTTATAAACAACATTTGTATACTTTATCACAATATCAATTAAATGGAAACATACCTTTGGATGCCTCAGTCTCCAATGAGTACTTTCATCATACACTGGATACCTATCAGCATGTTTTTCAACACATACAAATGGATCATCATGAATTCCATTCTCATCTGATGATTGAAGAGTTTTCATCAAATTAGTCATGTACACATCATGCTCTGTGAAAGTCTCACTTCTATGATTACCAATGTTTTCAGTAGCTACATTATCATTTACTTCCATCATATCTGGCAAAGACTCATGTTCCTTCTCTCTTCTAGCTTTAATCCTCTTCCTAAGTTCTATCAACTTCTCTTCACCAGGGCTGAGATAGTCAATTGATTTATCTGAATCATATTCACTATCCACCTCTGAATCATAATCAGTCTCCTCTTCATCATACATAAACTTCTCTTTGCCCTTATCAACATTGTTGTCCCTAATATGCTCCCCATCAACACTAGTACTACCAGCCTCACCATCTGGTACACTACTCCTACCCACATCACCAGCTGCACTACTCCCACCCACATCAACATCTATGTTTCTAGGTTGGTGAGTAGATGAACCCTAATACTCGACCTCCATCTCAGCCCAATCAACCAACTCCTGTACTGAGAAATCATTGCAATACCTATGTTTGGGGGGGGGAGTTTTGCTTTATAAACAGATTCATCCATCACATAGGTTTCTGCTTTTTCTAAATACTCTGACAGATTCATGTCATAGTGATCAAGATAAAGTTCTAGCCTACCATACAACTCAGCAACATCAAACATGTAAGCTATTTCCTTATCGTTACTTACTATAACTAAACCTTTCTCCAATTCAACATTAGGAACTCTGTAGTACAAACCTTGAAAGTAATTACCAGCTTGTTTTTCCAAAATTTCTGAAAACTTTTCATAAGGCATTCTCTTAGCAGCCACATTAAGAATAACACCATCTTTATACCTTAAAGGTAAATGTGCAAAGTACCCATCATTCCAAACATCAAAGTGATGCAAATTCGTACCAGGTATCATCCTGTTTCAAAAAGGGCAACAATAACGAGTTAGGGTAAAAAGAGAACAATAACGATTTAGGGTTTGTGAACAAATTATTAATAACACAAAATATTGTGACTAATACATACCTGAAATATGACAACACACATCAATTGTACAATCTGATTAAATATTTAATGAGGTGAATTTAGGGTTTATGTGTGAAAATATCGCGATGGTGGATTTGGGGGAAAATTATGTTGGGGTAAAACGTTTATAAGTAAAAGGTAAACCCCCCTCAGTTTTGTATATGTTCAAAACACACCCAAAGTATAAAAAATGTGAAATGTGAAAGTGAGGGTAATTAGGATCACTAATCCATGCCACGTCAGCTAATTAGCCATTTTAGGACACAACAGCAATATTAAGAAAGTTTATAGTTACAATAGGAAGAAAAAAAAGTTCATGGTATACAAAAGCAAAAGGTGGCAAGTTTAATGCATTTCTGGACAATTTTCCCTATGTTATATGAATATGTTTTTTTCATTTTTAAGATTGATGACTATCGTATGAATTGTGTGTGAGTGGCCTATCAACTTAGAGGTTGCGGCTTTAACCCGAACTGTTCGGCAGATTCCCACGCGTTACGCACCCATTTGCCACCGAAACATATGAGTTTTATGTGAGATAGTAATTGGTTTGACGGTTTAAGTGCTTGAATAATTAGTCGTTTAAAAAAGTAAGTAAAATTGAATGTTTGGGTCAACAATGCTATCATGGTGAGAATTATCAAGACAATGAGTACGGTTCCTAAATTAATGGATGGTGACTATTTGAGGATGTCTTTATTAGATTTTGTACAACATATGTTGACCAGTTGTTATAGCTTAAAGATTATATGTATGTTATAATGCTATGCCTAAGTTATTGGGAAGTTTGGGGATGAAATTTGATTATGCTGAAAGCACATTCTATACATTCTGCTGGTCCAAATGAGTTTGTGAGAGAATTTAACAACCGGGCCTACTGAGCCAGAGAAAAAACTTGGCTTCTTTGAAGGTTTGAGCAGGAGATTGACTGACATAGATAGCGCCCGAACCCCCAATGAAACTGGTGGTGATAGTAGACCTTTCAGGAGGGGTTTTTGCCCATCTGAAGGTAGGAATACGAAATTATTAAGGGGAATCACGAGAGATAATCAAAACAAAAATTATCGATATGGGTTGGAACAAAATGCAGATATCGTCCATGCTAAAATTACATGTAACAACACATTTGTCACAGTAACAGATTCTAAAGGTAATAAGAAAATGGGAGCATCTGCTGGAAGTTTAGCTGAAACGACTGCTGAACATGTGGGACGGTTTGCTAAAAGTATGGGACTGAAGTCAGTTGTAATGAAGGTGAATGGGTTTACTCATTTCAAAAGAAAGAAGCTAGCGTTTTTGGGTTTTAGAGACGGGTACACAAACTCGATATTTGACAAAAACCCAATTGTTTACATTGAAGACACAACACGAAAGCCACATAATGGGTGCCGGCTTAGGAAGCAACGGCGATTGTAAACTATGTATTTGTGTTTTCTTTTGTGGTGGTGCAAAATGGTTGTTAGGATGCAATCAGGAGGCTGCTTGATGATGTTATGTTTTCACCATCAATCGGTAGCTTTGTTTTGATGATACCGAAGCACGGATTAACAACTTTTTTGTTGATCGGAATATCGGATTATTTAATTGAATAATGTTTGCAATGTGCTTTGGTTGATTGCTTTTACACATGTATGCTTATTTGAACAAGTAACTTTTGCTATTATGAAGTAGTTTTTTTACTCAGCTGCGTACACAAGGTTGCTGTATGGTTTAGAGAAAAAAATTAGGATCAATTTAGAAAAGAGGGAGGTTATTCATACCCCTCCCACCCTCTAGGTTGTTTTGTCGATTTTAATTTTGACAAGGTTGTATTATCCGTGCTTACGGAGGGTTGTTATGTGGATCGTTCCTGTGGTTTGTCCAAAATTACATCTACCACACTGTTAGTTTCATATTCTTACATTTGGATATACATATTTTTGTTGGTAAATATTTTGGTGTAGATCTAGTGATTAGATTTTGAGTGACTGGTGACATATCGGGGTTTATTTGTGGCTGAAAGAAAACTAGAAGAGTATGGTGAGTTGGTGATTTTGAGGTTTTTTATTGTTTGAAGTTAGTTGTAGTTAGGGGTGTTGGTCAGGTCGGGTTGGTCGAGTTCGGTTCAATTCGGGTCGGGTCAATTCGGGTTGAGGCTAAAATAGAGCCATATAAGATTGATTAAAGGCCGATTTAATGCATAACTCAAATGACCTGCTTTACTGTAAATGGGAAATTGTTGGAACCATTTTTACATAGTGAAAACTGAAGCCATATAAGATTGATTACAAATGGCATGCTAACCCATAGGATGGGGCAAATTTTTTCAAGAGATTGATCATTACAGATTATGTATCATGATTAAACAAACATTAATAATGTGGAAACTTTGCCCAACCCATAGTATGGGTTAGAATTTTTCGACAAAGACTTAGTATTGACTATCGTTTACTCTTTGCCATTGACTTGAAATGTTGGTTTTGTGTATGCATATATACATGATCATTCCCAAAACTATATCATATGATTAACCTTAAGTACTCACTTTTGTATTTTGACAATCAAACAACCATTAACAATGTGTCCTACTTCCTCCAAAATCTTACTGTTCATATGCACAATTTCACTTATGTCCTTATGATGCTCATTTTTCTGTTAGCAAAAACCAGTGCTAATGATTTCAACAAATCAAGAGAAGAAAAAGCTTTGCATGCAACAAATTGGTGGGTAGATAGAAATGATTCTTTAGATCACTGTTCTTGGTATTCAATCATTTGCAACAAAGCTTCATTTCCAAACCTTGAGGATCTTTCTATTAATAACTACAAGCTTGAAGGAAGCATCCCAGAGCAGATTGGTTTGTTATCAAACTTAACACATCTTTCGCTTTATAGTAATCATCTCACAGGTACATTACCTGTCTCGTTTGCCAATCTCACCCGTTTGGAAAACCTTGTTCTTGCTAATAACACTTTAACCGGCATTCTCCCAGCTCAGATTGCGGGTTTAAAGAATTTAAACTATCTAGATCTTAGTGGTAACAACTTTATTGGTCAAATTCCTTCATCGTTTGGTTCCATGGTTAATCTCACCAACCTATACATGTCCACTAATCAACTTAATGGATCAATCCCACCTGTAATTATAACTAACTTGCATAAGCTTGAAGAGTTGGACCTGAGTAATAACAAACTTGATGGTCCAGTTCCGTCAAGTTTTGATAATCTACGCCAACTGCAATCTTTAAACCTTTCCATGAATTCTATCAGTGGGCCTATTCCGCTAGATATAGCAAATTTGATGAATTTCAGTTTGGGGTATTTAGACCTTCATCATAATCGTCTTGTAGGTGCTATTCATTCAGAACTTGAAAAGCTTTCAAGTCTTTATTACCTTGACTTGTCATCAAACCAGTTGTCAGGAAACATATCACTTGCTTATCCCTGTTTTCTTTCGTATCTAAACCTTTCCAAGAATCTGATGATGGGAGCTATCACAAATGTACGTGATTGCAGGACATTAGTGGTAATCATTTTGTTGGAGAAGCACTTAATTAATCACTGTGACTTCCCATCTCTATTGCTCTTAAATCAGTCTCAGAATCATCTTACTGGAGAAATGGTCTGGCCATCCAATAATTGGGGTGAAAAATCAGCTTGCATTAAACATAAGCGAGGAAAACAGCATGTACCCCGTTTGACCCTTTTTCTTCCCATTATCGTTGGAGTTTGCTTCTTAGTGGTTGCGTATTTCTTTTACAGTCGTAAAAAGGCTACCACAAATAAAATACAGCCTGAAATCACAAAACATGGAGATGTATGCTCGATATTGAATTATGATGGAACAATTGCGTATGAAGACTTCATCACAGCTACAGAAGATTTTGACCTCAAATACTGCATTGGAACCGGTGGCTATGGTAGTGTTTACGAAGCAAAACTGCCTAACGGTCAAACATTTGCATTGAAAAAACTTCATCGGTATGAAGCTAAGCAACCAGCATTCGACCAGAGCTTCAAGAATGAGGTCCATGTGTTAACTAACCTGAGGCACAAAAACATTGTGAAACTTTACGGCTTTTGTTTGCATAGCAAATGCAACTTCCTTGTATATGAATACATGGAAAAAGGGAGCCTATTTTGTGCATTGAGTGACGATGAATTGGCTATTGAAGTGGATTGGATGAAGAGGGTGAACATAATCAAAGATGTAGCACATGCTTTAGTGTACATGCATCACGATTGCAACCCGCCTATCATTCATAGAGATATATCAAGCAACAACATTCTTCTAAACTCGGAAATGGATGGATTTGTTGCCGACTTTGGAGCCGCCAGATTGCTTGACCCCGATTCATCCAACCAAACAGTCATCGCAGGAACTTTGGGATACATTGCTCCAGGTAGTTACTTTTACACACTGTTACGCTTCTTAATAAAGTTTATGTATAGCTGTTAACATCTAAAACTTTCTAACCTTCTTTTTGTTATATGATCATTTAGAACTTGCATATAGCATGATCGTGAACGAAAAATAGGGGAGTTCCGAACCAGCAGCAAGCCCTTTCTCGCCAAAAGACGAGATCTGACAAAATCCCAATTATGTTATACCACCATCAATCAGTAGCTTTGTTTTATTGATACTGAAGCACGGATTAACAAATTTTTGTTTATCAAATAATTTAATTGAGTAATGTTTGCAATGTGCTTTGGTTGATTGCTTTTACACATGTATGCTTATTCGAACAAGTAGCTTTTGCTATTATGAAGTAGTTTTTTTACTCAGGTGCGTACACAAGGTTGCGGTATGGTTTAAAGAAAAAAATTAGGATCAATTTAGAAAAGAGGGAGGTTATTCATAACCCTCCCACCCTCTAGGTTGTTTTGTCGATTTTAATTTTGACAAGGTTGTATTATCCGTGCTTACGGAGGGTTGTTATGTGGATCGTTCCTGTGGTTTGTCCAAAATTACATCTACCTCACTGGTAGTTTCATATTTTTACATTTGGATATATATATTTTTTGTTGGTAAATATCTTGGTGTAGATCTAGTGATTAAATTTTGAGTGACCGGTGAAATATCGGGGTTTATTTGTGGATGAAAGAAGAGTATGGTGAGTTGGATATTTTGAAGTTTTTTTTATTGTTTGAAGTTAGTTGTAGTTAGGGGTATTGGTCGGGTTGGTTGGGTTCAGGTCAATTCGGGTTGAGGCTAAATTAAACATACCGACCTAGAACTTGGGGTGCACGGTGTAAGGATTTCCACTCAGAGCTAATGCTTAACTCAAATCGACCTGCTTTACTGTAAATGGGAAATTGTTGGAACCATTTTTACATAGTGAAAACTAAACTCGATATAAAAGAAAGAAAAAAACAGTCATATAAATATATACTCAAGATAGATAACAATTGCGTGGAAACTGTGCCCAACCCATAGGATGGGTTAAAATTTTTCGATAGAGAAACTTGGTATTGACTAACGTTTACTCATTAACTTGATCATTACAGATAATGTATCATGATTAAACAAGCATTAATAATGTGGAAATTAACTGTGCTCAACCCATAGAATGCGTTAGAATTTTTTTGACAAAGACTTGGTATTAACTATCGTTTACTCTTTGCCATTGGCTTGAAATATGAGAAGGTTTTGTGTATGCATATATATACATGATCATTACCAGTTATGTATCATATGATCAACCTTGATTACTCACTTTTAAATTTTGACGATTAAACAAGCATTAACAATGTGTCCTACTTCCTCCAAAAATCTTACTGTTCATATACACAATTTCACTTATGTGCTTATGATTCTCATTTTTGTGTTAGCAAAAACTAGAGCTAATGATTTCAACAAATCAAGAGAAGCAAAAGCTTTGCTTGCAACTAATTGGTGGGGAGATAGAAATGCTTCTTCAGATCATTGTACCTGGCCTTATATTTATTGCAATAAAGAAGGAAGTGTCATTTGGATAGATTTTCCCTGTGATAATAATGAAGATCTAGGGGATCTAGGAAGTCTTGACTTCGCTTCATTTCCAAACCTTGAGAAGATTTCTATTAATTACTGCAAGCTTGAAGGAAGCATCCCGGAGCAGATTGGTTTGCTATCAAACTTAACATATCTTTCGCTTTATAGTAATCATCTCAACGGTACGTTACCTGCCTCGTTTACCAATCTCACCCGTTTGGAAAACCTTTATCTTTCTGATAACTATCTCACAGGTGAAATACCTGTCTCGCTTACCAATCTCACCCGTTTGGAAAACCTTTCTCTTTCTGATAACTATCTCACAGGTGAAATACCTGTCTCGTTTACCAATCTCATCCGTTCAAAATACCTTTCTCTTTCTAATAACTATCTCGCAGGTGAATTAACTGTAACGTTGGCCAATCTCACACATTTGAAATACCTTGATCTTTCTGATAACTATCTCAGAGGTAAAATACCTGTCTCGTTTGCCAATTTCACCCGTTTGGAAAACCTTTATCTCTCTAAAAACAATTTCACTGGTATTCTCCCAACTCAGATTATGAGTTTGAAGAATTTATATCATCTAGATATTAGTCGTAACAACTTTATTGGTCAAATCCCTTCATCTTTTGGTTCAATGGTTAATCTCACCTACCTGGACCTTCACGCAAATCAACTGAACGGATCAATCCCACCTGCACTTATAACTAACTTGCATAAGCTTGAAACGTTGGACCTGAGTAATAACAATCTTGATGGTCCAATTCCCTCAAGAGCTAATTTACATGTTTCCTTCACAAGTTTAAGAGACCTCCATCTTTCTCATAATAATTTCAATGTTTTTATTCCATCTCAGCTAGTGAGGTTGAGGAATTTGGTTACGGTCGATTTAAGTCAAAACCAGTTAATGGGTTCGATCCCATCATATCTTGATTCCATGGCCAACCTAACCTATCTTTCATTTAGTGGGAATCTACTCACAGGTAAGTTACCAGTTTCGCTAACCAATCTTACACAATTAGAAAACCTTGATCTTAGTGGAAACAACTTTAAGGGTTTCATCCCACCAGCTTTAGGATCCATGGCCAATCTCAATGTTCTCGACTTGAGCGACAACAATCTTGATGGTCCAATTCCGTCAAGTTTTGGCAACCTAAGCCAACTGCAAAATTTAAACCTTGCCATGAACTGCATCAGTGGATCCATTCCCTCAAGTTTTGGCAGTCTAAGCCACCTGCAATTTTTAAACCTTGCCATGAATTCTATCAGTGGTCCTATTCCTCTATATATAGCATATTTGATGAAGTTGGGACATTTAGACTTTCATCAAAATCGTTTTGTAGGTGTTATTCATCCAGAATTTGGGAAGATCCCGTATCCTCATTACCTTGATTTATCATCAAATCAGTTGTCAGGAAACATGTCATTTGGTAATCATTGTTCTCTTGTGCATCTAGACCTTTCTTGGAATCTGATGACGGGCAATATCTCAAGTGTATGTGATTGCAGAAACTTAGACTACTTGGACATTAGTAGTAATCATTTTGTTGGAAAAGCACTTAATCAGGGCGACTTCCCAAATTTATTGTTTTCCAATCAGTCTCAGAATCATCTTAATGGAGAAATGGGTTGCCATTATCTGACAAGTGGACAATCAGAAACCAATGAACATAAGCGAGGAAAACAACACGTACCCCGTTTGACTGTTTTTGTTCCCATTATCGTTGGACTTTGCTTCTTAGTGGTTGCGTATTTCTTTTACAGTCTTAAAAAGGCTACCACAAAGAAAATTCAGCTTGAAGTCACAAAGCATGGAGATGTTTGTTCGATATTGAATTATGATGGAACAATTGCGTATGAAGACTTCATCACAGCTACAGGGGATTTTGACCTTAGATACTGCATTGGAACAGGTGGCTATGGTAGTGTTTATAAAGCAAAACTGCCTAGCGGTCAAACATTTGCTTTGAAAAAACTTCACCGGTATGAAGCTAAGCAACCCGCATTCGACCAGAGCTTCAAGAATGAGGTCCAAGTGTTAACCAGCCTAAGACACAAAAGCATTGTGAAGCTCTATGGGTTTTGTTTGCATAACAAATGCAACTTCCTTGTATATGAATACATGGAAAAAGGGAGCCTATTTTGTGCTTTGAGTGACGATGAATTGGCTATTGAAATCGATTGGATGAAGAGGGTGAACATAATCAAAGATGTAGCCCATGCTTTAGCTTACATGCATCACGATTGCAATCCGCCTATCGTTCATAGAGACATATCAAGCAACAACATTCTTCTAAACTCAGAAATGGAAGGATTTGTTGCCGACTTTGGAGCAGCCAGATTGCTTGACCCCGATTCATCCAACCAAACAGTCATCGCAGGAACATTGGGATACATTGCTCCAGGTACTTATTTCTACACACTCTCACGCTTCTTAATTAAGTTTATGTCTAGCTGGTAACATCTAAAACTTTGCTAACATTCTTTTTGGTATATGATCATTTAGAACTTGCATTTAGCATGATTGTGAACGAAAAATGTGACGTGTATAGCTTTGGAGTGGTGGCACTTGAAACAATTGGAGGGAAGCATCCCGGAGAGCTTCTTTCATACTTCAACTCTTCTACCAGTCAAGGTACGATGTTGGAAAATATATTGGACCAGCGTCTCTCTTACCCAACAGACAGGCTAATCGAAAAGGAAATTCTGCATGTTTGTCATGTGGCATTGGCATGTATCCTCACAGATCCAAAGGCCAGACCAACCATGAGAGTGGTTTCACAGGAACTATCGCTTTGAGGGTGTTATTGTTACAATAATTTGTCAGGAGTATTGTTATATATAAACATTCTTACGATGTTTATCTCATTTCAAATTCAATAAAATATTGGTCTTAACTATATGAATGATCTGATTAATGACTTTATGACATCTCTTTAAATGCATTGACTCTATATTGAACAAACAACTAAATAAAAAACACACTTGATTGGTCTAACACCAAATGAATGTTGGATAGAAACTGTTTATTCCAGATATAAGCAGGTTGTTTCACCAAAAATCAAGTGGTTCATATGTTTTGCTTATGTATTTTATTTTTTATTACATGTTTATTCCTGTGAAATTTGTATTCCTTGAGTTTTCACTCAAGGAATTTAACCATAGTAGACAACTATTTTATTATTCGGCATGAAAATATCTAATTTCTCAAACATCTTCATAATTTAATTCTTTAGATATGAGATTTTATAAAGCTTTATGAGGTTTACCAAAGATTTATAAGTTGGTCAAATGCCTCAATTATATACCTTTTTAAAAGTGTATTGTAATGTATGTACTAAGCATAAATGAAAAAAAAATGATGATATATGATTACTACCTATGGAACTTTTTTTTTTCTTCCAAATACAAATTGCGTATTTATTACACGATATTGTTGATCTCATCTCTAAATTTATCTTATGCAAAATGGACTTATGAAGCAAAGTGAAACTAAATTTGTCTAGTCACATTATAGCTAAGTGGGCATTAGGTGCTACTCTTTCTTTAATACTGACAGCCTTATATGTGCAAGTTCTCGTGCACTTAATTATCAAAAAGTTGATACTTTAATAAAACACCTACATCATTTAACTTATTGGACCAAGACTTGACAATTGAAAATCTTTAAAATTTGGGCTATCAAACACGTTTGGGCGATGGGATACTTCTTATAAAGCCCATCACCACAACAACTATAAAGTGAATCGTAACCCTAAAAACTAACTCATGCACAACAACACGCATATTCACTAATTGAACAATCATCAAGTAGGTATTTTATATATATATATATATATATATATATATATATATATATATATATATATATATATATATATATATATATATATATATATATATATATATTAAAAGCCATGGCCTTTAGGAACAGTACACTTTTTACCCGTTTTTTGTTTTGGGCGGCCCAAACCCACAAACCTACATAACAAATACCCGGATCCACCCAACTTATCCCTTTTACTCACTCTCTCAATTATGTAGCTCCGGCACCGGTAAAGGACCCGACGGTCCAACCCGATTGGACCAGCCATCGGGGCATCTATAGTGTTTTGTGTGAGTGTTTCTACAGAACCTAGCTACAGGAGCATGAATTTGTGGCTAATTTTTTGCCATCTGTTCTTGAAATTACAGTAAGCCGGATCTAAAATTGCTCTCCTCTCTCACAATATTACTCCCTCCCCCACATACCACACATTCCAGAACCCTCTCCGATGTTCCACAACCCACAAAACACAAACAGAAACACACACATACCACAGATGATCGGATCATGAAGATGAGGAAGAAGAATACGAGTAATTTTATTTATTTATTTACAAATTAGGGCTATGTGTTGTTTTTTGGGGATTCTGTTAAAGTTAAATGTATTACATAACCAAACAAAACCTTTTAATTTCTTGGATTAATTTTGCTTTTTGATATGTTAATTTTTTTTATTCCAGATTTTGTGAAGAAAAAAAGATGGCTTCTGATGATGAAAGAGGTGAAGAGAAGGAGCTTGATCCTTCTTCTTCTGAAGTTGTGACAAAATACAAATCAGCTGTTGAAATTGTTAACGGTATAATTCTTTATCCTTTTTGTCTTTTCGTTTCTTTTTTTATTTTTAATAAATTTTATATATTATATGTTTTTTGTTGATTAGAAATGAAACAATATTCCACTTAAAACCCATAAACACAAATAAGCGGAACCAATAAGCCCGAAAATAAGCCAAACCATAAGCCCAATATAAGCAGAAACATATAAGCCCAAAAATAAGCAGAAAAATTAAGCCGAAACAATGGCGTTGAGTTGCTTATAGAGCTTGATATAACGTATTGGTTACTTTAGGTATGAAACGTTATTAAGTTATTATTACTTTAGGTATACCATTGCATTCGTAATCTTAATTGCTTAATTCAATATGCTGCCGTTGTAGCTTAACAGATTGTGATTAAGTTGTTATTACGGAAAATGGATAGTGATTGGGATTGCCTTTTTTTAAAAAGTCAACTGCATTAAGAATGAGATTATGATACATGTTGTTTGTATTAGAGGATGTTTGGTATTGCATTTTTTTCTGCATATTTGCTTATTTTTAAGCTATGGCAAAATTTCTGCCCATTTGACCTGCTCCCTTGCTATTTTTTATGTTCTTATCAAAATAAATATGCATGCCTTATAAAATGCACTTTGGGTCACAATTATGACGACACACTTAACGATGCACTGTTATGTTTTCATTCACAGGTATCGAAGTTGCAGACTGAGCTCGCGATTGAAAGGTAAATTTCAGCCCGAGTACGTATAAATGCAATGAAAATTGCAACCGGATTCAGGTCACCCAAAGTTATTACTCCCTCCGTCCCAAAATTATTGTCCCCCGACAAAAAACACACAGTTTAAGAAAAGTGCATTTATTACAGCTTTATCTTTCTTACTTTTTAATAGAATGACAGTTTTACCCTTAAGTAATTAATTAAGTTATTCATTAAAGTTTGTAATAATAATTTCAATCAAGGGCAATATGGTAAACTAAATCAAACTTTCCTATCTATATTTAGTAGTGGACAATTAAAGTGGGACATCCCAAAATGGTAACATGGACAATAAAAATGGGACAGAGGGAGTATTAGTCTTGCATAAATCCTGCATAATTTTCAAGTTTATAAATAGATGAAATTTTGAACAAAGTAGTGCTACAGGAACATAAAGAAATTCAGTCACCTTTATGAGCGTAACCAAACACCCAGTTAGTTTTTAAAATTAGGCTCATAAAGAAATTCAGCCACCTTTAGATACTGGAATTGTCATGGAGATATATAATTCGTTTTATACAAAAGGCGTAAGCTTTTCTTATGAGCCTAACCAAACGGCCATATAGTTTTTAGACTAAACTGATAAGCAAATGCAGACACTATCCTTCACATTGTCTTTTGAGAAAACATAAAAGTTAATAGTTTGAGGTCGATTATCTCAGGTACATTGCAGTTGGAAACGAGCCTTTTCTGAAAGCCTTCAAGGGCAGAGGTGCTGTACATTTTGAGGTTTTTTGTCGGGATACTGAAATAGCCATAAAGAGGTTCCAAGGGCCCTGATCATTTTAGAATCTTTTATTATGTATAAAAAGATAAATTTATGCTGTAGTAAGCTGTTTTGGACTAGCTTTGATAGCTTACGGGTGTTTTTTATGTGGTTTTTTGCAGGGAAATTTGAAGGAAGTTGATGATGTTTCGGATCAGTTGCGTCCATCTTCAATAGCTTAGGAGTGTGGATGTATTCATAGTGATCGAGAGATCTGTTGTTCTAATGTTTCTTGCCTAACGAGTGTCCCAAAATCAATTACATGTGATTATTTGATGTAACGTTCAAGGTAAAGAGAATTTAGAACCAGCGTGGTTGTGTTCATTTCCAAAGTATGCTTTTGTGACCCATTTGGGGTTATTGTGTGCAGGGTCTCTTGAATGTGGATGTAGATGAACTTGCAGCCGATGTCAGGAAATTCTCTAGGATCAAAAGCGGATAAAGAATTACTTGGCGGAAATGAAGGACATGCCAGGGGAAGAAAGGAAACGCTTAATGTCGGATGGGAAAGATGTGGTGGTGAATGAACAACAGGTAGAAAAAGTATGTATACTACTCTTAAGTGTGTTATGAAGTGTTTTTTTCTTCTAATTTTATACACTCTAGAATTGCAAGTGCGTGATATGTCTAAATCTAAATGCATTAAAGATGGCTACTAAACCTATATTAAAGTGCGAAAGTATGAAATGGGGGTGTTTGGATTTGCTTTTGTTGTAAAAAGATCAATATTCTTGAAGAAAAACAAAATTTTTTTAATTAATCAAATCAATTTTGAAATAACCAACTTTGTACTTGCTTATCAGAATCTGCTTATTTTAATTCAAAATAAGCTAAAGCAAAAGATAGTAAAAATAAACAATGCCAAACACCTCTTAAAAATGAAACAAATTTGTTTCGCCTACATCGGACCAGCACTTAAATGATTTTGTTTGTTTTCTTTAAAAGTATAAGCCACTTTTGAAACTGTATAATAAAGTTTCTTATATCAATTCTGCAATTTCTTTGCGGTTAGTTTGGTTTGAAGATGCATATACATTGCGGCAGTTTTACAATCATTCTGAAAAACAAATAATTCAGTAACGTTGTATTCAAACATCCCGGCGCAGAGCGCTGGCTTAAAACCTCATATGCTACTAAAAATTGGGTCTATATGATCCTTTTTTTTTGTAGGCTTACATGACGAAGGTTGTCCACATTCTTGAATCTTTTGAAAAAAGATCATTTTTTTACTGATATATTTTGTTTTTTCCATTCGTCGGTTCAGGCTTGCAAGCTCCAAGAATTGCGTGCTCTTAGAATTTGATGCCTTTGCGGGGTGAAGATGGCTAAGAAAGAGAACAACTCAAATTAATTCCAGGTCTTGCTATACCAGAATCAATAGGAGAAACATAATTAGTAAGTACAACTGTAACAAGATTTAAAGATGACGCCTCAAGGATCCACCGATCGTTAAAAGTTGTCGAATTACACTTAATCAAGGTATGTTACTCTACTGGAAAAAGTTAGATGCCTATATATCTGTTTAGGATAGTATTTTACTTCAATGCTTTAATGCCTCCTTTTTTTTTTTTTTTTTTTTTTTTTTTTTTTTTTTGGTAAAGGGGAAAACCCCGGTAAATATATAACCAAAAAAACACTTAAGTACAAATGGAATGTGGCTGAAGTACCACATTAACCTCAAGCACAGGCGCTTGATAAACAAGTGTTTATGGCAGGCCATAAACAAAAACCAAACCTAGCTAATTACAAAGAATCAAACTAGGTATAAAAACAAGAAAAAACATGAGATGCGAACATCCCACATCCACCCAGCAGTACGAACCGTTGAAGTACATAGGATGAGGGTGATATCCCTCACCTCAATCCCAAAGGAAACATGCAGTCGAAACCATGGTAGAAATAAGAGTGCAACTGATCCGTGATCGTGTACATGGGGTTTTGAACAAGAGTCCCCAAAAACTTAACTTCCATTGTAGACATCTCAACCATGCAAACCAGCAGCCTAAATCAGTCCCAAAAAGCAATGATAGCAGCAAACATCAAATAGAACTGATCGCAAAAAGCATACCAATAGGGCTCAAACGAACCCTAACTTGCATCATAACCAAAACTCGATCTGATGAAGAAAATAAAAGCACGCAATCTTCCAAAACAGATCGGTCAAGAAACATCTCTCCCATGATAACCCACGTACAAATAACTCATCACCATGTAAGGCACGTCTTTTTTTAACAGGCTGAGATTCTTTTTTTTTTTTTTTTTAACAGGCTGAGATTCTTTTTTTTTTTTTTTAACAGGCTGAGATTGTTTTTTGTGTGGTTTTTTATAGGAAGATTTGAAGAAAGTTGATGATGTTTCGGATCATTTGCGTTCATCTTGGATAATGCGTATTTGGCATTGACGATATTATGAAGATCGTTTGCAGCCATACTCAGAAATTTCGAATGGGTAAAAATGAAGAAGGTAGAATAGAACTGATCGACAAATGGAGAGCTTTGGATTCCAAAGAATTAGAACATTTTGATAGTAATCATGTTAACAGAATTATTTGTGCATGAAGTGATGTATTGATATGCTTTTGCATAAAACTAACAATTTACGTATTTACTAATTACTCTACTTTGTCATATGCAACTCAAAGGACTAAAAAAACACAACAACAACAACAGCAACCCGAGGCTGTGGAAGATTCGCCTTGAGTAGATAGGTATAGCAGGTTTGTGTCACAAGTAGTTTACCAGGTTCTATTCTTTAAAAGTTAAAGAAATGGCAAAAATTTACAGTAGCAAGATAAAAAGGAAACAACTAAAGAAAATAAAAGGAACCATTTTTTTTCCTTGCAAGCACCATTGTTTTCCGTAGATTCTCCACAACGTAAACTACTCCTTTAGCAAAACAACCCGCCGCGAAGCGCGGGTTATCCACCTAGTTATATTCATTCATAGTCAAGTTTAGTATTTTCACTTTATCTGATCGATGAATGTTGTGTGTGTACGTGTTGATCTTGCTGATTTGGAATTGTTTTTTAATAGCTGTTGTTGTTTTCATGAATATGTTATGCATATTTAGCAATTAGTACAATGTTATTTTTCGGTATTATAAGCGTAGTGATTATAAAATGACAAGACAGATTTATGTTATAGATTATATATGCGTACACATTAGATTCTTTTACCTAGCGGTATGTGGTTAGCTATCAGCCTAGAAGTTGTGGTATGTGAGGTTTATGTGAGATAGTAGTTGGTTTAACGATTTAAGTGCTTGAATAATTAGTCGTTTAAAAAACTAAGGTAAATAAGCATTTCTGATAGTAAGTTTTGCAAACTAAGGTAAATAAGCATTTCTGATAGTAAGTTTTGCATTCATACTCAGGGCATAACATTCCTCGAGCAACCGGATTCAATAAATCTACATCTACATCCTCAATATGGCGGTATATATTAAACCTCTTTAACTCAGTTATAGGTAGTCATTCCTCTTTTTTCTTAAATTTAACTTTTGGTTCATCTCAGGGTACAATACCTATTAAAATTGAAGCAAAAGAAGACGAGAACGCAAGATTGGTAAGTGTCCATTGATAATTATGACATGAACAATATTTTTCTGTCAATTTTTATGCTATCTTTTTGGTTCAGGAATCTATTCAGCAAGGATGGGCTTATATAGCTAAGATTCTCTCAGAGCCCAACAGGAGGGAAGTTCTGGCCGAGGAACCTAAAAAGGCGGGCGAGGAGATTCTGCTGCCAAGGTCAAGGCTAGGGACTAAAGGGAAGAGCAAACTATAAAGGAATAAGGATGCATGTCGACTAGTGTTAATATCTCATTCTTCACCTTGATATTATAGTCGATGATTCCTTCATCAAATATTTGGTATAGAGTAATTAGTTTTAAAACTATCATTTTGATAGTTCTTTTAGGTGCCATGATACAAGTTTTGTGATTTGTGTTTGTTAACAGTTTGAATTGAGTTCAATCGTTGGATTAATAAATTTGGTTATTACTGTTTGATTATTATAGTTTTGTGCATGATTTATGCTACTGCAATATGTAGAAACAATATGAGTGCAACCAATATGGTGGTTTATGCTAAAGTTTATAAATGATGAAGAGGTTTAAAAAATGTAAACCATAATGAACATTCATTTCAAGCTTGTGTGGCATAAAGAAGTCTATTGAATATTTTCATAATTAAATGCACTTGAATTATATGAGAGTTCATAAAACTTAAAAATGGGTTTATACAAAGTAGAGATAGGTTTATAAAGCAAAAAGGTTTTTTTTTTTTTTTTTTTGGGTAAAAGGTCAACGACTCGGTAAATATATTACTCCAAAAAACATTTAAGTACAACGGATATGAGTGAATCCCATATCTCAGCCCGTTACATAGGCGAAAAGCTTACATAACAAGATACTTCCTATTTTCTATACAAGAAAACAAAACCACTACCCCATAATATTGAAAGACTCGGACAAACATATAAACTATTTCCTACGACCTTGGAGATTAAAGCCATAAATGGCATTAAGAGCATCCAATTCCCCTGGAAAATTGTAAATTTGCTTCGAGTAATCATCATAGTCATCAAGCTCATCTTCACGTTCATGACCCTCACCAAAAAGATTAGCTGATTCGTCAAACGTGTTAAAACCTCCTCCTCGTCACTATCAGAAACCACAACCTCACCCACCTTGGAAAATGGGTTAGCCCTCTTAGTGACAGAGGCGGACGGAATAGGATGACCTTCATCATCCACAAGAGTAGCTTTCCCATCGATAAGTAGCTTTTCAAGCTTACTAATTTTATCAACTATAGGAGTAGAACCAACTTCCTTAGTTTCCATTGAATCACTCACAAGCGGTTCTTGTGATGTAGTACCAGTCTTAACCGACTCATCCTCATTAACTTCCATTGTACATCCAGCATCCACATCCTTATCCTTGTTGGTGTCATAAGTAGGAATACCAAACGCATCCGTATCATCCATATTAAGAGCATCAAATTGGTTAGATGTAGAAATCGTTGTTCCACTTGAACTAGCCACATCAGAAGTCTTCTTCTTAGTGCCATCAACCTTCTTAGGTTCAGGAGGAGTCTTTTTGGGTTGATACTGAAACTGCTTATCCACAACAGGTTTAGTAAACCATCCTTTACCTGGAATTGTAGGACCACCTTGTTTTCCTTTCTTCCTATGATTGACAGTCTTGAAACTATCATTAATAGGCTTAGTAGGCTGAACAGGAGGTATAACAACTTTAGGACAGACATTCAGAGTATGACCAAATATCTTACACTTGTCACAACGAGGTGGTTGCCACTCGTATTCAACCCGTATCTTCTCAATAGTCGAGCCTGAACCATCAAGTAATGGTATCTCAACAGTGAGGCAATCCCGAAGCACCTCATCCGACTTCACTTCTATCATGCATCTAGCAAAACTACTACGGCCCCATGATTCCTTGCACATTTGGCTTGTAAAAGCATCTAACCTTTTGAGCGTGCCAATCAGTGTGGCAAGAATACTGAGGCCATCATCAGAAAACATTGCAAGGGGGACATCATGGAATTTAACCCACACCGGGATGTTAGTCAAATCCTCTTTAAGTAGATTAGTGTTCAAAGTCCATGGTTTAAGAATAATAGGAACATTTCTGATCAACCAAGGACCGTTTTCAAGCACATCATCAACACCTTTCTTCGAATTGAACTTAAAGAAGAAGAACCCCTTTGCATTCATCATTACCTTTTGCACACCAAACTTAGCCCATGCATTGCGTACATAGTAATCAACAACAGGAAAAGCAAGGCGTTGGCCAAGGAAATAACCGTAGAGAGTATTCTCAAACCTCGTGTTTACCTCTTCTACTACTTTCAATGGAACTGAAAGGTCAACATCATCCTTCTTATTGCAACATTCCAACCTCTGAAAATTAGACACGTGTTTCTGAGGTTCATTAGAAGTAGCACCCGCGTAGGAAACCGACTTCACTCCAGTACCACTAGTAGTATCATCCTTAGAAGCATTAGGACCAGAATCTTTCAAATTAGAATTCTGCCCAATACCATTCGAATTGTGCAAATCAGAAGAGGAAGCCTTATTAGCAACAATCTCACGTTGAATATTATTCATGGCTTCATCAAAATTCTTATGCGCATTAGATAGCAAGTGCTTCACAGTATCAGCACTTGTAGCCGGCTCCAAGTTGTCACCATGTGATGTATCTTTCGAAAGTGGAATCGGCTCCACTTTCTCTCTCATCTCACGTAAAGGTGATGAGACATCATCACCTAAACCAACCTTTTCTGCCTCAATCGAACCTCCTTGAGAATTACCATCATCATGTAACATGGTTATACTTGGTGCAGAAACCGAATCCCCAAAAACATCACTACCCTTAGAGGCAGCACCCATCAAGCTAGTAGAACCATCCGATGTGTTCTTGTTCTTGTGATTCAGAAACCCATGTTTAATCATCTCTCAAACCCACAACTCCACAACAAAGAAAATGACACCCTAACAAACCAGTAATCGCCACGACCCACAACACACAACCAGTTATCACCACGAAACCCTAACTAACCAGTTAAGGTTTAAATCGAACTCACACAAAGATCTAACCGCCAGCCATGATGAAGCAATCTAAGGAATTTAATGCTGATCTGTTTAGTAATAAAAGGTTAATGCGAATGATATTGATATGATTGATAGACAGTCGATGTAACCTAATTGACAGATACGCGATTCAAAGAAAAACCCTAAGGGAACAATCACACAAGGATCAGGAATCCAAGATGCAAGATCGTATAGAAGAAGAATCGATAAAGGGATGTTAGGGTTTTTTTATTTGAATCGCCAGAGAGAGGCGTTAACGTGAAAGATTCACGCTGGGTTAAGCTATTCACGCGACGTTAAATGGTCTTTGGTGGGTTTTTGTGTGTGTTTAGTTGTGTGTTTAGTGTGTGTGTGTGTCGAGATGAAATCCGTAGGGTTTAAAAGGTTAAGTTAATATAATTCATCATTTGCAAAAAAAAAATAATAAAATAAAATAAAAAATAATAATAATAAATAAAATAAAGCAAAAAAGGTTTGTAATTTAATCTCATAACACAACTATTAACTTTTAAAAAAGTTTATCATAGTTGATGGCCTGAGCTTATGCTAATAATTCGTCTGATAAAAGCCTAAAATTAAAGAATGTTAGTAAATGTGAAAATTTTTGTTCACATTGTTATCATTCGCTTATTGATAAATTAGGTGGCAGTTTTTGCTAACTTTGACACATCAAAAAGTCGTTCGATTATTCTTACAATTATAGTTATTTTGTTCTAAGATGTTGTAATTCTTTTTGTGAAGTTGTTTTCCATTAAATGAACTTTTTGAAAGGCTGGATACTATGTTTTTTAAATTCGTTACTTTCACATTAATGTCACATCATCATTCAACACACCACCAAACACACTATCTTTATTAAATATTAGTAGTAACTTAAACATAGATTAGGCATTAAGGGTGTGGCAAAAACTTGATGCGTGGGAATCGCAACAGGCTTTACCTCTCGAGGGATCTCGAGAAGCTTACAACCCCCACCAGGCAGTGTACCTGATCGTTGTAGTATAGTATAGTGACAAGTACCGGGGGATTGATCGTTCAGCTTAGGAATAGTGTCGCTAGGATTAGAAAGCCTAATTTACTAGTTCTAGAGGTGAGGGATGATTATTTTTGTATTTTTGTATTTTTATGAAAGCAAGTAAAATCTCGGGTTTTGGAAGAGTGGGCGGAATTAGTTGCTATTCAACTAACCCAAAACTAAGATGCAATCAAAATAAAATAGTAAAAATGAAAATAAACTAAATTATACTAAGGTTGTGAGCAGTAATTGGAGAAATTGTGTTTACTTAGACTTCACTACTCCCTAGATATCTTTTACACGTTAATTACTTGTTATACTTGTATGGATGACGGATTGTATTCCTTAATACCATTCGTGGGGTGGCATACATAACTCCCCAACTCTATGAGCTCTTATCTCCTCGTACACCATGACCCAGCACAACTATAGGGATTGTAAACAGTGGCTCATGCATTAAATACAACCAATAAAGACCTAGTACGCCTCGGTTCATGTTTCTTAAGACGTTCAAGCATGTTACCATTTGGAGATCTGCCAGTTTTCTTAAGCCTAACATATAAAATCATTCATCCAAGACAAGAATAGACAAGTAATCAACACATAATCAATATCTAGGTTTCATTAGATCTAAGCAAACACAAAGGAGATCTAGCCTAGCATAATGGAATTTAGACAAGAACAAGATATAGACAACCAACACATAGACATATTGATTGAATTGGAAGAACACTTATCTCAATTACAATGCAAGGTATCAAGGGTTTGGAACCCTTGAAAAACCTGTAAAGGATACACCAAATTCGTCTTTAGGGTTTCACCAAAACTTTTTTTTCTTTTAATGAAAAAATTAGAAAACTATATATAGGAAAACTGGGCTGACGGCGTCAAGACAACCATGTGACGCCGTCACCTCGCCGCCAAATACTTCCTCGGACGGCCTTGATCTACTTATGACGGCTTATGTGACGCCGTCACCACCCACGGTATTTAATTCTTCGCACTTTGATGCCGTCAGGATGACTTTTGACGCCCTCATCAACTACGGTGTTTTATTCTTGATGTCTGACGCCGTCAGGGTGTAACTCTTGACGCCGTCACCTAGTATCTTCAGCATGGAAAATTGATACTTTGCCGTTTTCTTCACTTTTATGCTCCAAAAACGTCCAAAATGGATTCTTTTCCAGAATTCACTCTCCAAACACCTAAAATCACAAAAGGAACGATTTAGGGCAATATTTGATCAAATAAAGTCGGATTCGGGCTTAAATGACCCCCTAAAAACGGATCATTTTTCGTCTCATCATATACCCTTACACTTGAGATTTGCTTGTCCTCAAGCAAATGAGCTTTTATTCTACTCAAAAGACAAGTTAGGGGTCATTTAACACTAATATAAAAGTAATTACAACAAATAATCGTTCCACTAAAGACCAATAGACAAGCACGGAGGTCATACACAAGCACCTCACAAATAGTGTTTAGATACTCACATCTCTCGGGTGTAATAAAGTAATATAACATTATGGAAATAGAAGATATCTCTCACTACCTGTCATAGTAAAATAGATTACCATAGGCTTGGGAAAGGATCAAACCTCCACCACAGGCGTAAGCACCTAGGATAAACTATCAAAGAGGTCTTTTAAAGGGTTGTAACGTTAGGTATAGGGATATGAATTACACGGTTTTGTTGGATAAAGGAAGTTTTACTGGTGGCGAGTTAACAATCTTGGTTAATTACATGTACAAGATGGCGTTGCTAAGCCAAGACTAGACTCGACTTAAGCTAATAAATGAAAAATAACAAAAACATAAAATGAACATAGAATAAAAACGGGATGGTAGTCCGTATGTTTTTTTTTTCTTTTTCTTTTCTATTTTTTTTTTCTTTTTCTTGATTTTTTCGATTTTTTATTTATTTATTTATTTATTTTATTTTTTTTCATACACTCTTACCCTACCATCCAAAATAATACATCATAGGGGTATAAGCATTCCCCTTACACTTGAATCTTTACATACTTTACAATTAAACTAATCTAATGACTCGAATTAAGAAAATTAAAACACTTGGAGCATTTTTAAGATTAACGTACATATGGGGGTAATAATATGATGTTCTTCCCCATTACTCCATAAAATAAGTACTTACCCATGAGTCCCAATCGTCCCAAAACAATATGTACAAGGATATGACTCGACTTAGCAACTATGTAATCAATTAGAAAGTTAACTTAGGGTTTAACAAATAACAATAATGCACTAAAAATGAGCGCATACACGGAAGGCTAAGGCGATTTGGGTGTACATTTAAGTGGGGTGTAACAAATTCTTCCTTTAAGTAAGATGCTTAAAGTTAGAAACGAAAAGATATGCTCGGAGGGGTGTACTAGGGGTTTCGTGTACTAAAAATGAGTACAACGCAAAGGGTGTGGGAAAAATTAGTTGACTTAACTAGCCAAGTAATATAACTTAAATGGTCAAGTAATCATGATACGGGTTTAACACAAGGGTGATCCTAATGCCTCTTATCATGTAGTAAATCCTACCATACGAATGTAGTCTCACTAGCGGTCTCGGGATGCATCACTAATGCAAGTTCTAGAATCTAAATGCTACCGGTACACTCATAAGCACTAATAGTAAATGCTTTTCCTATCAAATCTAAAGGCGAACCTCACATTTTTGGGTGGAAAATTTTTCTGAATATACAGTTATGTGCTAGTCATACAACCTCCTATCCATGAGACGCTTGCTATGGCTAAAGTTTCACTCCTAAATGTTGTAAAAAAATTTAAATTTGGCGCTAAAATTACACTAACAAGTATTTCTCATAGTTTTATTACACATCTACTATCAAACAAAACAAACTCAAGCGAAAGTGCATATGTAAGGTATCATCTTTTTACCCTCCCCTTACACTTAAGATGAACATTGTCCCCAATGTTCAAGTAAAGAATGTAAAAGTGAAAAAGTAAAGAGAATGAAATCAAATACTCCCCTGATTCGCTCGGTATGGATTATAGGTTGGCCAGGTTAAATCTTCCTCCAAGAAAATGAACAATCAAAGCTTCCCTTCCAGAATATAAATCATCTTCTTGTCATAAATAACCTGTAAATCCTGACAACAATAGACAAGACAACCTCGCGTAAAATCGGCGGCATCCTATATAAGTTACTAAATCCTAGAAAACAAAGTAAGATATAATGCTTGTGGAATGAAGTTTGCAGATTTCCTGGAGATTATAAAACTTAATAATTCACAAAAACCATAAGACTCCGTTAGAAAAACAAAACCGGTAAAATTTCCAGATTTTTAACTCCTGACGCCGTCAAGAGTAATACTCTGACGCCGTCAGAATGGACCTGCAGAAATTCTTATGTTAAGTTTCCGGAAAATTTCTGGAAAAACTTTGTCCTACTTCCTGGAAAATCCTGCAAAACTTCATTATGACTCAATACAAGCATTTGACTCTAACAAATACGAATATACATGTTCATTTAATATTGTGGAGAATCATGATCGGTTTGTTTCTTGAAAACATATTTGGGGGTTTCCCCTTACACTTATCTTTTGCAAAAATACCTTTAGGTTGAAGTTAAGACTAGGCCAAACAACATAATAAAGTATTTCCACATTTCAATTGAGAAACATGATCATCCAACAATAAAAATAAGACATGCATACGGAAGCAAATAACAATCAAACAAATAAACAAACAAATAAATAAAAACACACAAAACATGGGTTGCCTCCCAAGAAGCGCTTTTCTTTATTTACGAGTCTTGTAGCTAGACTCAAAGTCATGGGTTACTACGTGATTCGGGTGAGTTCCTCGTTGAGGACATCTTTGGGATCAAACTTAGGTTTCAACTTTCTATCGGTTTCCTTAGTATAGTATGACCTTTCAAACTTTTCTCCATCCGGATCATACAAAGTCATTCTAATATGCCATGACCCGTCACCTTCTTTAGGTGGCTTGTCCCACCTCCATTTACACTTATCTCCCTTTCTTTTCCATTTATTCCTTTCTATGTTGATGGGCATTACGCTTAATAACTCAATCATCTTCCTAAAGACTAAGGGGTCCTCAAAGGGGTCTAGCTCCTCATCTCTAGCTATGAGTTGTTCTACCGAATGTGTCTTCTCAACAAAGTCCTTCTCTAGATAGAATGGGCATTGAGGTCCTATAAAGTTCCTTTCTATCCAAGGCCCATATCTAGATGGTCTCCTATTCATCTCTACCCAATACGGTGTTGGTTCCTCATCACAATCATAACTATGCTTCTTAACATCATACACCGACCAAGTATCACCTTCACCTACCGTTATCTTTGATTCCTTGCAATCTATCATGGCACTAGCGGTTGCTAAAAATCCTCTTCCTACCAATAATGGGCATGTAGTGTCACTAACCATGTCTAGGATGTGAAAATCCGCTAATATAGTTAACTTCCCTACGTGAACAACTACGTCCTTAATCATTCCAACCGGGTGTGCAATACTTCCATCCGCTAGTCCTATCAATACCTCCGTTTCCTCTAACTTTCCTAGCTTAAGAGCGGTGAATAAGGATAAGGGAATCAAGTTGAGGCTTGACCCTAAATCGGCTAATGTGTCGAAAGCTTCGGATCTTCCTATCTTACAACGCAAAACAAATATACCCGGGTCATCAAGCTTTTTAGGCAACTTATTTTGAACGAAGGCGGTCCCATTTTTGCCTAGCTTACACTTCTCATATTTTTCTAGGAGGGCACTATAGTAGGGAGCACGTGCTAAGACATCAATGACGGGGCGTTCTAGGTGAAGTTCTTTGAATTCATCGTCAAGGTCTTGTGTAAGAGGTGTTTCAACAATGCTTTTGACCGGTTCTATAGTGGGTGTTTTATTTGATTGGTCCTTTTGGGGAACTTGGTTTTGTTTGAAACACGTGCTCGTTGATTTGACCGAGTAATATTGTGGACACGAAGTGGGTGACGAAACGGATGATATGGAATTAACGGTTAGTTTCGGATTCTTGATCGTGTCACTTGGGAGTGCTCCCATTTCTCGGTAATTGAGAACTTTCAACAATGCATCAATTCTAGTGGTCATCTCACTTTGCTTTTGTTTGAAATCGGCTTCAAACTTAGATATGCGAGCTTCTTGTGATGCCATGAACTTTGACATCAATCCTTCAAGATTGTTGGTACTACCATAGTTGTTAGAAGGATTGTTGTTGAAAGTACGATTGGATGGTGGACCGTTTGGTTGATAACAATTAGGCGGATTGGAAGAATTGGGTTGATTTTGTTTCCACCTAAGGTTTGGGTGATTTTTCCATGAGGGGTTGTATGAATCACCGTATGTGTTTGGCTCGGGCTTGAAAGTGTACCACTTATCTCCCGCTTCGTCGGTACGCGTGGATGCGTAGTCCGCAAAAGCTGTTCCGGGGAGTTCCACACAATCACGAGTGTCATGGGGACCACTACATAATTCGCATGAAGAAGTGATTTTGTTCACTTGGCTTGAATGCTTCGGAGCTTCGTAAGATTTCATGAGAAACTTGACTTGGTCCTCAAGTTCCATGATCCTACGGTCGGGAGTGCTAGAATTATTCGAACGCAAAGATATTGCCTTGACCGTTTTGTTCAAATCACGGGGATCATTCCAACTTTCGTTGTCATAGAGAGCAAGATCTTCTATGAGTTCCCATGATTGTTCCGCACTAAGATCACGTAGCTTACCACCGGCCGATTGGTCAATGGTTCACCTCGTGGGGATGTCGATATGGTCATAGAAGATTTAGACTTGGAGCCAAAGATCTATGCCATGATGAGGGACTTTTTGGAGTAAGTCCTTGAAACGAGTCCATGCTTCATAAAGAGATTCATTTTGACGTTGTTGGAACATCAAGATGTCATTCCTAAGCTTAGTAGTTCTTCCCGGTGGGAAAAATTGAGCAAGGAAACGAGTGGTGAGATCATCCCATGTGGTGATGGATCCCGCGGGTAAACGCTCAAGCCATTGACTAGCTTGATCCCGTAGAGAGAATTGGAATAGGCGTAAACGGGTAGTCTCTCTAGTTTCAACACCTAGGTCTATGGAATCTACAATTTTGAGGAAGTCCTTAAGGTGTTGGTTTGGATCTTCGGAACGAAGTCCATGGAATGCACATCCACTTTGCACCAACCGGATGGTGTCGGATCGCAAGGGGGTCACATTGCCTCCGGTGAGCTTAATGGTGTTTCAGTAGCCTTGGTGGCTAGGTCGGGAATACTCTCTTAAGGTTCGGGGCCTAAGGGGTTCTAATGGTGGGTTTTGTTGTGGTGGGATGATGGGTTCAAAGATGTTACCACCTTCCATGATGTCGGATGGTAAAGAGTTATGAACAAAGGCATGAAGAAATAAGATAGACTAAAGAAGACCTAAAAAATAAAAATAAAATCTTACTAGAAAGGAATCTAGCAAGTAGACCTAATAAAAAGAAATCCTAACCTAGACAATAACTATTCCCCGGCAGCGACGCCAAAAACTTGATGCGTGGGAATCGCAACAGGCTTTACCTCTCGAGGGATCTCGAGAAGCTTACAACCCCCACCAGGCAGTGTACCTGATCGTTGTAGTATAGTATAGTGACAAGTACCGGGGGATTGATCGTTCAGCTTAGGAATAGTGTCGCTAGGATTAGAAAGCCTAATTTACTAGTTCTAGAGGTGAGGGATGATTATTTTTGTGTTTTTGTATTTTTATGAAAGCAAGTAAAATCTCGGGTTTTGGAAGAGTGGGCGGAATTAGTTGCTATTCAACTAACCCAAAACTAAGATGCAATCAAAATAAAATAGTAAAAATGAAAATAAACTAAATTATACTAATGTTGTGAGCAGTAATTGGAGAAATTGTGTTTACTTAGACTTCACTACTCCCTAGATATCTTTTACACGTTAATTACTTGTTATACTTGTATGGATGACGGATTGTATTCCTTAATACCATTCGTGGGGTGGCATACATAACTCCCCAACTCTATGAGCTCTTATCTCCTCCTACACCATGACCCAGCACAACTATAGGGATTGTAAACAGTGGCTCATGCATTAAATACAACCAATAAAGACCTAGTACGCCTCGGTTCATGTTTCTTAAGACGTTCAAGCATGTTACCATTTGGAGATCTGCCAATTTTCTTAAGCCTAACATATAAAATCATTCATCCAAGACAAGAATAGACAAGTAATCAACACATAATCAATATCTAGGTTTCATTAGATCTAAGCAAACACAAAGGAGATCTAGCCTAGCATAATGGAATTTAGACAAGAACAAGATATAGACAACCAACACATAGACATATTGATTGAATTGGAAGAACACTTATCTCAATTACAATGCAAGGTATCAAGGGTTTGGAACCCTTGAAAAACCTGTAAAGGATACACCAAATTCGTCTTTAGGGTTTCACCAAAACTTTTTTTTTCTTTTAATGAAAAAACTAGAAAACTATATATAGGAAAACTGGGCTGACGGCGTCAAGACAACCATGTGACGCCGTCACCTCGCCGCCAAATACTTCCTCGGACGGCCTTGATCTACTTATGACGGCCTATGTGACGCCGTCACCACCCACGGTATTTAATTCTTAGCACTTTGACGCCGTCAGGATGACTTTTGACGCCATCATCAACTACGGTGTTTTATTCTTGATGTCTGACGCCGTCAGGGTGTAACTCTTGACGCCGTCACCTAGTATCTTCAGCATGGAAAATTGATACTTTGCCGTTTTCTTCACTTTTATGCTCCAAAAACGTCCAAAATGGCTTCTTTTCCAGAATTCACTCTCCAAACACCTAAAATCACAAAAGGAACGATTTAGGGCAATATTTGATCAAATAAAGTCGGATTCGGGCTTAAATGACCCCCTAAAAACGGATCATTTTTCGTCTCATCAGTGGCAGTTTTTGCTAACTTAGACACATCAAAAAGTCGTTCAATTATTCTTACAATTATGGTTATTTTGTTCTAAGATGTTCTAATTCTTTTTGTGAAGTTGTTTTCCATTAAATGAACTTTTTGAAAGGCTGGATACTTTGTTTTTTAAATTCGTTACTTTCACATTAATGTCACATCATCATTCAACACACCACCAAACACACTATCTTTATTAAATATTAGTAGTAACTTAAACATAGATTAGGCATTAAAGTGTACTTTGTAATTAGATTAGGTAGTAGACTAGAACTAGGATTAGATAGCTTGGAGTGCAAGGCAAGCTAGGGTTTCTATCCCCTCATCTCTATTATAGAGATGAGGGGGATGCTAGTTATTCATTCTTCTTGCTCGAATTGTAAGCTTTTTTAGTTTTAATAAAGGAGTGTTCGAGGGTAATAACGTGTGCAATATTCTTGTCGGTTCTTTGTAGTCTCTCGTGTTTGCTACTTGTGCTCGATACAACTCACGATCTAGTTTTCTGCGATCGAACTTTGGGTTTGTTGTCGAGGTATTATCCAACAAGTGGTATAAAGAGCCACGGTTATTGTGGTCATCGAAGTTCGAGTGCTAGATCGAGGTTCCGAGTTTGTTCGAGGTTTTGAGGTTCGTTTTCGGGTGCCGTCGATAGTAGCAGGTTTCAAACGAAGAAGACATGTTGAGGTTTAATTTAAATAACCACTTGAAACTATAAAGGTGGTTTTTTCACTTTTTAGTTTATTACATATATGGGTTAATTAATACTGCAAAAGGTGACGTACAAGTTTTTGTTGCATTAAAAAGGGTATCAACTTTTAAAAGTTGACTTCAGTGTATCGTTTTGCAATTAAAAACAAATCGATTAAATTGAAGGCATTTGTTGCATTATTTTTCTTGCGGTACAAGTTTTGATCGTGGTTTGCTTGGGGTTCAAGTTTACGGTCGGGTTTTCTTGTTCGAAATCGAGGGTTTAGGGTTATTCTAATTAATTCGATTTGCAAGAAGGGTTTATAGCAACAAGGAGAATATTGCACACGACTTGTGAGGCTTGTCGGTAAAGTTGGTTAAGAAACAACTTGACAAGGTTTTTAGTAAGGTATAAGAAGAATGGCTAGATCTATAACTAGGTTTGACATCGAGAAATTCGATGGAAAGAATGACTTCGGGTTTTGGCAAATAAAGATGCGTGCTTTAATGGTACAACAGGGATGTGATGCTGCATTAGAGACATTACCCGCGGACATGGAAGCAGGTGAAAAGGTTGCTTTGATGAAGAAGCCATACAGTACCATGATTCTATGCTTGGGAGACCGGGTTTTACGGGAAGCTACCAAGGAAACATCTGCTGCAGGAATTTGGGCGAAGTTGACAAGTCTGTATATGACTAAGTCCTTAGCAAACAGACTATATCTGAAGAAGAAGCTGTACACGTTATATATGAGTCCAGGTACGAGACTGGGTGATCATATAGATGAGTTTAATAAGTTGATACTTGATTTAGCGAATATTGATATCGAGATTGAGGATGAAGATCAGGCACTTATGTTACTAACGTCGTTGCGATCGTCTTACGAAAACTTTGTGGACACATTGTTGTATGGGAGGGAATCCTTGACAATGGAGGATGTTCTGGAAACTCTGAGTTCAAGAGAGTTGAAGAAAAGAACTGAAGGCACAAAGAAAGAAACTGGTGATAGGTTATATGTAAGGGGAGGGTCAGATCATTCAAGGAAAGGTCATTCTGGTGGAAGTTCGCGGTTTAAGTCAAAGGGTGGAACTGGTAAACTTAAGTGCTTCATATGTCATTCAGAGGGTCATCTGAAGAGAGACTGTTTAAAGAAGAAGTCAAGTGGGTTCGTCAAGAAGGGTAAGCATGATCAGGATTTCGATTCTTCTAATGACAACGGTAACGCCTACTTCGGAGAAGCCTTGGTGGTAGTCGGGAATGATTAGATGACTGAATTGGTAATAGAGTCAGGTGGGTCTTATCATATGACACCTAGGAGGGATTTCTTGTATGACTTCAAGGGTTTTGATGGTGGTTCGGTTCAGTTAGGTTGTAACACCCCCAATTTTAAAATATGCAGCGGAATTTAGTTTGGGTGTTACTTCATGACTCAACAGTTTAATAGTAGGAAAACGATCATTATTTTAGTCATTTTAAAAGATTTATCATTCGAATTTTATAAATATCAGAGTTTACAAAATGAGGTTCCAGTGGTTTCAAAGTTTGTTAAATAAGTTTTCGAATGGTAGTAAATTTATAGCCTTCGTAAGTATCCGTGCTCCTCCGTGCCATCCTTGCTCATTATGGACCTGAGATAAACACATGCTAAAAGCATCAACACAAAGGTTGGTGAGTTCATAGAGTTTATATGTAAAATAGTTGATTTCCAAAATCAAAGAGTTTGTGAGTCCATAGTAGTTATAAATAAACGGTTGATTATCCAAGATCAAAGTGTTAGTAAAATCCATGTTGTTTATAGTTTAAACAGTTAATTAGCAAAAATCAAGTTGGGTTAATTCCTTAAAGTTTATAGTTGAAATAGTTGATCAAAGAATGAGTACATCCATAGGATTCATAATTTAAACAGTTGATTTTCAAAAGTAAAGAGTGAGTGAATCCATAGAGTTGGCATAAAGCCAGTTGATTCTTCAATAATTCCAAGTTTAGGTAATAATTGTAATAGGTACCATTATTAATAAAATAAGCAGTGGGTTACATTGTTATACACCCACAGTTGGTTTGGTTGCCCTACCAGGTCAACACAAAGTAGTTATGGTTTACCAAGTAGTGGTTTTCTGCTATATAATGAAAACAAGTACGAAGTTTGATAAACGGTGGGCTACATAGTTATACGCCCATAAATTTAGTAGTTGCAGTACTGTATCATGACTACAGTACTGCCTTATTGCTCTAAGTCTCATGAACGCATCCCTTAACATGTGTGACATCAGAAATGATGTAAGTAATAGTGCCCTCGTGTAGGAGTTTGCCAACATCCTATTATTCTTCAAATAAAGTGCATTTGGCTACCTAACCGGCTAGCACAAATGGGGCATCAACTGCCAATAGATCTATTCACTATATTCGCGTTCACTCGCAAGTGACTAAGGTTCATGATATGAGGGACTTTCAGAGGCAAAAGTGTGTATTAGGCAATAATAATCAAGATAGCATACAGTTGAAAATCACTTGTAATCATGTTTATAGCAAGTATCTCTTCATGAGATACAAAATGTGTAAAAGTGGATTCATAAGTTCATAGAAATTCGCAAAAGTTTATAGTTCCTTTGTAAGTAAAAGCAAGTATTACATTTCGATAACAAGTAGAGTGGTTTATCAACTGAGTATAATGTTTAGGGTAAACTCGTAAAGTTTATATGTAATATGAACATGTATTCCCCCCGAAAGCAATTTAAAACAGGTAGAAGTGTGGGGGCTATGGAACTCATAGTAATAAGTAAATAGTTAACAAGTACTTGTAAAAGTATAAAACATGTAGTTGAGCATGTATCTCCCCCAAAATATTTATAAAACAATTATAAAAATGGGGCTAAGAACTCACCTTGGTGGAATGGAAGACAAAGAATAAGTAATATCAACGCAGAATGGGAATGGCTTCAATAGACAACCTGAATAATATGGAAGCCTGAGATAAGTTTGACTTATCGAGAATAGGGATTTGAAACAATGTCGGATGACAAATGATTCTTGTGGCAGAGGTGGCTTGCGTGGCAAAACGCTTAAGGTTCAACAACAAAGTTATATACTATATAACTTGTCCGTTATGTATTACTTATTGCTTTTGTATAGGTTATTCGTTTGCTTATTCGTTAACGATATATACATTTATTTCATGTATACAAGTTATTGATTATAACGTTAAGTCATTACGTTCAATATATATATTTATTATACTCTCAAAAGTATATTTCCATATATGTTATTATGATGACGTCATAAAACTTTACTTTATCAAATTATATTTATTAGATTGTTGGGTTTCGAGGTGTGAAAATATATATTTATTAAATTCGTGATTAAATAATATATTATGAAAATATATCATTTATAGTTTAAGGCGATATGGACGCCAAATAAAATAAGTGTTAAACATATTTATTTGGACGAACGGTGGTAAAACAGCGTAAGTTTATTAGCTTACCAAAAGTTTTAGGATGAAAAATGTTCAAGTGTTCAACCTTGAGGAATTGAAGTTGTAAAAACTATAAAAGTCACAACGTTATAAAGATTTTTAGAAAACATCGAGTGGTTAAAGTTGAGGGGTTGAAAATGTAATAATTTATATAAGTTATGTAACTTATAAAAGCTTTTAAAGAAAGTGACAAGTTACTCGAATTGGAGGGTCTAAACTTGTCAAATGTGAAGGTTGCAAAATAACTAAAAATAAGTAAAACTGCCATGGGCAGGCTTCGAACCAAGGACCTTTCGCTTACAACCAAAGGTCACAACCAACTAAGCTAGTTTATCTCTTGGGTTAATCCTTGTTGTTTAATACATATCACATGGTTGCAATAGTTTAAAGGTTGTTATATATTTCCATATCAGTAAGTTGAGCATGCAATCTGTTTTAATTTCTCATTTCAAATATGTTTCGTCTCGTCTGGGTTTGCGTATAATGTGTTAACCTTTCCATTTCTATTTGTTTTGCATGCGACTCATGTTAACATAAAATTTTTAGAAACACAAGGTTGGCCTCGGTTTGGGTTTATTTGTAAGCCCGGTAATATGATAAGTTCGTAATATAAAAGTTAGTTAACTCGCGACATACGCTTTATTACAAATAAGTACTTAGTCCTAAGAGCCAAAACTTTACGTTTACGTTACTAGTATGTTTTCATAAGTCGTTTAAGGTTTGAAAACTCAACGGGTTCGTCATGAAAAGGGTGTGTCGATTTGGAAATAACATGAAAACTAGTTTCTTCTTCGAGATGTTTAGGTGTGTTAACGAGACTAAGAGTTTGCCACACAATACATGAGAATACCACAACAATGGTTAACGAGAGTAAATGTCGAAACGAACGAAATAATATAAACGAGTGTGAATGCAACAAAGTAGGTTCGAATACTTACTACACCAACGCTTTGTGGTGAGGAAATGCGAAGAGGAAATGTGAACGCGGGACGAGCGACAGGGGCGAAGCTTCATAGGGGCCGGGGGAGGGGGGGGGGGGGGGCGCCCGACCCCCCGAAATTTTTTTTGCGATGTAGGGGGTATATAGTTTTCGTGTAGAAAAATTTCGGTATATTCGGTTTCGACCCCCCAAAAATTTCGGTATACCTGAAATATAGCCTTAGGAAAAAAAAATTTAGATCCCGACCCCCCACTTACAAAATCCAAGCTTCGCCACTGACGAGCGAGATGCGAAAACAACTCCATGGCTTCCCAGCTTACACCTCGTCTCTTTACAACACCAAGGGAGCTTAGGAACTTGCAAAAATAACATCCTACTACTTGCTTCTTCTTTCCTTCTTCTCGCTTAACAGGAACTATGGAGGAGTAGTTTTTCATATTTTGCGTTTGAGCGGTGAGGCTGAGGCTTTGTGGTGATGTCGATCAGTGGTATATAAGAAAGAGAGAAAGGAGGTGTTATTTGTTTTTGTGGTTTGTGTTGCTGTCGTGGGTCAAGAGTGAAGAGGAAGAAGAGTTTGTGTTTTGCCTTTTGAATTTTTGATGGTAGCAGGGGTGGTTTGCATGGGTTTTAAATAGGATAAAGGAACACATGTTTAAATATAGTCAACCTTGTTTGGTAACCTTGTCAGCGAAAATGTGGGAAAAATAGAGGAATAGAACAGGGAGCAAGGGACAAAGTGTCTTGTCTTCTTTCTTTTGTTGACAGCTAGTACATGTTTAAAAAAATATAGTCAATTGGAGTTGGTAATGTGGCAGCGGAAATTTTGGAATGACACAAAGAAGGAGACAAGTATTTTTAATGTGAATTGTCTTATCATATGTAAGAGGTCACATGGTTTCCCTTATTTTCCTCCTATTACTATTTGATTCAAAAGAAGGAGACAAGCAAATAGGACTTGATTTGTTTGTGAGTGTCACATGGTTTTGATTTGTCTTAGATGTATGTCGACTAAAGTGAGAAAAGGTAGAGCAATGATTCATATTTTGCATATAAATAGTTCAACATGTGAGTTGTTTTGTGAAATGTGAATGAAGACAATAGGTACATGGTCCCTGTACATCGAATAGTATAAAAAAAATAATGAAGAAACTTTGACCATTGAAGTTACAATTCATTTATCTCATTACATGGTAAGAGGGTGACATAAAGAATGTGCGAACGCGTTACGACGTTTCGATTAATCTAGTTGAATAAAAGCAAAAATTTAGTCCGTAAAAATGGTTAATTAAATCGTGACGTTAGATTACTCTCGTCAATCATTTAAAATTAAGAGGAGAAATTTACGGGATATTACATAGGTGATAACAGGACATGCACTATCAGAGGGACAAGAAAAGTGAAGATACAGTTGTATGATGGATCAAGCTTTATACTAGAAGATTTCTGGTGTGTTCCAGGGTTAAGAAAAAGCATGATTTCATTTGGTACTCTTGAAAAAGAGGGTTATAATGTGAAGATGCAGATGGGTAGAATCAAGGTTATCAAAGGTTGTCGGGTTATGATGACCGGGATCAGGAAAGAGAACTGTGTGTATACTCTTGAAGAAAAAGTGATAACTTTTGGTGCATAAAAGCATGGAGGTTCTAAACAAGTTGGGTTCAAGAAACTTGGTAATAAGCAAGTTGGGTTCAAACAACTTGGTTATAAACAAGTTGGGTTCAAACAACTTGGTCATAAACAAGTTGGGTTCAAACAACTTGGTACTGGTGTTAAACCAGGAGTCCATGGAGTACAGGTTGATAAACGTGTTTGGTTTGAGGTGGAACTGCAGGGAGCTCAAGGGAATCGTGAAGCTGAGGATGTACATGTTAGTAACGATGATGATGCAGTGGCTCAAAGAAGGTTGGAGGACAAGCAACTTGAAGAAAAGACAAACACGAGCTGCTTGGTAAATGAACAGGAAAAGGTACACCTTGGTATAAAGGTAGGGGCGGACATTACGGTAACCGGAGTACCTGGTCAAGAGGGTGCAGAGGGTAATGCTGCTGAAAAGAAGAAAGTAAAGGAGTCTACGGAAGCTAATCATGGAAAAATACTGAAGCACAATGCCTGGTCGACAAGGTGGTCCCCGGTCCGAGGTTCCAGCACGAGGAAAAAAAGATGTTGAGTATCGGTTATGTTTAAGTGTTACTCCTAAGGTGGAAATTGTTAAATATTAGTAGTAACTTAAACATAGATTAGAGACTAAAGTGTACTTTGTAATTAGATTAGATGGTAGACTGGAACTAGGATTAGATAGCTTGGAGTGCAAGGCAAGCTAGGGTTTCTATCCCCTCATCTCTATAAATAGAGATGAGGGGGATGCTAGTTATTCATTCTTCTTGCTCGAATTGTAAGCTTTATTAGTTTTAATAAAGGAGTGTTCGAGGGTAATAACGTGTGCAATATTCTTGTCGGTTCTTTGTAGTCTCTCGTGTTTGCTACTTATGCTCGATACAACTCGCGATCTAGTTTTCCGCGATTGAACTTTGGGTTTGTTGTCGAGGTATTATCCAACAATCTTTTAGGAGCTATCGTCACCACCACAGAAAATAATGCCCCACTTTATACCCCACAACACACGTGTAACACCCCCAATTCATGGTTGCAGCGGAATTCAAACTGGGTGTTACTCGACGGCACAATAGTCACAATAATAGAAAACGAACTCCAATTGAGTCGTTTTAAAAGATTTATCATTCAAATTATATAAATATCAGAGGTTACAAAACGAGGTCCCAATTGGTTCCATGTTTACAAATCACATTAAGTGAGTTTTTGAATGATAAGTAAATTTATAGCCCTCTTGAGTATCCGTGTCCTTCCGTGCTATCATTGATCGTCATGAACCTGAAATACATGCTTGAGAGGTCAACACAAAGGTTGAGTGGAATTCGTAGAGTTTAGTTAAATCGTTTGAACACAATAATCGTAGTGTGAGCTATAGACTCACACTCATAGTTAGAAAACAAAATCGTTATTTATTTCACTAAGCTCATGCAACCAAAACATTAACATCGAACCAACAAAATTGGCATTATAGAAGCCCTATCAAGGTACTTTTGCCATTATACCACTAAATCTCAAATATAGTGCATTTGTGTGAACTCATCGTTGTTCAACACAAATGGGATTCGTCAATCCCAATAGATCTATTCACAATATTCGCGCTCACTATAGGTAGTGACTAATGGTTCATGATATAGGTACTTCGAACATGGCAATCGTTACTTAGTGACAATAAAACATAGTCGGGAAGCATACATTAGAAAGCATTGTGTTCGAGTAGAAAATTAATAGCATGTATTCCCCCCATGGGTTTGTAAAATAGTTAAACAATAGAAAGTGGGGCTACGAACTCACCTTAAGTAGAATAGCAAGTAATGAAGGTGATGGTTGGATCGTGTAGGTTTCTACGAGCAACCTATAATAGAATGTTGCGACTTAGGATCGGAGTAAAGAATATAACGGAGTGCCTATATATATATCTTGCATTTAGTCCATGATGTGGTATGATGTATATTGTATGTCCTTGAAAGAAAAGATTCATGAACATGTATGTTTTGTATATCGTTTACTGCCGTTCGGGCTGACATATTTCAGAAGTCATGTTAGTAAGCGTTCAAGGAGCCAGGACACTTTAACTCATAAATCCACAACTCATCTCAACGGTTTACATAATGAACTCCTCACATGAGGCTCCCTACTATTGTAGTGGTTGATAAAATATATAGATATAAGCTTTGATCCGAAAAGTTTACATGTCCGATATTTGAATAAACTTAGGAAAGTTTATTAGTACATGAAGATTGTTATTAGGGGTAGTTTCATAAGTCTTGAATAACCATTTTCTCTTGGTAATATCTCATGGTTTCCTTTTAAGTGAAGTAGATCCAAATTGCTTGTTCATGTTATCGCCTAATTCATTGTTTCATGTTTACGCCTATGTAAGTTGTTATGGTCATTTCGTCATGGCCTAGCCATGACCTTTGGTCCTTGTTCCAAGGTCATGAGACACAACCTTGGCTCTAGCCATGGTTGTGGTCTTGATTATAGGTCATAAGACCTCTTGTTCCTTTCAAAGTATAACCATAATCTAGTGACTTTTGCCTAAAAAATGGGCTGTTTAAAATTTGAAGAATTTTATCACTCGGAAAGCATTTTTAGGTCTCGAGCTTCTTTGTTACTGAACGAAAACGGCGTTCTGGACAACTTTCGTGTTTTAACTTTTTGATGAATCGGACCAGAAGTGTGACTTTCAAAACCCAAATTTGATCAGAATGGTATTTGGCAGTTTGCCGCAAAGTTTTGGTAATTTCAAATCGTCATAACTTTTGACTCGTATATTCGTTTTAGGTGGTTCAAATTGCTACAGTTTCCTTGTTAGGTCCTCTACTACAATATGTAATAATCCAATATCATATTTTTACCATTTTAATCAGGTCTTTCCAAGAAAATCACTAGTTTGCTTGTTTTAGTAACTTATCTTAACAATCCATTATAACAACATCTTTTACTCATTTTTATACATCATGGACTTGCATACAAGACATAATATAGCAAGAATAATAGGTAAATAACATGAACATGATTATTTAACAAGAAGCAAGTTAGGGTTTGGCTTACAACTTGTGGCTTTCAACAAAGAAAGGAAAGTAACTAGTAAGGATAGGACTTTGATAGACTTGCTTCAACCCTTTTTCACTTCATGCAATCTTTCTACCCTTGGTATTCTTGAAAGATGGATAATGAAGGTTTAGGTGACTTGAGTGGATTCAAACTCAAGAGAAATCACCAAGTATATTAGGGTTTGGAAGATTTTTGGTGAATGATAATCTAACTAGGGTTTCTATCTTGAAGAATCACTTGAACCTTGCAAGAACTTGGAAGAAATAAAGCTAAGTGTGGAATGAAATGGGGTGTAGTGATGGACGGCATAACAAAGGGGGGGGGGGAGGGGGTATTTATAGTTCCATTGAGGAGGTTAGGAAGCTTACTAGGAAAGTGTTACAACTTGGTGACCAAGTTGTAATTAAGTGTTGATTTAGGGGTAAATTCATGAGATGAAGCCACATGGGTGTGACTCCCCCCTCCTAGGGCGGTTCATGAGCTTGGAGAGCAAGGGTTAGACTTTTCTTGGTATTATCCAAGATACTTGGTTAGTTTTGACTCCGGGAAATGCCAATCGTAAATGATTAAGCCTCAAAACGCAAAACCGGGTGTCGTAAAATTATGGAACTTGAAAGTATTGTTAAACATGTCCATATAGTCCATAATAAAATATAAAATGAGTGGTAGGATCTATCGGGTGCTAAAACCCTGCTAAAAAACTGAAAACACGGGTCTAAAACGCGTAATTCGCGTAAAACGCTGAACTGGAAAACGTAAAATTCCAAAACTTTTGGAATTGTCATAAAATGATAGAAAATCATATTTCTATTGTTTATGACGTTTTATGGATATATCGGGATGCTGGAAGGACGTTTAAACCTAAAAGTAAATCTCGGACACGGCTTTGTGATTTTTGAAGAAATGATCCGACGAGCGTCAAACTCTCGGATTATCGTTAAAATAGTTTAACTTACGAGAATATGAAATAAAAATTTCTGAGATGAATAGTAAAAAGTGAATAGTAAAAGTGAATAGTAAAAAGTGAATAGTGAAATTTTCCGGGAATAAAAGTTAACCTGAAATTGCGAATTGTTACAGTCTCTACCCCTTACGGGGAACTTCGTCCCGAAGTTCTTTGTGTGTCATATGTTGGAGTGGTGTCGATGAAAAGGTGTTGTTACTTATGAGGACTAAAGTCTGGGATTACCGGTGATGTAGTTTGATTTGTCGTTTCAGTGTATGGTGTAGGATGAGGCTTACTTTTATGTAGGAAAGGTATGGTAATATTCGAATATTAAAGGAAATTGATATAGTAGTCGAATATTAATAGGAATTGAGATAATAATTGCAATCATAGCCTAGTAGGTAATCGGTTGTTGTACCTAGTGTTTATTGACCTCATACATATGTTATTTCGGATACAAATAAGCCCACTTGTTTATAATTCTTTATTTACATAGAGAGGCATCCCAAACAATGTAAATAGGGGAATATAAACTTATGGTTTGGTGATTTACAATGTCTTTATTTAAATGAAAAGGCATCCCAATCCATTCAAATAATTACAAATCATCCTACTTAAGAATTCCCAACACAACATTCACAATTAGTCGGTGAGTTACAAGGTAGTGTATTATGAGATGATACTGGTGTTCCAAAAGTACAAGATGAATATTCGATCTTGTAAAGCTGATGTGGGTGCTTGTGGTGTAACTATGGATGATTTGAGCTTTAAAAGTGCATCAAGATCTGTTAATGAGCTTGTGGTTCCAACGGTTGTGAAGATAATGATGTGATATGTTGATGAACAGAAGTGTGTAGTGTATGCTTAACATTAATACTCTTAGGTATAGATGTTGAGTTTGTTTTGAAAATCTTAAGAGATTTTAAAGGTTTATGATGGAATGGTATCCTTAGGACCTAAACAGGATAGTACTTCTACAGGATGAAGAGAATAATTGATAACTATCCCAAGATAGTAGTTCGGATTATCTCATAAATGAAAATTTTCAAGAATGAATTTAGATCATACAAATAAGGTGTTAAGATCTTGCTGAGTGGTAAGGCACTATCGTGTCTCTAGATTGTTTTAATGTATTCTGGTAGTTTATCGAGTTCATGTAGGAAATTAACCTGAACATAACCCTAGTACAACTACTCTCAGTATTTGAAAATTTTAAGTCGAATATAGTTAGTCAGACTATATTCCACTGTCCCTAGGTTAAATATAGGTGACTAGTCTATATTTAGCCAAGGTTCGATAAAATTTTCAAATACCTAAATTAGGTATACTTGTGATATGTCCGTTGCTTTCGGGAAACTGTCCACTAAACAAAGGCGATGTCAAACCCTTCAATTGCAAGTCCCGCCCATACAAGACTTGTAACGTATGTTTTCATATTCCATTGAATAGAAGATAGTAAGGGTAGGTACGTATGGAAAGGAAGTTTTAAGTAGTTCTAAAATAGAACATACTTGGCGAGGATCACGAACTTTTAACAATGAAGGTTTCAGAAGAAAACTTTGATGGATGTAGAGAAAGTTCAGCTTTTGTCGATGATGGATTAGTTTGTCCTTTAGAAATCTCATATTTCTTGTTTGGAAATCGATAGATTGTGATGGGTTTTTGATATCATATGAAATTATATTGATGAGGTGGTGGAATAATTCCAGAGACCATTGCACAAATCACAATGTCTCGGAAGTAGATTAGACCATTGTGCAATTCACAATGTCTGGGAAGTAGGTTAGACAATTGTGTGACTCAAAACATTTGAGAAATGATTAAGACCATTGTATCATACAATGTCCGGAAAATAGAAAAGACCATCGTAATTCGTTACAATATCTTGGACATAAAATGTTGGAGTAGGAACATGATTGGGAGAATGTAGTTGTGTCGAAATGCCCTAGAATAGGCATACGCAGATATGTTTAGATAAAATGATTGAAAATAACTCGAATGTATATATAAATATACTAGTATTTGTTCGTGTAGTGTAAAATGCCTAGTGTGTATATATGAATATACTTATATGTTCATGTAGCATAAAATGCTTAATAAGTCCATAATCGTCTGGAGGATGGAAGACACGAAGATCGGAAGGCTATAAAATGTTTTTGCTTGTAGTTGTAGTTATAGTTTAGGTCTCAATTAGACCCGTTTCTCTATAACCATGGCTCTGGTACCAATCTGTAACACCCCCAATTCATGGTTGCAGCGGAATTCGAACTGGGTGTTACTCGATGGCACAATAGTCACAATAATAGAAAACGAACTCCAATTGAGTCGTTTTAAAAGATTTATCATTCAAATTATATAAATATCAGAGGTTACAAAATGAGGTCCCAATTGGTTCCATGTTTACAAATCACATTAAGTGAGTTTTTGAATGATAAGTAAATTTATAGCCCTCTTGAGTATCCGTGTCCTTCCGTGCCATCCTTGATCGTCATGAACCTGAAATACATGCTTGAGAGGTCAACACAAAGGTTGAGTGGAATTCGTAGAGTTTAGTTAAATCGTTTGAACACAATAATCGTAGTGTGAGCTATAGACTCACACTCATAGTTAGAAAACAAAATCGTTATTTATTTCACTAAGCTCATGCAACCAAAACATTAACATCGAACCAACAAAATTGGCATTATAGAAGCCCTATCAAGGTACTTTTGCCATTATACCGCTAAATCTCAAATATAGTGCATTTGTGTGAACTCATCGTTGTTCAACACAAATGGGATTCGTCAATCCCAATAGATCTATTCACAATATTCGCGCTCACTATAGGTAGTGACTAATGGTTCATGATATAGGGACTTCGAACATGGCAATCGTTACTTAGTGACAATAAAACATAGTCGGGAAGCATACATTAGAAAGCATTGTGTTCGAGTAGAAAATTAATAGCATGTATTCCCCCCATGGGTTTGTAAAATAGTTAAACAATAGAAAGTGGGGCTACGAACTCACCTTAAGTAGAATAGCAAGTAATGAAGGTGATGGTTGGATCGTGTAGGTTTCTACGAGCAACCTATAATAGAATGTTGCGACTTAGGATCGGAGTAAAGAATATAACGGAGTGCCTATATATATATCTTGCATTTAGTCCATGATGTGGTATGATGTATATTGTATGTCCTTGAAAGAAAAGATTCATGAACATGTATGTTTTGTATATCGTTTACTACCGTTCGGGCTGACATATTTCAGAAGTCATGTTAGTAAGCGTTCGAGGAGCCAGGACACTTTAACTCGTAAATCCACAACTCATCTCGACGGCTTACATAATGAACTCATCACATGAGGCTCCCTACTATTGTAGTGGTTGATAAAATATATAGATATAAGCTTTGATCCGAAAAGTTTACATGTCTGATATTTGAATAAACTTAGGAAAGTTTATTAGTACATGAAGATTGTTATTAGGGGTAGTTTCATAAGTCTTGAATGACCATTTTCTCTTGGTAATATCTCATGGTTTCCTTTTAAGTGAAGTAGATCCAAATTGCTTGTTCATGTTATCGCCTAATTCATTGTTTCATGTTTACGCCTATGTAAGTTGTTATGGTCATTTCGTCATGGCCTAGCCATGACCTTTGGTCCTTGTTCCAAGGTCATGAGACACAACCTTGGCTCTAGCCATGGTTGTGGTCTTGATTATAGGTCATAAGACCTCTTGTTCCTTTCAAAGTATAACCATAATCTAGTGACTTTTGCCTAAAAAATGGGCTGTTTAGAATTTGAAGAATTTTATCACTCGGAAAGCATTTTTAGGTCTCGAGCTTCTTTTATCCTGAACGAAAACGGCGTTCTGGACAACTTTCGTGTTTTAACTTTTTGATGAATCGGACCAGAAGTGTGACTTTCAAAACCCAAATTTGATCAGAATGGTATTTGGCAGTTTGCCGCAAAGTTTTGGTAATTTCAAATCGTCATAACTTTTGACTCGTATATTCGTTTTAGGTGGTTCAAATTGCTACGGTTTCCTTGTTAGGTCCTCTACTACAATATGTAATAATCCAATATCATATTTTTACCATTTTAATCAGGTCTTTCCAAGAAAATCACTAGTTTGCTTGTTTTAGTAACTTATCTTAACAATCCATTATAACAACATCTTTTACTCATTTTTATACATCATGGACTTGCATACAAGACATAATATAGCAAGAATAATAGGTAAATAACATGAACATGATTATTTAACAAGAAGCAAGTTAGGGTTTGGCTTACAACTTGTGGCTTTCAACAAAGAAAGGAAAGTAACTAGTAAGGATAGGACTTTGATAGACTTGCTTCAACCCTTTTTCACTTCATGCAATCTTTCTACCCTTGGTATTCTTGAAAGATGGATGATGAAGGTTTAGGTGACTTGAGTGGATTCAAACTCAAGAGAAATCACCAAGTATATTAGGGTTTGGAAGATTTTTGGTGAATGATAATCTAACTAGTGTTTCTATCTTGAAGAATCACTTGAACCTTGCAAGAACTTGGAAGAAATAAAGCTAAGTGTGGAATGAAATGGGGTGTAGTGATGGACGGCATAACAAAGGGGGGGGAGGGGGTATTTATAGTTCCATTGAGGAGGTTAGGAAGCTTACTAGGAAAGTGTTACAACTTGGTGACCAAGTTGTAATTAAGTATTGATTTAGGGGTAAATTCATGAGATGAAGCCACATGGGTGTGACTCCCCCCTCCTAGGGCGGTTCATGAGCTTGGACAGCAAGGGTTAGACTTTTCTTGGTATTATCCAAGATACTTGGTTAGTTTTGACTCCGGGAAATGCCAATCGTAAATGATTAAGCCTCAAAACGTAAAACCGGGTGTCATAAAATTATGGAACTTGAAAGTATTGTTAAACATGTCCATATAGTCCATAATAAAATATAAAATGAGTGGTAGGATCTATCGGGTGCTAAAACCCTGCTAAAAAACTGGAAACACGGGTCTAAAACGCGTAATTCGCGTAAAACGCTGAACTGGAAAACGTAAAATTCCAAAACTTTTGGAATTGTCATAAAATGATAGAAAATCATATTTCTATTGTTTATGACGTTTTATGGATATATCGGGATGCTGGAATGACGTTTAAACCTAAAAGTAAATCTCGGACACGGCTTTGTGATTTTTGCAGAAATGATCCGACGAGCGTCAAACTCTCGGATTATCGTTAAAATAGTTTAACTTACGAGAATATGAAATAAAAATTTCTAAGATGAATAGTAAAAAGTGAATAGTGAAATTTCCCGGGAATAAAAGTTAACCTGAAATTGCGAATTGTTACAACACGCGCGGGCGCACACACACACAAGACATTGGAACCACCAAACTAGTGCAAAAAAAGAGTCTTGTCTCGTGGTTGGGGATCTTTTTATGGGGTTCGCGCGTAAAATTGCATGATGTTGGTGGTAGACCAACCACCATAATGACTGACCTAAGTTCTTTAATCGTTTACCTTGAAATTAGCAAATAAACAGAACCATTGGATAACAAAAAACAACTTGTGCTAAAAAGATAAGTAGTCTCAACTTGATCAACTTTTTTTGTTGTTGTGAGGGGAGTGTCGGGACAAGGTATTTAATAGTAATTATGCATTACATCCATTAAGTTTAAGTTTTAATTGTTAGATTAATGTGTCTCGACTTAAAGTAAGCCAAAATGTAAATAGGCTTGAGTTAGGCAAAAAAAACAACAAAAAGCGCGGCATGTAGTAGGATCAGATCGTTTACAATCCAATGATTCTAGACCAATTATGCTCAAATTAAGATCATACTACGAACCTGCTCGATTTCTATATGTGGATCATGCGATCCTACAATCACAAATACACAAACAAAGTAAAACATTATATTTTCAGGAGACTAATTAAATAAAAACTCCTAACATTGGGTGTTCACAAATAAGGTAATACCCACATGAACTGAAAACTGAAACCAAACCGATTCGAATAAAACTGAACCAAATTTGTAACCTAACTATATTACTATTCGATTGAATATGGTTTTGGCAAAATAAAAACCAAACTGAATCGAAAACAGAATTCACATAAATATATATATTTTTTATGCATCATAAAAAATATATATAGGATGAGGTTCTTTTCAAAACCAAATAAATTGTGAGAACTGCGAGAACCAATATCAACCAATCAGATTTTTTTGGATATTTAATTTTATTATTTAATTCTAAAGGGTACAATAGTAAAATTGCATTTTTTATTTTATTTTTTAATGAAAAAACGTTTTCATAGTTCCTAAGTTTTAGGGTCTTATTTTTTTTATTATTTTTTTTAAATAATTTTTTTCAACACGGTTCCAGAATATAAAGTGCATATGTGTTTTTTTATTCGTATAATGTAGTGTTCAATTGCTTAAACCGCTTAACTGTTTTTTTTCAACATTTATGTTTTCTAAAAGTAAGGTGCGTATGTGTTTATCTAGTATAAAGTAGTGTACGTATGTTTTGGCATATAATTCTTTAATATTCAAAACTTAAAATCAAGAACATAAACATTATATAAATGTCTAAAAGAAAATGGAAGTACAATATTTCGATTATACATGTGTGCACTAATAATAATTAACGCAATCGTGCACATTTATGTCATATATTTTCTTTAACTTCTAGTTCACATGTGTGCACATGTGTTTATCGTTGCATTTGTGCATACGTGATTTCTATACACATGTGTTCATCTTCTTAACTAAGCTTACGTCTTCATTTTCTTCATCATCAGCTATTCTTTTAAAGTCGAACAAAACATCCACCTTGATTAAGCTATAGTGTAACACCCCCAAAATTTGATACAGCGGAAGACTCAACAAGCTTTCGGGGTGCTACGGGGATTGGTATCCAACACAAGACAATATAGAACGAGATAAAGTAAACATAATAAAAACACAACCAAAACGGGGTTTTAAGGTTTACAATTATCCCAACATCATTCAGAGTCAGGCCCAAAATAAAATAACAGTAGGTCCAAATTTAATTATCAGAGTTTAGAAAAATAGATCCATGAACCGGGTGCCTTGGCCGAGCCTTCCATTCCAAGTATGCATCTCAACACTTAATTACCTGAGAAAACGTGCTAAAAGTCAGCTTTCGCTGGTGAGATCATAGGTTTAAATTCAACTAACAATATAGTGGACATCTACGCAAAACGCTTGCTAGCTAGACTAAGGATTCGCTAAAAGCCTGCGGATACCCTCCGCTCCAACAAAACACACGGATACCCTTCCGTACTAACATAGATATTCGGGTAGCCCCCGCAATACCAATAATAACTCGGATAACCTCCGGAATATTAATAACCTATAGGTGCACACTATAGTATCTAAATAAGTCAACCTTGAATAGTACACACAACATATATGCGACTAAAGCTGACAATTCCAAATAACCAAATAAGTCAACCTTGAATAGTACACACAACCTATATGTGACTAAAGCTGACAATCCATCAATAACCAAATAAGCCAACCTTGAATAGTACACACGACATGTGTGACTAAAGCTGACAATAGATCCTAGTCCATACGCATAGCAAGTTTAGAAAGAATATAAAAGCGATAATAGTCCACGTAAAATGATTTGCACGTTTCTCACCCCAATCATTGAAAACATAGTTCAAGAGTAAAAAGTGGGTCTATGACTCACCTCAAGTCCAGAAAAAAAATATCAAGTAGAAGTCGGTAGAAATAAGATGTATGATAACTCACGAAACAGCAACTACGGACTTGGCACGACCTAACAATATTAACTCTTTCAGAAATCATTTCCTCAAATTTATAATATTCCCAAACCCGGACGAGAATCCGTTTTATTTCCGAAAATCTATTTCGTATTAGTTTGGTGTATTTGCGTTTGGTATCCATACGGGTAGTGGGTTGACTCATAACAAACCAAAAAGATCGCATAAAGAATAATAAATAAACTATGGATCTAATAGTAGCCCAATATATCATTTAAATAAATAGCCGAAGTTTATCAAATCCGTCGATTTGATAATCCTCATATTTATTTACGTAATATACCGTTCCAAGATTACACCCAACCTAAAGCACATAGCACATAATTACTATATAGTATATATCATAGTTTAATAAATTCCTCATATATATCGTCAAATTGGCCAGATTTCCCGATATATACACTCGCAATCTATTACACTTTACATATACTACAACCTATGGGCGTCGTAGGATACGATGCCCATTAATATATTCATTTCATATAGCCAAATAACCCGATTCAACCTAACCGGTAAGTGGTTATTTAGTTATAGAAAACGTCTATATTAATCGTCATATATCCGTGACAACACGAACGTCACAAATAGTAACTTACCTGGACCCGAGTGGCAACGATTTCGCATAACTCAATAAGTTTATCCGTTATATATCCGAAATGACATTTTATTAACCGTTTAATAATTGTCGGGAGTTTCCCGTTTTATAACACACTTTTATAGTAATAATACGTTCAATAATATTACGCCACTTTCGTAGCCTAATATATATCTAATTGTATTTTTTTATAATACGACTCGTGATTATTATTATTATTAATATACGCGCCTATATAATTATATATACGTTATTCACGTATATATATTCATATAAACGTTCATATTATCAATAATTATTATTTCGAGTTTTATTTTCTTCGTTTTAATTTTAATAGTTATCGAGTCATACGAAATGGTCACATGTCCGAGTCATGACTCTCGGCTCATTGTCCAAGTCCAATATAATAAGTAAAAGTCATAAAATAATACATCTCCGTCCAATCAATCCCAATCCACGTGCTACAACATGAGGGTCCGACTACGGCACCCGACTAACCTATCTCCGTCAATCTAACGACCGTCTCACAATCGGTCCCCAATCACACTTTTCGTCAACAACTCCTCAAAACCAATAACCATTGTCGAGACCAAACGTGGTCTCGACCCACAAGTATTCGGCCAACAATAAAACCAAAACCAAAACCAATACAAGAAGTTAATTATTAACAAGTCACATTTGGGATGGTTTACCAATCCAATCCCGGGTCTATACGACTCGAATGAGTCTCGGCTCTAAACCACGAGTCACACGGACTCGAGCCAAACATACAAATAATCAATTAAACTCCCATGAGCAAAAACAATTACAGCCATTCGACCCATATGGTCATTCGGCAACAACAATAATAACGCGGCTATTAGACGCGACCCACAAGGGTCGAACCACAGTCATTTCGAGCTCAAGGCTCGAACCACGACCAAACGAGAACCCCCATATGGGTCTCGACTTGGTTATACGAGCAACCATCGGAAACCCCGAGACCTCACGGGTCTCGGTTAGGCTCGGATCGAAGATCAAGCCTTCGACAACAACCAAAACTACCAAACCAATGAACCAAAGCTTCTCAAAAGCTCGAATCAAAAATAAGCCGAGAGCATAGGCTCTCGGTTCCGAGTCAACCACGTCCAAAACCAAGAACCCGGATACCAAACGTGATTTTTATCATCAAAACATCATTTCCCATTAAGATAAATTCGATTCCCATCAAAATAATCCGCGTAGCCACGGATTAGTACCAAAACGTGGCACCCAAAAACCAAAACTCAATCCTTCTCACCTTCTTGGACCTCCAAATGAACGGATCTTGTAAAAGTAACAAAACTCGAATGGATTTTTAAAAGTTTGGTGGTGTTAATGGTGGTTTTAGGGTATGTATGATATACCAAATGAAAGAGGATTTGGAGAGGAAGAAGATGGTGGTATTTATTTTGTAGGGTGGTCGGTGTAGCGGCGGTGGTGGCCGGTTTTGTGGTTCGGCGGCTAGGTTAAAAAGATGGGGGAGGAGATGAGATTAGAGAAAGAGATGTAGGTGGTGAGGGTTTGTGTGTGTGTGGGTGAACCGAACCAAACACACCTTTTATTACTCTTTTTCTTTTTTCTTTTTTTTTTTTTGTTAAAAGGTTAATAATAATAATAATAATAATAATAATAATAATAATAATAATAATAATAATAATAATAATAATAATAATAATAATAATAATAATAATAATAATAATAATAATAATAATAATAATAATAATAATAATAGTAATAGTAATAATAATATTACTATGGTGTCGAGCGGGTAACGTGGGTAAATGTGAAGACATGTGACCCGAACCCGAACTCATTTCAAACTTCAATATCTCTCGCAAACATCTCGTAAATAATTAAAATATAGTCGGACTCGCAAGACGAATCATAAAACTTTTGTTAGGTAATCCTAGTGCCAGAGTCAACGTAGTACCAAGTGAGAATTTAAGTATACATCACCGAGCATTAAATCAAAAATGAATTATGAACATAATTCACGAATTCCATAACGACATTAATTAAAAATATCCATAACATAGGTCTTACAAGTTCGTTGTGAAATGAAAATTTCAAATAAAAATTATAAACGAACTTAAATCGTAATGCGGGTTTTTAAAATAGCTACCTAAACTGCCGGTTGTCACATCCTCCCAGTCTCAGAAGGAAACCCGTCCTGGGTTTCACTCAGAAAAATTCATCTACGAAGTGAAAAGCTTCGGATATCTCTTCCTGAACTCGTCCTCACGTTCCCACGTAAATTCTGGTCCATGTCGGGAATTCCAACGAACCTTGACGAGCGGAATGCGACTTCGCTTGAGTCATTTAACTTCACGATCTAAAATCTCAATCGGTTCTTCCACGAAATTTAGTTTCTCGTCAACACGAATATCCCTCATTGGAATGACGGGCATCTCATCTGAAAGGCATTTCTTCAAATTACTCACGTGGAACACGTCGTGAACTTTACTCAGTTCATGTGGTAATTCCAACCTATAAGCCACGGGCCCAATCCTTTCTAAGATCAAGAATGGTCCAATGTAGCGTGGGTTGAGTTTACCACGTTTCCCGAAATGTATTACACCTTTCCAAGGCGAGACTTTCAGCATTACTTTGTCTCCAACCTGGAACTCTAAAGGTTTACGTCTCTGATCGGAGTAGCTCTTCTGCCTATCTCTGGCCGCTTGCAACCGATCACGAATCTGAGCTACTTTCTCTGTAGTTTCTAAAATAAGCTCAGGGCCTGTAAGTTGGCTATCTCCAACTTCTGCCCAACCAATAGGCGAACGACACTTTCTGCCATACAAAGCTTCGAATGGTGCAGCCTTAAGACTTGTGTGGTAGCTATTATTATAGGAGAATTCCGCAAGGGGTAAATACTTCTCCCAGCCTTTACCAAAATCTATAAGGCATGCACAAAGCATATCCTCTAATGTCTGAATGGTCCTCTCACTTTGACCCTCGGTTTGGGGATGATATGCAGTACTCATATCAAGCCTCATCCCCAAAGCCGTTTGAAGTGATCGCCACAAAGCTGACGTAAAACGACTATCACGATCCGAAATAATAGATATCGGGACTCCATGACGCGAAATAATTTCCTTCACATATAACCTCGCAAGCTTATCCACACTATCATCTTCACTAATAGCTAAGAAATGAGCAGACTTTGTCAGACGATCCACAATTACCCAGATAGCGTCACAACCGCTAGCTGTCCTCGGTAATTTGGTAATGAAGTCCATAGCAATCCGCTCCCATTTCCAGACTGGAAGTTCTGGTTGCGTTAGTAATCCTGACGGTCTCTGGTGTTCAGCTTTAACCTTAGCACATGTCAGGCACTTACTAACGTACGATGCTATATCTGCCTTCATATTTGGCCACCAATAGAACTTCTTAAGATCCTGGTACATTTTATCGGACCCAGGATGAATGGAGTACCTTGACTCATGCGACTCATGCATAATCAATTTCCGAATTTCTCCATACAACGGTACCCAAATCCGATCTCCAAAACATAATAATCCATCAGAACGCTTAACAAATCCTTTCTCATTATCAGCCATCCCAAATATATTCTCGGCAAATCTATTTTCTGCTTTCAACGCTTCCGTTTGAGGTTCGAGTATTTGAGACGGTAATGGCGATACGATAGTCATTCCTAATGACCTAACTCGTAATGGTGGTACTCTTTCCTTTCGACTAAGAGCATCAGCAACAACGTTTGCTTTACCAGGGTGGTAGCCAATTTCACAATCATAATCGCTTAGCAACTCAATCCAACGTCGCTGTCTCATATTGAGCTCTTTTTTATTCAAGATGTGTTGTAGACTTTTATGGTCAGTAAACACAACACACTTTGTTCCGTACAAGTAATGTCTCCATATTCTTAAAGCGAAAACCACAGCACCTAGCTCCAAATCATGGGTAGTGTAGTTTTTCTCATGCCTTTTGAGCTGTCGGGAAGCATAAGCTATCACCTTCTCTCGTTGCATCAACACGGCTCCCAAACCTTTATGTGAGGCGTCGCAATAGACAACAAAATCCTCGTTACCTTTTGGTAACGCTAAGATAGGAGCACTACACAACATCTTCTTAAGTAATTGAAACGCTTCCTCTTCTTTATCTCCCCATTCATACGTAACGCTCTTTTGAGTCAATTTGGTCAATGGTTTAGCTATCTTCGAAAATCCCTCAATGAATCTTCGGTAATAACCAGCTAAACCCAAAAATTGACGAACTTCGGTTGGGGTCGTAGGTGCAGCCCAATCTTTTATCGCCTCAATCATAGCAGGATCCACATGGACTCCTTGTCTATCAATCACATGACCCAAAAATTGTACCGTCGGAATCTAAAATTCGCATTTCGAAAACTTGGCATAGAGTTTCTCCTTCCTGAGCAATTCTAAAATGAGTCTTAGATGCTCCTCATGCTCCTTCTCACTCTTTGAATAAATCAGAATGTCATCGATGAATACAATCACGAACTTATCCAAGTAAGGCTTACACACCCGATTCATGAGATCCATGAATATTGCCGGTGCGTTAGTCAACCCAAACGGCATCACCGGAAACTCGTAATGCCCGTAACGGGTCCTGAAATCCATTTTCGGAATATCTTCCTCGCGAACTCAAAGTTGATGATATCCCGATCTCAAATCGATCTTCGAATACACACTCGATCCTTGGAGTTGATCGAACAAGTCATCGATCCTAGGTAACGGGTATCGATTCTTCACCGTTAACTTATTCAACTCTCTATAATCAACACACATACGAAACGATCCATCCTTCTTCTTCACAAATAAGACTGGGGCTCCCCAAGGTGAAGAACTTGGTCTTATGAATCCTTTTTCGGCTAACTCCGCCAATTGTTTCGACAACTCTTCCAGTTCGGTAGGTGCAAGACGATAAGTTGCTCGTGCTACAGGTGCAGCACCAGGTATCAACTCAATCTGAAACTCCACTTGTCTAGTCGGCGGGATTCCCAGCAAGTCATCGGGAAACACATCAGGAAAATCACGAACTATAGGCACATCTCCAATGCACCTTTCCTTTTTCTTCGTCTCTCCCTTCTCAGAAATTTGAGCTAAGAAAAGGTAACATCCCTTCTCCATTAGCTTCGGTAATTTTGTGCAAGATATAACTGCTAGTCGGGATGGGCTCCTAGAATCCTTTCGGTCTCCTAATATATTTAGAACTTCCTTTCCGTATGGTACACGCACGATCTTCTCGTCGCAAAGTATGTGAGCACGATACTTCGACAACCAATCCATACCAATAATGACATCAAAACTTCCTAACGTGACGGGTAGAAGATCTATGTTGAAAGGGTGGTTCAAGAAATTTAACGTACAACCGCGAATGATGGTATTAATCCTTTCTAGGTTTCCATTTGCTAACTCAATATCATATCCAATTCCTAAGGCCATCGGGGTTTTCTCTAGTAAGGGTGCAAACGTAGTGGACACAAAACTCCTATCGGCACCAGTATCAAATAGTATGGAAGCATAACGATTATTGAGAAGGAACGTACCGGTAACGACGTTCGGATCTTCTCCTCTCTCGTTCCCGAGTGCATACACTCTTCCCTGAGCAGCTCCAGCTTCCACACGTTGGTCCCCATTATCTTGTCGTCCACGGTTTCCTCCAGCTCCACGGTTTCCATAATTGTACCCATTACCACCCGAGCCTTGATTTCCACGGTTCCGCGATTCTCTACACTCATTCCTATAGTGTCCCTTCTTTCCACACCCATAACAAGTAACATCTGCCTTATTTCTCATCTCAGGTGCAGCTTGAACCATAGCAAGAGGTCGAGCTCTACAGTCCCTAGCTGTGTGTCCTTTCTTTGAGCAATTCTGGCATTTCACACTACACCATCCAGTATGATGTTGGTGGCAACGATCACACTTGGGTGCATCACCGTTCTGATTCTTCTTATCTCCATTCCCAATAGCATAAGCCTTAGCTTGTCTCTTGCTTCGGTGATCATTACTCTTAGAGTGACGGTCCCTCTTTCTCTTTCCATTCTTCTCCTTATCAGCTTCTTCTAATTCCAACGAATCCATAAGTTGTTGAGCAATTGTGATTGCCTCATGGATGTTTGCAGGCCTAGCAGATATCACATCATTCCTCGTAGCTACAGGCAACCCATCAGTATACCTCTCGATCTTTTGAGTCTCAATTTTCACCATATCTGGGCACAACAAGGCTAATTCCTGGTAACGACGATTGTAAGTCGCCATGTCAGTACCTTTCACCTTGTGGTTCCAAAACTCAATCTCTAGCTTCTTGACCTCATTCCTTGGGCAATAAGTCTGAATCAGCAAGGACTTAAATTGCTCCCAAGTCATGGCATAAGCTACATCACTCCCAACTGCATTTCGGTAGTTGTTCCACCAAGTCAAAGCTTCATCCTTGAAAGTAAAAGAAGCAAACTTTACCTTCGCATTCTCCGCACAACCACTGACATTAAACACTGATTCAGTCTTCTCAATCCATCTGACTAAGTAAACCACTCCTTCAGTTCCACCAAACTCAATGGGTCCACAAATCTTGAACTCCTTGTATTGACATCCATTAGCACGAACAGGTGGGAAAGTTCCAGCAGAATTGTTGGAATGATTTGACTCAGCTAGTAGTTCAGCAACTCTTTGCTCCACGAGTTGGTTGATCATTGCTTGATCTACAGTAGGTGCATTAAGTGGAACATGATCATTGTCTCCCTGAACATCAACATTTTGATTCCTGTTGTTGCGGTTAGTGGTGTCCAGGTTGTCAGGAGTAGGGGTTTCAACATTTCGAGTAGGTCGACGACCTCGGCGACCAGGAGTAGTCACAGCAGGACCAGTTCTGGTAGACCTAACAGGGTTTCGACATGGTGCCATTGATCTGTAACATCATACAAGTTCATGAGTCTCCAATAGAACTTATCGATATGCTCAACAAAACATTTTTAACGAAACCAATCATGGAAAGAATAGCAACAATACACCACGTAACATCAATAAAGCGAATAAGGACTCAATTTCCATAACACCCAAAATCACATAATACCATATACTAATAATCATCAACCATACAATAGCGATCTAACATCGTTCCAACTAACGGATAACACAAAACATACTAATCGTTCCAAAAGAGACGAATACTGAGCAAAATACATCAAAAGATGATAAATAGCTTTTCTAACCGAACACTCCTTGGTTAAGAAAGCAAAAAGATAACATAACCCAAACAACTAGCCACGTGGCTGGCGGAGGCTCCTCAACTCCTGCCTCAAGCTATCAAGATCCCTCCATAACGATCCTAGCTCCACGCTATGGGTGTCTCGGTCTCTCTTGAGGTCAGCCACCTCCTTCTCTAGCTCGGCATTCCTTTGCCAAAGCTTGTGGTCGGCCTCACGAGCAGTAACAAATCCTCGCTGCAAACTATCGATATGCTCGTGGACATCCATCAAAACTCTCCTCAGCTCAGTAGTCCTGCCCACAACGACAGTCAAATCAACTCTCAAATCTGCTAAAAACTCTCCAATAACTCTCTCAAGTCGATCAGATACACGTGAAACTCTCTCACTAAGCTCAGTAATCCGAGCCCACAACCTGCCAATCTCACCCAACTCTGCATGCTCAGCAGAAACCTCAGAAGATGCATCCGACTCAACGGGACTACCAGGTGGCAACTCAAACAAGAACGGATGGTCAGGTGAATCAGGCTCAATCGGGTGTACAGGTGAATCAGGCTCCTCAGCCTGAGCTGGTGGTAATAACTCATCATCATCATCATCAGGCATCTCATCCTCCTGAGGGTCATCCTCCTCCTCAGGGTCATCATCATCACCCTGCTCAGCCTCCTGAGGGTCATCCTCCCGCTCAGGGTCATCAGCCTCATCCTCACCCTCGTACTCCTCCTCCTCCTCCTCAGAAGAGTACCTCATCACTCGTCGTCTCTTACTAGGTGAACCATGTGGAGATGTAGTAGGTGATCTAGGACGACGATGCAATGATGTGGGTGGCGCCTCAGACAGAAGAGAATGAGCATCAACCTGTAAAGGTGATGGGGTAGGGCGTACCGACATGCGTGCCGTAGCTCGGTGGGCAAAGCGTGGTGCCACACGAGCCAAAGCCTGATGAAGAGTAAGCTGCCTCGATGTACCAGGGAGCCCTAGAGAAGATGAGGGTCTTTGCGTAGATGCAGCAGGTAGTGCTGAAGTAGAAGCTGCCTGTGATACAGTAGCTGAAGACATGGCCATCTGGTAAGGGTCATCAGATGCCATAGTGAACTGTGCAGGTAAAACCGGTGCAGTAAGAATATCCTCGACGACATCGGGCATATGGGAGGCCATAGTCTGTGACAACGGCGTAGGGTAGGTGTAAGTGTTTCAAAACAACTAAATCACAACTCATAATACCATACCAAATATACTCATCAAATAGTTCAATCATATAATCTCAATAAAAGAATTTCAAACACCGCATTACTAAAATGTTTATAAAACATATAGACCATATAAATCCTCGAGAACGCCATCTTATTGCTAAAATCCATAAACCTCAAATCATCTCAATAAATCCCAAATAATAGAAGATGCTTCGGCTTGGCGGGCTGGCGGGCGGTGGTCAAGGATCATTTTCTATAAAGATACGGTTATAGTTTAGGCGTTTATTTACCTAGTTCTCTATAACCTTGGCTCTGATACCAATCTGTAACACCCCCAAAATTTGATACAGCGGAAGACTCAACAAGCTTTCGGGGTGCTACGGGGATTGGTATCCAACACAAGACAATATAGAACGAGATAAAGTAAACATAATAAAAACACAACCAAAACGGGGTTTTAAGGTTTACAATTATCCCAACATCATTCAGAGTCAGGCCCAAAATAAAATAACAGTAGGTCCAAATTTAATTATCAGAGTTTAGAAAAATAGATCCATGAACCGGGTGCCTTGGCCGAGCCTTCCATTCCAAGTATGCATCTCAACACTTAATTACCTGAGAAAACGTGCTAAAAGTCAGCTTTCGCTGGTGAGATCATAGGTTTAAATTCAACTAACAATATAGTGGACATCTACGCAAAACGCTTGCTAGCTAGACTAAGGATTCGCTAAAAGCCTGCGGATACCCTCAGCTCCAACAAAACACACGGATACCCTTCCGTACTAACATAGATATTCGGGTAGCCCCCGCAATACCAATAATAACTCGGATAACCTCCGGAATATTAATAACCTATAGGTGCACACTATAGTATCTAAATAAGTCAACCTTGAATAGTACACATAACATATATGCGACTAAAGCTGACAATTCCAAATAACCAAATAAGTCAACCTTGAATAGTACACACAACCTATATGTGACTAAAGCTGACAATCCATCAATAACCAAATAAGCCAACCTTGAATAGTACACACGACATGTGTGACTAAAGCTGACAATAGATCCTAGTCCATACGCATAGCAAGTTTAGAAAGAATATAAAAGCGCTAATAGTCCACGTAAAATGATTTGCACGTTTCTCACCCCAATCATTGAAAACATAGTTCAAGAGTAAAAAGTGGGGCTATGACTCACCTCAAGTCCAGAAAAAAACATCAAGTAGAAGTCGGTAGAAATAGGATGTATGATAACTCACGAAACAGCAACTACGGACTTGGCACGACCTAACAATATTAACTCTTTCAGAAATCATTTCCTCAAATTTATAATATTCCCAAACCCGGACGAGAATCCGTTTTATTTCCGAAAATCTATTTCGTATTAGTTTGGTGTATTTGCGTTTGGTATCCATACGGGTAGTGGGTTGACTCATAACAAACCAAAAAGATCGCATAAAGAATAATAAATAAACTATGGATCTAATAGTAGCCCAATATATCATTTAAATAAATAGCCGAAGTTTATCAAATCCGTCGATTTGATAATCCTCATATTTATTTACGTAATATACCGTTCCAAGATTACACCCAACCTAAAGCACATAGCACATAATTACTATATAGTATATATCATAGTTTAATAAATTCCTCATATATATCGTCAAATTGGCCAGATTTCCCGATATATACCCTCGCAATCTATTACACTTTACATATACTACAACCTATGGGCGTCGTAGGATACGATGCCCATTAATATATTCATTTCATATAGCCAAATAACCCGGTTCAACCTTACGGTTAAGTGGTTATTTAGTTATAGAAAACGTCTATATTAATCGTCATATATCCGTGACAACACGAACGTCACAAATAGTAACTTACCTGGACCCGAGTGACAACGATTTCGCATAACTCAATAAGTTTATCCGTTATATATCCGAAATGACATTTTATTAACCGTTTAATAATTGTCGGGAGTTTCCCGTTTTATAACACACTTTTATAGTAATAATACATTCAATAATATTACGCCACTTTCGTAGCCTAATATATATCTAATTGTATTTTTTTATAATACGACTCGTGATTATTATTATTATTAATATACGCGCCTATATAATTATATATACGTTATTCACGTATATATATTCATATAAACGTTCATATTATCAATAATTATTATTACGAGTTTTATTATCTTCGTTTTAATTTTAATAGTTATCGAGTCATACGAAATGGTCACATGTCCGAGTCATGACTCTCGGCTCATTGTCCAAGTCCAATATAATAAGTAAAAGTCATAAAATAATACATCTCCGTCCAATCAATCCCAATCCACGTGCTACAACATGAGGGTCCGACTACGGCACCCGACTAACCTATCTCCGTCAATCTAACGACCGTCTCACAATCGGTCCCCAATCACACTTTTCGTCAACAACTCCTCAAAACCAATAACCATTGTCGAGACCAAACGTGGTCTCGACCCACAAGTATTCGGCCAACAATAAAACCAAAACCAAAACCAATACAAGAAGTTAATTATTAACAAGTCACATTTGGGATGATTTACCAATCCAATCCCGGGTCTATACGACTCGAATGAGTCTCGGCTCTAAACCACGAGTCACACGGACTCGAGCCAAACATACAAATAATCAATTAAACTCCCATGAGCAAAAACAATTATAGCCATTCGACCCATATGGTCATTCGGCAACAACAATAATAACGCGGCTATTAGCCGCGACCCACAAGGGTCGAACCACAGTCATTTCGAGCACAAGGCTCGAACCACGACCAAACGAGAACCCCCATATGGGTCTCGACTTGGTTATACGAGCAACCATCGGAAACCCCGAGACCTCACGGGTCTCGGTTAGGCTCGGATCGAAGATCAAGCCTTCGACAACAACCAAAACTACCAAACCAATGAACCAAAGCTTCTCAAAAGCTCGAATCAAAAATAAGCCGAGTGCATAGGCTCTCGGTTCCGAGTCAACCACGTCCAAAACCAAGAACCCGGATACCAAACGTGATTTTTATCATCAAAACATCATTTCCCATTAAGATAAATTCGATTCCCATCAAAATAATCCGTGTAGCCACGGATTAGTACCAAAACGTGGCACCCAAAAACCAAAACTTAATCCTTCTCACCTTCTTGGACCTCCAAATGAACGGATCTTGTAAAAGTAACAAAACTCGAATGGATTTTTAAAAGTTTGGTGGTGTTAATGGTGGTTTTAGGGTATGTATGATATACCAAATGAAAGAGGATTTGGAGAGGAAGAAGATGGTGGTATTTATTTTGTAGGGTGGTCGGTGTAGCGGCGGTGGTGGCCGGTTTTGTGGTTCGGCGGCTAGGTTAAAAAGATGGGGGAGGAGATGAGATTAGAGAGAGAGATGTAGGTGGTGAAGGTTTGTGTGTGTGTGGGTGAACCGAACCAAACACACCTTTTATTACTCTTTTTCTTTCTTTTTTTTTTTTTTTTTTTTTTTTGTTAAAAGGTTAATAATAATAATAATAATAATAATAATAATAATAATAATAATAATAATAATAATAATAATAATAGTAATAGTAATAATAATATTACTATGGTGTCGAGCGGGTAACGTGGGTAAATGTGAAGACATGTGACCCGAACCCGAACTCATTTCAAACTTCAATATCTCTCGCAAACATCTCGTAAATAATTAAAATATAGTCGGACTCGCAAGACGAATCATAAAACTTTTGTTAGGTAATCCTAGTGCCAGAGTCAACGTAGTACCAAGTGAGAATTTAAGTATACATCACTGAGCATTAAATCAAAAATGAATTATGAACATAATTCACGAATTGCATAACGACATTAATTAAAAATATCCATAACATAGGTCTTACAAGTTCGTTGTGAAATGAAAATTTCAAATAAAAATTATAAACGAACTTAAATCGTAATGCGGGTTTTTAAAATAGCTCCCTAAACTGCCGGTTGTCACATATAGCCACCTGAAACAATAAAAATAAAATAAGAAAATAAACAAATTATTTAATCACAACATCTAATAAACGAATTATTTAATCACAACCGATTAATTAACAAATTATTTAATCACAACATCTAACAAAACACATATGCAAAATGTATTTCTGACTTGTTCACAGGTTGAGAAACTAGTACAACCTTAAAACACAAAACACAAGTGTATCCTCAAATCATAACTAAAAAAAAAAACATCCTTATATCATAAGTAAAAGCATATATGCACTTTCAGTACATTTAAACTCAAAAACTGTAAAAACACATATTCATAAAAGGCAACAAATTCACAAAAAACTCTAAAAACACATATGCAATCTCAATAACAACTAGCTCAAACACATGCACTAGAATGTGTATAATAAAATAAATGAATTAAAGTACAAACACAAGCACATATTTTGTGTATAATGAAATAAATGATGTAACCACTTCTACAAGTATCGCAACTAGGATAACATATATGCACTATCTTTTTCAATATCAGATATGTAATATAAAATATATTTTTTATCATAAACTAGTCAAAACATATATGCACAATCTAAATTAAAGGATTAGCTAGTTTATGTTTGTGAACCAACACATGCATGCTATATTTGGTTTTGAACCAACACATGCTATATGCCATGTGTGCACTTAACATTTTTCCACCATCTGTTTGGTTATATCTTACCTACAAGCTAAAGTACATCTACAACACATTGGTTCTATCTTACCTACAAGCTAAAGTACATCTAGAACACAAAAAATAAAGTTCACATGCATATGCATAGTAAATAACAATGTTGTAAAAATCGTGAATCGGTAGTCGGGCGGTCGACCACCCTGCAGCCTGTAATCGGTCAAGGCGGTGATTAATCGGTGATTAATCGGTTTGGCATTTCCTGCATGTTTTGGGAATTTCTGGAGAGCAAACTAAAGATCTTAACTGATTCCAAGCCTTCTATGTTTACAAACCTCAATAAAAGGCTTCAATTCTGATTATGAGGCCCATTGTACGTTATAAGTGAAATAAACGATCCCCAAATTAAGTAAAATGCCTAAATTTCTATTTTTTTTTAAATTGACCGATTCTGCCGATTCTTGGCCGATTCGGCCGATTTTTGACCCATTTTTTCTGATTTTTTTGCCTAGGCCGATTTTTTTCACCGATTTTCGAAAATCGACAAAGTGCATCACCGATTAGCGATTAATCGGCCGATTTTTGCAACATTGGTAAATAATAATGACTACACTTCATGCCGTCAAACAGTATCTTCTTATTAGAAAACAATAATTTTGTGTAATGGACAATTAAAACCAAACGATTTCAAAGGAATAATAATAACATTTTCTATCAACGATTTCAAGATAAATTAAATGTATGAAAACCCAATATCGGAAACAAACAAAAGTAAGTAAAAATGAACAAAGAAAAACAAATAAAAAACAAGGAGAAACATAAAATCATTGATCCAAAAATATTTCAGAAAATCGAACTAAAAACCTTCAATAAAACATAAAATCTAACCTTAATTTGTGAAGAACAAGATCGGGTAGAGACAAATTAAAATCGGCGTCGATTATGGGGTTTCGTGTGAAAGATCGAAAAAAGAAAAACGTAATCATATTGTGGTGATGAACAAAAATGAACCAACAAATACAATTAAGAAATCCACATAATAACTTACTAATATATCATCCTTCATATTTGATTGAAAATTATATCATGCATTTATATTTGATTTTGAATTAAATTGTGACCGGTTGAGACTTGGAGGCGGAATAGGATGAGAATGAAAATCTTTTTGACCTAATCAATTTTGGAAAATTTCTTATTATTAGGAGTTTAGGACGGTTATAAATTTTTTTTAGGGAAATCCCAATAATACACCTGCAACTCATAAAAATTTATTCTTTATCTTTTGCTTTATTACAATTTTGCCACAAATCATTTTGACCATTAATCTAATAATCCAATGGTGGAAAATAGTTCTCGCAATTCATTTGGTTCTGAAAATAACCTCAAACTATATATATATATATATATATATATATATATATATATATATATATATATATATATGGGGTCATTCATTTGAAAAATCTAATTTTTTTGAGAACGTGAGAACATTCCTAACCACTCATTTTATCCTCCTTAAACTTTGATCTAATGGCTATTATTAGCTAACAATTTTTTTTTGAAAAATTTCAAAAAAATTTCAAAAATTTTTTTGAAAAATTTTCAAAAAAATTTCAAAAATTTTTTTGAAAAATTTTCAAAAAATTTTCGAAAATTTTTTTGAAAAATTTTCGAAATTTTTTTTAACATGTGACGAAATTTTTTTTTCACATGTGACGAATTTTTTTTTCACACGTGACAAAAAAAAATTCGTGAAAATTTCCAAATTTTTTTTCACATGTGACAGAATTTTTTTTTACATGTGACAAAAAAAAATTTACATGCGATGGATTTTTTTTTTCACATGTGACGAATTTTTTTTCACACGTGACAAAAATAATTTTGTGAAAATTTCCAAATTTTTTTTCACATGTGACAAAAAAAAAGTTTCACATGTGACGAAAAAAAAAATTTACATGCGACGAAATTTTAAAATTTCCAAAATATTTCACATGTGACGAAAATTTTTTTTCACATGTGAAGGAATTTTTTTTTCACATGTGACGAATTTTTTTCACACGTGACAAAAAAATTTTCGTGAAAATTTCCAAAATTTTTTCACATGTGACGAAAAAAAATTTCAGAAAAAAAAAAATTTGAAAATTTATTTTTTGGTAAAAAAAATTTTTTCAAAATTTTTTTTTGGAAAAAAAATTTGGAAATATTTTTTTTCGATAAAAAAATTTTCGAAAATATTTTTTTTTTTAAAAAAACATTTTCGAAAATATTTTTTTTTTTTTAAAAACATTTTCGAAAATATTTTTTTATAAAAAAATAGTTTTCGAAAATTTTTTTTTTTCGTTTTTCAAAAAATAAATTTTTGAAAAAAAAATTCGAAATTTTCAAAAATAAATTTTTGGAAATTTTCGAAATTTTTTTTTTAAATTTTTTAAAATTTTTTAAGAAATTTTCAAAAAGTTGATTAACTAATATTAGCCATTAGATTAAAATTAAAGGAAGATAAAATGAGTGGCTAGGATTGCTTCTCGCGTTTTCACAAAATTTAGGCTTCTCATTTGAATATAACATTTTTTAAGTTTGATACAATTTAATACAATTTGAATTCGGTTCGGTTTTACCCCAATTTTTTTAACCGAACCAAATAAACAGTATAACCGAATGATCAACACCCCTGTGTACAATTTTCCTTATTCGATCAAGAATTAACCAATGAAAATCTTTATAAACATTGGGCTAATAAAAGGTTTGGGCTAATGGTTACTTCTCATATAGCCCACAATCACAACACCCAGAAACTAAATCGTATTCAACACACACACTAGTACTTAAAAAAACACACACACAGAGTTTGTTTCTACAACACCCGTTTGAATCACACACATATAGATCGAACAATCATCAAAAGTACCTTTCTTTTTTATAAATCATTTAGATCCAATAATACTGTGCTTACTTTTTGTTACAGGTGGATATACATTTAGTAGGATTTTTTAGGTTGTTTTTAGGGATTTTGTATATAGAGGCCACCAAATTTTTAACATTTTTTCATTAAGGCCGCTCATTTATGAAAAGTATCTTGTAGGTCGTTCAAATATATTTTCTTTTTCGTTTATACCAAATCCGGCAATATGAAGTGTTTATTGACTAAAATATCCTTGATATATCAAAAAGACAAAAGTACCCTTATATCAAACAAAATAGTGTACGCCTATTCAGTAAGTGAGTTACTATATTAGTGTTTTTCTATGCCTAATTTTTCTAAAACGTGATCATATTGTTACAGTTCCATACAAATCTTCCTTAATATCAATTTTTCTTATGTTCATTCATTAACTGTTTCTTGAGCCACATAAAAATATGAGTAAATTACATGGTTCGTTCCTGTGGTTTGGCTAAAATCCCTAATTGAGTCCTTATCTTTTCAATTGCGCCAATTGAGTCCTTATTCTGAAACTATGTAACACTGTTAGTCCTTATCGCTAACTGTCGTTATCTCAATTGGCAAAATTAGTCCATTAACCAAACGATCATTTGCAACGTTAGTCCTTTTACTAACGATCGTTAGTACAAAAAAATAATTTGAAAAATTCTAAAAAAATTCTATTTTTTTTTTCAAAAAAAAAATTTGAAAAAAAAAATTTCTAATAAAATTATTTCTTAAAAAATTCGAAAAAATTTCAAAAAAAATTTGACGAAAAAATTGTTTTTCCAAAAAAAAAAAAATGAAAAAAAAATTTCTAAAAAAAATTTGACGAAATTTGAAAAAAAAAAATTTAGAAATTTTTTAAGAAAAAATTTTATTAGAATTTTTTTTTGGAAAAAAAAAATTCGTCAAAATTTTTTTTAGAAATCTTTTCGAATTTTTTAAGAAATAATTTTATTAGAAATTTTTTTTTCAAATTATTTTTTTTGAAAAAAAAAAGATTTTTAGAATTTTTTTAGAATTTTTCAAATTATTTTTTTTGGATTAACGATCGTTAGTAAAAGGACTAACGTTGCAAATGATCGTTTGGTTAATGGACTAAGTTTGCCAATTGAGTTAACGACAGTTAGCGATAAGGACTAACAGTGTTACATAGTTTCAGAATAAGGACTCAATTGGAGCAATTGAAAAGATAAAGACTCAATTAGGGATTTTGGCCAAACCACATGGACGAACCATATAATTTACTCTAAAAATATTAAAATCGTCTGGTTTACAGCCATGGGAAGTCATGAGCTCATGGTTGTAGCCAACTGCAGATCGACCCATCTTTTGTGAATAATGGCCAAAAGAAACTAATCCCCCATTTCAATCTCACTCACAAACGATTTTCTATCCATAAAAGCTAGAGCTAAAGTTGTTCTTATTCTTGTAAATATAGGTCAAAACTCAATTGATATATTACTGTTGTTAAATAATCACATTAGCAACTACCAACAATATTGTCATTTACATTCAAACTTGACAGCATAAAGATGCAAACACCAAACATTTTGATCAAAAAATTCATTCGTATCATTGTTGTTAAGAGATTCGAATACAATTTTATAAAACTCGATCAAGCTTCTCTGACAACTTCAATAGTAACTTCTTTTTCATGAATCTTCACATTTAGTAACAGATCATCATCAGTAATTCATTTCAGATTTTGTTATGTTGTTCGTAACTTATGAAGATTTGTGAGTATTAAGTGGATGAAGAAGAATCAATTTGCACGAGATAAGTGGTAAACAGAGGGTGAATTAATATCAATGGAGTATATTGTTTCCTCTTATTTAAAAGTTTCTTGTTGCATATATTTCGTATTGATTTAAGTCTAATAATCTATTTCTTGAAATATTGAAGTGGTTTTGATTGAAACAGCTTGTACAACCGGAACGGGACGTCCCGATTTATGAAATATAAAAAGTTTGTTTTTAGGGTTGGCCGGAAAATTTTTCAGTGGCCGGAATAGTCGCCGGCGGTGGGGTGTTGGTGGGTGGTCGCCGGTCGGAAAAAGAGAGAAGAGAGGGAGAGAAATTTTAGAGAGAGAGAGTGTGTGTGTGTTTTTATTTGTGATAAAATGAGAGAATGGGGTGGTTTGGAGTATATATATATGGTAAAATAAGTGTGGGGTTTGTTTTGTAATTAGTGGAAGTGTAGGGTAAGTGTAGGGAAATAGTTTAGGGCCAAAGTTGCCAACGTAATAAACTTCTTACGATAAACGCTTCGGGCTCGAACGACATAGCAAACGGACTCGAAAAATTACGAAACTTGCGCCATTGTTCATGAAATAATTTTTCCAATAAAATCAAGCATAAACTTCAGAGTTTTTTCAAAACTCAAAATAATTCAAATAATTTGGCAAAATGCAATACAATTCGAGTGTTCTAGGTTGTGCTGAGTCAATCAAGGAATAAAGTTCTCGTTTCCAGTATATCTCACGTTTCTCAAGCCCAAATAATCACAAAATAAAAGTTTTAATGTGTCTCAGGTACGAAAATAAATATTTTGGCTAGTAATAAGTTTAGAAAAGTACCGGGGGTTACATCACATACATCTTATTTAGAAATCCGTCCCAGATTTAGTTTCGAGTTGTCAGCCCCGGCTTTGAAAAGATTTGGGTACTTGCGTTTAAACTCATCCTCGCATTCCCAAGTATACTCTGGTCCTCTCTTGGAATTCCATCGAACCTTCACAAGAGGAATACGACTCTTCTTCAATCACTTAACCTCGCGATCCATAATCTCAACGGGCTCCTCAATAAAATGCAATTGCTCATCAATCTCAATCTCCTCAAGCGGAATTACAGCGGCTTCATCAGTCAAACACTTCTTCAAATTCAACACGTGGAAAGTAGGGTGAACTCTACTGAGCTCCGGTGGCAATTCTAGCTTATATGCCACAGGACCAATCCTCTTTCACAATCTTAAATGGTCCAATATAACGGGGATTCAACTTTCCTCTCTTACCAAACCTGATCACACCTTTCCAAGGCAATACTTTCAACATAACCCTATCTCCTACCTGAAATTCCAGGGGTTTACGCCTCACATCTGCGTAACTCTTCTGCCGGTCACGAGCAACTTTCAATCTGTCTTTAATCTGAGTAATCTTTTCGGTCGTTTCACGAACTAAATCTGGTCCAATAAGCTAGGCTTCTCCTACTTCATCCCAACATATAGGTGATCGGCACTTCCGACCATAGAGTGCTTCAAACGGTGCGGCCTTAATACTCGCGTGGTAACTGTTGTTGTAAGAAAACTCAATCAAGGGCAAATGGACATCCCATCCATTCCCAAAATTAATCGCACATGCACGCAACATATCTTCCAAAGTCTGGATGGTTCTATCACTTTGACCATTGGTCTATGGATGGTAAGCGGTACTCATGTCGAGGTTCGTACCAAACGAATCTTGAAGTGACTTCCAAAAGTTCGAAGTAAACCTGCCGTCTCTATCTGAAATAATAGACACTGGCGCTCCATGTTGAGATACTATCTCTTTCACGTAGAGCCGGGTCAACTTATCCATACTGTAATTCTCTTTGATTGGCAAAAAGTGTGCGGATTTAGTCAATCGATCGACTATTACCCAAATAGCATCGAATCCTGTCGAGGTCCTTGGTAGCTTGGTGACAAAATCCATTGTTATTCTTTCCCATTTCCATTCTGGGATCTCAGGTTGTTCTAGCAAACCAGACGGTTTCTGATGTTCAGCCTTAACCTTGGCGCACGTAAGACACTTACGGACATAATCGGCAATCTCAGTTTTCATATTGGGCCACCAATATAACTTCTTCACATCTTGATACATCTTGTCAAATCCTGGGTGAATGGAATACTTTGACTTATGAGACTCGAGCATAATCAAGTCTCTCAGTCCTCCAAACAAGGGCACCCAACTTCCTCCTTTGTAACATAAAGTTCCATCTGAACGTTTCTCAAGTTTCTCATTTCTAATCATCCCATCAACTTTCTCCTCCTTAAGCTCTCCTCTTTTCACGACTTCCTCTTGTGCTTGCAGAATCTGAGCGGGTAAATTCGAGTTAATCTTCAAGACTAAAGCTCGAACGCGTAACGGTTTCAAACGTTCCTTGCGACTCAAAGCATCAGCCACAACATTTGCCTTTCCCGGGTGGTATCGTATCTCGCAATCATAATCGCTCAACGTCTCCAACCATCGTCGTTGTCGCATATTCAACTCCTTCTGATCCAAAATATACTGCAAACTCTTGTGATCGGTAAAGACAACACACTCAGTACTATAAAGGTAATGTCTCCACAACTTGAGGGCAAAAACCATGGCTCCCAACTCCAAATCATGAGTGGTATCACTACAAGAAAAAGTGGTATTTGGGAGGGTGGAAAACTGTGCCAAATACTTAAAAAGCCGTGCCAAATGCTATTTGGCACGGCTTTGGCACACTTTTGGCTCCGTCCTAAATATGAGGGTGCCAGATACATTTGGGTCGGGTTGAAACCGTGCTAAATAGTATTTGGCACGGTTTTTGGGACGGTTTAACTTTGGGTGCCATAAATGAGGTATTTGGCACGGTTGATAATCTTACGTCCCAAATGGGCATTCGCCACACTTTTATATCCCGTGCCAAATGCCTATTTGGTACCAATTTATTTCCCGTGCCAAACATTTATTTGGTACAGCTTTTATTTACCGTGCCAAAATGCGTACTTGGTACCAATTTATTTCTCGTGCCGAATGCTTATTTGGTACGGTTTTATCTACCGTGGCAAAAGTATTTGGCACAGTTTCCATTGTTGTACCAAACATATTTGGCTCATTTTTATCCATCTTGCCATAAAACATTTGGCACATTTCGTGTTTGTTACAGAAGTCATTTGGCACGGTTTTGCATTCGACAATTAGTTAGTCATCGTAGCAACCAACAATCTCAATTTTTTGCAAATATAATACAATCGAAGCCAAAAATAAATTGAACGCAATTTTTATTAATCATCAATAAAATCAAGTCAACAAGGTCACTTGAATACAATATAGTAAAAAACAATACGTCCAACATCCTTGTAAACCATGGCCTTTAGAATATAAAAATCATAACTAGAACTCAATCTAAATGACTAAGACGATTTATTACTAACGGAAACGAATAAAGCTCATTGGATCATGTCGTCTTCATAAACCCTGCACAATATAATATTCCAACATTAGAAATATATAACGAACGAGAAAAAAGTTCGATATAGAAAATAGCAATAGAAAGGAGTTACACAAAAACTAGTTTTTTACATTTATCAAAAGTTTAAACGGTAGCAAGCAACAATAAACTGCAATAGTAAGATATATAAGCTTGTACTGGAGTTCAAGGTTCACTAGTACTTACCTCCATGAAAAATCAACCGGTAACAATGAAGTAAATAATTTAAAAAAAAATGCATTCAGAAAATATGATTGAATTTATTTACAAACAATACTTGTAACTTTGACCTCACTTATGTAAAAAAAAAAAAAAAAAAAAAAAAAAAAAAAAAAAAAAAAGGACTCTTCTTATGTAGCTTCCAAATTGGAAAAAGAATTACACATACATTTTCTGATATTTTGTTGAGGATGCCTCTAGTCTATTCCGTCTCATTTGAAAAAAAAAATGGCTCTTCTTATGCCAGTGGGACACCATACTACTCCATAATACCAAACGCAACATAAACTGGCAAGAGAAAAGAGGAAAAATATGTGCTCGACACTAGCTTCTAACTTTTTTTCATTAAAAAATTATATATTAAACTCTTAAACCACTATTGAAAAATGAAGACAACCAAACTTGCAGATGTTTTATGGTTAATAACATGTAAAAGGGCACATTGGTTGAGAGCATACTATTTACAAAAATGAAACAACTTGAATTGCATAAGTGTAATATGAGATTCCCCTTTAACTAAAAAACTCATATGACACAAACTATTAAACACAATGTTGATTTTCTCTATTTATACATGTCGCGGAACTACATGTTGACTAGGGGTGGCCGTGCACTTCATGCGTCGCCAAAAAGTATCAATTTTTAGTGTAAAAAATTTTCTTTTAGGATCATTTTATTAAAGTGTCACCCACCACAAAATCAAATTGCCCCCACAAGTCAAACAATATAAAAACATTTGATCTCTATATTAATCTTAAAAAAATATCAGTTTTTAGTGCTAAAAAAATTATGACCTTTTTATTAAAGTGCATCACGAATTTTATTAAAAAAAAAAAAAAAAAAAAAAAAAAAAAAAAAAAAAAAAAAAAATTGCCCCGTCCTCTAAAATCCTGGGTCCGCCACTGTACATGTGTAATGGCCTAGAAACCAGTTTCTCGTTTGTGAATATTTAAATCATCAAATCACGTTAGTATATATGTCATGTATGTGTATAAACGTTCTACTTTGTGAATATTTAAATCATCAAATCATGTGAGTATATCGTCAAGTATGTGTATAAACTTAGATGATCATAATTCAAACATGCATTTTAAGGGATAAAGAAATAGATACCTTGAACTGGAATTTGACTATGCCTCTGCCTAATAACAACAACAAAAACTAATGAGAGGTATATTAATTGATTCAATTAAAATAACTCGGCCTCAATAAGAACTACATACCAATAATTTGGCTATTTTTCATCCGTTCTTCTGCTATGTTTTCAATTTTGCCCATTGTTATCTCCATCCACCTTTAACAAATACAAAATAGCAATCACACAATATCATTTATCTTAATAGATAAAGATCAAAATAGTAACAAATAAAGATCAAAATACTTACTTTTTTGAATTAAAAACACAATATCATTTATCTCAATAGAACCTGAAAGAAGCCTGTCATTTTTTTCTAATGATGGTTTCGATTCTTTAATGATGACTGGTGATAGATGTGCTAAGCTTAAATGAAAAAACTGATGATATATGGTTACGAGTACTACTTATGTAACTAATTTTCTTCCAAAGTCATTGCACTTGTTACTTTAATAACACTTACAAAGAAGGTCACTAAATTATCTGTAACAAATGTTATAAATTTTATGTTTATGTCATTCAATCTTAATCCTTTAATTAAACTACCACACAAATGTCTCTAACGAAACTTGTACAGTTGTACCCACATCCCCTTTGTTGACGGGTCACTAAAAAGCGTGCATTAATTATGAAGATGTTTGAGAAATTCCTTGGGACATGCATCTTTAATTAAGAATTGAAAAAGAAGTTGATCCCTTGATTTTGTATCAATCGTTGTGTATAGAGAGACCTCTTAAACAAATTGCGAGTTTATTACACAATATTGTACGTTGATCTCATCTCTAAATTTATCTTATGCAAATGGACTTTCGTGAAGCAAAGTGAAACTAAATTTGTCTAGTCACATTATAGCTAAGTGGGCATGTGCTATTACTCTTTCTTTATTATTGACAGCCTTATATGTGTAAGTTCTTGTGCCTTATAAGTTCATTTTAACTTATTGAACCAAGACTTAACAAATAAAAATCTTTAAAAGAAATTGGGTTATCAAACAGGTTTGAGCTAATGGGTCACTTCTCATAAAGCCCATTACCACAAATGTTTGGTATGAAGGAAATGTTTGGCCGTTTGGTTTGTTGCTAGGAATCACAATGAGTATCGGATTTGATATGAGGTAGAATGACAATGAATATGAAAAGATGTATCATTACGATTGTTTATGTTTGGATAAAAAAAATAATGTATGAAAAAAGTATATAAATAAATATTATAAAATTTCAGTTGTCCCCACATTAAGAAACAGAATTATTTAATTTGTGGTGTGAGATAAAAGAAAAAATTAAATAATAATAAAAAACTAATCAATAGTGTGAAAGAGGTCCCTCTTCCCTTCTTTCGTTCTAAGGATATAAATTCATTTTTTCATTTCTAATAATGGGTCCCATCTTCAATCAAACAACTGAATTATAAATGAGTTGATTGCATTACTTTATTCCATAAGAAAGAAACAAACGGAATAAATAGGGTGAAGAATGGAAATTAATAAAGGGAAGCATTCACACACTACCATTCTCTTGTGAATCAAAAGTCAAAAAAGGGGGTGTAATTATTTGTACACGTGCAATACACATTCAGTCACATTTTATCAAATTCACAAACCCTACCCTCTTGGCACATCCAACTTCTAAAACCATATCATCGTCATTCTGGGTTCCTGAAATTGTTTTGTGTTTTTTCTTCTATATACACAACTCTATAATTACTATCGAGCCCTAGGCAATTTGGTCAATTGTGACTTTGTCATCTACTCGTATGACTTGTTTGTAACCACTTAAAACATTTTGATTACAATATGAAGTTAGGGTTTAATTATCAAAATTATACAATTCATAAAGTCTTTTATTTTATTGATAAAATTACATATGAAGTTACCGACTAGTTTGCAAGAAAGTCACATGAGGGTTTGTTTTTACATATTTAACTTGTTTCTACATGAGGATTTGTTCTTTAGGCATTTTGTAATTATGATATTTAAAATTATTATGAATACCATTTGTTACGAATAATGTTAATATTTAAGTGCAGGTTTTCATTTTGATCGTAACGTTGGTGAAAAATATTTTATTATTTAGTGACATGATGGTGTTGTTTGAATTTTGTGTTAATTTGTTCCCTGAAATATTGGCGATTAAAGTTGAGTGTTAAGTTTGTTTGTGATTATTTGGTCTTGAAATTTCATTCTTTGGTCATATCAAACAGAGAAGTATATTGTTTGATTCATTCCTGCACTCTTTTCAAATAGTAGAATATCTTCTCTTTTCTAAAGGTCATTCTCTTTCTTTGCTATTCCATTCTCTACAACAATTCCATTCTCAACGCGTAACGGTTTCAAACGTTCCTTGCGACTCAAAGCATCAGCCACAACATTTGCCTTTCCCGGGTGGTATCGTATCTCGCAATCATAATCGCTCAACGTCTCCAACCATCGTCGTTGTCGCATATTCAACTCCTTCTGATCCAAAATATACTGCAAACTCTTGTGATCGGTAAAGACAACACACTCAGTACTATAAAGGTAATGTCTCCACAACTTGAGGGCAAAAACCATGGCTCCCAACTCCAAATCATGAGTGGTTCTCTTCATGAGTCTTAAGCTGTCGGGAAGCATATGCATAACCTTCCCTCGTTGCATCAAAACTGCTCCTAACCCTTGATACGAGGCATCACAATAAACCACAAAATCTTCTACTCCATCTGGCAAAGCCAATATCGGTGCACTACAAAGCTTCTTCTTCAAAGTCTGAAAGGCCTTCTCTTCTTCCTCTCCCCATTCATACTTCTTATCCTTGTGAGTCAATGCAGTTAACGGTTTAGATATCTTGGAGAATCCCTTGATGAATTGATGAGGCGAAAAATGATCCGTTTTTAGGGGGTCATTTAAGCCCGAATCCGAATTTATTTGATCAAATATTGCCCTAAATCGTTCCTTTTGTGATTTTAGGTACTTAGGGAGTGAAATCTGGAAAAGGAAGCAATTCGGACGTTTTTGGAGCATAAAAGTGAAGAAAACGCCAAAGTCTTAATTTTCCATGCTGGGAACAGTAGGTGACGGCGTCAAGAGCAACTCCTTGACGGCGTCAAGAGCAAAATTCCATGACGGTCCAGTACAGATTTGACGGCGTCATGAAGGTAGGGCGTCAAGAGTAAAAATTCATGACGGCCTGGAAATGATTAGTACTTGACGGCGTCAAATGTAGATCAAGGCAGTCCGAGAAGAGTTTTGGCGGCGAGGTGACGGCGTCACCTAATTGGTCTTGACGCCGTCAGACCCATTTTTCTATATATAGTTTTCTAATTTTTCACATTTGAAAGAGAGAAGTTTTGGGAGAAACCCTAAGTACGATTTTGGTGTAACTTTACAGGTTTTTCAAGGGTTCCAACCCCTTGATACCTTGCATGTTTAATCAAGATAAGTGTTCCTTTAATTCAATCAATATGTCTATGTGTTGGTTGTCTATATCTTGTTCTTATCTTAATTCCATCATGCTAGGCTAGATCTATCTTGTGTTTGCTTAGATCTAATGAAACCTAGATATTGATTATGTGTTGATTACTTGTTTATTCTTGTCTTGGATGAATGATTTATATGTTAGGCTTAAGAAAACTGGCAGATCTCCAATTGGTAACATGCTTGAACATCTTAAGAAACATGAACCGACGCGCACTAGGTCTTTATTGGTTGTATTTAATGCATGAGCCACTGTTTACAATCCCTATAGTTGTGCTGGGCATGGTGTAGGAGGAGATAAGAGCTCATAGAATTGGGGAGTTAAGTGTGCCACCCCATGAATGGTATTAAGGAATACGATCCGTCATCCATGCAATTATAACAAGTAATTAACGTGTAAAATATGTCTAGGGAGTAGTGAAATCTAAGTAAACACATTTTCTCCAATTACTGCTCACAACCTTAGTATAAATTAGTTTACTTTCATTTTTAGTATTTTATTTTGATTGCATCTTAGTATTGGGTTAGTTGAATAGCAACTAATTCCGCCCAAATCCTTCAAACCCGAGATTTTTAATTGCTTTCCATAAAATATAAAAACACAAAAATAATCATCCCTCACCTTTAGAACTAGTATTTAGACTTTCTAATCCTAGCGACACTATTCCTAAGCTGAACGATCAATCCCCCGGTACTTGTCACTATACTATACTACAACGATCAGGTACACTGCCTGGTGGGGGTTGTAAGTTTCTCAAGATCCCTTGAGAGGTAAAGCCTGGTGCGATTCCCACGTATCAAGTTTTTGGCGCCGCAGCCTGGGGAATAGTTATTGTCTAGGTTAGAATTTCTTTTTATTAGGTCTACTTGCTAGATTCCTTTCTAGTAAGATTTTATTTTTATTTTTAGGTTTTCTTTAGTCTATCTTTTTCTTTGTGCCCTTGTTAGTAAATTAAAATTCATTGACTATTCCGTTGACCAATATGGAAAACGCGAATCCACCCCTTTCCCCTAGAGAAGTGGCTGTGTTACGTGAACAAATTGAGAATGAGATTAGGGAACTTAGGGAGCTTAATAGGTTGATTAAGGTTGAGCTCGAACATGCATTTAGTGACCTAGCGACCACCTTGTATTCAAATAAGGACCTAGGGCCTAATGACTTTGTGAATGTTATTGAGGGACTTGAAGAGGGGAAAATAGATCCGAAGCTTAATGACTATTTTAATCTATACCCCACTAAGGAGGAGATTGCATATTATAATAATCTTATTGATAACCCGTGATCTCCTTTCACCATAATTGAACCTAAGATCAAGAGAGGCGATCCTAAGAATGCTAAGATACCATGTATGATTGGATATAGGCACATTAGCAATGCTTACATTGACTTTAAATCTCCAACCAACATTATGTCCTCAAGTGTCTATAATGATATAGTGAAAACAAGACTTGAACCTAGGAAAGATCCCAAATACCCCGGCGGAGTTTGTAACTTTGTCGGGAGAGTCAAAGGTCTACATGTCTTTGTTGGTAATTTCACTTTTGTCACCGACTTTATGATTGTGGAAGATCTTGCTAATGTTATTGATTGTCGATTATCTAATGTTGTGTTTGGCAAACCATTTGTTGAGGAGTCTAAGTTGGAATATGATGAGATAGAAGGAACGATCCGATTTGCATGTAACACCGATAGTATCACTTATAGGATGCCTAATAGGATGAAAGAATTTCGATTTATATCCCGTTTTGATAAGGATAACGTTGGTGCTTTTGAGGATACTAATGAGGAGGATAAGAAAAAGGGCATGGATTATGTATGGGAAAAAAGGAGTCTTTATTACAAAGATTGCTTGGCCCTTGGACCTAGGTATAAAGTCAACAAGGAATTTGCCCAAATAATTATGGGGGCAGTTGAGAATAAGGTGATTGGTTTCTACAAGGAATATCTACAATCAAAAAGTGGAACCAACGATGAGGTCACGTAGTAACCCATGACCTTGAGTCTAGCTACAAGACTCATAAATAAAGAAAAGCGCTTCGTAGGAGGCAACCCATGTTTTGTGTGATTTTATTTTTGTTCGTTTGTTATTTGTTTCCGTATGCGTGCTTAATTTTTATTGTGGGTAGATCATGTTTCTCAATTAAAAAGTGGAAATACTTTACTTTGTTGTTTTGGCCTAGTCTTAACTCCACCTAAAAGTATTTTTTCAAAAGATAAGTGTAAGGGGAAACCCCAAATATGTTTTTAAGAAACAAACCGATCATGATTCTCCACAATATTAAATGAACATGTATATTCGTACTTGTTAGAGTCAAATGCTTGTATTGAGTCATAATGAAGTTTTGCAGGATTTTCCAGGAAGTAGGACCAAGTTTTTCCAGAAATTTTCCGGAAACTTAACATAAGAATTTCTGCAGGTCAATTCTGACGGCGTCAGGAGTTTACTCTTGACGGCGTCAGGTGTAAAAATCTGAAAATTTTACCGGTTTTGTTTTTCTAATGGAGTCTTATGGTTTTTGTGAATTATTAAGTTTTATAATCTCCAGGAAATCTGCAAACTTCATTCCACAAGCATTATATCTTATCTTGTTTTCTAGGATTTAGAAACTTATATAGGATGCCGCCGATTTTACGCGAGGTTGTCTTGTCTATTTTGTCAGGTTTTACAGGTTATGTATGACAAGAAGATGATTTATATTCTGGAAGGGAAGCTTTGATTGTTCATTTTCTTGGAGGAAGATTTAACCTGGCCACCTTATTATCCATACCGAGCGAATCAGGGGAGTATTTGATTTCATTCTATTTACTTTTTCACTTTTACATTCTTTACTTGAACATTGGGGACAATGTTCATCTTAAGTGTAAGGGGAGGGTAAAAAGATGATACCTTACATATGCACTTTCGCTTGAGTTTGTTTTGTTCAATGGTAGATGTGTAATAAAACTATGAGAAATACTTGTTAGTGCAATTTTAGCGCCAAATTTAAAATTTTTTACAACATTTAGGAGTGAAACTTTAGCCATAGCAAGCGTCTCATGGATAGGAGATTGTATGACTAGCACATAACCGTATATTCAGAAAAATTTTCCACCCAAATATGTGAGATTCGCCTTTAGATTTGATAGGAAAAGCATTTACTATTAATGCTTATGAGTGTACCGGTAGCATTTAGATTCTAGAACTTGCGTTAGTGATGCATCCCGAGACCGCTAGTGAGACTACATTCGTGTAGTAGGATTTACTACATGATAAGAGGCATTTAGGATCACCCTTGTGTTAAACCCGTATCATGATTACTTGACCATTTAAGTCATATTACTTGGCTAGTTAAGTCAACTAATTTTTCCCACACCTTAGCGTTGTACTCATTTTTAGTACACGAAACCCCTAGTACACCCCTCCGAGCCTATCTTTTCGTTTCTAACTTTAAGCATTTTACTTAAAGAAAGAATTTGTTACACCCCACTTAAATGTACACCCAAATCGCCTTAGCTTTCCATGTATGCGCTCATTTTTAGTGCATTATTGTTATTTGTTAAACCCTAAGTTAACTATCTAATTGATTACATGGTTGCTAAGTCGAGTCATATCCTTGTACATATTGTTTTGGGACGATTGGGACTCATGGGTAAAGTACTTATTTATGGAGTAATGGGGAAGAACATCATTTATTACCCCCATATGTACGTTAATCTTAAAAGTGCTCTAAGTGTTTTGATTTTCTTAATTCGAGTCATTAGATTAGTTAATTGTAAAGTATGTAAAAATTCAAGTGTAAGGGGAATGCTCAATTCCCTATGATGTATTATTTTTGGATGGTAGGGTAAAAGTGTATGCAAAAAAAAAATAAAAAAATAAAAAAATAAAAAAATCAAGAAAAATCAAGAAAAAAAAAAGAAAAAAAAAAAGAAAAAAAACATACGGACTACCATCCCGTTTCATTCTATGTTCATTTTATGTTTTTGTTATTTTTCATTTATTAGCTTAAGTCGAGTCTAGTCTTGGCTTAGCAACGCCATATTGTACATGTAATTAACCAAGATTGTTAACTCGCCACCAGTAAAAACTTCCTTTATCCAACAAAACCGTGTATTTCATATCCCTACACCTAACGTTACAACCCTTTAAAAGACCTCTTTGATAGTTTATCCTAGGTGCTTACGCCATGTGGTGGAGGTTTGATCTTTTCCCAAGCCTATGGTAATCTATTTTGCTATGACAGGTAGTGAGAGATGTTTTCCATTTCCATATTGTAATTTACACTTTATTACACCCGAGAGATGTGAGTATCTAAACACTATTTGTGAGGTGCTTGTGTATGACCTCCGTGCTTGTCTATTGGTCTTTAGTGGAACGATTATTTGTTGTAATTACTTTTATATTAGTGTTAAATGACCCTTAACTTGTCTTTTGAGTAGAATAAAAGCGCATTTGCTTGAGGACAAGCAAATCTCAAGTGTAAGGGTATATGATGAGGCGAAAAATGATCCGTTTTTAGGGGGTCATTTAAGCCCGAATCCGAATTTATTTGATCAAATATTGCCCTAAATCATTTCTTTTGTGATTTTAGGTACTTTGGGAGTGAAATCTGGAAAAGGAAGCAATTCGGACGTTTTTGGAGCATAAAAGTAAAGAAAACGCCAAAGTCTTAATTTTCCATGCTGGGAACAGTAGGTGACGGCGTCAAGAGCAACTCCTTGACGGCGTCAAGAGCAAAATTCCATGACGGTCCAGTAGAGATTTGACGGCGTCATGAAGGTAGGGCGTCAAGAGTAAAAAGTCATGACGGCCTGGAAATGATTAGTACTTGACGGCGTCAAATGTAGATCAAGGCAGTCCGAGAAGAGTTTTGGCGGCGAGGTGACGGCGTCACCTAATTGGTCTTGACGCCGTCAGACCCATTTTTCTATATATAGTTTTCTAATTTTTCACATTTGAAAGAGAGAAGTTTTGGGAGAAACCCTAAGTACGATTTTGGTGTAACTTTACAGGTTTTTCAAGGGTTCCAACCCCTTGATACCTTGCATGTTTAATCAAGATAAGTGTTCCTTTAATTCAATCAATATGTCTATGTGTTGGTTGTCTATATCTTGTTCTTATCTTAATTCCATCATGCTAGGCTAGATCTATCTTGTGTTTGCTTAGATCTAATGAAACCTAGATATTGATTATGTGTTGATTACTTGTTTATTCTTGTCTTGGATGAATGATTTATATGTTAGGCTTAAGAAAACTGGCAGATCTCCAATTGGTAACATGCTTGAACGTCTTAAGAAACATGAACCGACGCGCACTAGGTCTTTATTGGTTGTATTTGATGCATGAGCCACTGTTTACAATCCCTATAGTTGTGCTGGGCATGGTGTAGGAGGAGATAAGAGCTCATAGAATTGGGGAGTTAAGTGTGCCACCCCATGAATGGTATTAAGGAATACGATCCGTCATCCATGCAATTATAACAAGTAATTAACGTGTAAAAGATGTCTAGGGAGTAGTGAAATATAAGTAAACACATTTTCTCCAATTACTGCTCACAACCTTAGTATAAATTAGTTTACTTTCATTTTTAGTATTTTATTTTGATTGCATCTTAGTATTGGGTTAGTTGAATAGCAACTAATTCCGCCCAAATCCTTCAAACCCGAGATTTTTAATTGCTTTCCATAAAATATAAAAACACAAAAATAATCATCCCTCACCTTTAGAACTAGTATTTAGACTTTCTAATCCTAGCGACACTATTCCTAAGCTGAACGATCAATCCCCCGGTACTTGTCACTATACTATACTACAACGATCAGGTACACTGCCTGGTGGGGGTTGTAAGCTTCTCAAGATCCCTTGAGAGGTAAAGTCTGGTGCGATTCCCACGTATCATGAATCTTCTGTAATACCCAGCCAATCCTAGAAATTGACGAATTTCTGTGGCGTTAACCGGCGTTGACCATTTCTCAATCGCCTCAATCTTAGCGGGATCCACATGTAATCCTTCACTATCAATTACATGACCCAAAAATTGCACTTTCCGAATCCAAAACTCACACTTAGAGAACTTAGCGTACAACTGCTCGTCCTTGAGCAACTTAAGAATCGTAGCCAAATGCTGTTTGTGCTCTTCCTCGCTCTTTGAGTAGATCAAAATATCGTCGATAAAGACTATCACGAACTTATCTAGGTAAGGCTTGCACACTCGTTTCATGAGGTCTATGAACACTGCAGGCGCATTGGTCAAACCAAAAGGCATAACTTGAAACTCATAATGACCATAACGGGCCCTAAACGCCGTCTTGGGAATATCCTCTTCCCGAACCCTGAGTTGGTGATAACCAAACCTCAAATCAATCTTAGAGTAGTAACTCGATCCTTGCAACTGATCAAACAAATCATCAATCCTTGGCAACGGGTAGCGGGTTTTTCAAAGTTAACTTATTCAATCCTCGGTAGTCGATGCACATCCTAAACGATCCATCCTTCTTCTTCACAAACAATACTGGAGCTCCCCAAGGCGAAGAACTCGGTCGAATAAATCCTTTATCCAACAGCTCTTGCAATTGCTTAGATAGCTCCTCCATTTTCGATGGCCCTAAATGATACGGTGCACGTGCAACGGGTGCAGCTCCTGGAACTAAGTCGATGCGAAACTCCACTTGTCGGGATGGCGGAAGTCCCGGAAAATCTTCAGGAAATACCTCACGAAACTCACGCACTACAGGAACATCCTCGAGTCGCTTCTCTTCCGACTCCTTCTTAGCCACGTGTGCTAGGAATGCGTGACATCCTTTCTCAAGATATTTCATGGTCTTGATACATGATATGATATTCAGGCGAGTTCCATTCCTATCACCTCGAACAATCAAAATCTCATCATTGAGAGGGATATGAAAAACTCGTTCTCCACAAACAATGCTTGCTCGATTCTTGGATAACCAATCCATTCCAACTATCACATCAAAGCTTCCGAGCTCGATTGGCATCAAATCAATACTAAACGGGTGATCTAAAAGATTAAGGGTACAACCACGGATCACGGTGTGGGTATCTACTAGGTTACCATCAGCTAACTCGATACTATAGCTAACGTCTAATAGAGTAGGGGTAAGTCGAAGTAACGGCGCAATCTTAGAAGACACAAAACTCATATCGGCACACGAATCAAACAAAACTTTAACACGAAGGTTGTTGAGAAGAAACGTACCAGTGACAACATTCGGATCTTGCTGTGGCTCTCCATTTCCCATCACATACACTCTTCCTCGAGCACCTACATTTCCTTGCCCAACATTCTTCGGGCAATGATGCCTATAGTGTCCACGCTCTCCACATCCGTAACACGTAACCACAGGATGGGCACCTGCTCCTGTCGCCACAACCCTGCTCTTACAAAACCTCGCAACATGACCAACCTTCTGACACTTCATACATCTCACAGCACATGGTCCAGTATAATGCTGGTGGCACTTCCCACAAGGAGCTTGCTGTCCAGCATTGACTCCTCCTTGTGCTGGTGCGGCCACAAATGCCTTAATAGTCTCCTGTCTCTTATTCTGTTGGTGATGGTGATTATTGTTACGATACTGATTGTTGTTGTAGCGGTTGTTGGGGTTGTTATAGTTGTTGTTCCTTCTGTTATCCTCCCATTTTCTCTTGTTGTCAAAGTGATTGCTCCTTTGAACAGCACCATGCTTAGTCACCTGATCCATAAGGCGTTCAGCCATGCTAATAGTATCATCTAAAGTCTCAGCATTGTACGACGTCACATTTCCTTGAATACTCGCAGGCAATTCACCAATAAACTTCTCTAGCAACTTCTCATTATCGGGTACCATGTGAGCACAAAACACCTTCAGCTCTTGGAAACGTCGCACATAAGTAACAAGATCAGAACCCTTCACAGCCAAATAATAGAACTCAGTATCCAACTTCCTCAAATCACTACGAGAACAGTACTTCTTAACCATAGCTTTCTTGAAATCTTCCCACGAAGTATTATAAGCATCCCCCATTCCCTTTTCCTGAACGTCAGCAATTTAACCAAGACAAGGCATGCTCCAACAATGTGCCTGTCGCATACTTTACCCTATTGTTCTCAGTACAATTGCTCTTATGAAATACCGATTCCACTTTCTCAAACCATTGAGTCAATCCAATAGCTCCTTCAGTTCCCTTGAAGGTAATGGGCTTACAATCCATAAATTCCTTAAAAGTGCAGAAATGGTTGTTAGGAACCGCTTGAGCTCTAGCCGGTCCAACATTCTGAGGAACACCTGCTTGCCTAGCAAGCGCTGCCGCAACACCCTCATCAATCAACTTCTGAATCGCAGCAGGGGTCATCTTCTTAGGAGGCATAATTCTATCAATCAATACAAAGCACAACACTTGTAAGTATTAGATTAATGTGTCAGAATCATCGCACAAGATAAAACATCATCACATGAATAAAATCATAATATAGCATAGGTCAACATCAATAATAGTACATCACCATAATACATCATAGATTTCATACTTGACATTGGTCTTACAAGATATGCAAAACTAGTACAAGTTTCAAATAAAATCTTCCAACTGAAATATTGAGTTTACATATACTAGGTAAACTACCATTAAGATACTACACTATAAATGATTCAATCACTGATCTCCCGAGCGACCACCATACATAGCCATCACATCAATGCCATCACAGGACCTAAGACAGGTCATCCTCTCTGCATAGGCCTGTCTCTGCATCTCATTTAACTCACTCTATAACTCGCTGATACTAGTACGATAGTGTCGACTATCAATGTCCAAGAACACCTCCTTCATGGTCAACTTGTCAACCATCTCCTCCATCTCAACCATCTTCCTATCTAGCGAATCCATACGCTCCTGAAACGCAACACTCATCCGTCCCAACGAACTCAACCTCTCCTCTTGCCTCTAAAGCTCCATATACATCTCTCCTGCGGCTCTCCTATCATCCTGAACTTCCCTCCTCAATCCTGCAACCTCAAACTGCCTGTCACTCATACACCTAGTGATACTCTTATTACTATTCTTACACCACACTATATCCTGCCTCAAACGACTCATAGCAGCTCTAAGCTCTGACGGAGTAACACGGACTGCTGTCGATGACTCACCAATCTCATGCGTAGAAGGAACCTCGGTCTTGAGCGCATATCCTAATGCCTCAGATGATCCGACACAACAGGTGAAGGCGGCGGGGGAACATCCTGATCCTCCTCCATAAACTCCTCATCACTATCCTCCTCGTCATCATCATCGTTATCCATCTCCTCATCTCCATCATCCTCAATATCAACATCATCCTCTAAACCTACCTCATCATCTAAACCAACATCAACATCCAACCCAACATCAACATCCAACTCAACATCATCTCCCAAGGGCAATGGGTCAACAACGGGTGGGACTGGAACCTGATCACGGGGAACTGGGACAGACATGATATTCTACAAGAGTATAAGAAAAAGCATAAAAATACTAGCCAAATTTTCGCGGAAAACCATTTTATAAGCCAAAGCATGATAGTGGAAAAAGTCCAACCCGATCGCAATATCAAACGCATATATAAGTAAAGTTCGAAAGAAATACAAGGGCGTGAAGTGGCATGGAAGGCTGTCAGCTTTCTGTCTCAAAACGTTTTGACTCCAGGAAAAAGTTTATAGTCGAGTGCGAGCTCATTCTCTATAAACGATGTCTCTGATACCATTCTGTAGCACCCCCAACTCAAAATTACGGCAGCTGACATGCTGGGGGCACTACGCGAATCGAAACCAGCATCTTTATAGCAAACGACCACAACACGGGACGTTTAAAAATGCCTCAAAACATATCATTCGTTTTACAAACCATTTTAGAGTACATAGACTCTTTAACAAAATAGCAGCGGAATAAAAATAAAGATTGCAGCGGAAAATGACGAAGTTTAGCAGCGGAAATCCAAGTATAGTAGTAGAAATACAAAGTTTAGCAGCGAAAAGTAAATAAGTTTAGCAGCGGAAAACATTAAAGACACACCAAGGTTTAACGAATGACATGATAAATAAAAATAGTAGAAATAGATAAGCTTCCTTGACAGAAAACTTCCTTCATCCAGCCACTCCACCACGCCCAAAATCATAAAGCTCTACAAATTAATTAGCAGTAGTACCTTAGAAGCACATGCTTAAAAGTCAACACAAAGGTTGAGTGTAATCCATAGGTTTAAAATAATAAAGTTGAGCACAAGGGTTTTAATCATACGATATAAGCAACAAATGCAAATACCAGGGTAATCAAGATAACACCCAATATGTAGAGGCATCCCTGTGCATACATATGGTTGATGATACTAAGCTCATGACTCGCAAAACGTTAACCAAACCAATCGACAGTACGCTGTACTGACATAAACAATAACCGCGAAATTTCATAATAATAAGTGCCCCTAAGGCTGAGTACTTGCCAACACCCAGCAAAACGACAAATAGTACACCCGCATGTCAAGCCCTTGACAACTACGAGTGGGATGGTCAGTCCTATAGGCCTATAAACTAAGTTCGCGCTCACCCGCAGGTGACTAATGACTCATGATCGGAGGGTCTTTCTGGCAAGACAAGCTACTTAGCACATCGTCAGGAATATATATATCATCATTCAGGAAAAGCATACCAAAAATAAATAATACTTGTGCTCAGAAAACATTTAAAGCATGTGTCTCACCTAGAGGTGGCAAAACGGGCTGGCCGGGAGGGCACGGGCACCGGGCTAAACGGGCACCGGGCTAAACGGGCACGGGTAAAACGGGCGCATGTTATACAAATCGCTTTAGAAAAAACCCAAAACGACGAAATAAATTCCTCAAACGTAACACCTCATTTATATTTAAAAAATTAAAAATATTATATGTATAAGTTTAAAAAAAACAATTGTAATATTCTCCAATGGAGAGAAAATATGTGCCCGTTTGTGCCCATCTAACTTTTAAATGGGCAATATATGCCCATTTCACAAAAAAGATGGGCTAAATGTGCCCCACTCTTTTACAAATTTGTCAAAATTAGCCCATTTTTTTTATCACGGGCACAAATTGCCACCCCTAGTCTCACCCCATGAGTTTATAAACAATTAAAATATAAAAAGCGGGGCTATGAATCACACCTTAACAACAGCAGCAGGAAACAAGATATAGCAACAATCAATAATGCGTCACAACAAAATGGACCTCAGCACAACCTAATCAATATAAATGGCATAACTCAGAACTAAACTCGAACATCTCAATAAACAATGCTTGAATAAAAGATTTTGTAAAATACAATGGCATTTGAAAGAAAATGGATTTTAAAAGTCTCGTGTGGGTGACGAGAAAGAAAGATAGAGAGAATATGTCGTCGAGAGCGTACGTCAATCCGAGAAAGTCAAAAGTAAACGGAAGAATAACTTGAAGAAGAGAAATCAAAATGAAATTAAATACTTATTCGTATAAACAATTAATATGCTAAAAGAAACTAGCTTCGGCTATTTTACCCATTTTCCCAAAACGAAACATTGAAAACAATATAGTTAAAAGGTTTTCAAAATATAATGCAATCCTTTAACATTAAAAGTTTATAAAAGATTTTTACAAAATATTGGCATGACCTGCCCGTTTATACAACATTTTCCCAAGTCAACGACTCTTTATTTTCAAACAATATTACTATATATATATATATATATATAAGTAAATATGATTAGATATATCATTCGTGTAGTCCATTAGTTGTTTAAGTTTATCGACCATTTTGTATTGTTCGGGTTCCAGGTACGTTAATATCTTTACGGGCCTAACGTACCCTACATTCTCGTGTACCAAAGGGTCCATAACATCCAAATAACCAAGGCCGTAAATCCAATATGTCCAATTCAAGCTCACAATACAACAATACGGAAACATGTCCGATATCTAAATCCTCTTAACTATAACCAACTCATTTTATAGTTTCATATTTATTAATCCATTTTATTTAAACTTAGCCGAAACAAGTTCCAAAATATATAACAATATCAAATAACCACGAGAATCAACAAATAATACAAAAATTAACCAAGTCACACCGGGTCGACCCGGTGTTGACTAGTCAACTGTCGGTCAAAGGGGGCCCACACAAGTCAATAAATATCATTTACACTTATAAATATATAAAATAAAATTTAAAACATATAATTACATATATATATATATATAGTGTAGCGTTCAATGCAGAACCATTATTTTGTACAGAACCTACAGAACCAGTCTTTTTACTCCTAATAATGCATGATGTACATCATATCAATGCAAGATGGCATTTTTTGTAAATATTTACTACTTATTTTTTAAAAAGAAAATAGATTAAAGGGTAGTATGTGTAACACCCCCAATTCATGGTTGCAGCGGAATTCAAACTGGGTGTTACTCGACGGCACAATAGTCACAATAATAGAAAACGAACTCCAATTGAGTCGTTTTAAAAGATTTATCATTCAAATTGTATAAATATCAGAGATTACAAAATGAGGTCCCAAATGGTTCCATGTTTACAGTTTACATTAAATGAGTTTCGAATGATAATAAAATTTATAGCCCTCTTGAATATCCGTGCCTCTTCCGTGCCATCCTTGTTCATTATGAACCTGAAAATACATGCTAAAGTGTCAACACGAGGTTGGTGAGTTCATAGAGTTTAGTGACAAAATGTAATGTAAAACATTTGAATGATGATTTTCCAGCAAAGGCATCGTAAATCCACTCAGTTGCAAGTCCCGCCATAAGAGACTTGTAACCTGTGTGTTCACAACCCACTGCCAAATATGATCTGGTTTATGTGAACAAAGGTAAAACTTGTATCTAGATTCAAAGATAAATGTAGCAATACCGTTATATAAACAATCTTTGCAATGATGCCATATAAATAATGATGACAATGAAGTGGAAGCCATAATACTACGCTTTGTTGAATACTAGTGCAACGGGAAGGCAATGAAGTATGTAACATGTAAACACATAAGGCATTTGAGTAAGCCACAAACATTGAGTAAGGCAATTGGTGTTTAAGCAAACAAGTAGCATGTTCAAGTAAAACAAGTATTGCATTTATGTAAAAACGAGCATGTATTCTCCCCCAAAGAGTTGGTAAAACAACTAAAAGAGTAGGGGCTATGACTCACCTTAAGTTATGTAGCAAGTAGTGAATATGATGGTCAAATCGCGAAGGTTTTTATGAGCAACCTATAATAATCGTTGCAACTTAGGTTTGGAATAATGTCTAAGGAAACATAAACATGCCAATATATGTATGTCTTGCACTTAGTCCATGATGTGGTATGATGTATAGTGTAAGTCTTTGAAAGAAATGATTCATGAAACAAGTATGTTTATATATCGTTTACTACCGTTCGGGCCGACATAATTCAGAAGTTGTGAGACAATCACAATCGCAACCCAGTGCGCACTGTCGCATATGGGCTGCGCAGTATGATCCGTCCCATGTGCACACAAGTTGCGCACACATGGGTCACGCCATCATGGTTAATTGGGCCTACGTGGCCATGAACAGAACTTAAGTCTAGCATAACATAGCCACGCGCTATGTCATACTAAAGTTGGGGGGCTTGTGGACGTATAGTCCGGACTGGATCCTACATGGGCCAGGCCTGGCAGACATCGGCCCACTCTATGCCTAAACCCTAATCCATGCCCTATAAATACATGGCTGGAACTCCCTTCTTAGGGGCGGAACATAACAGGTTATCCTAAATCTAATTCTCATATGCTCCGCGCATCTATACTAACTTGACCGTCGGAGGTGGATCCCGGGGCTACGGCCTCGGGTCCACTCCTAACGGGTTCTCTTTGTTGACAGGTCTATTTAGGGCTTATGATGACGACTAACGGCCCAAGGAGAGTCGTTGAATTAGTCCGCGCCAGATTATGCATCAACAGTAAGCGTTCGAGGAGCCAGGACACTTTTATTCGTAAATCCACAACTCATCTCGACGGCTTACATAATGAACTCCTCACATGAGGCTCCCTACTATTGTAGTAGTTGATAAAATATATAGATATAAGTTTTGATCCGAAAAGTTACATGTCCGATATTTGAATAAACTTAGGAAAGTTTATTATTACATGAAGATTGTTATTAGGGTGAGTTTCTTATAACTTGTATCTCATGGTTCTTTTAGATGAAGTAGATCCAAATTGTATGTTCAAGTTATCGCCAACTTCTCTAGTTCATGTATTTGCCTTGGTAAGTTTATATGGTCGTTAGCTCATGTTTTCGCCTTGGTATGTTGATATGGTCATTTAGTCATGGCCTTGCCATGACCTTTGGTCATTGTTCCATGGTCTTGAGACTCAACCTTGGCTCTAGCCATGGTTGTGGTCTTGAATCTAGGTCATAAGACCTCTTGGTCTTTATAAACCATAACCTTTATATAATGACTTTGGTCTAAAAATGACTGTTTAGAATTTGAAGAAATTATCACTCGGAAAGCGTTTTCAGGGCTCGAGCTTCTTTGTTCCTGAACGAAAACGTCGTTCCGGACAACTTTTGTGTTTTAACTTTTTGATGAATCGGACCAGAAGGGTGACTTTCAAAAAGTCAGAATGCAAAACAGTATGGTCTAGGCAGTTTTGCCGTTTTGGTTTCGCTAACTTCTTATGGCCATAACTTTTGACTCGTATACTCGTTTTAGATGGTTCAAATTGCTATGATTTCCTTGTTAAGTCCTCTACTGTAATATGTAATGATCCAATATCATAGTTATACTATTTTGGTCGTGGTTCTCCAAGAAAGTCACTAGTTTACTTGTTTGAATAACATAAGTTACATATATGTATCAATACTTGTTTTACCCATTTTTGTACATCATGGACATGATCACAAGACAAAATATAGCATGAATGATATGTAAATAACATGAATATGATATTTAGCAAGAAGTATGTTAGGGTTTGGCTTACAACTTTTGGCTTTCAAATAAAGAAAGGAAGTTAACTAGTAAGGATAGGACATTGATAGACTTTAGCTTCAACCCACTTCACTTCATGAAATCTTTCTACCCTTGTAATCTTGAAAGATGGATGATGAAGGTTGAGGTGACTTGAGTGGATTCAAACTCAAGAGAAATCACCAAGTATATGAGGTTATGGAAGTGTTTTGATAACCTAAAACCAAACTAGGGTTTCTATCTTGAACTTGCACTTGAACCTTGCTAGAATTTGGAAGAAAATAAACTAAGTGTGGAGTGGTTTTGGTGTTGGAGGCGCACGGCAACAAAGGGGGGAAGGGGTATTTATATGGGTTTGAGGAGGTTACAAAACAAGACTTGTCAAAGCTTACATGACAAGCTTGTACACATGTATCTCATCCAAGGCATTTTAGCACAAGATCAAGCCACCTAGTGTGAATCCCCCTCCTAGTGGCGGTTTTCCAAGCTTGGGGAGGAAGTATTGGTTTGTGATGATCTTATCCAAGCTTATGTAGTTAGTTTTGACTCCTGGAAATGCCAATCGTAAATGATTAAGCCACGAAACGTAAAACCGGGTATCGTAAAATTATGGAATTTGAAAGTATTGTTAAACATGTCCATATGTTCCATAATAAAATATAAAATGAGTGGTAGGTTCCATTTGGGTGGTAAAACCCTGCTAAAACTGGAAACACGGGTCTAAAACGCGTAATACGTAAAACGTACGAACATTGCGTAAAATTGAGAAAAGTAAAATGTTACTTTTCTAATAGGATAAAAATAATTTAAAATGACTTATAATGTCTAGACTGGGCTCAGTCTAGTGTCGGTTGGTATTAAATGTCTTTTAGACATCAAACCGTAAGCCTAAAAATCAAGGAATGACTTATAAAATCAAGGAATGATTTTTGGTCAAAGGAGGAGGGAAAAATATGTTGACTTTTTCTAAAAAGTTGAAAACTTAAATCGTCTTAGAAATGCGTTGCAGGTATAGGCTAAGGTTACGGCTGAGTAAAAACGCTTAAAAACTGAAAATTCCAGTTTTTCACGGCCGAGGCTTATTTTGGTCATGTTTTCCTCAGTCACGATTAATTCTCAAATAAATCATGAGTGTGTCAAACATTTTTCTGATGCGGGGTCACTTAACGCGGTCGAGTTTCGTTGTGCGTAGAATTTCTGAATGACGTTTTACCCTAAAACGTGTAATTCCTTAATAACTTTCACGAAAATGAGCTTATGAAAGTTAAACTTTTAATTTGCCATGGAAATGATTTATCACCCGAGGCCAAGAAACAAAAATCAAGTTTCGGGAAAATTTCGGGAAAAATGAATAGTAAAAGTGAATAGTGAAAATTTCCGGGAATAGTAATTAACCTGAAATTGCGAATTGTTACAGTCTCTACCCCTTACGGGAACTTCGTCCCGAAGTTTAGTTTATGTCATGGTTTGAAGCGATGTCGGTGAAAAGATAGGATTTCTTGTGGCGAATATAATGTAGGTATCATGCCATACCTGTACAATGTAATGTAGGTATCATGCCATACCCGAGCAATGTAATGTAGGTATCAAGCCATACCCGAGCAATGTAATGTAGGTATCATGCCATACCCGAGCAATGTAATGTAGTGTAAGTTGACTTCATACTTATGTTATTTTGGATACAAATAAGCCCACTTGTTTATAATTCTTTATTTACATAGAGAGGCATCCCAAACAATGTAAATAGAGGAATATAAACTTATGGTTCGGTGATTTACAATTTCTTTATTTAAATGAAAAGGCATCCCAATCCACTCAAATAATTTCAAATCATCCTACTTAAGAATTCCCAACACAACATTCATACTTAGCCGGTGAGTTACAAGGTAGTATATTATGAGATGATATTGGTATTCCAAAAGTATGAAATGAATATTCATACTCATCTTTGGAGATGGAGAGTAAGATACTCGGGGGAAATTGACGTAGTGTTCAAAATAGTTGGTGAGTAGAAAGTTGTGAAATAAGCATGATTTTTGATGGGGAAATGATAGAATAAATACGTTGGAGGTTTGAATCATAACACATGATAGCATAAAGCAAGAGTTTTATTCATAAAACGTTGATTGATTACAAGATTGAAACTTATTACAAGTTTCTTCAAAATCTACTAACTGATACTTTCAGTTTAGTAATTACAACGTTTTTACTATCATTTCATAACATTTACTAACTGAGTCTAATCAGTTAGTAGTACAAAAGACAACTAGTATCATCACACTAGTCTATTGCAGGTTAGAAGGTCCGAGTAGCTCTGATTGATCGGCAACTTCTTGGTTTAGTGTGTCATAGAGGTACGAGTCTATGAAGTTTGAGAGGCTGTAGTTTCCATGCTGATTTTCTTGTTGGATCAATGGTGGTCGTGATACGATCCATAATGAGTGATCCAAATTATCACATGTAGGGATATTAAAGGGAAGTGATAGTGGTGGTGGTAATGGCGCTAGTATATATTCATACTCATTATCCTCCTTGGAGTCTGCCTCAACCGAATTTTGTCCAAAATAATTAGAAGTATTTGACGCAAAATTAGTTGGTATTGGTTCCTCCTCTTCTTCGTCGGTTGAATCTTCGAAAGGTTCTTCTTCGTCATCAGAAGCGAAGGCATTCACGAAGTCAAATCCGAACTCGGGTGAAGGTGGTAAGACTTGGAAGTTATTAGGTAGAGTGGGCACATAATCGGGAGAAGTGGGTACGCACATGATTTCTTTTAGAAGAAATACCATGTTAAAACAATTCAAATGTTTATGGGAAGTGCTCAAGATGTGACAAGTGTGTATATATCAATATACTAATATGTTCATGTAGTATAAAATGCTTACGGGGAAATGCTCAATTATGCTAAAGGTACATATATCAATATGTAATTATGTTTATGTAGCATAAAAATGTCTACGGGGAAATGCTCAAAATGGGTATATATATATCAATATACTAATATGTTTGTGTAGCCTAACATGCTTACAAGAAAATGCTCAAATGTGCTAAGGGTACATATATTCATATGCTTACATGTTTGGGTAATATAAAATGCTTAATAAGTCCATAATCGTCTGGAGGATGGAAGACACGGAGAGCAGAAGGCTATAAAATGTTTTTGCTTGTAAGTGTAGTTATAGTTTAGGTCTCCATTAGACCCGTTTCCCTATAACCATGGCTCTGGTACCAATCTGTAACACCCCCAATTCATGGTTCCAAAATATATAACAATATCAAATAACCACGAGAATCAACAAATAATACAAAAATTAACCAAGTCACACCGGGTCGACCCGGTGTTGACTAGTCAACTGTCGGTAAAAGGGGGCCCACACAAGTCAATAAATATCATTTACACTATAAAATAAAATTTAAAACATATAATTACATATATATATATATATATATATATATATATATATATATATATATATATATATATATATATATATAGTGTAGCGTTCAATGCAGAACCATTATTTTGTACAGAACCTACAGAACCAGTCTTTTTACTCCTAATAATGCATGATGTACATCATATCAATGCAAGATGGCATTTTTTGTAAATATTTACTACTTATTTTTTAAAAAGAAAATAGATTAAAGGGTAGTATGTGTAACACCCCCAATTCATGGTTGCAGCGGAATTCAAACTGGGTGTTACTCGACGGCACAATAGTCACAATAATAGAAAACGAACTCCAATTGAGTCGTTTTAAAAGATTTATCATTCAAATTGTATAAATATCAGAGATTACAAAATGAGGTCCCAAATGGTTCCATGTTTACAGTTTACATTAAATGAGTTTCGAATGATAATAAAATTTATAGCCCTCTTGAATATCCGTGCCCCTTCCGTGCCATCCTTGTTCATTATGAACCTGAAAATACATGCTAAAGTGTCAACACGAGGTTGGTGAGTTCATAGAGTTTAGTGACAAAATGTAATGTAAAACATTTGAATGATGATTTTCCAGCAAAGGCATCGTAAATCCACTCAGTTGCAAGTCCCGCCATAAGAGACTTGTAACCTGTGTGTTCACAACCCACTGCCAAATATGATCTGGTTTATGTGAACAAAGGTAAAACTTGTATCTAGATTCAAAGATAAATGTAGCAATACCGTTATATAAACAATCTTTGCAATGATGCCATATAAATAATGATGACAATGAAGTGGAAGCCATAATACTACGCTTTGTTGAATACTAGTGCAACGGGAAGGCAATGAAGTATGTAACATGTAAACACATAAGGCATTTGAGTAAGCCACAAACATTGAGTAAGGCAATTGGTGTTTAAGCAAACAAGTAGCATGTTCAAGTAAAACAAGTATTGCATTTATGTAAAAACGAGCATGTATTCTCCCCCAAAGAGTTGGTAAAACAACTAAAAGAGTAGGGGCTATGACTCACCTTAAGTTATGTAGCAAGTAGTGAATATGATGGTCGAATCGCGAAGGTTTTTATGAGCAACCTATAATAATCGTTGCAACTTAGGTTTGGAATAATGTCTAAGGAAACATAAACATGCCAATATATGTATGTTTTGCACTTAGTCCATGATGTGGTATGATGTATAGTGTAAGTCTTTGAAAGAAATGATTCATGAAACAAGTATGTTTATATATCGTTTACTACCGTTCGGGCCGACATAATTCAGAAGTCATGTTAGTAAGCGTTCGAGGAGCCAGGACACTTTAATTCGTAAATCCACAACTCATCTCGACGGCTTACTTAATGAACTCCTCACATGAGGCTCCCTACTATTGTAGTAGTTGATAAAATATATAGATATAAGTTTTGATCCGAAAAGTTACATGTCCGATATTTGAATAAACTTAGGAAAGTTTATTATTACATGAAGATTGTTATTAGGGTGAGTTTCTTATAACTTGTATCTCATGGTTCTTTTAGATGAAGTAGATCCAAATTGTATGTTCAAGTTATCGCCAACTTCTCTAGTTCATGTATTTGCCTTGGTAAGTTTATATGGTCGTTAGCTCATGTTTTCGCCTTGGTATGTTGATATGGTCATTTAGTCATGGCCTTGCCATGACCTTTGGTCATTGTTCCATGGTCTTGAGACTCAACCTTGGCTCTAGCCATGGTTGTGGTCTTGAATCTAGGTCATAAGACCTCTTGGTCTTTATAAACCATAACCTTTATATAATGACTTTGGTCTAAAAATGGCTGTTTAGAATTTGAAGAAATTATCACTCGGAAAGCGTTTTCAGGGCTCGAGCTTCTTTGTACCTGAACGAAAACGTCGTTCCGGACAACTTTTGTGTTTTAACTTGTTGATGAATCGGACCAGAAGGGTGACTTTCAAAAAGTCAGAATGCAAAACAGTATGGTCTAGGCAGTTTTGCCGTTTTGGTTTCGCTAACTTCTTATGGCCATAACTTTTGACTCGTATACTCGTTTTAGATGGTTCAAATTGCTATGATTTCCTTGTTAAGTCCTCTACTGTAATATGTAATGATCCAATATCATAGTTATACTATTTTGGTCGTGGTTCTCCAAGAAAGTCACTAGTTTACTTGTTTGAATAACATAAGTTACATATATGTATCAATACTTGTTTTACTCATTTTTGTACATCATGGACATGATCACAAGACAAAATATAGCATGAATGATATGTAAATAACATGAATATGATATTTAGCAAGAAGTATGTTAGGGTTTGGCTTACAACTTTTGGCTTTCAAATAAAGAAAGGAAGTTAACTAGTAAGGATAGGACATTGATAGACTTTAGCTTCAACCCACTTCACTTCATGCAATCTTTCTACCCTTGTAATCTTGAAAGATGGATGATGAAGGTTGAGGTGACTTGAGTGGATTCAAACTCAAGAGAAATCACCAAGTATATAAGGTTATGGAAGTGTTTTGATAACCTAAAACCAAACTAGGGTTTCTATCTTGAACTTGCACTTGAACCTTGCTAGAATTTGGAAGAAAATAAACTAAGTGTGGAGTGGTTTTGGTGTTGGAGGTGCACGGCAACAAAGGGGGGAGGGGGTATTTATATGGGTTTGAGGAGGTTACAAAACAAGACTTGTCAAAGCTTACATGACAAGCTTGTACACATGTATCTCATCCAAGGCATTTTAGCACAAGATCAAGCCACCTAGTGTGAATCCCCCCCCTAGTGGCGGTTTTCCAAGCTTGGGGAGGAAGTATTGGTTTGTGATGATCTTATCCAAGCTTATGTAGTTAGTTTTGACTCCGGGAAATGCCAATCGTAAATGATTAAGCCACGAAACGTAAAACCGGGTATCGTAAAATTATGGAATTTGAAAGTATTGTTAAACATGTCCATATATTCCATAATAAAATATAAAATGAGTGGTAGGTTCCATTTGGGTGGTAAAACCCTGCTAAAACTGGAAACACAGGTCTAAAACGCGTAATACGTAAAACGTACGAACATTGCGTAAAATTGAGAAAAGTAAAATGTTACTTTTCTAATAGGATAAAAATGATTTAAAATGACTTATAATGTCTAGACTGGGCTCAGTCTAGTGTCGGTTGGTATTAAATGTCTTTTAGACATCAAACTGTAAGCCTAAAAATCAAGGAATGACTTATAAAATCAAGGAATGATTTTTGGTCAAAGGAGGAGGGAAAACTATGTTGACTTTTTCTAAAAAGTTGAAAACTTAAATCGTCTTAGAAATGCGTTGCAGGTATAGGCTAAGGTTACGGCTGAGTAAAAACGCTTAAAAACTGAAAATTCCAGTTTTTCACGGCCGAGGCTTATTTTGGTCATGTTTTCCTCAGTCACGATTAATTCTCAAATAAATCATGAGTGTGTCAAACATTTTTCTGATGCGGGGTCACTTAACGAGGTCGAGTTTCGTTGTGCGTAGAATTTCTGAATGACGTTTTACCCTAAAACGTGTAATTCCTTAATAACTTTCACGAAAATGAGCTTATGAAAGTTAAACTTTTAATTTGCCATGGAAATGATTTATCACCCGAGGCCAAGAAACAAAAATCAAGTTTCGGGAAAAATGAATAGTAAAAGTGAATAGTGAAAATTTCCGGGAATAGTAATTAACCTGAAATTGCGAATTGTTACAGTATGGGTATTCCATGTTATCCCTAAAAAAATGCACTTGCCATCTGTAATCCTCCACAAATATACCGCTCCCCATTTTTCCTCTCTTCACTTTAACCTTGAAACTGACACCCAAAAATCTCTATGCCGCCGATCTCTCAAGATCCGTCGCTCGGCGAAAATAAAAATGAACATCACAAATCTCTTTAGATCGAGCATACATGTCACGAGATCCAACGATTACCCACAAGTTCAATGTATCAAGATCAGGTACTTGCTTTTGATTCTCTTATTAAATTGATTTAATAAATATTATTGTTTTTACTAATGGTTTTTTTACAATAGAAATGATATTCATAGAATAAATTCAATTGTCTTTAAACATGTGTTACGTTTTTCTAACCTCAGATCTAAACTATTTAATTAATGGTAAATGATTAACTAGTTTTTTATGTCAGCGTATGTTCATTGAGTCAAAAAAGAATTGAAGCATTTTGATGTTGTTTAATGTTGGTGGGTGGGGGTTCGAACCTGAGCAACGTCGGGGTTTTCATCCGGCCGTTACTTCAGCAAGGAAACTTGTGTGGAGGCGGTACGGTTTCCTCGCGACACCGTCTGAGCCTCACTTTGCGCCAGCGTGGACCCGGTTAAGAGAACATAGTCTGGGCAAAGTGGCGGTTAGGGCCCCTGTCTCGGGGGTGGTAAAACCTAAGTTGGAAGTTTACCTGTCAAAAAAAAACTGAGATTAGCCTTTTTTTTTTTTTTTTTTTTTTTTTTTTTTTTTTTTTTAAGCACTAGCATTAGCATTCTATTTATGTTTCGAAATTGGGGGCGCTTGGTTATTGTTATCACGTTGATATGTTATGGTTGTTTTCTATTGACTAATGATAAATGGTTCCAACTTTAAAGTGACAGAAGTGCCTCATAATGAATTCATTGGCTTATCTTGTGTATGTATTTTATTTTTTATTTATTTATTTTTTTTTATTATTATTTTTTTTTAAGTAAAGCAATGGGCTAATGGTTTATGGAGTACTTATTACGAGTACTAGTTAGTACTGTAACTATTTTGCTAATGAACTATGCGGTAAAAATGGGTACTAGAGCAGATACCTATTAATGGTGTTAAAAGAGCGATGAAGGCTACACATGCAATGAACCTGTGATGATAACTAAGCGTAAATACAACCATTATACTAAAACTCTTCTTGTATAACACTTTATAATAACGTGTGAGATATATTTGGATGCTCTTGGGCATCTTAGTGTTATTTTTAAAAATTAATTGACACAATTTTATAGATCAAGATTGTGCAAATATGTTATACCTGTTTTGATTATAGATTGGCTTGGTTGTCACGGTCAGGAATTATAGTTCATCACATATATGTTTTTGTTTAAGTTTTATTTTATTATCAACTAGAACGTGACATAATTTGATATACTAGTTTTTTTCTATGTATTTGTTTTAGGGAGTGGCTCAATCTTAGAAATGACGGTGTGTGATGAAGATGATCAATGTACTTGTGCTTTTAGATGGCGTGCACCAGTGTTCTCAAAGTTGTGCACCAGTGTTCTCGAAGTTGTGCATATATGTTCTCGGAGTGTTCATGCATGTTTTTCGAAGAGTGCATACATGTTTTTGAATCTATAGCACAATATATATTTGTATTTGAATTGTATTTTATTTGATATAAAATTTTGTGTATTGTATTTATGTTTTTGCTTTGCTAAAAAAATTAGAAATTACAAGCATATGTTTATGTTTTTTTTATAAATTTTTAAAGATAATCTACACTAGAAACATATGTGCATTTATTATTTTAAGCAAAAACAATTGTACGCAAGAAAAGTGTGTAAAATTATAATTTAAAAAAAAGAAAAAAGAAAAAGAAAAAAAAAACATATATGCAACTTGTTTTAGCAAAACTTGTATTCTGAAGGAAAAAAAAATCAGAAATTGAGGGCATTCAAAAAACGTTTTCTAAATTAAAAAAAATTCAAAAGATTAGTCAAAATGTGTATTTCCTGTTATACCCTTTAGATTCTAAAAAAAAGTATTTAATATAACTAAATTTTGATTGGTTTAAAGTGGTTCTGTAAGTTCTGTACAAAAATATGGTTCTGCATTGAACATGACCCTATATATATATATAGAATCTGGATCGATTGAGAAGATTTTTATTTTGAGAAGATTGAGAAGGTTTTCAAAAACAATAGATTTTTAACTTTGATTCATGTTTTTTAAGTGTAAAACTAATTTTAATGTGATTAAAATTCAAAATGTGTAAAAAAAAATTTGAATCAATGTTAAAAATCTCTCGATTTTGCGATATATGTAGAATACTGAATCATCTGTACGAATTTAATGAATCATCATCATAACTCGATTTTAACAATGATTTGTGAATCAAATTTGTGATTTATAGATTTGATTCACCATAAAATGATGTTTATTTGTGAATCAAATAAAAAACATGAATCAATTTGCTCAAACGAATATTTCTCAATCTTCTCAAAATAAAAACCTTCTCAATGGAACCGGATCATATATATATATATATATATATATATATATATATATATATATATATATATATATATATATATATATATATATATATATCGACATATATATAAAAATAAATAAAAATATGAAATTTTTTATAAAAATATTTTATGATGAAAACTAAAAATATATATTTATTTTAAAATTATTTTCGGAATAATTAATATATAAATAAAAATATATAAAAAAATTTATAAAAATTTTCAGAATTAATAAAATATTTTCGGAAAAATATTATTTTTAATATATAAAAATACGAAAATTATATTATTAATATTTTTAATGTTTTTAAATAAATAAAAACGAAATAAATACAAAATAAATACATAAGGGTGCGTTTGAGTTGTTACCAAGCAAGAAAAGAAAGGAAAAAGAGGTGGGTAGGTGGTGGTGTTGGTGGTGGCGAGAGAGGTGCGGCGGTGGTGGTGGATTAGGGGTGTTCGGGGTGGTTTTGATTGAAACGGCTTGTACAACCGGAACGGGGACGTCCCGATCTATGAAATATAAAAAGTTTGTTTTTAGGGTTGCTCGGAAAATTTTCCGGTGGCCGGAATAGTCGCCGGCGGTGGGGTGTTGGTGGGTGGTCGCCGGTCGGAAAAAGAGAGAAGAGAGGGAGAGAAGTTTTAGAGAGAGAGAGAGTGTGTGTGTTTTTATTTGTGATAAAATGAGAGAACGGGGTGGTTTGGAGTATATATATGGTAAAATAAGTGTGTGGTTTGTTTTGTAATTAGTGGAAGTGTAGGGTAAGTGTAGGGAAATAGTTTAGGGCCAAAGTTGCCAACGTAATAAACTTCTTACGATAAACGCTTCGAGGCTCGAGCGACATAGAAAACGGACTCGAAAAATTACGAAACTTGCGCCATTGTTCACGAAATAATTTTTCCAATAAAATCAAGCATAAACTTCAGAGTTTTTCCAAAACTCAAAATAATTCAAATAATTTAGCAAAATGCAATACAATTCGAGTGTTCTAGGTTGTGGCGTTGTGCTGAGTTGTTAGCATTAAATTATATTAGAAAGTGATGGTCATTCTTATATATTGTAACGTTGTAATGAGTCGTAGTTTTGGTTATTAGAATAGTAAATGGGCGTTTGGATTGGGCTAATCTAATAGGTTATATGTTATGTAGTATGACTAGTCCATACTCAATGTAAAAGACCAAGTCCATCACCAAGCCCATCCAAGCCCATAGAAAGCCTTAGGGCATCATCTTGTATTCACTATATAAACACCTCAAAGCACATTTGAGGTGTGTGCTTATGTGTGTATTGTGTGTGTTTCTCGTAATAAAGCTCTCATACTTCATCTCTCTTTCTATATCATACGCCATACATATATACATATCAAGTCACCACCTTACTTCATATTGTGCTTACATTGTGTGATAAAGTTGTAGTATCTAAGGTCCTACAAGTGGTATCATTCGCCATAAAATGATTTAGGAGGGTTGAGAGTGTGTTTGGTTCGTTTTTTTTAGCTAGCCTCACTAGTTTTTTATCAAAAAATTCTTACTTTTCTTGTTTTTCTTGGCTTTTAATACTTTTTTTATTACAAACTAGTGTTATAAACCTTCTATAACAAGAAAGTTTCAATCTTTTTGAAAGGTTCTAGCTTGAAAATTCGGTATTGGTTTTTGTACTTATTTTCTAGAACACGAAAAACTTTCAAAAAAATCATCAAGTTTGCTACTTTCTACAAGTTTTGGTGTTTTTAAGCCTAGAAGTACAAGAATCTTGGATTAAAAACTTCATTTGGGAGTGCTTTTTGCAAAATCTAAAATCTGCAAAGTTTCGAAATCACCTCCAAGACCAAGTTTCGCAATCATCAGAACTTGCTTCCTATTGACTTACGGATCGTGAACTCAGTATTTTCTCTCTTATATAAGAAAGAAAAGTACTTCGACTTTTGAAAAAATTTCGAAATTGGACAATTTTGAAATTTGGTTGGTGAATTTGTGTTTTCGAAAACACATCATTTTTTCGAAATCACTCTCTTTCGCAAACTTTCATAGTTTCGAAAACACCAAACATTCACTAAGTTTCGCGAAAAATTGAAGCCACAAAGTTTGCAACTTAAAGTTTCGAAATTCCTAAATTTCGCAATCATAAAAGTTTCGCAATCTAAATTTCGCAATCTTAAGTTTCGAAATCTCAAGCCAGAAAGTTTCGCAATCACTCAAGTCACAAGTTTCGCAATCCAGAGTTTCGCAATCCAAAGTCTGGCAATCCAGAATTTTGCAATCCAAAGTTTCGCAATCACAAAGTTTTGCAATCACTCTAAAGTTTCGAGAATTTTGACAAAAGTGAGGTTTTTGACGATCAATCTTCACAAGGTCATAACATTTGATCCGTAACTCCGTTTTTGACGAATCAGCTGTCAAAACGACCGTGAGACCGAGGAGAACGACACGCTTTATTGATTTATCTATTCAGGCGAAGTTTTGAGGCCTAAAAACGCCCCGAGAAGAAGTTATTGAGGTTTTAAGGTTTTAGATCGAACTTTCACCACAAAAACCTGCATCAACCTTCACCAAACTCCACTCCTATTTCGTTGGAACGATCCAAGAATCAACTTTATCCATCCACAGTTCATCAATGGCAACTCAGCAAGACATTCATGCAGCCGGTGCTGAAAACCGACCTTCAATGCTTGAAAAAGGTGGATATCTCCCATGGACAAGTCGCATGCTTCGTTATATCAAAACAAAGCCTGATGGTAAATTAATGATCAACTCCATTACAAATGGTCCATTTAAACCAAGACAAGTTCAAGTTGAAGGTAATCCAAATTCAACACCTCCAACTCTACCATTCATGCGTGAACAAATAGAAGCAGACTACACGGATGAAGACAAGAAGCAGATCGCCGCTGATGATATGGCAATGCATTTAATCCAACTTGGATTACCACGCGAGATCTTTGCTGCGGTCGACAGCTATGAAACTGCTTATGATATGTGGGAACACGTTAGAAGGATATGTCATGGAACAGAGATTGGGCAACAAGACGTTGAGAACAAACTTCTAACTGAATGGGAGAACTTTACATCCACTAAAGGTGAACAGACTGAATCCTACTACACAAGGTTTTGCACTTTAATGAACGAGTTAATCAGAAACAAGTTGACACCACGAACAATTGTAACAAACATCAAATTCATCAATAACCTTCCAGAAGAATGGGGTCGTTATGTTACAATTGTCAATCAAACAAAGGATTTACATAAGGTGAATTATGATCAACTCTATGATTTTCTGAAGCAAAACCAAGCTGAGGCTAATGAAGTAAGGAAAGAAAGATTGGCAAAGAATCATGATCCTCTTGCATCAATTGCTACTACACCAACACCGTTACCAGTGAACACATAACAACCATCATCATCTTCCACTCACAACTACTTGCAACCATCCTACATTCAACAACCAACACCGGTCTACCAACAATAGGTCTACCCATAGCAACAACAACATGTTATTCCATAACAGCAATACCCACAATTCCAAGAACCTGAATTCACTGAAAATGATGAAGCTACTACAGCCTTGAATCAAGCGTTTGCTTTTCTGACAAAGGCATTCCAAGGACGTTATTCCACACCAACAAACAACAACCAAAGGATTTCATCGAACACTCGTAACAAGCAAATTGCTCAGCCGAGTTTCAATATGGGCAATGGAGGCCGCATGGTTGGAGTTTATGGGAATCAGCAAGGATATCCTACTTGAATTAACATGGGTAATCAGAATATGCAGAATGCAGGTCAGTATGCAGGGAATCAGATGAATCAGTATGGTCAGTATGTTGGGGATCAGATGGGTCAAATTGTTGGAAATCAGAGGGGTCAGAATGTTGGTAATCAGGCAATGGGTAATCGGAATGTTGCAGCTCCAGTTGTTGGGAATCTGGGAAATGTGAATCAGGGTAATCCGGTAAAGTGTTTCAACTGTCAGGGTGTAGGTCATATGGCAAGGATCTGTCCTACTAAGCCGAACAAGAAAGATCTAGAGTACTTGCAGAAAGCAGTGCTGTTGGCACAAAAGGAAAATGAAGGGTTTCAGTTGAATGCAGAGGAAAATGATTTTATGGCTCTCATTGATGACATGGAAGATAGAGAGGATATCGATGCGAACTGCATATTTATGGCAAATCTTCAGGAGGCTAAGTATGACACAGATTCTGACACACCTCCGGTTTATGACATCAATGCAGTCTCTGAGGTATCAAATTTCAACACATGTCACAATAATGATATATTTGATATGTCTCCTCATGAGGAACAACATTCTGAGAAGCTAGCACCCAATTATGATACATATCTGGACACGCCAAGTAGTAGCAATACTCCTTTAGCAACTCCAGATGTGAATCATAATGGAGGCTTCGTTTCACAGCATGCTGAGAATGATGAGGAAACACGTGCTTTGTTTGAATCATTATTGAATAATTGTCGTATTGAAATTGAGAATGTGAAAAAGGTCAATTGCGATGTTAAGGCCGCGAATGTAAAATTGACCGCTGAGCTTGAGAGTTACAAGGAAAACGTTAAAGCTTTTGAATTTCATAACAAAAGATTGTCAGAATTAGAAACTGGTTATCAAAATTCCGTTTCAAGGGAAAAACTTTTGCAAATCAAGTTTGATACACTTGATGTTAATTCTTTCAAGAAGATAAAAGCTTTAAACGCGAAAATTTCTGATTTGCAAAACCAACTCTCTAAACAAAAATCAAATTATTCCAATCTTGAAAAAGAAAGGGATGAGTTGAAAAAGGAATTTGTAAAGAAAGAAGATAAACTTTTGGAAGAAATTGTAGAGTCAGAACACATGATTGCTCATTTAGAAGAATTAGTAGTTAAGTCGGGTCAGTCAAGTCAAACAATGAAAATGATTTCAAATCAAACTAATCCGACTTACCATACGAAACATAAAATGGCTCTTGGTAACAACACCCCTTGTAATCTCAAGAAAGCTCAGAAAGAACAGAATGTTTTGTATAATGGTAATGTGAGTTACACCAAACATGATCCTCCCGTCGTTTGGGATTCTGTGCAAACGATGGAACTTGTCGAAGAGAGCATAAATAAAATGAAACAAAAGTATTTGAAACCCATTGATTACAACAAATTGAACAAACTTTCGGGAATTACTTTTGTTCCACAAACAGAACCATCTGTGTTTTCCATAAAACGACCATTCGCGAAGTTCTTTTCGAAAAAGATAGTTGTTTCCAAATCTCTTTAAAAAATGGAACAAATGTCCTCTAAAAACACTTTTAATACAAGTGAGGCTAGAGACATTCTGGATGACGTTAAAAACAGAATTCAAGAACTTCAAAATATTGTTAATTCTAAAACTACTATCATATTAACAACTGGCATTCCAGTTTTCATATTGAGCAGAAAAAGGTTTTGAAAACGAAATTACTATCCCACTGAATAACATCAGTGCGAGGGTAATCCATTTTGAAAGAGCTTTCTTAAAAGAAACGGCCGACTTTGTCAAGGACCACAAATCCCTGGTAAACGAAGCTAATGAAACTTGTGAAAACATGAATGTTTTGGAAAGGTTAAATGATTCTCTCTTCGAAGCTGTTCTGTCTACTGATATTATGTCCATAATTTTGCAAACATATTATGTTCAAGACGATGAACGACTGAGAGCTGAGACCTCCGAAATTGTTTCAAAATATGAAAATGCTCTTATAAAGCTTGAAAATGAAAATGTGTCATGTTTTAAACAACTTGATCGGAAAAAAGAAGAATGCAAGTATGACAAATTGTCGTATGAGCATGCCTTCAAGAACATGAAAGAGCAAAATGATCTTTTGAGAGCTCAGCTTGAAAGTCAAAAAGGGAAGGGTGTGGATACTAAGTTTGCAAAACCATCGACTTCGGAGACACCAAATGTTTCAAAAACGGATGAAAAACCAAAAATGTCAATTTCACGGTTTGCTCCAAAAGTCGATGAGAAAAAGGATTTGACAAAACCAGTCACTCCAGAACCCTTGCCCAAGAAAAAGGAAATTGAAAAGATTGTTGAAAAACAAAAATTGGTTGTTGAAAGTAACACAAATGTGAGTGCACCTGGCCCTTCTAGGAATAGAACACCGAATGTGACTACAAAAACTGTTAAGGAATCTGTTGGTTCTAATGACATGGTCCAAAATCACCATCTAGAAACAGCTAGGAAAAATGCACAACTTCGAAATGACGGAATTTTAGGTGCAAAACCTAGTGTGATGAATTCTACAAGATTCCAAAGCACTGCTAGTAGTAGTAAACCATTACCTAGGAACAATCAGCAAAATACTAGGGATTGGCTTGCATCTAAGAGTAGTGGCACAAAAGAGAATGCTAGGAACGTAGAATGCAACACAAAGAATTCTAAGGTCTCATCGAACAACAAACAATTTCCAAATCACTGTAGTGACAAAGTTAAAATTACTGTGTTAAACAAAGATGTTGAATTTGTCTGTCCTACATGTCAAAAATGTGTTTTTTCAGCTAATCATGATGCATGTATTGCACAATTTCTCAAGAAAACAAAGGCATGTGTCAAGACACAATCCACTAAGACACCAAACCAAAACAAACCCGTTGATAAGAAGCAAGAGGTTAAGAAAACTAATAGGTGGACACCGAGAGGATGTAGTTTTTCCAAAACTAAGACTTCCACTGCATCTGATAAGAAAACTACGTCTAGATCTTACCTTAGGTGGATTCTCATGGGAAAAGTTTTTAACACGTTGGTCTTAGATGGATTCCCACAGGAAATATTTTTGATAGTTGCACCAAGACAAATAATAGTGAAAATCATCAGGATAAGGAAGTAGCAACCATTACAACTGTTGATAGTCAACACCCTCAGAGTGATGATTCATGTACTTCTAACACTGCTATTTGTGAAACCTCTTCGTCTTTGGTTGCAGGTACTTCAACTATCTCAGAACTCAGTTCTTCAGAGGGTTCAAATTCTGTAAATTCTATAAAATCATTCTTTCAATCTTCTATTTTTGATTTTCCCTTTCTTTTATAAAAACAAAATCAAAATACAAAATATAAAATCTCAAAAATCCAAAAACAATATAAAATCAAAAAATCCAAAAATACTCTTCTCACGACATGTCTCTCGTATAAATCAATATTCTGTACGTTTCTAGAAATGTCATTCAACAATGATACGGACATGTACAGATGCTTGAACGGGAGTTCTTTATAATGTTTTTCCAAAACATGTCGTTTCTCAAAAAGTTTCTTCACAATGGCTTTCGTATACTTCAGTACGAAACCCGGGCTTAAACGATGACTTCTGATTATTTTCAAATCAAGGACTCGGACGTTCAACGAAGAAATCTTTTTCAAAAAGTTCGAGTCTAAACAAACGAAAAAGATTTCAAAACAAAAACTCGTTTTCAAAACCAAATTCTTGAGCACTTTTTCAAGATTGTCCAAAAGATTTCTCAAAATCTCTCAAAATTAGTGCTCAAGATAACTCCCTCAAAACCCTTAGGGTGCGTTTGGTAGAGAGAATTACAGAGATTAGAAATGAGGTAGAGAATAGAAATTCAGAGAATAGAAATCAGTAGAGAATTTTGTTCAATTCTAATGTTTGGTAACAACAAAGACTTGACCCGAGAAATGAAAAAATAAAAATAAATAAATAAATAACATTTTGTCATATGATACTCACATGTATTTGTTTATTATTTTTTTATTTTTTTTATTTTCTAAATAACAATTCCTAAAAAAAACAATTTAAAAAAAATATTTTTTATAAATTAAAAATAAAAACTTATTCTTTAAAAAATGTATTTTCTAAAAATTTATTAAAAAAAGTATTTAAAAAAATATTTTTTTAAAAAAAAATAATTTTTCTAAAAAAATCTATTTTTTCTTAATTCTTTTTAAAAATAAATAATTTTAAAAAAAAATAACTTTTTTGAAAAAATAATTAAAAAAAATTATTTTACAGAAACGTATTTTTGTAAAAAAAAAATTATTTTTTAAAAAAATATTTTTTTAATAACATTTGTTTTATTTTTTATTGATAATATCACTAGTTTATTGAAAAAAACAAAACAAAAATCATGAAAAAAATATTACTAAATACTAAATATTCTCATTTCTCCAATTTCCCATTCAAAATGGATGGAAATGGAACTCTAAAATTTACACTATCAATTCTTCACCAATTCTTCACAATTCTCCACCTTTTAATTTCTTTAAGCTACCAAACAATAGAATTTGATTCATTTCCATTTCTCATATGCCATTTCTCTCTACCAAACACACCCTTAAGTGATTTTAAAATTTGCTATCATTAAGGGGGAGTACAAAAACAAAAATGTTCCGAATTCATGCAAAATGAAATGTGTCTTTCTCTCCAAAAAGCTTTTTCTTAATTAGTTGATATCAAAAATATCACGATATGCCATTTTTGAGGGGGAGAAGACATGATTAAAATGTGATCAAAGATGTTTAAAGTTTGTGACTGAATCTCAAAAGAGCTCGACTCAGAAAGTACCAATGAATTGACGAAGCTTAAAATGTCAGTTATCGAAAAGACTTGTCCTGGACGGGTAATAATTTCAAGCTAGTCTAACTAGTGATGTAAGCGTGTCTCGAATAGGACTTGTCTAAGTAGAATGTACCAATTCGAGAAAATTTCTTTGGACTTGACCAGGACGGGTAATAATTTCAAGCTAGTCTAACTAGTGATGTAAGCGTGTCTCGAATCGGTCATGTTCACTGAAATTGGATCAATTCAAAAGTGCAAACTCCTCCCACATGTGCAAATTTCTTAAAAATCCATGAGCACATGTGAAGAGGGAGTCCTTCAAAAGAAAATGCAAAACTCTCGAAGTGTTAACAATGTGTTTTATCTTCATAAACACTTTGAGAGAATTTCACAAAAGGTTTTATGGCATGTGATCTAAAATAATAGGATAGTCATGGAGTTATAAGGTGACTAAGGTTAGGGAAAACCGTCCTATGATCCGCCATAGCCGGAGGGATCTACCCAAGGACTATTCCAATAGATTAGAATTAGAAGTCCTTAGGTATGATTGAAAAAAGGAGAAAATGAGAAAGGAGAAAGAAGGGGTTGAAGAATTAAAAAGAAAAGTTATGAAAAAGGGTGAAAAGAAATAACCCTCCATATGTTCAACCTTAGGGCAGACACCGGGTTCAATTAGTATGCTACTTGTTGTTGCTAAGGTGACACCGGTATTGAAGATAAAGACGTCATGGACCCAGCGACGCACTGCACTAAAACCTTCTTAACCACTCAAGTTCTCTTAAAAGAGCTTGTTTCATTCTCACGGGGAACCGGTGTAATCTATCGACCTGTCTCTTAGAGATGGTTGATATTGAAACAGGAGACCTCTCCCTAATCTCCGCATAGGAAACCAAATGTTCACTTATCGAGTCTAGAGCCCCGAGATTTATTAAAAGATCTCATGGGAACACATGATATTTCTACACTGGTTGTTCATCATTACGGACGCCAGATGTAAACTTTAGAGTCCTACGCAGATCTTAGCAATCTGCCAGAACATTTATGAGAGAATTCACATTTGTGATTCTCAATGATTGAATGGAAATTCCTGCCAGGGTCAACATCAAGCAGCCCTGACAGCAGGTCACATCGGTAATTCTTTATGGGTTATGCTTAGTGCTCGCGGTGGTTTCAAACGGTCTACAGTCGTGGAGTGATACCCAGCGACTCACCCAGTCATTGAGCTACTTAGTAGGTCTTGTAAGCTCCCTCGGGAGTATCTGACATGGGAACGGCCTTGATAAGAGTTAGAAGGAGTCTTCACACTATGCTATTGACAATCTCTAATTCCTTATCTGTAAGTACCGGTTGATTTATTGCTAACTGTTTTAATGCAGCTACACATCACCTCCATGGCGACAGATTCCGCATGCTCATACTTACATCACAAAGCCAAAGAAAGCTCCCTCAAAGATCTAAGCAACACAATGTTCAAAGAAAGATTCTACGCCAAAAAGAAGAATCTACAAAGTAAAGTGACAAAGATCTGTGTGAAAGAATGGGAACTACAAATGTATGTATCACAAAGACTAGAGATGTATGAGCATGTTGGAATGGCGAACAACCACCACGGATGCAGAAGTGATGAAAGGCAGATAACTCCACATCACAAAAGAACAAAGAACGATGAAAAGTCAGTCATCAAAGATCACAAAGCATGAAGGAACAGAGACGAAAGACTATTCTACTACAACATACAATGGTCAACAACAAAGAACAAAGAAGACCTAATCACGTGGAGCATCATTCGAATGACCACCCCTTATGGGGAGATTGTTAGCATTAAATTATATTAGAAAGTGATGGTCATTCTCATATATTGTAACGTTGTAATGAGTCGTAGTTTTGGTTATTAGAATAGTAAATGGGTGTTTGGATTGGGCTAATCTAATAGGTTATATGTTATGTATGATGACTAGTCCATACTCAATGTAAAAGACCAAGTCCATCACCAAGCCCATCAAAGCCCATAGAAAGCCTTAGGGCATCATCTTGTATTCACTATATAAACACCTCAAAGCTCATTTGAGGTGTGTGCTTGTGTGTGTAAGTGTGTGTTTCTCTAATAGTATCCTCTCTTCATCTTTCTACTTTCTCTCTTTCTTTCTCATACTTCTCTCTAAACATACGCCTACATCTCAAGTCACCAAGGCTATTGTGTGTGATAAAGTTGTCATATTTACGTTCTTACATGAGTCAATCAAGGAATAAATTTCTCGTTTCCAGTATATCTCACGTTTCTCAAGCCCAAATAATCACAAAATAAAAGTTTTAATGTGTCTCAGGTACGAAAATAAATATTTTGGCTAATAATAAGTTTAGAAAAGTACCGGGGGTTACATATCATAAATGGCCACGAGATCTCATAATCATAATCATATCATACAAAGTGGGGGCGCCGTGGATCAATCACACTCCACACAAAGTGTCATGCCATTGGTGCCTCGTTGACACGGCCATGGTACCTCCATGACTAGTTAGAAAACTCGGGCATAAGAAGCGTACGTACGTACGTACATACATACATACATACATACATACATACATACATACATACATAGAAGCATATCCGAATCATAGCATAGCATGATCATAATCAGAGGAGTATCAAATGAATGTAAATTATATATCAAAGGGATCATATCAAGATAACGAATCAAAGATCAAGATCAAGTCATGAGAGTGATGGCACCCTTACTGAAAAAGGGATAGAATATCTGTACTAATAACGAATAATGTTTAAAAGGAGAGACTGAATATCCGTACCTAAAACCGCCAACGAAACCATATCATAACATAAGAATAGGAAGTCACACCTTCTTCAGCGAATCTACACGAATTAATGATCGGCTTATTATTAATACTTATTCTAAATCAGATTACCCATTTTAGTCGGCTTTCAATTTTTAGTAACTTTCTAAAAATAGCAACTTTCCTAATTAGCAAGTTTCCATATTTAGTAAGTCTTCTAAAATAGTTATTTAATACTTTAAGGTTCTAATTGACAATTTAAATGTATTTAAGAGTTAAAATGACCAATATCGTAGTTTTAGCTTCATAGCTTATAAGTTTAAAAGAACTATGTCCAATACACAATATAGTTATATAGGTTCGACATTTCTAGCTTTTAGTAAATTTGACGTATTACGATATGTATTACAGTCCATGGTTTATTAAACATACATGTCTATATACTAAAATGTACCCATCGTTGTTCTATTGCAAAATTACATATGCTAACATATTTTCTTTTATTACAAAACAATGTTCATTAATTATTCAGTTTCCTTGTGACCAGTAGTAACATAAATGTGAATTTAACCAAAACATTCTTAAGTAGACTCCACATTTAAAAAGGCAAAGATAGTAATGAATATATTTTGTGACCAAACTAGACTCCATATTTTTAATCATTTTAAATCTGATCACACACACTCCTTTATATAGTTTAAATCTCGTGTGGCATGCATGATCTACACAGGTTCTATGACTCATAACATACGTACCCCATGCATACACCCATGTACATATATCATCTTTTATTGGTAATGTATGCCGATCCATTTCATTAGTATAACAATCGACTCAGTTTAATCTTCATACATATATATACACGACAATACAACATCCCGTATATAAAAAACAACCACAAGACCAAAAGAATTCTTTATTATACGCTACGACCGATCATATAATTAAATATGTGTGATATTGTACAAGAGTTATGTTAAGTCGACTTAGGCTGGTAACATATGACACAACAACACAAAATACTAGCGACGTACATGATCTATTTAATTCCCATGCATGCATACGTGCAAAGCACAACCCAACTCATCTCATTCTTTTCTCATAAGCTTGCATGTGATAACAGCCATATATACCTTCATAGTAAATTAATCTATTTAAACTCTTACTTTACCTATCCATCGATAATAATTATTACAGTTTCATAATATATTAATCATTCAATATCTGTTTTCAAAAAAATGTATAATACAGCTAACGACAACACATTTCCAGGTTTTAAACTATAATATAAAAGTATTCAAATGATACTTCTTGTATAAAATCCTCGGGTGACCATATGATTAACAACAGCGAGACAAATTAAAGTTTATGCGAGGGGTTCTAACGAGCAGCAACAAACGACTAATAAACCAACACCAATAAAACGCGATCTAGTAACATGTTAACTTCAGGTTTTAAACCTACCCACACGCGACCACAAAACAGTCCACAACTTGAGGGGATTAACGAGCCAAAACAGGCTCTTGGTGAGGCAGTTTAAGGCGAGACAAGACAGCTCGTTTAGTGTTATATTTAGGTCGACAAAAGGCTGGAAAGAAGACATCAACCAGGCCACGAAACCGAAACCAAACAGTCCCAAAACACTCGACACAAAACATATTAAAAGGCGTATAGTTTCATGATTTTATAAGACCTACAACGAGGCCATAGCAACCAGTGTATTAGCATGATTCAAAAGGTTTTCTAAGCATGATCATTCTCTTGTTTACACCTTACATAAGTCGAATAAAAGGAGAGCAAAAGAGATTCAAAAACCTGTGTTGACTTGGGGAGGAAAGGAAACCGAATAGGAAACAAGACTAGGCTCGAATAAACTCCAAGAAGGACTCCAACGTTGCACCTTCTTTTGGTCACCAACAAGCTTCTTGTTTCTCTTCTCCTTCTTGGCAGCACCAATGATGTATGTGTGTATGTCTCTGGCTTTGAATCGGTGCAATGAGATAAGAATGGAGGTGTGATATACGGTTCAAGAAATAAGGTAACACGTGTGCATATATTTGGTATGACCGTGTTTTGTTGTCAAGTAAATAAGGGAACATGAATATTTTAATTTGAAGGGATATGTATCTCTTATTTTTGGAATGTGATATGGTAACCCTTATCTCTTGTTTCACACGATACACAAGAGGAGTACATAACACAAATCGGTTCACATATATTAGTTTAGTTTTTAGATAACTTAGGCTATAGTTTAGTTAAGTTTAGAATTAATGCATATTGTGTAATTAATTTATAAGGTATAGTTCATAATGTCATAATATTAATACTCCAAACTTAGGATAAATTCAAAATGGCGCAAAAATTATAGTTTGAAATTTTCGGGTTTTACAATTTAACCCACACCGGGATGTTAGTCAAATCCTCTTTCAATAAGTTGGTGTTCAAGGTCCATGGTTTAAGAATAATAGGTACATTTCTAATCAACCAAGGACCGTTTTCAAGAACATCATCAACACTTTTCATCGAATTGAACTTAAAGAAAAAGAACCCCTTTGCATTCATCATCACCTTTTGTAAACCATACTTAGCCCACGCATTGCGTACATAGTAATCGACAACAGGAAAAGCAAGGCGTTGACCAAGAAAATACTCATAAAGAATATTCTCAAATCTAAGATTCACCTCTTCCACTACTTTCATCGGGACACAAAGATCAACTTCAGCCTTCTTGTTGCTACATTCCAACCTACGAAAATTGGACACATATTTCTTAGGATCGCTAGAAATAGCACCCGCATAAGAGACCGACTTCACTCCCGTACCACTCGTATTTATAGGCTGATCCAAACCACCTGTAGTGTTTGAATGGGCACCAAACAATAATTGTTCAACATTAGGAGCAACTACATGCACATTAGTAGACTCCTTCTCCACTTGAGATTCATTCAACACATTACCAGATTGAAGACCTGGTTCAATCACATTCGCATCAGTAGCAGGTGAGGCACATGAAACCGGCTCCACATGCCCACCAGCAGATACATTGTTATCATTAATTACATCAGTCGTAATACATTATTATCAGTAATTACATCAGTCGTACCATTAACCACAGGAGGTGGCATAGGTATATTCTCCTCTCCCAACATCATCAACAAATCAGAATACCCAAAGCAATACAATCGAACATAGAAACAAGAAGAAAGTAACCAGCAGCTCTTCACGTCCAAAGCTAGAAAACCCTAGTTTAAAAACTAGGGTTTAAAACGATTAAGCACAAATATTATCCCATGAACCAGCAGATTAGTGATGAATTCAATGTAATCGTTTGATATAAGGGTGAGATTTAAGAGCAGATCAAATCGACTTAATAAAAACCCTAACTAGCAAATAAAAAAACCCTAAAAAATAAAAACCGATCACAAATCAGACCAAAGACTAGAAAAGAGTTAAGCTAGATCATACCCAAGATATAATCAAAGATTAAATCAGACTTGTGGCGGGATAGATTGAAGATCAATTAAAAAATTTTAGGATATCGTTTTTCTCCATGGTCGCCAAAGGGTGGGAAAGTTTTTTTAATTTTTTTTCTCTCAACCTTTGTGTCGTCTTCTCTCTCTTCCTCTACATCTTTTTATTTTTTATGATTTAAAAATGCTTCAAATACATACATACCCAACTACCAATAAGAGCATCTGTTATGCAAAGGTTTATACATAGCTTTTTACTATTTAGAAAAGCTTTTGGAAGACTTTTACCATTGCAACAAAAGCTTTACACATAGCTTTTTTGAGAATGACTTGCTATACATCAACCGGTTGATAGAAAATTAGCAAGTTATTTTCATTAATTGTATTCTTTTTGAGTCTTCATTTTATACCCCTCGAGATGAAGGTTTCTTTTATATTCTCTTGGCTTCTCAATCCAGTAAAGTAGATATAGATGTTTTGTTTCATATCAATCCAGCAACTGCATATTTTGTCCGTGTTGACTGCATATTCTGTCCATGTTGAACAGCTTGTAGTGCAATATTGTTAAATTGTTGAATCAAGTATCATATCATATTAACCAACTGTATACAAAAGATCTATATTAACCAACTGTATACTTAAGGATAGTTTTTAGAAAATGTTTATAAAAAGCTTTTGAAAAGCTTTGTTGCATTGGAGAGGTTTTATGGAAATGACTTTTTCAAAGGCAAGATTTATTATTAATGAGATATTAATATTTATGAGGTAAAAAGTCATTAAAGTCTTTTACCATAACAGATGCTCTAATATACACTCTTTCCTCAATAATTGACTTTTCTCTCTCTTCAAGCTTCTGGAACTCTAAGGTGGTGTTTCTTTTTTTTTTTCTTTTTCTTTTTTTTCGTGTTTGTAAAAAGTTTAGTGTCTCGATAGCAGTAAGTTACATGGAATAAGGATCATATTAGTAAATGGTGTTTCTTTTTCCTGCTTGACAAGTCTTCTAAACAAATGTAAATGACTATTTTACACAAATTCAAGACCAGCAATATGCATACAAATTAGCACAGTAAACATTACATATCAAACCACAAAACATCAAGTGGTATACAAGTACCAATAACATACCATCAGATTATCATTAACAGAGTGAACATTACATATCAAACCACAAAAAAGATGCACATGTTTCCCAAAAATATCATTAAAGATAGGAGTGATGGAATTGCTACATGAACCCTTTGCTACGTCCGATCATTTTAACCCATCCAACATACCTTTCCGCTTTTCACTGCATCCAACCTTCCCTATAACGATCGTTTGGCTCACAAAAAATAGCAAGTGCGACCTCGTACAAAGGATCATCTTCAGCCCACCTAATCGTCTTAAACTTATGTTCTTCAAGAGTAGTAGATTGATGCAAATCAATATATATATATTATAAAGTTCCGAGGAAATCCGCTGGAAATACGGATTACCCGAGTCGTATCCCGTGAAGGAATGAATGGAATCGTTGAAATTCGATTCATGAAATCGTGTCGTGAAAAGTGAAAAAATGAAAATTGTGATTGAGAAACTCAAATAATGTAGAAGGTACAAGCTATATATGCACAAATGATTAAGATCTAAAAACGGAAATTCAAACGCGATTCATAAAACGTAACGTACGAATTAAAACGTAACTTTTAATGAAAAATTATCCTAAAAATAAGAAATAATTTTCTAAAAATCCTAAGCAGCTAAAAATAATTTTGAGAAAAAGAAAAATATTTTTTTGACTTTTTATTTATTTTCTATGAATTTATTTCTATTTTTGTATTTTTTAAATGAATTAAAAAAATAAGAGAAATTGTAAAAATTAAAGTGAAAATTATAAAATTAATTTTGAAAAATCCAAAATATCATAAAAGAATTATCTAAAATATTTTTGGGTTTTTTAAGCTTTTTCTAATTTTTATTTGATTTTTATTTATTAAAAGGAATTTAAAAATTAATTAAAACTAAGAAAAATTGAGAAAAATAGTAAACTAATTCAGAAAAATCTAAAAAAATTACAGAAATTCAAAAATAATAAAATAAACTTGAGAAAAAATTTTGAAAAGAAAATAAGCTTAAAAAGTGCTTATTGAGACCAAAACTGCTTATCACAAGTGCTTATTTATAAGCACTTGTGACCAAACTATGTAAAACTGAAAACACAGTTGTAAAATGCTCAAATAAGCTCAATGAATCTCATAAATGAACAGAACAATGCTCAGCTTGCAACAAAAGGATTAAAAGGCAGTCCACATTAAGCATATGGATAAGCAGTTACACACAAGAATAAGCCAGACAATAAGGATCAATGTAACCAAGTACTATGCACTAAATGGAGCTCATAAACCTCAATTAAGTTTAAGTAATAGGCCAAAAAGAACAACTGCAGGTCTAGACTTGTATCAACTAACTTGAGCTAAACTACTAATCTTGCAGACACAATAAGCTGTCCAAATAAGCTCTTAACCAAAATATTAGTGGGGCAAATGGATGTCTATACTACTGAGTATCTGAAAATCCTAAAAGCCCTATCAGGAATGATCAATTTCTAACCTAATATAAGCTTGGAACAGATGCTGGATCTAAGTGCTTATGCTGATTCAGTTTATCATATACTGACTTGTCAGTATGCATTTAAGTTTGACTAAATCTAGTTTGCACCACTTAATTCTACTCCTAATTGTTATGAAAAGCTAATTTAACACTGAAATTAGCTTCCTTATACTAAATTACATCTAAAACTACAATTCCACTAACTAAATCTAATTATTCTAACAATTAACTAATTTTAAATGTAACTTTGACTATTATATGAACTAACCTACTAATTTTATTTTATATTTAACTAACAATATCCTAATGTAACCTAAGTGCACTGCTATATACCACACAGTTCAATACCAAGCAGAACCAAACACTTCCTAATCTTCCATCTACTCTATGAAATGATGAAACAAACAACAAATCTCCAAACTAATGATCCAATAAGATAAGATATTACTAATAGAAGCTGAATAATCAATCAAACATCACTAGAAACAATAGAAACTCAGAAACACAGATTGATCAAAATAAAATCTACAAAACTCAGTTACAAAAGAACAATGCTAACAGATGATCAAACAAACTCAAATTAAGTAACTACTGCAACAATATCAGCAAACTAAATCAATGAAACAGAAACTACAAGTACTACACTAGAATCAAACAGATGCAATGAATATGAGCTCAAATCAGAAATTTTACCAAAGCAAATCCCCCTCAGCATGAACAGAGGGGGCTCACTGAGCTTGCCTGTCTTTAGACAGGCCAAGTGCTTCCCTTACTCACTTGATCTATCAAATAACCCACTGATTCACCATTTTCTCACCATAGTTGACTTTTGTTGACTTTTTTCGATTAATTGAGAATAATAACTAAAAATAGATTTACCATAAGCTAGAAAGCTTAGATAGATTGTGTATAAGATGAACAAGCTTAACTATAAGCTGGAATAAGAAAAAGGTAAACATATTTTTGAGTTTTTATTAATTTTCTGATTTTTATGCTTTTTGAATGAATAGAAAACTGAATTTTAAGTAAACTTTGAATAAGATGTTAAAACAGAATGAAATAAGCTAAAGTAAAAAGATATAAGCTATAATGATTAATAGAAACAGTAAGCTCAAACAATTAAAGGAAAATTAGAACTGATTTCATTAAGATAACTAAAAAGTACATGAAACTACAATTACAATGAAATTTTGGCAGAGTGCCTTTACTACTAACTACTCCTTAAAACAGGCTACAAACACCTCTATATATAGCTGAAGAGAGAAGGATCTAGAAAGGAGAGTTCACGGATTTCCAAGCTGGCAATCCGTGTGCTTTGTGCTTGTTTAGATCACCTCAGAGCCCTTTTATCAGCATCTAATCATTACCCACTCATTTCAGCCCTTGGATTACTCTTTGTGACGCGTAGCAACCAATCAAAGCTTGCCACGTAGTCCCCTCGTGTGTTTGTTTGAGTCTGACACATCCTGACACCATCTGACATCTTCTAGAAGCAAGTGATTGGACGTTTGTACCCTTAATTGTGGTTATTTTGAGGGACGGGGTAATTAGGGTTCTTAGTGAATAGTACTTTCTGGGTTGAGGGGTAAGTTTTGGGGGCGGGAAGGGTAAGTATTTTTTATTAAGTTTGACTGGGTGTTTGGGAGTGTTGACCGTGGGAGATGGGCCGAGTAAAAGGGTTATTGGATGGATTTGGGCTTTGATTTGTTATTGGATTTGGAATATTGGACTTGGTATTTGGACTTTGGACCAGGCTTTTTATCTTTGTAATTTCAGATTTTTGAAGTGATAATTAAACAAGGACCAATTGTGAATTTTCTAAAATACAAGGACCTAATCTGTCATTATTCCAAAATGTACTCCAAGGGATTTTGATGCCATAATGTGATTCCTCAAGGTTGACTTTGACTTTTCTTTAAAATAATATCATGAGGGACTAAATCTGCCATCTTTGAAGGATCGTGCTTTCGAATGATTTTACATGTTTATTTTTCTACACAAAACAAACATGATAGTATATAAATGAATAGAGAAAATAATCAGAATCATACACAAAACAAGTTAAGCTATGAAAGAGTAACTAACTAACCAAAATTTCAAGGTCCCATTCTTCCTCTGTTAGATTAAACATGTTGGTGGACTCATCATAAATATTTCCTGTCCTGTTTCTTAAAGATAACCATGCCCCATACTTGGTTTTCATATAATCAAAATGATTTCTCATTTGCTTCATGTCAACTTCAAAATTATGGTTATCTTTGAGGGTTTTTGCAACTTTCTTCCATGAAAGTACTTTGAGGCTAACACCTTCTCGACCGTCGAGAGCAATAGCATGAATGCAAGCTTCCAGAAATGTTTTTACTACACTGTTGGCATGAATATTACGATATTTAATCAAAACATCCTCTTCATGTTTTGATGATAACAAAGATGTAAGTTACAACATATAACGTAAAGTGCATAAGTTACTTGTGATCAAAATTCATCTATGCATTCATACGTCAACAAGCCTCGACATCTCAACGTCTCGAGTATGCTTCAACAATCACTTAAGGTATGTACAAACAAGTGTCTAATACATTTTATGATCAAAGGGATTTTATTTAAACATTAAAAAGTTTATAAAATGATATAAACATGTTATATATTTTTGAAAAACAATTTTGGTAATTAAAGGAAAATGTTTAATTCATAACAAATATATGAATTCAAATTTTTAACCAAAATCAGTTAGTTTTTCACCAAATAAACTTTCACCAGAAAAGACAAAGATGTCTGACCATTTCAGTAGGGCGGCCCCCTTAATTATTAAGGGGACCGGCCATACAATTAAGGGGACCGGCATGCTCCGGTCGTGAAGTCGTGAAGCCGTAAAGAAGTCGCGAAGCCGTGAAGAAGTCATGAAGTTGTGTAGTGATTGAAGTTGTGAGATTGGTTCTAGCTACTATTAGAACTCGACATTTAGCTTAGTGTCGTTAATTGGTGTAAGCAAAAGTTGTGTAAGGTTTTCTCCGCCAAAAGGGAGCTTGTTGAGTAGTGAAGAAAACTCTCGAGTAGGTGACTCGGGGAGTGGAGTAGGGCAAGGAAGGTGTCCTTGTAGCCGAACCACTATAAATCATCGTGTCCGGTTTGTATTTTCTTTCTCATATCTCTTTACATTTATTCTTGCACTTATCGCTTTATATCTATGCTTGCACATATGTGTTGATAGTTGCTTATATTGTCATGATGATTAATTGTGTTATAGTTACAAGTTAAATATTGTGATAGGATATATAATTGTATGATATGGTCTAATGGACTTATATATATTATTAACACTTCTCATGTTGAGTTTAACTTAATCGATAATTTGATACAAAACATTTTAAGATTTTAAAAGGAAAACGTATTCACATAAAGATCGACCAAAGCTTCATTCATAAAACTAAGTTTTGAAAACTAATCCAAAAGCTTATATATATAATTGATCATATTGATTATATGTTGCTTTCATACTAAATTCTAATTGAAGGTTTTTCAAACAAATAATTGAATAAATTCGAATCAACATTTTGAAACAAACTTTTTATAAACGAAAAAGAGGGAAAAACTACTCAACCCCCCTTCTAGTTTTCCACATACACTTATACTTTTCCAGCCTACTTTGCTTTTTTCTGTTGAAGGTTGTCATCCTAGTTATCCTCTGGGCTATCTTCCATACCTAAATATATGACAAATATTCATGAATATTTACACAAAACTCAAGATAAACAAAGTGTAAACTCGAATAACAGAATTTAGTATAGACTTTTCACAATTATTGTATATACTAGTATTTGAGGACATAGGAGATAAATTTGAAATACCTTCTTGAACTACTAGAGATGGCGTAGAGGAGAGAAGATAAATGTAGATCTACTAGTTTTTGTAGATAGTGACTTGTAAGAGAAAAGAAAAAGAATGAAAGAGAGAGGGTAAATTAGACAAAAGGAGTTTGTACTTGTATCCTGAATAGAAAGAGTGGCAAATTTCCCTCACATTTGCATCTAGGAATTAGCTTTAGAATAAGTTAAAAAGAAACTAAAAGTTTGTCAAGTTGCATTCAGTATTATATCTAAAAAGACAATTAAGTCAAAAAGAAACGCAACTTAAGTCATGCACATGTAAAGAATTGTTTTTCCCAAAAAGAGGGATACGGCCATTTATTGGTTCCTGCATTGGAAAGAAGATATATAATTGAAGTCATATGAGTGGATAAACAAAAGGTCCAAGAGTTCAAGATTTAAGTGGGAAAAGTTGACTGTGAGACCCCAAAGTTGTCGATTTGTTCAAGATGGAGCTGGTGATAATTGATGCCGATTCATATGTCATTGCAGTTTTGGTTTCAGTGGTGGTATACCCTTTAATTTTTTAGAATGCTTATGGGGACCTCATGTTCATTTCTATTTGTTTCTGCCTTTTCTTCTCACACAACTCGTTTGTTTGTTTCTAGGTTTTGTGAGGCTGTGGTGTGGGTATCTTTTGTTTTCCTTTTGAGTCTTTGTTCTTTTGTGAGTTTGTTGTTTTGTATTGTACACTTTCTATTGTTGGTTATAAATGCAATTTGCCTTTAAAAAAATAAAAAATTAAAAAATTTAAAAAAAAACAAAAAAAAAAAAGAAAAAAAATCCCTCACCTATTCCCGCTCCACACCTCACACACTTATAAGGACCCGTTTGGTTTGAAGGTGTAGAATAGGTTTTGGTTTGATTTGACATTAAAGTATTGTTTGGTACAATAATTTTGAAGGAATACAAAGGACTTGAACCAAAAACTCATTCCACCATAAGTTGGGAGGTATAATATGAAAGATGTACTAAAAGCTGACAGGTCCCACCGGCCTTTAAATATGAGCCACTTTGTTTGTTTTTTTTCTTTAAATATGGTTTTTCTCTTTTTTTATTTTATAAATAATATTTTTTTAACTATACCAACTAATAATTCATATATATTTTAAGTTATATAATTTTATTCTCTCTCCTTTTTTTATTTCAAACTTTTTCTCAAATCCAAATTTTAAACTTTCTCTCTCTGTTTACAAACCAAAAGCACCCTAAGTTGTTTACAAATAGAATCACTTTTTGAAATGATGTTTAGATTTGCTTGCTCTGAAAAATTAAGCATTTATTGCATTTAATTTTTTTAGAAAAGTAATTCCACCTCTAGCAAAAATAAGCATTTTAAACAAGTAGGTCAAAACCTATTAATCATCTTATTTCGTCTCAATACAAAATTGTAAATAAAACAGTTGACACAAGATTGTCAATTTTGATTTAAAAAATAAACAATCCTGAACTGTAACAATCCGCATTTTCAGGATAATTACTATTCCCGGAAAATTTCACTATTCACTTTTACTATTCATTTTTCCCGAAAATTTTCCCGAAACTTGATTTTTGTTTCTTGGGCTCGAGTGATAAATCATTTCCATAGCAAATTAAAAGTTTGACATTCATAAGCTCATTTTCGTGAAAGTTATTAAGGAATTACATGTTTTAGGGTAAAACGTCATTCAAAAATTCTACGCACAACGAAATTCGGTCGCGTTAATTTTCCCCGTATCAGAAAAATGTTTGACACACTCATGATTTATTTGAGAATAAATCATGACTGAGAAAAACATGACCAAAATAAACCTCGGCCGTGAAAAACTGGAATTTTCAGTTTTAAGCGTTTTTACTCAGCCGTAACCTTAGCCTATACCTGCACCGCATTTCTAAGACTATTTGAGTTTTCAACTTATTAGAAAAAGTCAACATATTTTTTCCCTCCTCCATTGACCAAAAATCATTCCTTGATTTTATAAGTCATTTCGTGATTTTTAGGCTTACGGTTTGATGTCTAAAAGACATTTAATACCAACCGACACTAGACTAAGCCCAGTCTAGACATTATAAGTCATTTTAAATCATTTTTATCCTATTAGAAAAGTAACATTTTACTTTTCTCAATTTTACGCAATATTCGTACGTTTTACGTATTACGCGTTTTAGACCCGTGTTTTCAGTTTTAGCAGGGTTTTACCACCCCAATGGAACCTACCACTCATTTTATATTTTATTATGGAGTATTTTGACAAGTTTAATCATTCCTCCAAGTTTCGTATTTTTACGATACCCGGTTTTACGTTTTGTGACGTAACAACTTACGGTTAGCAATTTACGGGGTCAAAACTAGTCACATAAGTAGGATAATATCATCAAAAGTCCACACCTTGTTCTCCAAGCATATGAATCGCCATAGGGGGGGGGATTCACCACCCATGTGTCATGATCTTATGCTTCGAACTCTTGGATGCTTACATGTGTTAAGCTTGCTCTCCAAGTGTTGACTAAAGTCATACATGTAACCTCCTCAAAGTCATATATAAGCCCTTTCCCCCCCTTTTGTTGCCGTCCACTTCCACACACACCAACACCATATCCTTTGCTCTTTTCCTTCTAGTTTCATGCATGATTCAAGTGCTTCTTCAAGGTTGAAACCCTAGTTTGATCTTAGGTTCTCAAAACACTTCCATAACCTCATACTTTGGTGATTTCTCTTGAGTTTGAATCCACTCAAGTCACCTCAACCTTCATCATCCATCTTTCAAGATTACAAGAGTAGAAAGATTGCATGAAGTGAAGTGGGTTGAAGCAAGTCTATCAAAGTCCTATCCTTACATGTTAACTTCCTTTCATGTTTGAAAGCCAAAAGTTGTAAGCCAAACCCTAACATGATTCTTGTTAAATAATCATGTTCATGTTATTTACATATTATTTGTGCTATATTATGTCTTGTATTCATGTCCATGATGTATAAAAGTGAGTAAAACAAGTTATTGTACATGATTGATAAGACAAGTTACTATAACAAGCAAACTAGTGACTTTCTTGGTAAGACCTGATCAAAATGGTAAAAATATGATATTTGATCATTACATATTACAGTAGAGGACTTAACAAGGAAACCATAACAACTTGAACCACCCAAAACGAGTATACGAGTCAAAAGTTACGCCCATTTGAAGTTACCAAAGATTTCCGGCAAAACTGCTTAAATAGCATTCTCATCAAATTTTGATTTTGAAAGTTCCACTTCTGGTCCGATTCATCAAAAAGTTAAAACATGAAAGTTGTCCGGAACGACGTTTTCGTTCAGGAATAAAGAAGCTTGAGCCCTGAAAACGCTTTCCGAGTGATAAAATTCTTCAAATTCTAAACAGCCCATTTTTAGACCAAAGTCACCATATTATGGTTATACTTTAAAAGGAACAAGAGGTCTTATGACCTATAATCAAGACCACAACCATGGCTAGAGCCAAGGTTGAGTCTCATGACCTTGGAACAAGGACCAAAGGTCATGGCTAGGCCATGACGAAATGACCATGTAAGCTTACTTAGGCGTAAACATGAAACAAGGAATTGGCGATAACTTGAAACAAGCAATTTGGATCTACTTCACCTAAAAGGAACCATGAGATATTACAAAGAGAAAATGGTCATACAAGACTTATGAAACTACCCCTAATAACAATCTTCATGTACTAATAAACTTTCCTAAGTTTATTCAAATATCGGACATGTAACTTTTCGGATAGAAACTTATATCTATATACTTTATCAACTACTACAATAGTAGGGAGCCTCATGTGAGGAGTTCATTATGTAAGCCGTCGAGTTGAGTTGTGGATTTACGAATTAAAGTGTCCTGGCTCCTCGAACGTTTATTAACATGACTTCTGAATTATGTCGGCCCGAACGGTAGTAAACGATATACAAAACATACATGTTTCATGAATCTTTTCTTTCAAAGACTTACAATATACATCATACCACATCATGGACTAAATGCAAGATATAGATATAGGCACTACTTCATATTCTTTACTCAAATCCTAAGTCGCGACATTCTATTATAGGTTGCTCGTAGAAACCTACACGATCCAACCATCACCTTCATTACTTGCTATCCAACTTAAGGTGAGTTCATAGCCCCACTTTACATTACTTCAATGTTTTACAAACCCTTGGGGGGAATACATGCTATTATTTTTCTACTCGAACACAATGCTTTCTACTGTATGCTATTCGACTATGTTTTATTATCACTAAGTAACATCCTTGCCAAACCAAGATCCCTTATTATGAACCATTTAATCACTTGCGAGGGTTACTTGCAAGTGAGCGCGAATATTGTGAATAGGCCTATTGGGATTGATGAATCCCATTTGTTTTGACTATGTTCAAACAAATGCATTAATATTTGAGACATTAGGTATGACGGCAAAGTACCTACCGGGATAAATCTGCCGATCGATATTGGTACACGTTAACGTTTTGGTGTCATAAGCTTAGTGTATAATACATTTTATGGGCGTATAATAATGTAGCCTACCTGTGTTGTTTTCCAAACATTGGTGTGAGTCTACAGCTCTCACTACGATTATTGTGTTCAAACGATTTAACTACAAACACTACGATTATTGTGTTCAAACGATTTAACTACAAACACTACGATTATTGTGTTCAAACGATTTAACTACAAACACTACGATTATTGTGTTCAAACGATTTAACTACAAACACTACGATTATTGTGTTCAAACGATTTAACTACAAACACTATGATTATTGTGTTCAACGATTTAACTACCAACACATTGTGTTCAAACATTAAACAAACTCTATGAATATCACTCAACCTTTGTGTTGACCTCTCAAGCATGTATTTCAGGTTCATGACGATCAAGGATGGCACGGAAGGACACGGTTACTCAAGAGGGCTATAAATTTTATTATCATTCAAAAACTCATTTATTATACATTGTAAACATGGAACCATTTGGGACCTCATTTTGTAATCTCTGATATTTATATAATTTGAATGATAAATCTTTTAAAACGACTCAATTGGAGTTCGTTTTCTATTATTGTGACTATTGTGCCGTCGAGTAACACCCAGTTTGAATTCCGCTGCAACCATGAATTGGGGGTGTTACAGATTGGTACCAGAGCCATGGTTATAGAGAAACGGGTCTAATTGAGACCTAAACTATAACCACACATACAAGCAAAAACATTTTATAGCCTTCACTCTCCGTGTCTTCCATCCTCCAGACGATTATGGACTTAGTAAGCATGTTATGCTACACAAACATATTAGTATATTCATATATACCCATTTTGAGCATTTCCCCGTAGACATTTTTATGCTACACAAACATAATTGCATATTAATATATGTACCCTAAACATAATTGAGCATTTCCCCGTAAGCATTTTATATACTACATGAACATATTAGTATATTGATATATAAACTCGGTTTATTTTCAATCATTTATCTAAACAATGGACTAAACATATCTGCGTATACCTATTCTAGAGCATTACGACACAACCAGATTCTCCCAATCATGTTCCTACTCCAACATTTTATGTCCAAGACATTGTAACTGATTGCAATGGTCTTTCCTATTTTCCAAGACATTGTATTATACAATGGTCTTAATCATTTCTCAAATGTTTTGAGTCACACAATGGTTTAACCTACTTCCCAGACATTGTGAATTGCACAATGGTCTAACCTACTTCCGAGACATTGTGTTTTGCGCAATGGTCTCTAGAATCATTCCATCACATCATCAATATCATTTCATATGACATTAAAAACCCATCACTATCTATCGATTTCTAAATAGAAATATGAGATTTTTAAAGGACAAACAAATCCATCACCTACAAAAGCTGAAGTTCAGCCCTACATTCATCAAAGTTTTCTTCTGAAACCTTCATTATTAAAAGTTCGTGATCCTGTCCAAGTATGTTCTATTTTAGAACTACTTAAAACTTCCTTTCCACACGTACCTACCCGTACTATCTTCTATGCAATGGAATATGAAAACATACGTTACAAGTCTTGTATGGCCGGGACTTGCAATTGAAGGGTTTGACATCGCCTTTGTTTAGTGGACAGTTTCCCGAAAGCAACGGACATATCAAAAGTATACCTAATTTAGGTATTTGAAAATTTTATCGAACCTTGGCTAAATATAGACTAGTCACCTATATTTAACCTAGGGACAGTGGAATATAGTCTGACTAACTATATTCGACTTAAAATTTTTAAATACTTAGAATAGTTGTACTAGGGTTATGTTTAGATTGATTTCCTACATGAACACGATAAACCACCAGAATTCTTTAAAACGATCTAGAGACACGATAGTGTTTTACCACTCAGCAAGATCTTAACACCTTATTTGTATGATCTAAATTCATTCTTGAAAATTTTCATTTATGAGATAATCCGAACTACTATCTTGGGATAGTTATCAATTATTCTCTTCATCCTGTAGAAGTACTATCCTGTTTAGGTCCTAAGGATACCATTCCATCATAAACTTTTAAAATCTCTTAAGATTTTTTTTAAGCAAACTCAACATCTATACCTAAGAGTATTAATGTTAAGCATACACTACACACTTTTGTTCATCAACATATCACATCATTATCTTCACAACCGTGGCAAACACAAGCTCATTAACATATCTTGATGCACTTTTAAAGCTCAAATCATCCTTAGCTACACCACAAACACGCTCATCAGCTTTACAAGATTGAATATTCATCTTGTACTTTTGGAACACCAGTATCATCTCGTAATACACTACCTTGTAACTCACCGGCTAAGTATGAATGTTGGGTTGGGAATTCTTAAGTAGGATGATTTGAAATTATTTGAATGGATTGGGATGCCTTTTCATTTAAATAAAGAAATTGTAAATCACCGAACCATAAGTTTATATTTCCGTATTTACATTGTTTGGGATGCCTCTCTATGTAAATAAAGAATTATAAACAAGTGGGCTTATTTGTATCCAAAATAACATAAGTATGAAGTCAACCTACATTACATAACTCGGGTATGGCTTGATACCTACATTACATTGCTCGGGTATGGCATGATACCTACATTACATTGCTCGGGTATGGCATGATACCTACATTACATTGCTCGGGTATGGCTTGATACCTACATTACATTGCTCGGGTATGGCATGATACCTACATTACATTGCTCGGGTATGGCATGATACCTACATTATATTCGCCACAAGAAATCCTATCTTTTCATCGACACCACTCCAACATATGACACACAAAGAACTTCGGGACGAAGTTCCCCGTAAGGGGTAGAGACTGTAACAATCCGCATTTTCAGGATAATTACTATTCCCGGAAAATTTCACTATTCACTTTTACTATTCATTTTTCCCGAAAATTTTCCCGAAACTTGATTTTTGTTTCTTGGGCTCGAGTGATAAATCATTTCCATGGCAAATTAAAAGTTTGACATTCATAAGCTCATTTTCGTGAAAGTTATTAAGGAATTACACGGAATTACACGTTTTAGGGTAAAACGTCATTCAAAAATTCTACGCACAACGAAATTCGGTCGCGTTAAATTTCCCCGTATCAGAAAAATGTTTGACACACTCATGATTTATTTGAGAATAAATCATGTGTTGATCCCAGTTGAGCTAATACGATCTTATATAGAAGTTAACTAAAACAAATACTTAAGCTTAAACGCGGAATATAAAAGCTTAACTTAAGAAGATTTAGAATTCTCTTTCAACACTTCAATATTATTAATACGAGCACTCAATAATGCTAGGGTTTTACAACCTTGAAGTGAATAATAATACGTACGTAATCTAACCCTAGGATCCTCCTTTTATAGGACAAGGAGTCCTACTAGGTTTACAATACCTTTCTCTACAAGATAAGAATAATCTAAATAGATAAACTATACAAAAAATCTATTCTATAATTATCCTATCGTATACAATGTTAATCCATTCAGCAGTAGTTTCACCAAGCAGCAGATTGTCTTCAGCAGCAGAGTCATTAACACCAGCAGCAGTTTCATTGTAGCAGCAGTATTACTCAGCAGCAGAGTCTCATAGCAGCAGTGTCACTTGGTCAAACCCAACAATCCTCCCCTAAACTTAATATTTATTTCTAAATATTCAAGTTTCTTCAAAGCTCAAATTATTACTAGGAGGATGCTTCCAAACACTTCATACCTTGAGGATTCATCTGATCAAATATCTTCTTATACTTTATCAACAAATCAAATGCTTGATCATCAGAATCATAGTCTTTCTGCAGCTTAAGTGTTCTATCACTATTAACCATCTGATTAACAACATTCCAGTATCTTACCACTGGATAATCCTTTTCAGCTAGCATATACAAGGTAATTGGTCCAAGAGTTAACATATGAACTCCAGAATCTTGAAAAAGTTTCCATCTTCTTACCTTGTAATCAGCTATCTCTGTCCATTCAGAGTCATCCATTGAAGGTTCAAACATAAGTTTAAGAGCTCTCCACAAAACATTATCAGAAGAAGTTAAGACATGATCAATTTTATCTATCTCATACTTTTTACCATCAAATTTCTTAGCTCCAAACTTTGCCTTGTATAACTTCCACAAGTCTTCAACATCCTCTCTATCAAAGTAATGTAACATTTGTTGAAATCTAAGAAATCTGTGAGACTTACCATCAGATCTCTGGACATCATGAAATGTTCCAATATTAGTATCATACCCTGTAGTTACTTTGACAATTGGATATTTGACTCCTAATGGTTTAGCATCCACAACTTCAGGATCTTCCATATTGCCAACCACAGTATACACCTTCAATCTTTCTTTAAGATGCTCAGCAGGAATGTGATCAAAATCATGTTGAAACATATCTCCTTCTGGCATTGAACTGCTTCCTTCTCCAATCTTTCTCTTCTTCTTGGCAATTGATTTTTGAACAACACCTTTTCTTTTATCACCTTGCTCAGAAAAAGTAATCTTTGTTGCATCACTTTCAAGCTTTTCAACATTAACTTCTTGAATCTGCTCTGCTTCAGCTATTTTCTCAGGCACCAACTTCTTGTTCATTTGAGCAATTTGCTCCAAGTCCTCAGCACATCCCATATTATAAAAAGTATCTGTTCTCTTCTTTGTTTGTTGATACAAATCAAAAACTTCTTTGTCAGAATAAGCTTTCAACTGCACCAATGTCCATCCACCCATATTCTTTAGATACCTTTCATATTCTTTCCTTTGCTGTTTAACAGTTGGACCTTTGAATACTTTAACCTTTCCTCTAGCAGCAGCATTCTCTTTTCTCTTCTTAGAAGCAAATTCACTATACCAAGATTGCACATTAAAATTTGGAACTTCATTTTCTTCAATCTTGATAAGCTTATTTAGTTCAATATCAGCAGCAATTCTGATCTTTTCATCATCCCATTCATCATACATTCTTAAGCCTTCAGCCTCCTTCTCAGCCAGCTGTTGATCTTCCAAGTTAATCAACTCTTGTGCTTTAATAGCAGCAGCTTCATCATGTTCAACTTGCAATGGCTTAGGCCAAGAATCAAAAGGTACATCAGTAAAATCAACCCCTTTATATATCCACCTCTGAACATCAACTTGCTTGCCTTTACCCTTATCTGAAGAAGATGATGTGATTGTCTTCTTTTGAGTAGCAGCAGGTTCTCTTATTGTTATTCCTTTTTGAGGTTTTCTTGTTGCTGATGTTGTGTTTGTTGTTGTGATAGGTTGTAATAATGATTGAGTTGGTAATTGTGGTGTAAGGGTATCAGCAGTAGTCTTCTTACTGAGCAAGACCATTGCCTTTGCAGCAGCATTGTCCAAAGATCCAGCAGCAGCAGAATCAGAATAATTCTTAGCAGCAGAATTATGAACAGCAGTAGAGTCAGCAATAGCAGCATTTTCCACTGAATCTTCCAAAGTCTTTAACACATTACCCATCAACCCTGTTTTCTTCACTAGTTGCTCAGACTCCAAAGTTTTAAGAGTATCTACCACCTTTTCTTGTGCAGCAACCACCTTTTCCATACCAACTTCATTCCCAGACTTATCAGCAACCACAAGATTTTCATCATTCTGAGAACTATCCACATCCATGTCTTCAATCACTGGAACCTCCCCTGAAACTATTCCAGCATCCATATCTTGAACATTATCAACTTTTTCAAGATTTACCTCCCCTGAATCCATGACAATCTCTTTCCTCCCCTGTTTGGAAGCATCCTCTACCAAATGAGTAGATGGTTCAGAAGAACTTACAACCTGATTAGTCCCAACTTTCTTAATTCTTTTCAATGAGGTTGAAGATCTTGATTTCTTGAAGCTCTTAATCTGTTTTCGCATTTTGAGGATAACCTTGGCTTGACCAGCAACAACATCAGATAGATTAAGAACCTGCTCTTCCAAAGAGTTACATTTCAACCCCAAAGTGGTACAAGTATCCGTCAATTCTTTTATAAGTTGCATTGTAGTCTCATCACTTCGACCTGTATTACCTGGTCCGAGAGGTGAATCACTGACATTGTCATCATGTACAAGTGGATCCGTCAATTCATGAGTCATTGGCCTGTCCTCATCACTTCGACCTGTGTAACCTGGTCTGAGAGGTGAATCTTGGGACAAAAACTCAGTATCAAACCTAGCTTGATCATCTGAGCCCCCTATGTTTTCCATTTAGCTAGGGTTACCATCCTGAGAAGCAAACTCATAAGAGTCCTTTTCTCTAGATGTTGCCTTGGTTTGGGTCTTAATGATGTTATCACTATCCTGCTCTGCTGCTAAGCTAGAAGCAGTAGTGACAGCCCTTGCCAACATGTCCTCTCCATCACCTAGGACAGCCTCATCTGGTACAGCCATACTAACACTATCCTGAGGTAGATTAGTGTTCTTTTTGGTTTTCCTACGGGAATATTGTTTTGTAGGTTGTGTAACAGATGTAGTAACATTGGGTGTGTGATGGGAATCAGTGGGATTTCCTGATCCTTCACCCTGGTTATTGTGCACAATTTGTTCCATAAAAGAAGTCAGATTTGTATGTGCACCAGAAAAACCTTTGCCATGCTTAATCAAAAAGGTAAAAGTCCTTGAAGCCAATTTTGGAGCATCATATTCAGCAGTATGACTTCTTGGTTTAGAAATTTGGTTTTCAATAAAGATTTGAAGAAATCTTGGATATAGCAAATAAGAACCATCTTCAACACCTTTAAACAACCCAGCCAATATCATTTTTGAAAAATTAAATGGTTGACCTTTGCACAGACATATCATTGCAGAAGCAATGGTAGTATTGAACTCATGCCACCCAGATGTTTTAGGGCTCAAACAATGAAGGAATAGATGTACCAAAAACTTGTATTGAGGACAGAGGAGAGCTTTTTGAAATTTTAAATTGTTATGTTTCCCCTCATATCCCAATTCTTTTAAACCAGCAAAAATAGCATCATTGTTAAGACAGGTGGTCTCTGTCTCATCATCTAAGAGAAGAGATTCCCTTATAGATGATTCAGTTACACGAATCTTTTCCCCATCTACAAAAGCACTGACATGTTTTTCCCCATTCATAGTTTTGATTTTGGCAGTAGACCAAAACTGTTTGATGTAGGAAACAAATATAGTAGGGTTCACAGTGAGTGCATACCTAAGAGAAGTAGCATTCAAAAACTTTACCATGTCTGTGAAACCTTCAGGAACTAATTCTTCATTCAAAACGATCACACTATTGTGTTGCTCAACCCAGGTACGTGATAGCTCCATGAATTAGGTTTAGAGAAGTTAGGGATTTGTGATTATTGGAATGATTAGGTGTAAGGGTTTGTGATAACTTCAATTGAGAACATATGAAAACCAATTATGAAGTTCAATTAGGTTTTAAACTGATGGATGAAAGTTACACATACCACCCTCTTACTTACAACAATAGCAGCAGAACCGTATCATTCACAACTAGCAGCAGAGTGATAAAACTAACAGCAGAGTGAACTGGAGCCAGCAGCAGAGTTGACTATAGACCTTGGTCAACTATGCATAACAATTAATGCACATATCACTCCGTAATCTCTATAAAACCGGCAAGATCTTTTCCCCAAATTACGCAATCAAACCCTAATTACTTTCAAAAACGCCACATTCACAATCAATACTATCCATCTTTACAATCAAATCATCACACAATGAAATCAACACCCGAAATAATCAATATCTCTTCTGATTCATCATCAGAGGATGAATCCCCAATGGAACCTTATGTTCCACCCTTTCGTCCTCCACGATTTGGTTGTAGAACCAAAGAACAAGCACGCAAGAGGAAGCATGATCTTCCTGTGTTTAAAGATCTTCTCAACCTAAATCAGACTCCAAGCACCTCAAGAGGTAAACAACCTATGTCCCCTGAGGTTCCAGCATCATCAGAATCATCAGACGACCAAGCTTGGACGTTTGTGCAACCACCTCCTCTAGTGCATCATTACCAATCTCCCTTCATCTTCACATCCTCAGATGAAGAGGAGGAAGAACCAGCAACCAATCCACCTGCCACACCTGAGAGGCCACAATCTTCAAGGCCGAGGCCACAATCTTCAAGGGCGAGGCCACAACCATCACCTGGTCTTTCTCTTGGACCATCAAGACAAAACCCTCCTCTCCCAAAGGATAGAGAGATTGTGCTTGGGCTTCCTTGCCCTAGGAAGTGATGAAGATGTAGGTGTTAGGTTATGATGTCTGTTTTTGTGTTTTGTCTTTTGATGTTGAATCATTGTACTTTTCTGAAATGAATGAATGAACTTTCTTGTTTCAATTCTTGCAAATCACCATTCATATACCTGCAAAATGTTAGACCAAACACCACAAAGCAAACAACCAACATATGTACTAGCAGTAGAGTGAGAAAATCAATGAGCAGCATAGTACATTATATTTCAAACATATACACATTAACAAGCAGCAGAATAACAAGCAGCACATGCATTACAAACTTTAACAAAAACAAAGAGATAAGTTTTTCAAAGATTAATCATACCAATGTTTGCAATTAAAAATTGAAACCTCCCCACATCAAACTGTTTAGTGAGAAGATCAGCAACATTGTTATCAGTATGAATTTTAACAATTTGAATCAACTTCTTTTCATAGCAATCCCTTATGAAGTGATGCCTTATCTCTATATGTTTTGTTTTAGAATGAAACACAGGATTTTTAATTATGCAAAGTGTGCTGTTGTTATCAATATGGATTTTAGTATTCATGAAATTGTACCCATAATCCAATAATTGATTCTGCATCCATAAAACTTGTCCACAACAACTTGAAGTAGCCACATACTCAGCTTCTGTTGTTGAATTAGCCACCACTGTTTGCTTCTTGCATTGCCATGACACCAACCTGCTTCCAAGGAATTGACAACCCCCTGTTGTAGACTTTCTATCCAAAGAAGCTCCAGCATAATCACTATCTGAGTAGGATACCAAATCAAATGGTGAATCCTTAGGATACCAAAGGCCTAATTTTGGTTGATGCCTTAGATATCTAAAAATTCTTTTCACTGCATTGAGATGTGATTCCTTGGGACACACTTGAAATCTTGCACAGGCACACACTGCAAACATAATATCAGGTCTTGATGCTGTAAGATACATCAATGATCCAATCATAGACCTGTACAAGTGTATATCCACTTCCTTTCCATGTTCATCCTTCAGCAATGGCTTATCTTTTTCCATGGTAGTCTTGGCAGGCTTAGCATCTTCAAATCCAAACTTCTTCAAAATATCATTGACATACTTATCCTGACTGATAAAGATGCCATTTTCTTTCTGTGTAACTTGCAGACCTAAGAAGAAAGTGAGTTCTCCCATTGAACTCATAGCAAACTTGTCCTTCATAAGCTTCTCAAAACTAACACACATAGCTTTGTTTGTAGACCCAAAGATGATGTCATCAACATAGATTTGAACCAGCAAAATATCATCTTTTTGTCTTTTGAGAAACAAGGTTTTATCAATCTTTCCCCTGCTGAACCCAGAGTCTAGCAAGTATGTTGACAAATTGTCATACCAAGCTCTAGGAGCTTGATGTAGACCATACATTGCTCTATTTACCTTGTAAACTTTGTCAGGATGATCAGGGTCTTCAAAGCCTGGTGATTGAGACACATAAACCTCTTCTGTAATGGTCCCATACAGAAAAGCACTCTTCACATCCATTTGATACACTACAAAGTCTTTGTATGAAGCATAAGCCAAGAATAGTCTAATTGCTTCTATTCTTGCCACTGGAGCAAATACCTCATCATAATCAAGGCCTTCTTGCTGTGTGTATCCCTGTGCTACTAACCTTGCCTTATTTCTTATGACAATTCCTCTCTCATCTCTTTTGCATCTGAAAACCCATTTTGTGCCAATCACTCTTTTTCCATTTGGCAGTTCAACCAAAGTCCAAACTTCTTGCAGCTTAAATTGTAGAAGCTCATCTTGCATTGCTTCCACCCAACTTGCTTCTTGTAAGGCTTTGTAAGTATTTTTGGGTTCAATTTGAGAAAGAAAACATGCAAACAGGCAATTTTGAAGATCTTTATGACTATTTCTTTGATGCAGAGATCTGGCAAAGAAACTTTGATGTTGTGGATCTTTCAAGGCTTTAGTCATTTGCCTAGTTTGAATGGATGAGTGTGGATCACTTAAGATTTGATCTTTTGGATGATCCTTGTGAATTCTTGTGGTAGGTGTAGGACTAACAGGAATATTGAGTTCCAAGTTAGTAACATCAGCAGCAGCTCCAAATAACTTACCATCAAGTGCATCATTGTCTGTGTCATAATAGATATTTTCAAGATCAGGCATATTTGGATCATCAGGATAGATAGTATCATCAATAGATCTACCCTGAGTGTCCAAATTAGGAGACAAGGAAGTAGCAGTAGAGTTAGTGGGCTTAGAAGCAGAATGTGGTGAAGCAGTAGTTGTATCTTTTGGCCTAGCAGTAGAGTCATCTGAGTCAGCAGTAGAGTCTTCTGGCTGTTTAGGAGAGACATCAACAACTACCTTGGGAACTTCAGGAGTTTCTTTTTCTGCTTCATTAGGTATGACAATACCTTCTTCAGTTTCCTTAGGTTTTTCATGAGAAGCAACATCATCTTGAGAGCTTTGTTCCTTCTGAAGAGGTACAAAGGTTGGACCAATCTTCAATTTCTCAATCACAACAAACTCTTCCTGTGGTTTATCAACATTGGCAATGACAGGAACATAGTTCATTGTTTTAGCAAGAATGTCGACATCAAATAACCATTCTGGTCCCTTCCCTGCAGAATTATATGTGTTTTCACTAAACTTGATATGCAGATTCTCCTCCACATGTTTGGTTCTTTTATTATATACCCTGAAGGCTTTACTATTAACAGAGTAACCAACCAAATTTCCTTCATCAGCTTTTTCATCAAATTTGCCTAGCTGATCCTTTGTATTTAAGATAGTAACAGGACATCCAAATGGTTTGAGAAAATCAATCATTGGTTTCTTTCCATGAAATAGCTCATAAGGAGTTTTGTTATGAGGCTTGACTACCTTACTTCTGTTTTGCACAAAACATGCAGTATTCACAGCTTCAGCCCAAAAAGGTACAGGTAGTTTTGAATCAGATAGCATAGTTCTTGCAGCCTCAATGAGTGTCCTGTTTCTTCTTTCTGCAACACCATTTTGTTGTGGAGTTCTTGCTACACTGTACTGTCTAAGTATTCCTTTTCCCACACAAAATTGATTCATCTCACTGTTCTTGAACTCAGTACCATTGTCACATCTGATAATCTTTACCTTGTTATTGTGCAGGTTTTCAACTCTTGTAATGAAAGCTTTGAGTATTCCTGGAGTTTCATCTTTAGTGGCAAGAAAGACTACCCAAGTAAACCTGCTAAAGTCATCAGTGACAACCAAACAATATGACTTCTTGTTCAGACTTTTTACAAATACAGGCCCAAATAAATCCATGTGTAGCAAGTGTAGTGGCACAGTATTTGTGTTTACTGTCTTGGACTTGAAAGAAACTCTGTGTTGTTTACCCTTTTGACATGCAACACAAGTTTCACAATTCTCAAAAATCTTTGTAGGCATGCCTCTCACAAGATTTCCTTTCACCAACTTGTTCATAGTCTTGAAGTTCAGATGACCCAGTCTTCTATGCCATAATTTGGACTCATCAATAGTGGCCTTTGCAATTAGACAAGTCAAAGCCCTCTTAGGAATAATATTCTTAATATGGTCACTGTATATATTTTCCTTTCTAGGGACCTTCAGTAACACAGATTTGTCATCTGGTAATTGAAAATCAGGAGAAAGAATCATACACTCAGTGTCTGTAAAAAGAACAAAATTCTTTTTGTCACACATTTGTGAGACACTAAAAAGGTTAATCTTAAGTCCTTTCACAAGGAGCACCCTCTCAAAGTCCAAATTTCCAGTTCTCAGTGTTCCTATTCCAACAATCTTTCCACCTTTTGGATCATTCCCAAAAGCTACATAACCACCATCAAAAGCCTCAAGATCTTCAAGTTGAGACTCATCACCAGTCATGTGTCCAGAACATCCACTGTCAACAATAACCATATCCTTAAGCTCATCCAGTAGATTGGCCTGCACATGAAAAATAGAGAAATCAGTTTCTCTTGATGACCCAAGCCATTACTGACTTGGATCTGCCCTATGCATCAGTATAATCAAATTTCTTTAAATCACTTGATGCACTACTATTCTTGGAAACAGTATTTGAAACATTAGATTTTGGTTTCCAAGTCCAGCAAGCTGAGGCCTTAACAGCATAAAAGTGATTACCAACAACTGTATTAGGAAGATGTTTTGGCTCAGAAGTAAAAAGTTTTGTACTAGCAGTAGTTTGCTTGCTAGCAGCAGAGTGCATACTAGCAGCAGAATGCTTACTAGCAGTAGAGCCACTAGTAAAACTAGTTGTTGATTTGAAAACACCATTTGGTTTAGCAGCATAAATAGATCTAGTAGCACCAGATCTCAACAAAACAGCTCTAGGAACCATGTTTCTATTTGGATGTGGGTGAGTTTGTTTTGTGACATATTTGTGATTCACCCTTGAATATTGATTCCAAACAGGTCTTTGGTGTTCAGGACATCTACCAATCAAGTGGTCAAAGCTACCACACTTATAACAAGCCTTCTTTTGTAATTCAAACTGGTTACCTAATCTCTGTGAAACTAGGTTGTTGAAGTTTCTTTGGTTACCTCTAGGCTTATTATCAAAACTTCTCAATTGTTCTCTAGGCACCTCATTGTACTCTACTATTCTCCTAGCAAGCTAATTTCCTAACACAGGCTTGACAAACTTAATCTGTTCTACCTTAGGTTTAACCTGAGTAGGAATCTCTTCCTTTTTAACTGTAAGTTTTGGTTGAACCTGTTCTTCTTCACTTTCACTATCAGAATACCAATCTTCTATAATAGGAGCTTCAGGAAATTTTCTAGCCTCAACCTTAGGTGTCTCATTAACACTTGTGCTACTTTCACCTACAGGTTTTTCAATATTCAGCTCACTAATGAAGGATAGTTCTTTTCCTGGTGGAGCAAAAGCACTTTTGGCTGGAGGAGCCACTTCATTATACCCAATTCCACTACCTTTTCTCATCAAATTATTCTCAATAGATTTATGAACTAAATCAGAAGCATATTGTTGTTTTTGTACTCTTACTACATGTTTATCTTTTTCAGCAAGAGCTTGCTCTTTTTCTTTTTCAGCTTCTTCTAGCTTATTTTTAAGAACTTCTACTTCACTATTTTTCTTAAAAATTTCTATATCTCTGAGATTAAGTTGTTCTACATATTCCTTTTCACACTCTTTGAGATATTCTAACCTTCTCTCAACATTTTGAATACCTACTTTATAACCTAAGTTATCAAGTTTTAGATGTTCAACTTCTTTATTTAAACTCTCATTCCTAGCCTTAAGAACTTCTATAGTGTCAGAACAAGATTTAAAAGAACATCCAGATGATTCAGAATCATTAGATACCTCAGAGTCAGAGCCTGATGATGAACCATATGCCATAAGTGCAAAGTTATGCACTTTGGGTTGAACAGCAGCAACCAAAGAGAAATTTGGTTCTTCTTCAGCCATATCACTCCAGTCATATTCTCCCAGCCCATCACAAGCTACCATTGCAGACTTTGATTCTTCAGTCTTCTTTGGAACTTCAGCATTCTTCTTTGGAGATCTACACTCTCTAGCAAAGTGTCCTTTCCTGTTGCAATTGTAGCATTCAATCTTAGACTTGTCAAACCCTGGACTCTCCTTAGCCTTGTATTTGACTTCTCTTCCAGTCTTTTTCCAGAACTTTCTTGCTCTTAAAGTCAACATAGCCATTTGCCATTTGAGATCGATTTCTTCAAGATCATCTGGATCAATATGATCCAAATCTTGATTTATAACATGCGATCTTATGGTAGTAGTAAGCTCAGCCAAGAATGCACATAAAGCAACATCACTGGTAGAAATCTTGTCATTTGAACTAGCAGCAGATACATCAGCAGTAGATACACCATAAGCAGCAGAATGAGTTTCTTGTGTCTCTTTGGATTTTGAAGACACAAAAGCAAGATTTTGTGTACTAGAAGATGAAGTAGAAGAAGTAGCCAATTCAGATTCATACACCCTTAAATTGTTGTAGAGGCTCTCCAACTTCATTGTTTCAAAGTCAGGTTTATTCCTCCACACCACTGTGTGCATACTCCATTCAGGTGCAAGACTTCTTAGAAACTTGAGATTCACATCTTCCTGTGGAACAACATACCCAACAAGCTTTAGATGACTAACCAGTTGATTTAGCCTGTTGTATGTGCCAATTATCTTTTCTCCAGGTTCAGAAGTAAAGTTTTCAAACTGATGCTTCAACATATTCTTTCTGGACTTCTTAGTAGCATCATTCCCTCCAAACCTGAATTCTACTGCATCCATTAATGCTTTTCCTGTTTCACAATCATCAAAGTCCATTTGAAATTCATTAGGTATTCCCATTAAGAGAATACTATGAGCCTTGATTTCCAGCTTCCTTGTTGCATTAGCTTCAGCAGACTTAATAGGTATCTCCTTGCCATCAGCACTCTTCTCTGGTTCAGAATCACCATTAACAATCACATTCCACATGTTGAAGTCGATCATGCGAATGTATTGTCTGATCCTCCTTTTCCATAGCTCATACTCAGAAGGATTGAGCATGGGAACCCTTGAAGCAGTCACCATATGAGTTTCATCACCCATCTTATGCAAACGATTTGGAACAGCAAACTTTAAAGAAACAAAATCTTCTTGATTATAACTTCTAGATCACAAGCTCTGATACCACTTGTTGATCCCAGTTGAGCTAATACGATCTTATATAGAAGTTAACTAAAACAAATACTTAAGCTTAAACGCGGAATATAAAAGCTTAACTTAAGAAGATTTAGAATTCTCTTTCAACACTTCAATATTATTAATACGAGCACTCAATAATGCTAGGGTTTTACAACCTTGAAGTGAATAATAATACGTACGTAATCTAACCCTAGGATCCTCCTTTTATAGGACAAGGAGTCCTACTAGGTTTACAATACCTTTCTCTACAAGATAAGAATAATCTAAATAGATAAACTATACAAAAAATCTATTCTATAATTATCCTATCGTATACAATGTTAATCCATTCAGCAGTAGTTTCACCAAGCAGCAGATTGTCTTCAGCAGCAGAGTCATTAACACCAGCAGCAGTTTCATTGTAGCAGCAGTATTACTCAGCAGCAGAGTCTCATAGCAGCAGTGTCACTTGGTCAAACCCAACATCATGACTGAGAAAAACATGACCAAAATAAACCTCGGCCGTGAAAAACTGGAATTTTCAGTTTTAAGCGTTTTTACTCAGCCGTAACCTTAGCCTATACCTGCACCGCATTTCTAAGACTATTTGAGTTTTCAACTTATTAGAAAAAGTCAACATATTTTTTCCCTCCTCCATTGACCAAAAATCATTCCTTGATTTTATAAGTCATTTCGTGATTTTTAGGCTTACGGTTTGATGTCTAAAAGACATTTAATACCAACCGACACTAGACTAAGCCCAGTCTAGACATTATAAGTCATTTTAAATCATTTTTATCCTATTAAAAAAGTAACATTTTACTTTTCTCAATTTTACGCAATATTCGTACGTTTTACGTATTACGCGTTTTAGACCCGTGTTTTCAGTTTTAGCAGGGTTTTACCACCCCAATGGAACCTACCACTCATTTTATATTTTATTATGGAGTATTTTGACAAGTTTAATCATTCCTCCAAGTTTCGTATTTTTACGATACCCGGTTTTACGTTTTGTGACGTAACAACTTACGGTTAGCAATTTACGGGGTCAAAACTAGTCACATAAGTAGGATAATATCATCAAAAGTCCACACCTTGTTCTCCAAGCATATGAACCGCCATAGGGGGGGGATTCACCACCCATGTGTCATGATCTTATGCTTAGAACTCTTGGATGCTTACATGTGTTAAGCTTGCTCTCCAAGTGTTGACTAAAGTCATACATGTAACCTCCTCAAAGTCATATATAAGCCCTTTCCCCCCCTTTTGTTGCCGTCCACTTCCACACACACCAACACCATATCCTTTGCTCTTTTCCTTCTAGTTTCATGCATGATTCAAGTGCTTCTTCAAGGTTGAAACCCTAGTTTGATCTTAGGTTCTCAAAACACTTCCATAACCTCATACTTTGGTGATTTCTCTTGAGTTTGAATCCACTCAAGTCACCTCAACCTTCATCATCCATCTTTCAAGATTACAAGAGTAGAAAGATTGCATGAAGTGAAGTGGGTTGAAGTAAGTCTATCAAAGTCTTATCCTTACATGTTAACTTCCTTTCATGTTTGAAAGCCAAAAGTTGTAAGCCAAACCCTAACATGATTCTTGTTAAATAATCATATTCATGTTATTTACATATTATTTGTGCTATATTATGTCTTGTATTCATGTCCATGATGTATAAAAGTGAGTAAAACAAGTTATTGTACATGATTGATAAGATAAGTTACTATAACAAGCAAACTAGTGACTTTCTTGGTAAGACCTGATCAAAATGGTAAAAATATGATATTTGATCATTACATATTACAGTAGAGGACTTAACAAGGAAACCATAGCAACTTGAACCACCCAAAACGAGTATACGAGTCAAAAGTTACGCCCATTTGAAGTTACCAAAGATTTCCGGCAAAACTGCCTAAATAGCATTCTGATCAAATTTTGATTTTGAAAGTCCCACTTCTGGTCCGATTCATCAAAAAGTTAAAACACGAAAGTTGTCCGGAACGACGTTTTCGTTCAGGTACAAAGAAGCTCGAGCCCTGAAAACGCTTTCAGAGTGATAAAATTCTTCAAATTCTAAACAGCCCATTTTTAGACCAAAGTCACTATATTATAGTTATACTTTAAAAGGAACAAGAGGTCTTATGACCTATAATCAAGACCACAACCATGGCTAGAGCCAAGGTTGAGTCTCATGACCTTGGAACAAGGACCAAAGGTCATGGCTAGGCCATGACGAAATGACCATGTAAGCTTACTTAGGCGTAAACATGAAACAAGGAATTGGCGATAACTTGAAACAAGCAATTTGGATCTACTTCACCTAAAAGGAACCATGAGATATTACAAAGAGAAAATGGTCATACAAGACTTATGAAACTACCCCTAATAACAATCTTCATGTACTAATAAACTTTCCTAAGTTTATTCAAATATCGGACATGTAACTTTTCGGATAGAAACTTATATCTATATACTTTATCAACTACTACAATAGTAGAGAGCCTCATGTGAGGAGTTCATTATGTAAGCCGTCGAGTTGAGTTGTGGATTTACGAATTAAAGTGTCCTGGCTCCTCGAACGTTTATTAACATGACTTCTGAATTATGTCGGCCCGAACGGTAGTAAACGATATACAAAACATACATGTTTCATGAATCTTTTCTTTCAAAGACTTACAATATACATCATACCACATCATGGACTAAATGCAAGATATAGATATAGGCACTACTTCATATTCTTTACTCAAATCCTAAGTCGCGACATTCTATTATAGGTTGCTCGTAGAAACCTACACGATCCAACCATCACCTTCATTACTTGCTATCCAACTTAAGGTGAGTTCATAGCCCCACTTTACATTACTTCAATGTTTTACAAACCCTTGGGGGGAATACATGCTATTATTTTTCTACTCGAACACAATGCTTTCTACTGTATGCTATTCGACTATGTTTTATTATCACTAAGTAACATCCTTGCCAAACCAAGATCCCTTATTATGAACCATTTAATCACTTGCGAGGGTTACTTGCAAGTGAGCGCGAATATTGTGAATAGGCCTATTGGGATTGATGAATCCCATTTGTTTTGACTATGTTCAAACAAATGCATTAATATTTGAGACATTAGGTATGACGGCAAAGTACCTACCGGGATAAATTTGCCGATCGATATTGGTACACGTTAACGTTTTGGTGTCATAAGCTTAGTGTATAATACATTTTATGGGCGTATAATAATGTAGCCTACCTGTGTTGTTTTCCAAACATTGGTGTGAGTCTACAGCTCTCACTACGATTATTGTGTTCAAACGATTTAACTACAAACACTACGATTATTGTGTTCAAACGATTTAACTACAAACACTACGATTATTGTGTTCAAACGATTTAACTACAAACACTACGATTATTGTGTTCAAACGATTTAACTACAAACACTACGATTATTGTGTTCAAACGATTTAACTACAAACACTATGATTATTGTGTTCAACGATTTAACTACCAACACATTGTGTTCAAACATTAAACAAACTCTATGAATATCACTCAACCTTTGTGTTGACCTCTCAAGCATGTATTTCAGGTTCATGACGATCAAGGATGGCACGGAAGGACACGGTTACTCAAGAGGGCTATAAATTTTATTATCATTCAAAAACTCATTTATTATACATTGTAAACATGGAACCATTTGGGACCTCATTTTGTAATCTCTGATATTTATATAATTTGAATGATAAATCTTTTAAAACGACTCAATTGGAGTTCGTTTTCTATTATTGTGACTATTGTGCCGTCGAGTAACACCCAGTTTGAATTCCGCTGCAACCATGAATTGGGGGTGTTACATGAACACTCTTGTAACACCCCTAAAATTTGGTACAGCGGAAGACTTAACAAGTTTTCAGGGTGCTACTGGAATTGGTAACATCACAAGTATAGATAACAAGATAGCATAGATTTGAATTTAATGAAAATCCAACATTTGATTTAAAGTTTACATTCATCTAAAAGTAATAAAGGAAAGCCCAAAAGTAACTGAAAGATAGGTCCCCATAGTCAAATCAGAGTTCTTGTCGATCCTTCAACCATGCCGAATGCCAAGCCTTCGAAGTTCCAGTGCATCATGCTAACATCTTAGTTTCCTGAGAAAACATGCTAAAAAGGGTCAGCTTACGCTGGTGAGTTCATAGATTTAAGTTACAAAGCAGTTGTGGACCTGAAGAGTTAGGTGCTATGTGTGACTAGAGGCAGGTATAGATTTCGCATTCCAACATCATTCCATAACCAAATCAATCCCATATCAATCGCTATCAAGTGGTCGTAGTGAGTGGGCCCCTCGGCGGTCACTAGCCAGGCATAAGCTATAGTAAGGAACCACCCATTACTACCCTGGTCTAGGCCGGAAGTAGATATCTATTCTTTGCTAGGCAGTACGTTATAGTAAAGGATTGCTACCCTAGTCTAAGGCAACATCTACCGCATATCTAACCTTAACTAGCCAACACAATATAGCAAAACAAAAACTTGAAGCAGGTCCGAAAAAGTAGTTTGCATGTTTTATCCCCTAAGTTTAAAAGCAACAAAGTTATGAGTAACAGTGAGGCTATGAACTCACCTTGATTCCAGCAATGTACGTTCACGATTAGTTCAAGAGTAGCAAGCACAATATAACCAAATAGATGTAAGCAAGTAAAGCAGCTAACACGTCTTGGCAACTACGGACTCGGCACAACCTAATCATATAAAACTCGCCTCAATATAGTTCCAAAAGCTTAACGTAGTCCATTGATTCTCGAAGATTTTCCGTTTTACTTTCCAAAACATTCGTTTGAAAATCGTTAGTTATCGTTTGGTATCGTTTGGTATCATTGTGTGTGTGTGCGTTAGAGACAAAGTCTCGACTCGCGTGAACTCACGCCAAGCAAGCATATCAACATACTTTCAAGTCAAGCAGCAATTAAATGCATGAAACAATATCCTAGTTTAGTCTCATATCTAAGCTAAGGTCAAATGATATGACTTCAGTCGTAGTATATATTTCTTATTAATAATGTCGTCCGATACACTTGTTGGGATCTTATTTGACTTTTCAATCCAATAATGTCCGATAACCGTATAGGTTGATCATATTAATGTTAAATCGATCCGTAACTCAACATATAAGGTGTACCAAAAATTTCAACTTATTAATGTTAAATCGATCCGTATCTTACAGGTTGATCATATTAATGTTAAATCGATTTAACATTAATATGTTGATCATATTGGCAAGCATATCAATTATCAAGCATATTAATATGTTGATCTTATTACTATCTTATTGTCATATAGGTTGATTTAACATTAATGTATAGGTTGATCATATTAACACATTAATGTATCGGATCGATTTAACATTAATATGATCCTATTACTATCTTATTTTCATACTTTCGTTTCCCCACTTTATTCACGACAACACCAACAACAACATCAACACAATAATGCTATTCCCTTTAAACAAATCACACCTTACCAAATCCATCCTAAACCCTCAGCAAACATCAACCTATTACCAAGAATACCAATCTGTATTCTTGGTACTTAATATGTTGAGTATTAATGTTACGGATCGATTTAACATTAATATGATCGATTTAACATTAATATGATCAACCTATATGTTGAGATACGGTCCGATAACCGTATAGATTGATTTAACATTAATATGTTGATCATATTAACAAGATACGGATCAAGCATATTAATGTTAAATCGATTTAACATTAATAAGTTGAAATTTTTGGGCGTAAATATTATTAATATGTTGATCTTATTACTATCTTATTGTCATATTGATAAGTTTAAATCAACCTATACGATTCGTAACCGTTATGCTTGCTAATATGATCCGTAACCGTCTAGCAAGCATTACTATCTTATTGTTGATAACGTATGGTCCGGAAAGGACATAAATCCCCTTCCGGGGCTGGAGCAAACCCCCCCTCCGGGGCAGGAGAAACCCCTTTCCGGGGCAGGAGAAAACCCCTTCCGGGGCAAGAGAAAACCCCCCATCCGGGGCAGGAGCAAACCCCCTTCCGGGGATGGAACAAGACTCCTCCGAGCTGGACTTCTTAGGAATAGAGCCGGACATCTCCGGGCAGGACATAAGCAAGTCCGGGCTAAGTGTTTCCCGCCTAAATGCTTCCCGCCTAGATGTTTCCCGCCTAGATGTTTCCCGCCTAAATGTTTTGCTATCGCGACTCGGGACCACCAGATAATGACAAAGAAGCCCACCTATAAATAGAGTGCATTCATTACTCTAAATGGTATGATCTTTCTCACACTAAACTCACACATACTTCTATACTTATACTGACTTGACCGTCGGAGGGTGGTTCCGGGGCTTCGGCCTCGGGACCCCTTCTAACCGGTTTGTTTCTTGTAATGAAGCAGATCTCCATGCTCGGGATGACGTGGAACGGCTCAATCTATCGTCAATGCTGGCCCGACCGATTTATGCTTCAACAAGTGGCGCCATCCGTGGGACCCGGGCAAAATGCTCGTCCTACCTCTGTTGAACGTCATGTTGGCTGAGTTCCCTCCACACTATGCGGGAATCAGTGGTGATGTTCGGCCCAAGTCATGACTCGGATACATGATTATTAGACCCGAGTCTTACTTTCTCATAAAGCCATTTCCGAGCACTAGCGTAGTAGCGTATAATGTTTTGGGTTCTTGACATAAAGCAAATGTGAAACCAGAAGATGAATTTAACGAAAGCGCAGTTCCGACATCTTTCAAATCAGCTGAAAGAAAGATTCGATGTTGTACCTTTCCTCTGTTTCAAAGCTCACTTTATCCAGTGAATGGCTGCTATGCACATTATAGTGCACAAGGTACAAGCTAATATCTTAAAATATTCAGTGATAGCGTGTTATTTTTACCACTTCCTATACATATGTTTATGGCCATATTCAGTTGCTATGTTTTATATGCCATGAATAGCTATACCACTTTATAACATTCATAATATTATGTTTGTTCACATATACCAATGCAAAAAAAAAAAAAAAAAAAAAAAGTAGTCTCACAAGAACAGATGGAGTCACGTGAGGTGGTACTTTTGCTGCAACATTGTTTACATGAAACCTAATATGCTTGTTTAAATTAATAAAATATCGTATTGGGCAACTTTTGAAAACGCATGTGAACTCCTTGACATCCCTATTGCCGTGACTCGAACATCACAGTTTATTAAAAATGCGCAAACCTTGAAATTATATTATTTCACACATTTTTTGGCGTCTCATGAACGTTTAAGCTAAACAAGTCGCAAATACTTGCTTCATATGATAAACTGTGAATGTAGGAGATTGCTATTTGCCTTATGATGTCATATAGATTACCAGGGGCGCTGCTGAAAACATCAAAAAAAAAAAAATAGGCCCGGCACGAAAAGGAAAAAAAGTGCCCCTATAATGGGTATAAAGGGTTGGGCCTAGTACATCTTGTTTATGATAAATGCGTCAAAACCATTTTCTAGTTGCAAAGTTGCGCAAGAGATTAGAAATTGAAATACTATTTCACGATATACAAACTATTTTATGGTGATTTTTGGACGGAGTAACGTCTTTGAAACATTTTCATAGTTTTAAGCTTTTCTTACGAGCGATATTGGCTATAAGCCTATGATACTTACAAATAACTATTTACTAATGATCGCCTGCCTTCTGAAAGTGTACACATTTTAAGCGATGGTGTACATATTTTTTATTCTACGAATTATATAATATACTATAGGGTAAGAGGTTACTGTAGCAAGCACTGTGTTTGCTACAGTGCTTGCTACAGTAACATTTTTTTTATAGTATTAACGGTCGTTAGTTATTTAACGGCTGTTAACTAACGACCGTTATCTTTAACATTTTAAAAAAAATTTATACGCACTTTGTCCTTCATCTCAGTGGTTCATAGCAAATTTAGTCCTCAAATAATTTACATAAATGGTCCTTCATGTTATACATCAATTGCAAAGTCAGTACTAGGTAACTAACTTCACATTAAGTAGCTAACGGCAACAAAAGAATTCCGCAGCAACGCGCGGGTACCAAACTCGTAAACGTACAAAATAAAAGAGGGGTTATCCCCCAATTTGTGGTCATACCAAGTCACATAGTAATCTTTGAAAAAGGACAAAAATGCATTTTACATAATAAATATTGCATGTGAAACCTGACACAAAGTATGACCTAAATGGCTAAATATTATATGTATTTATGTACGACCTTTTATATTCGTTATATACGCTTCCACCTCTGGCCGTGGATCTGAAAACGCCTAAGAGGGCTGTTACGCATGTTATTTTTCTCGTTACGACTAAAGAATATGCGTCCTCCAATTTTATCATCATCCGCGGATGTGAACGCGAGCGGGGGACGTTCCGAGGGTTAGACATCGACCGAATACCTTCGGCTCCTCCACTCGAACGGAGACGCAGACCTTCCGGCCCCGCGGAATGAAATACTCAAGATTATGTGTTTACGGTCAAATGCTATAGTTGTTTGATACCGCCGATCAGAAGCACCAGTTATCTCATTCCTGAGTCTACTCTTTCCGGATTTTTTAAGATGCACCACCTTTACTGGTGCTAAAGCGCAGACATCGTTATTTCAATCTTTAAACCCCGACATCTTTTTTAATAATCCTCCGGATTTTTAATCCCAACCTTTGCCACCTTTGCTGGTGCTAAAATCCGGACTTCGCCAATGCCAGCGATAATCTTCCGACATTATTTTCACGTCTCGGGCGAGACGCTTATTGGAACCTTCACTACTCTGTCTTTTGATGTTTCAACATACCCGTCGCTCACGCTTTAAAATTGAAGCTCGTCAAGAGAAGAACGAGCTGCAACACCTAGATACTTGTAACTCGTTGGCCTGTTTACTATTAAATGGCCACAACTACCAAAACTTACCTCGTAAAAACCATCATTATTTCGAGGACGGGCCTGACCTCCGTCTTCCTTCCAATAGCTTACCGGTTTTTTAACCCCAGACACAATTTCCGCATTCGGATATAACACTTAGCGCATGTGAAACTTAGGCCCCCGACCGGTGACCAGCATAATAGCCGCGGAACTTCTATCTGCATGGGCGGTTTTGCAAGCTCCGGTTCTATGTAAAATTGCTATATCTTGTCAGCACGTTTATACTAGCCTTAAAAAGCTTTCTTTTTACTCTCGTTAAAATTTACAAAGGCAAAAGGAACAATATAACATGCTTTGTTTGGGGGCCCAACAGAAGTTGTACTTTCACAAGGATAGACGCTCTATCTACATGTGTAAATAAGAAAAAATTGCTACCGTATCTTTTATACGGTGAAATTTTATTGAAATAAAGAATTGGAGACCAAAAGGCCGCAGATCGACAACTCCAACCTTTCGAGAATAACCATCCTGCTCCGGCAACATTGGCCTTACTTCTCGAAACGCCCATTTTTGTACAGCCTACATTTTTTATTCTATTGCCTTTACCAAATTTGATATTTAATAACGGATCTGATAATCTCTTTCGCGGGGCGCCACCCTTGTTATTCCCTCACCTTGAAAGGGTAATATGGGTCATTCATGTAATCAAATTCCGATCATGTTTTGTCATCAACTCTTGATTTAACCTTCACAAGCCCGGCTTGCGTTATAAGCCGGCGAAAGTACGTCTTTCACCACGGGCATTGACACGAAGTTTCCCAGAATATCCACTACCTTTATGGGTATTAACCCCGTCAACGCTTAACATTTGTTTTACCTCATTATTACCATTGGTACGGACCTTTCACTATATCGTACGTCTATTTATCCGGGGTAACAAATGAATTCTTTCTTTGGTTCCTACGAACATACGGATCGCGGCAGCCAACAGCGTCTCTTGGGCTTTGTCATTTTGAGCCCTTTTATAAGCTCAGTACGTCAGGACATTCCTTAAGAGAAAACTATTACTAGTATCTTAAACTAAAAATGTGGGTTTACATACCAATCTCGAACCTTGTCCGTCACTCGAACTCCGATCAACAGAGAGCTGAGTCTTGAACTTCCAATCTACTTTAATTTGGTGTACATCAGTCAACAACCTTCGGACTAAAACCTGCGATACAAATACCCGCAGAACAACATGCCAGACCAAGTGATATCGTTCGATCATCACATTGACATACTAATAACACGTTCGGTAATACTCCACTGGCCAAGCGTGCCGGACAAAGACGTGCCGCTCAAAAATGAGCCGCGACACCCCTGCATGCAACCTCCGGCTAATGCCTTCAATTCTAAGTCCGTTAATAAATGAACTAACCACAGAAAATCGTTACTCGTTCAGTGAGTTTTCTGTTATCATACCCTTACTTGTAGTTTTTGAGCAACAGTACGAACGACCATCCACCATCTTGATTGGTCGTTTGAAAACGGTCCGGGGCGAAAAGCCAATAATTATCAACCTTTGATTATTAACCCTCAGACACGGCAATCACCCAGCATGGTTGTTGGTCCCCGGCCACTAAGAGACAACCCCGGCCCACCAAACCAAACTGGATTTTATCCGCGGAGGAAACTTCGCAACACGTTGGCTCCGGATATCTATCGACATTTATCTTTTGCATAATTACATTTGACCTTTCAGATCCGACCATCTCTTTTCTGAGTTTATAAGTCTCGAATCCGAGACTCCGGTCTTGGGCGTGTCGGACATTCTTTCACAATCTTGACTTGGATCAAGCTCCGAACCAAAAGGTCCAAACCCATCTGTCGTTGAACCGCGGATCGGGGCATGACTGTAGATGAATCAATATGCATTCTTTTGATAGTATCATATCGCAAAAGTGTTTCGTAGTACATGCCAAATGTGTGGCCACGTGCAATTCTTACATCCATCCATATATATGAAAGGTTTAATTATCCCCACTTTGGATATACGTGCAACCTTTACTTTCACATATGCATTATATTTAACCGATATTTTCGCAGCCACATATAAAACAAATATCGCGTCTCCCATATCTAAAAACTCCGCATAACGCGTTTGTTAATAAATTAATTGAGATGAAATATTTTTTATTCTCAAGTGACATTATATGGCTGAGCACCTTTCTAATTAGCTCCACGTTCCGTAGATAATATATCCGGACATATGGTTGAGCACCTTTCTAATTAGCTCCGTGTTCCGTAGATAATATATCCGGACATGTGGTTGAGCACCTTTCTAATTAGCTCCACGTTCCGTAGATAATATATCCGGACATATGGTTGAGCACCTTTCTCTCCGTGTTCCGTAGATAATATATCCGGACATGTGGTTGAGCACCTTTCTAATTAGCTCCGTGTTCCGTAGATAATATATCCGGACATATGGCTGAGCACCTTTCTAATTAGCTCCACGTTCCGTAGATAATATATCCGGACATATGGCTGAGCACCTTCCTAATTAGCTCCGTGTTCCGTAGATGATATATCCGGACATATGGTTGAGCACCTTTCTAATTAGCTTCACGTTCCGTAGATAATATATCCGGACATATGGTTGAGCACCTTTCTAATTAGCTCCGTTTTCCGTAGATGACATATCCAGACGTATGGTTGAGCACCTTTCTAATTAGCTCCGTGTTCCGTAGATAGCATATTCGGACATATGCTTGAGCCACCTTTTAATGGGCTCTACGTTCCATTGTTATTACATATCACATATGGTTGAGCTAGCTTTTAAATAAACTCCATGTCCCGTAAATGATACATATGGAATAAACACTTAATATAAAGTATTTTTGCTCGAACACAATGTATTAATCAAACTTTTCATTTGCTATAACCGATTTGAAAGTACTCCATATTTTTTTAATAACAAAGTGCTTAAGTTTAATGCTACTAGTAAAACATATTATCATTAAAATTTGACGGGCTATAATGGTATGATAATACCCTTAACTATATCTTATTTGATATTAACCCGACATTTATTACAAAGCACAAAAAATGCTATTTTTATTAATGCACAAAGAACGGGTAACCTCAAAATTAACCCAACCCCGGGAATAGCTTCCCCAGTGGTATTAAGACGAATTCAATATTCGCACTAGGAGGCGTAACCTTCTAATCAACTCAAGCGTATAAGTGGATTGCAAGCCCATCGCTAAAGGCGTAACCTTCTAATCAACTCAAGCGTATAAGTGGATTGCAAGCCCATCGCTAAAGACGAATTCGATATTCGCACCAAGACGAATTCAATATTCGCACCAAGTCGAATTCAATATTCGCACAAAGACGAGTTCAATATTCGCAAAAAGACGAATTCAATATTCGCACCAAGCCGAATCTAACATTCGCACCAAGACGAATTCAATTCGCACATGGACGGGTAACCTAAAAATTAACTCAATGGAAGTACATTCCCCGGAAGTCTGAAGATGATGTGATATTCACACTATTAATCACATCCTAGGAAAGATTGATACAAGTTGGTACAAGGTAGCTACACCTTTACCCCTTTTTATCACACAAATGCATGGAGACCATCTCCATCTTCGTAAACCTTTTTCATCATCTTCTACTAAGAGATGAACACGAAGGTATCCGGTCGATGCTAGTGTTACCCCGACTATAGAAATATTGTTATTCTCACGGGGTCTTTACCGCTAAACACGGGAAACCAAGCATCCCACCACCATACAAGGCGTAACCAGCACAACCCAAAAGGGGCATGATTAAGTGTGGTCCGAAATTGGATACAACAACAAGTCCGGAGGAAAAATGATGCCAACTAATAGAGTATGAGTCTAGCACAACATGTTTAGAACCATATCATACTAGACTGGGGGACATGATAACGTATGGTCCGGAAAGGACATAAATCCCCTTCCGGGGCTGGAGCAAACCCCCCTTCCGGGGCAGGAGAAACCCCCTTCCGGGGCAGGAGAAATCCCCTTCCGGGGCAGGAGAAACCCCTTTCCGGGGCAGGAGAAAACCCCCCATCCGGGGCAGGAGCAAACCCCCTTCCGGGGATGGAACAAGACTCCTCCGGGCTGGACTTCTTAGGAATAGAGCCGGACATCTCCGGGCAGGACATAAGCAAGTCCGGGCTAAGTGTTTCCCGCCTAGATGTTTCCCGCCTAAATGTTTTGCTATCGCGACTCGGGACCACCAGATAATGACAAAGAAGCCCACCTATAAATAGAGTGCATTCATTACTCTAAATGGTATGATCTTTCTCACACTAAACTCACACATACTTCTATACTTATACTGACTTGACCGTCGGAGGGTGGTTCCGGGGCTTCGGCCTCGGGACCCCTTCTAACCGGTTTGTTTCTTGTAATGAAGCAGATCTCCATGCTCGGGATGACGTGGAACGGCTCAATCTATCGTCAATGCTGGCCCGACCGATTTATGCTTCAACAATTGTCATATTTATTCTTTTGGACGTTTGGTTGTGTTGTTACCCAATTTTCATGTGTTTGATCCATGTCTAACTTACTTTCAATGGGGTAGGTTGTAAATATTATTACTTTATAATTATTCGAATTGGTGAACAAACACTAATCATGTATTAAATATTGTATGACATTGTGGAGTGATTTTTTTGTCTGCTTATTTTGATTGTGTGTTTACCTCTGCAAATTTACGAGGAAGCAGCTTCTCTTTTTGATATGATGTGGTTGTTATTTGACAGTGTAATATTTGTGCATATATTTCAGAAACTTGCACAAATATGATTAAAATTCGACAAACTGCGCGACCGTGGGTATAACTGATAGATTGTGTTAGGACACGATTGTGTGCCTTTAGTATATCATGTGCATTTAGGCAATACATGATTGCACATGTTTATGAATTGCTAATAACTTCAGGGTCCAGTATTTTGCTTTGATAACTGCGTTATAAGCTCTGTTAAGATATACAGAGCATGGTTGCACCTATTTGAATCTCACTTATTCAGTATTCTGCAAGTTGTTACCCAGGCTAGCCGGTTAGGAATTGATTGCTTATCTTCAGTTTATAATGTAGTATAATGTCCACTATGTTATTTAAGTATAATGTCCAGTATAATATACAAAGTATATAAACTCAGACTGTTTGCACTTACAGTATTCTGCAACATCCTTATTATATGTTAATTCTCAAAAAGCCACATCCCATGATATACTAAATGCACATAATTGCTTATAACTTTAGGGAAAATATACTAAAATAATCTCACTTAATACAGAGCAATTATGTGCGTTAGTATATCATGTGGATAAAGTGAGTATGTTATAGGATTATAAGAGACTGTTTGGATTTATGGGTGTTTGGGACTGCATATTGTTAAGCTATTTTCTCTATCCAAACATAAAAAAAAAAATGTTTATTAAAACCCAACCAACCTATTACTCAACCCACCCGCTCTGCGATCACTGTGTTTATTCTTATTCGCTGCAAGTTTTGTGGTGGCTGCTAATTCAGATTTTTTTGAAATGTACAGGCATGTGTGAAAGGGGTAGAAGGCGATGACAGTGGAGAAAAGCATTGCACTTGACAATACTTTGATTATTGGAATTATATTGACAAGGATGTAAGTTTATTCTCTATCATCCTTTTTTACCCATCGTGGGAAGAGAACCGTATCTCAGCCAGTCACCCCTGTTGGTCATTCGGACCATGAACCTGCATTAGGAAGCTCAAGGGGTATTTACCAATTTTCATATGATGTAATCTCTTGCTGAATATTTATTCCAATTTGTGTAGGGTGAAGTGGAATTTAGAAGTGTGAGCTACATCCCGGGAATGATGCCAATGATTTTTTGTCGTAAACACAATCTTATTGGGTTAGATTGACGCGTACTAAACTTCAATCCATTTCAGATGAATGTGTTGTGACCCTTTACCCTATCCACACATCTTGCCATAAGTACAATGGATCTCACTGATGATTAAGACCCGTTCCAAATTTGTGGAAGCATTAGCTGGTAAAAATGTTTGGCCAAAATACTTATGAATTGGCTTATTAAAATATCTTTAAAAGTAACATGTCAAAATTGTTAGTATTAAAATAATGTTATTTCTTTTAATCATACTTGAAATATTAGGTATTTGTTTAACTCTTTTTTGAATTTACTAATGGATTAACTCCGAAAAAAAGCAAAAAGAAAAGTTTAAGGTACTTAGGATTATAATATAGTTATTGATTATTATGTGTGATGTGCTACATATGAAATTTCATAATTTTAAATGTTAATTTCAGGCTGTGGTAACTTAATTTCTTGATGGAGGCAAATTACACGTTCAAGCTGTTGCAGATCAGAAAGTTTCCTCAATTCAGCAGCAACTTTATTCTTTAATCATCAAAGAAGCACCTGTCATTGGTGCATTTAATTCAAAGAAGGGTGATATCATTTTTGATTAATTTACTGCAGATAACTCATGGAACCGAGCTATGGTGAGAGTTAATTGAGTTTTATACTTCAGTTTCATCAACCCCTTATTTGTTTTTACTTTAACATTTCTCCTTTTATTCACGTGTAAGGTTATAAGTGGTCCACATGGCGCTATTCAATCAGCTAAAGACAAATTTGAAGTGTTTTACATTGATTATGGAAATCAAGAAGCTGTAACATACAACCAGTTACGTCCTGCAGATCCATCTGTATCCCACCTGGATTGGCTCACCTTTGCCAACTGGCTTACTTAAAGGTACTATCTTTGGATGAGGATCATGTTCAGGAAGCAGCTCTGAATTTAAGTGAAAGCACACTTGCGGAGCCAAAGGAATTTAAGGCGGTAATTGAGATGGAGGAAAAGTCAAAGGTCAAGGAACTAGATATGTTCTTTTGATGACTTTGATCGATGAGAAAGCTGATACCAGTATCAATGCCATCATGCTCAAGGTTCGTATCTTTGAACCTTCTTTTCTGTTCAACATACTTTATGATTCCGCCTGTTTTAATTTGTTGTGGCAAAATGGGCCAGGTGAGGTAATGGATCATCAATATGAGTTATTTCAGTTTCTCTCAGAATATTACTCTGATTTCAGATACTGTGAGACACACCCAATTTGTGCGAGCTTACTTTCCATGCCGACGTCAATTGAGTCATCATTAGTATTATTTTTTGTATCTACGGTCATACTTATTTCCTTACTAAGTCATTTTATGTTGCATATTGCAGGTTTGAGCCGGAGATTGACTGACATAGATAGGACCCGAACCCCAATGAAACTGGTGGTGATAGTAGACCTTTCGGGAGGTGTTTTGGCCCATCTGAAGGTAGGAATACGAATTTATTAAGGGGGATCACGAGAGATAATCAAAACGAAAATTATCAATCTGGGTTGGAACAAAATGCAGATATCGTCCATGTTAAAATTATGCGTAACAACACATTTGTCACAGTAACAGATTCTAAAGGTAACAAGAAAATGGGAGCATCTGCTGGAAGTTTAACAGAAATGAGTGGAGGACCAAAAGTTTCTAAGTAATCTGCAGAAGGAACTGCTGAACATGTGGGACCGGGTTGCTAAAGTATGAGACTTAAGTCAGTTGTAATGAAGGTTAATGGGTTTACTCATTTCAAAAGAAAGAAGCTAGTGATTTTGGGTTAGAGATGGGTACCCAAACTCGAGATCTGACAAAAGCCCAATTATTTACATTGAAGACACAACACGAAAGCCACGTAATGGGTGCAGGCTTAGGAAGCATCTGCTTGATGTTGTTATGTTTTCACCACCATCAATCAGTAGCTTTGTTTTGATGATACTGAAGCACGTATTAACAACTTTTTTGTTGATCGGATTATTTAACTGAATAATGTTTGCAATGTGCTTTGGTTGATTGCTTTTACACATGTATGCTTATTCGAACAAGTAACGTTTGCTATTATGAAGTAGTTTTTTTACTCAGCTGCGTACACAAGGTTGCTGTATGGTTTAAAGAAAAAAATTAGGATCAATTTAGAAAAGAGGGAGGTTATTCATACCCCTCCCACCCTCTAGGTTGTTTTGTCGATTTTAATTTTGACAAGGTTGTATTATCCATGCTTACGAAGGGTTGTTATGTGGATCGTTCCTGTGGTTTGTCCAAAATTACATCTACCTCGCTGGTAGTTTCATATTTTTACATTTGGATATATATATTTTTTGTTGGTAAATATCTTGGTGTAGATCTAGTGATTAAATTTTGAGTGACCGGTGAAATATCGGGGTTTATTTGTGGCTGAAAGAAGAGTATGGTGAGTTGGATCGATATTTTGAAGTTTTTTTTTATTGTTTGAAGTTAGTTGTAGTTAGGGTTATTGGTCGGGTTGGTTGGGTTCAGGTCAATTCGGGTTGAGGCTAAAATAAACATACCGACCTAGAACTTGGGGTGCACGGTGTAAGGATTTCCACTCAGAGTTAATGCTTAACTCAAATCGACCTGCTTTACTGTAAATGGGAAATTGTTGGAACCATTTTTACATAGTGAAAACTAAACTCGATATAAAAGAAAGAAAAAAACAGTCATATAAATATATACTCAAGATAGATAACAACTGCGTGGAAACTGTGCCCAACCCATAGGATGGGTTAAAAATTTTCGATAGAGAAACTTGGTATTGACTAACGTTTATTCATTAACTTGATCATTACAGATAATGTATCATGATTAAACAAGCATTAATAATGTGGAAATTAACTGTGCTCAACCCATAGAATACGTTAGAATTTTTTTGACAAAGACTTTGTATTAACTATCGTTTACTCTTTGCCATTGACTTGAAATATGAGAAGGTTTTGTGTAAGCATATATATACATGAACATAACCAGTTATGTATCATATGATCAACCTTGATTACTCACTTTTAAATTTTGACGATTAAACAAGCATTAACAATGTGTCCTACTTCCTCCAAAAATCTTACTATTCATATACACAATTTCACTTATGTGCTTATGATTCTCATTTTTGTGTTAGCAAAAACTAGTGCTAATGATTTCAACAAATCAAGAGAAGCAAAAGCTTTGCTTGCAACTAATTGGTGGGGAGATAGAAATGCTTCTTCAGATCATTGTACCTGGCCTTATATTTATTGCAATAAAGAAAAGGAAGTGTCATTTGGATAGATTTTCCCTGTGGTGATAATGAAGATCTAGGGGATCTAGGAAGTCTTGACTTCGCTTCATTTCCAAACCTTGAGAAGCTTTCTATTAATTACTGCAAGCTTGAAGGAAGCATCCCGGAGCAGATTGGTTTGCTATCAAACTTAACATATCTTTCGCTTTATAGTAATCATCTCAACGGTACATTACCTGCCTCGTTTACCAATCTCACCCGTTTGGAAAACCTTTCTCTTTCTGATAACTATCTCACAGGTGAAATACCTGTCTCGTTTACCAATCTCACCCGTTCAAAATACCTTTCTCTTTCTAATATCTATCTCGCAGGTGAATTAACTGTCACGTTGGCCAATCTCACACTGATAACTATCTCACAGTTAAATACCTGTCTCGTTTGCCAATTTCACCCGTTTGGAAAACCTTTATCTCTCTAAAAACAATTTCACTGGTATTCTCCCAACTCAGATTGTGAGTTTGAAGAATTTATATCATCTAGATCTTAGTCGTAACAACTTTATTGGTCAAATCCCTTCATCTTTTGGTTCAATGGTTAATCTCACCTACTTGGACCTTCACGCAAATCAACTGAATGGATCAATCCCACCTGCACTTATAACTAACTTGCATAAGCTTGAAACGTTGGACCTGAGTAATAACAATCTTCATGGTCCAATTCCCTCAAGAGCTAATTTACATGTTTCCTTCACAAGTTTAAGAGACCTCCATCTTTCTCATAATAATTTCAATGTTTTTATTCCATCTCAGCTAGTGAGGTTGAGGAATTTGGTTACGGTCGATTTTAGTCAAAACCAGTTAATGGGTTCGATCCCATCATATCTTGATTCCATGGCCAACCTAACCTATCTTTCATTTAGTGGGAATCTACTCACAGGTAAGTTACTCACATGAACTGCATCAGTGGATCCATTCCCTCAAGTTTTGGCAGTCTAAGCCACCTGCAATTTTTAAACCTTGCCATGAATTCTATCAGTGGTCCTATTCCTCTATATATAGCATATTTGATGATGTTGGGACATTTAGACCTTCATCATAATCGTCTTGTAGGTGTTATTCATCCAGAATTTGGGAAGATCCCGTATCCTCATTACCTTGATTTATCATCAAATCAGTTGTCAGGAAACATGTTGTGACAACTGGCAAAATAGGGAGCCGTTTTATAAAACCCGCATTACATTGAAATTATAAATTTAGAATTTTTGAAAGTTTATTTTGACGAGATATTTTACGAACGTTGATACTTGATTTTGATCGTATGTTAATTATGAGGATTGTTTATTTATTTATGGTTTGGTTTGATTCGTTCGCGATGATTTATTTTGAGATCCTTACTTTTGCACTACATTGACTCCGGCACTAGGTTGACCTAACAATTTTAGTATTATTTTATATGGGTTCGGATATTATTATTACATTCGGAACGTATCGTGAAGTTTTCGAAATTTTGGAATGAGTTTCGGGTTTGGTCCGCGTTATTTATCTCGGGTTACCTCACCCACTCCTCTAATATCAAAAAAAACTATTATTATTATCATTTTTTTTTTTATTTTGGGCCTTGGGGGCCGGTTGGCTCGTTTGGGTATAATCACCCCACGCCACACACACACAAAAACATACAAACACAACCAAATCACCATCTCTCTCTCTCTCCTTCATCCTCACATCTTTATCACCCAAAACCCTAACACCACCGCCACCTTGCGCGGCCACCACAGCCGCCACCGCCTCTCCCACATCTAATCTAACACCACCATCTTAACCCTTGTGTCCCGATCTATCTTTTGGTGTATTGCACGCGCTCTAAAACCTTCCCTAACACCACGTACGAATTACCACCACTACTTTAACACCACCATTTTTGTTTCATCTTGTTGGGTTTTTAAAGGAATCGAGTTTGGAGTCAATTTTTAAGGTGAGTGACCACGAGTCCGACTCGTGTGTCTCGATTTGATACCCAATCCGCGGGTATATGGTTTTTCTTGAATGGGTTTTGTAAGAATAAAGTGGGAAAAAGAATTTTGTTGATAAAAACTTGTTTGGTATCCGGGTGGGTTGATTTGGGTCCGAATTGGTGGAAGGATTGCTTATTTGATGATTATTTTGAGGGGTTGGTGCTCGGATTGAGCATAACCGAGACCCTCGAGGTTTCGGGGTCGGTTTTGTGGCTCGTTTTATCAAGCCGAGACCCAAAGGGGTCCTCCCCGTCTCATGTTGTTGTTGTTGTCGTGACACCAAAGACTCAAAGGGGTCTCTCGTTGACCTTGTTGTTGTTGTTTGAGTTTGGCCGACGACCACTATGGTCCGTTTGGTTGTGTTGGCTCGTTTAGAGCAAGCCGAGACCCTAGAGGTCTCGGGTGGACCCACGATCTTTGTTTGAGTATAACATTGACCCGGGTTGACTTGGTAAATCAACCCGTAAGTGTGTTGTGTATTTGGTAGTCATTTATACTTGTCGGATTGTTTTGTTGTCGTGATTATTTGTTTGAGCTTGAAGTGGTACTTGGACTTGTGGTATTATTTTTGGAGATGTGTTGACGATAAGGATATGGAGACCGATTGTGAGACGGTCATTAGATGACGGAGATAGGTTAGTCGGGTGCCGTAGTCGGACCCTCATGTTGTAGCACGTGATATGGGATTGTTTGGACGGAGTTGATTTATATTGTGACTTGATTATATTGTTCTGGACTTGGACTATGAGCCGAGGGTCATGACTCGGACATGTGACCAAATTCTATGACTCGATAAATCTTTAAAGGTCGATATTAAAAATAAAACTCGTTATAATATTATTAAGAATATAATCGTTTATATACGTATATAGACGTGTTAAACGTGTGTATATATATATATATATATATATATATATATATATATATATATATATAAATGCGTATATTAATAATAAAACGATCACGAGTAAACGTATAATAATAAAACGATAGTTGTTATACTATGAAAATAGTGTAGTAAATGTCGGGATATTATTATAAATAATAACTATATAAATAATGACGAAATATACGTCGGATAACTAATAATTAAAAATGTGGTTTTGTTTATAAAACTAGAAACTTATCGAGTTATACGAATTTTGGGCCTTTAAAGTCCAAGTGGGCTTTATATTGCGACTTCGTGTTGTCACGGATATATGACGGTTAACATAAACATTTTATATATCGAATGACTCATTCTAGATCGAGTTATTTGACGGTATAAAATGGGTATATTGATGGGCATCGTATCCCACGACGCCCATAGGATGTGGTATATATTTTAGGGTAATGAATTACTATATGTCTCGTGGAATTTGGCCGATTCGACGATATATATAAGAAATTCATTGGACTACGATATATATCCAATAGAAACTTATGTGCAACGTGTTTTAGGTTGGGTATAATCTTGGAACGATATATTACGTAAATAAATATGGGAGATTATCAAATCGACGGATTTGATAAGCTTCAATAATTATTTAAATAATATATTGGGCTAACATTAGACCTATAGTAGTCTTATTATTGTTCCTTGTTGTGGCTTTTGGGTTTGTGCTGTATCGACCCTCCACCCGTATGGATACCAAACATCGAATTTCAAATGAATATGAAGTTAATTCGAGAAAAGGGATATTTTGGAAAGTAAAATGGAATACGTTTGGGAATGGGAATATTTGATTTTGAGGAAATGATTTCTGAATGGGTTTGATATTGTTAGGAAGTGCCGAGTCTGTAGTCGCCGTTACGTGAGTTGCTTGAGATTTCTTACGTCTTTCTTCTATCATTACTTTTGAGGATTTCTGGACTTGAGGTGAGTCATAGCCCCACTTTTACTCTTGAACTTTGTTTTCAATACTTGGGGTGAGAAACGTGCAAATGTTTTATGTGGACTATTATCGCTTTGTTTATTTAAAACTTGCTATGCTTATAGAACTAGGTAGGATTTAGCGAGGCCTAGTCCCGAACTAGGTAAGCTATTGATTTGGTTATTGAGCGAGGCCTAGACATGAGCTAGGTAAGCTATTGTTTTGGTTATAGAGCGAGGCTTAGTCCCGAACTAGGTAAGCTATTAAATTGTTGTTGTGCGAGGCCTAGTCCCGAACTAGGTAAGCTATTGGACGGATTATAGAGCGAGGCCTAGACTTGATCTAGGTAAGCTGTTAAATTGATGAATTTGAGCTATAGCGTGCACCTATAGGGTTGATTTGATTTGATTTGATTTGGTTGGATATTTTGGTTGGATGATTGAGGCCTAGTCTAGCTAGCAAGCGTTTTGCGTATATGTCCACTATATTGAATTATGAATCCAAACCTATGATCTCACCAGCGAAAGCTGACTTTTAGCACGTTTTCTCAGGTAATTAAGTGATGCTATGCGGATGCTTGGGAGTGGAGGCTTGGCATTTGGCACCGGTTATGGATCTATGTTTTCTAAAACTCTGATAACTATTGTGGACCTATATTTATTTCTTTTGGGCCTGACTTTGGATGATTTTGGGATAATGTAAACTTTAAAACCCCGCGTGGTTGCATTTTACTTTGTTTACTTTATCTCGTTCTTTTATGTCTTGTGTTTGGATACCAATCCCCGTAGCACCCCGAAAACTTGTTGAGTCTTCCGCTGTACCAAATTTTGGGGGTGTTACACATGTCATTTGGTAATCACTGTTCTCTTGTGCATGTAGACCTTTCTTGGAATCTGATGACGGGCAATATCTCAAGTGTATGTGATTGCAGAAACTTAGATTACTTGGACATTAGTAGTAATCATTTTGTTGGAAAAACACTTAATTTTGGCCACCTCCCATATTTATTGTATTCAGATCAGTCTAACAATCATCTTAATGGAGAAATGAGTTGCCATTATCTACCAAGTGGACAATCAGAAACCAATGAACATAAGCGAAGAAAACAGCATGTACCCAGTTTGACCGTTTTTGTTCCCATTATCGTTGGACTTTGCTTCTTAGTGGTTGTGTATTTCTTTTACAGTCGTAAAAAGGCTACCACTAACAAAATACAGCCTGAAATCACAAAACATGGAGATGTGTGCACGATAATGAATTATGATGGAACAATTGCATATGAAGACTTCATCACAGCTACAGAGGATTTTGACCTCAAATACTGCATTGGAACTGGTGGCTATGGTAGTGTTTATGAAGCAAAACTGCCTAGCGGTAAAACATTTGCTTTGAAAAAACTTCACCGGTATGAAGCTAAGCAACCAGCATTCGACCAGAGTTTCAAGAATGAAGTCCAAGTGTTAACTAACCTGAGGCACAAAAGCATTGTCAAACTCTATGGGTTATGTTTGCATAATAGATGCCACTTCCTTGTATATGAATACATGGAAAAAGGGAGCCTATTTTGTGCATTGAGTGACGATGAATTAGCTGTTGAAATGGATTGGAATCAGCTTACATGCATCACGATTGCAATCAGCCTATAGTTCATAGAGACATATCAAGCAAAAACATTCTTCTAAACTCGGAAATGGAAGAATTTGTTGCTGACTTTGGAGCAGCCAGGCTGCTTGACCCCGATTCATCCAACCAAACAGTCATCGCAGGAACTTTGGGATACATTGCTCCAGGTAGTTCCTTCTACACTCCGTTATGCTTCTTAAGTTTAATTACGTCTAGCTAGTAGCAACTAAACTTTGCTAACATTTATTTTTTTTTTATTTTTATTTTTTTTTTGTATGTGATCATTTAGAACTTGCATATAGCATGATTGTGAACGAAAAATGTGACGTGTATAGCTTTGGAGTGGTGGCACTTGAAACAATTGGAGGGAAACATCCCGGAGAGCTTCTTTCATACTTCAACTCTTCTAGCAGCCAAGGTACAATGTTGGAAAGTATATTGGACCAGCGTCTCTCTTACCCAACAGACAGGCTGATAGAAAAGGAAATTTTGCGTGTTTGTCATGTGGTACTAGCATGCATACTCACAGATCCAAAGGCTCGGCCAACATTGAGAGAAGTTTCACAGGAACTATCACGTTGAGGGTATTATTCAGTCAATCTCAAAGCTTCCTCATATCCTGAAGTAGACCTGAACAGCTACACTTTTGAAGTTCTGCATATTGGTATAATATATTTAATTTTTTAAATATAAATGAAGTATTACGTTTAAGAAAATTTATTTCGTCATTTTTGGTCTTCTATAAAGCGATTTGTATAACATGTACCCGATTAGCCTGTGTCTGTGCCTGCCCGTTTTGCCATTATAAGTTGTATATTATTCAAAGAATGGTGGTGATCTTGTTGCCGTAAATCAATCTCCATAACTTTGCAATTAATCTCCATCACTTTTCCCCACCAATTAAAACATGCCTAAAAAGTCTTCCCAACTATTCCTTTCTCATGTTTAGTGCTTGTCTCCTCTAAAAAATGAATTCCTTTCTTTTTTGTAAAACACATTAGTTTACAACAACTTTGGGCCTTTTTGCAATATATTGTTTCATTTTGTCTTGTGTTAGTCATTATACTTTTGTGCATCTAGAGTTAGTAAAAAATGGCCTTTTTGCAACAACTTTGGGCCTTTTTGCAATATACTGTTTGGTTCATTTTTTGACTCGTTTTGTTCCTAGCTAAGTTTTCAATGCTTATCCTCTTGACTTGTTAATTACAAAAACAAAATCAGCCAAGTTTTAACTTTTAAGTTAGCTAATTGTATATTGAGCTCTACTATATGTCCAAATTTGCTTAATCATAAACACTGTAGTGTTTCTTTGGCAGCAAATTAAAAGACCGATTATTAGAAAAACTAATCACTTGTATAAAAAATCGTACATGCGAGACAACATTATGTGAATCCCACTTGAGTAATCTTGAACATCTTGAACACAATCATGCTATATGCAAGTTCTATATGATCACATATACCAAGTTATTGTTAGTGAAGATCTAATGACTTGTAGATATAAAATTAAGAAGCATAAGAACATGTATACATAATTAACGTACCTGGGGCAATGTATCCTAAAGTTCCAGCGATTACTGTTTGGTTAGATGAATCAGGATCAAGCAATGGCTGCCCCAAAGTCGGCAACAAATCCTTCCATTTCCGAGTTCAAAAGAATGTTGTTACTTGATATGTCCCGATGAACGATAGGTGGATTGCAATCATGATGCATGCAAGCCAGAGCATGTGCGACATCTTTTATAATATTCACCCTCTTCATCCAATCCACTTTAACAGCAAGTTCATCATCGCTCAACGTGCAAAATAGGCTCCCCTTTTCCATGTATTCATATACAAGGAAGTTGCATTTGTTATGCACACAAAAACCGTAAAGTTTCACAATATTTTTGTGTCTTAAGTTGGTTAACACTTGGACCTCATTTTTGAAACTCTGGTTAAATATTGGTTGCTCAGCCTCAAACCGATGGAGTTTTTTCAACGCAAAAGTTTTACCGCTAGGTAGTTTTGCTTCATAAACACTACCATAGCCACCAGTCCCAATGCAGTATTTGAGGTCAAAATCCTCTGTGGCACTGATGAATTCTTTATATGCAATTGTTCCATCATAATTCAATATCGAGCACACGTTTCCATGTTTTATAATTTCTATATGTATTTTATTTTCGGTAGCCTTGTGACAACGGTAGCTTACATAACCAAGAAGCAAGAAGCATATCCCAACAATGACCGGAAGAATAATGGCCGAATGGTGGACTAGTTTGTTACTTTGCTCATGTTGTGTGAAATGATTATGAGACTCATTTAAGAATTCCAAATAATAAAATTCCCATTGACTAAGTGATTCTCCATCAAAATTATTACTACTAAGGTCCAAGTAGTCTAATTCATTGCAAAATTTTAGTGTTGTGACGACTCCAGTCATATGATTTCTAGATAGGTCTAGATGCTTTAAACTACATGGAGTATGAAATGACAAGCCTCCTGACAAGTGGTTTGATGACAAATCAAGATAAACGAGTTGTGGTAACATTCCAAATTCAGGATGAACAGGACCCACAAGACTGTTATGATTTAGGTCGACATGCTCTATGTTCATCAAGTTTGTTATATATCTAGAGGAATGATGCCACTAATGTTATTCGTGTCAAGCTTTATAATTTTCAGTGCACTTGGATTATGAAAACTTGATAGAATAGGACCACTGAGATTGTTGTCACCAAAGTTCAGTACCTCTAAGTTTTGCAAGTTACTTAGTTCTTGTCGGATGGAGCCATTTAGTTTGTTTGTTCTCAAGTCCAGAAGGGCAAGATTAAACATGGAACCAAGAGATGAAGGGATAGGACCAATAAAATAGTTTCGGCTAAGATCCAGGTAGGTGAGATCAACCATGGAACCAAGAGATGAAGGGATGGGACCAGTAAAGTTGTTTCGACTAAGATCCAGGTAGGTGAGATCAACCATGGAACCAAAAGATGAAGGAACGGGACCAGTAAAGCTGTTTCGACTAAGATCCAGGTAGATGAGATTAACCATGGAACCAAGAGATGAAGGGATAGGACCAATAAAATAGTTTCGGCTAAGATCCAGGTAGGTGAGATCAACCATGGAACCAAGAGACGAAGGGATGGGACCAGTAAAGTTGTTTCGACTAAGATCCAGGTAGGTGAGATCAACCATGGAACCAAAAGATGAAGGAACGGGACCAGTAAAGTTGTTTCGACTAAGATCCAGTTGGGTGAGATTGACCATGGAACCAAGAGATGATTGGATGGGACCAATAAATTGGTTTTGACTAAGATTGAGATATGACAAACTCTTCAAGTTCCCTATCCAAGATAGGATAGTACTCGTGAAATTGTTTCCAGAAAGATCAAGTTCTACTAATTTGGTAAGATTAGTGAGTGAAACAGGTAACGTACTGCTTAGATTGTTCCCACGAAGTGAAAGATGGGTCAGATTTGATAGCATACCAATGTGTTCTGGAATGCTTCCTTCTAAGCGGCAGCTTTCAATAACCATGCGATCAAGGTTCGGAAATGAAGAAAAGCTAAGGATCCGAGATCATGAGGAAATTCATAATAATAGTTACCACAATTAAACTCTACTGGAATGACAACACTTCCTGCTTCATTGCAAGTGATTTCGTACCAAGTGCAATGATTTGAAGCATTTATACCCCGCCAATCCGCTAGAGCCTTTGCTTCTAACGATTTGTTGAAATTATTAGCATTCGTATGCGATAATACAATAAGAAGGATCATAAGCAAATAAGTAAAAATGCGCATATGATCACATGTAATAACATTCTTGAAGGTAATAGACAACATTATTAATGTTTGTTTATTTATCAAAAACTACTGAAAATTAATCATGATATGTTAGTATATATTCATGCACAAAATCCTTTATTTTTCCAAGTCAATAGCATAGAGTAAACGTTAGTCAATAACAAGTTTCTTTGTGGAAAATTTCTAACCCATCCTAAGGGTTGGGCAGCTTTCACCTTAAAACAAGTGGTTCATGTATTTTTTTCAGCTTTTGTAGTTTTATCTTTTATTACAAAAAGACTTTGTTATTAGCAAAAAAGTATCTTCTATAAACAATATAGTTTCCATTCCAAGTATGAGACTTATAATAATCTATTATTGTGAATTTATATTTTTTGTCTTTTTACTCAAGGAATTTAACCACAGTAAACAACTATTTCATGATTATGGCATGAAAATGTTCAATTTCTCAAACATCTTCATAATTTAATGCTTTAGATATGAGATTTCATAAAGCTTTAAGAGGTCTACCAAAAGATTTATAAGTTGGTCACATGAGTCAATTGCGAGTTTATTACACGATATTGTACGTTGATCTCATCTCTAAATTATAGCTAAGTGAGCATTTAGTGCTCTTTCTTTATTACTAACAACCTTATATGTGCAAGTTCTCATGCACTTAATTCCGAAAAAGTTGATTACTTTAATAAAAACACCTACATCATTTTAAGTTATTGGACCAAGACTTCACAAATGAAAATCTTTAAAAATTGGGCTATCAAACACGTTTGGGCGATGGGTTACTTCTCATAAAGCCCACCACCACAACAACTATAAAGTGAATCGTAACCCTAAAAACTAAAAACTAACGCATGCACAACAACACGTTACAATCATCAAGTAGGTATTATATTCATTCATAGTCAAGTTTAGTATTTTCACTTTATCAGATCGATGAATGTTGTGTGTGTACGTGTTGATCTTGCTGATTTGGAATTGTTTTTTAATAGCTGTTGTTGTTTTCATGAATATGTTATGCATATTTAGCAATTAGTACAATGTTATTTTTCGGTATTATAAGCGTAGTGTCATTCATCCATGCATCACCACTGCAAATAGTAAATTCCTGATCCTATATACAAATATGGCTAGTAATTTAAGATCAGATTTAAACATATATTTTGGTGTGAGTTTCTTAAATGAACAACACCTTTCAACAATAACACTTAAAAACATGATGTCACAACTTTAGAAGCAAAAACGAACGAGAGCAAAAGCAACACAAGACATATTTTGTTCTTACGTCTTCATTCATTCTGTAGATGGAATCATCATAAATCTTCAACATGTACCATGAGTTCAGCACCAAACTTATTCAAGTCAAGCCAACCAAACATAAAAAATTGCAGTAAATATATTATAGTATCTACAAGCAGAAAGCAAAAACATGATGTAGGAGAAAAACTTAAAAAGTGGAGGAATATTTTCGCATGTTGCCGTAAATCAATCTCCATAATTTTCACATGTTGTTGACTTGGTGTGGAGGAAGCAAACCATCACTTTTCTCCACCAATTAAAACATGCCTAAAAAGTCTTCCCAACTATTCCTTTCTCATGTTTAACAGTTATGCTTGTCTCCTCTAAAAAATGAATTCCTTTCTTTTTGTAAAACATATTAGTTTACAACAACTTTAGGCCTTTTTGCAATATACTGTTTCATTTTGTCTTGTGTTAGTCATTATACTTTTGTGCATATGGAGTTAGTAAAAAATGGCCTTTTTGCAATATACTGTTTTGTTCATTTTTTTACTCGTTTTGTTCCTAGCTAAGTTTTCAAAGCTTATCCTCTTGACTTGTTAATTACAAAAACAAAATCGGCCAAGTTTTAACTTTTAAGTTAGCTAATTGTATATTGAGCTCTACTATATGTCGAAATTTGCTTAATCATGAACACTGTAGTACTGTTTCTTTGACAGCAAATTAAAAGACCGATTATTAGAAAAACTAATCACTTGTATAAAAAATCATACATGCGAGACAACATTATGTGAATCCAACTTGAGTAATCTTGAACATCTTGAATTTGCTTCATTTGTTTACTTTTGAAGTAAAAAAGAAATGTGGTGTTATTATTGGATAAGATGACACTAACAGTAAAGGCCCCAGTGGCCAAATTATTCAAAAAAGCTTTGTGGATGGGTTAGAATTTTTTCACAAAGAAGCTTGTTATTATTCACTGACGTTTTCTCATTAAGCTCCATTATTAATCTGGAGTGTTTTTGAGTTTTAACAATCAAACAAACATTAATAATGTGTCCTATTTCCTTCAGAAATCTTACTGTTCATATGCACACTATCACTTACGTGCTTATGATGTTCATTTTCATGTTAGCAAAAACCAGTGCTAATGATTTCAATAAATCTAGAGAAGCAAAAGCTTTGCATGCAACTAATTGGTGGGGAGATAGAAATGCATCTTCAGATCATTGTAATTGGCCTCATATTAGTTGCAATGAAGACAGAAGTGTCATTTCAATAGACTATTTCTGTGATGATAATGAAGATCTAGGCGATCTGAGAAGCCTCGACTTCGCTTCATTTCCAAAAATTGAGAGACTTTCTATTGACAAATGCAAGCTTAATGGGAGCATCCCAGAGCAGATTGGTTTGCTATCCAACCTAACATCTCTTTCGCTTTATAGTAATCATCTCTCAGGTACATTACCTGCCTCGTTTACCAATCTCACCCATTTGAAATACCTTGATCTTTCTGATAACTATCTCACAGGTGAAATACCTGTCTCGTTTACTAATCTCACCCGTTTGGAAAACCTTTCTCTTTCTGATAACTATCTCAGAGGTGAAATACCTGTCTCGTTTACCAATCTCACCCGTTTGAAATACCTTTTTCTTTCTAATAACTATCTCACAGGTAAATTAACTGTCACGTTGGCCAATCTCACCCATTTGAAATACCTTGATCTTTCTGATAACTATCTCACAGGTAAAATACCTACCTCGTTTGCCAATTTCACCCGTTTGGAAAACCTTTATCTCTCTAAAAACTATTTCACTGGTATTCTCCCAACTCAGATTGTAAGTTTGAAGAATTTATATCATCTAGATCTTAGTCGTAACAACTTTATTGGTCAAATCCCTTCATCTTTTGGTTCAATGGTTAATCTCACCAACCTGGACCTTCACGCAAATCATCTGAATGGATCAATCCCAGCTGCACTTATAACTAACTTGCATAAGCTTGAAACGTTGGACCTGAGTTATAACAATCTTGATGGTCCAATTCCCTCAAGAGCTTATTTACATGTTTCCTTCACAAGTTTAAGAGACCTCCAACTTTCTCATAATAATTTCAATGTTTTTATTCCATCTCAGCTAGTGAGGTTGCGGAATTTGGTTACGGTTGATTTGAGTCAAAACCAGTTAATGGGTTCGATCCCATCATATCTTGGTTCCATGGCCAATCTCACCAACCTAACCTATCTTTCATTTAGTGGGAATCTACTCACAGGCAAGTTACCAGTTTCGCTAACCAATCTTACAGAATTAGAAAACCTTGATCTTAGTGGAAACAGCTTTACGGGTTTCATCCCACCAGCTTTAGGATCCATGGCCAATCTCAATTTTCTCGACTTGAGCGACAACAATCTTGATGGTCCAATTCCGTCAAGTTTTAGCAACCTAAGCCAACTGCAATTTTTAAACCTTGCCATGAACTGCATCAGTGGATCCATTCCGTCAAGTTTTGGCAGTCTAAGCCACCTGCAATTTTTAAACCTTGCCATGAATTCTATCAGTGGTCCTATTCCTCTATATATAGCATATTTGATGAAATTGGGACATTTAGACCTTCATCATAATCGTCTTGTAGGAGTTATTCATCCAGAATTTGGGAAGATCCCGTATCCTCATTACCTTGATTTATCATCAAATCAGTTGTCAGGAAACATGTCATTTGGTAATCACTGTTCTCTTGTGCATCTAGACCTTTCTTGGAATCTGATGACGGGCAATATCTCAAGTGTATGTGATTGCAGAAACTTAGACTACTTGGACATTAGTAGTAATCATTTTGTTGGAAAAGCACTTAATCAGGGCGACTTCCCAAATTTATTGTTTTCCAATCAGTCTCAGAATCATCTTAATGGAGAAATGGGTTGCCATTATCTGACAAATGGACAATCAGAAACCAAAGAACATAAGCGAGGAAAACAACACGTACCCCGTTTGACTGTTTTTGTTCCCATTATCGTTGGACTTTGCTTCTTAGTGGTTGCGTATTTCTTTTACAGTCTTAAAAAGGCTACCACAAAGAAAATTCAGCTTGAAGTCACAAAGCGTGGAGATGTATGCTCGATATTGAATTATGATGGAACAATTGCGTATGAAGACTTCATCACAGCTACAGGGGATTTTGACCTTAGATACTGCATTGGAACTGGTGGCTATGGTAGTGTTTATAAAGCAAAACTGCCTAGCGGTCAAACATTTGCTTTGAAAAAACTTCACCGGTATGAAGCTAAGCAACCCGCATTCGACCAGAGCTTCAAGAATGAGGTCCAAGTGTTAACCAGCCTAAGACACAAAAGCATTGTGAAGCTCTATGGGTTTTGTTTGCATAACAAATGCAAATTCCTTGTATATGAATACATGGAAAAAGGGAGCCTATTTTGCGCTTTGAGTGACGATGAATTGGCTATTGAAATCGATTGGATGAAGAGGGTGAACATAATCAAAGATGTAGCCCATGCTTTAGCTTACATGCATCACGATTGCAATCCGCCTATCGTTCATAGAGACATATCAAGCAACAACATTCTTCTAAACTCGGAAATGGAAGGATTTGTTGCTGACTTTGGAGCAGCCAGATTGCTTGACCCCGATTCATCCAACCAAACAGTCATCGCAGGAACTTTGGGGTACATTGCTCCAGGTAGTACTTCTACACACTCTTATGCTTCTTAAGTATAATTACGTCTAGCTAGCAGCAGCTAAACTTTGCTAACATTCTTTTTTGTATGTGATCATTTAGAACTTGCATATAGCATGATTGTGAACGAAAAATGTGACGTGTATAGCTTTGGAGTGGTGGCACTCGAAACAATTGGAGGGAAACATCCCGGAGAGCTTGTTTCATACTTCAACTCTTCTACCAATCATGGTACAATGTTGGAAAATATATTGGACCAGCGTCTCTCTTACCCAACAGACAGACTAATCGAAAAGGAAATTATGCGTGTTTGTCATGTGGCATTGGCATGCATTCTCACAGATCCAAAGGCCAGACCAACCATGAGAAACGTGTCACAGGAATTATCACGCGCGTTGAGGATATCATGATCAGTTCAGTCTATCTTAAAGCTTTATTAGATGCAGAACAATATATAGAACACGCTTACAATGTTTATCTCCTTTCATATTCAGCATAAGTTTACGTCGTCCCAACTGCATGTATACGATACTGAATAAAGTTATTTTGTTAAAATGCTTTTGTATTATAATGCTAATTTAAATACATAATGTACTATTGTTTATCTAGATACTTAACTACACTATCTCATTTTCGGATTATGTAGCATATGCCAAAGTACTTCAGCAATGAACTTTTTGAATGGCTTGCTAATATAAAGCACGTGGACATATTCCTTAGTGGTTTCCAAACAGACACCACCATTTCATGCTTGGACCTCGGTACAGGCCTTCTACGATCTCCAATGCTGAAAAACGTATAAGCCTGATTTCTTTTAACTAAACCGCCCCGTAGTGGCCTGAACGGAAGAGCTTTGTATTCAGGGTCCATATGAATACCATTAGCCGCCTCGAATCAAACCATTGTTGCCCCTGATAATAACTCTTCTTTTTCTGACTCAAATCAAGAATAATAGATTTTTGGAAACCACAATGAAAATATCGTTTATACTTGTGGAGCCAATAATTGTTTTTAAGATATTTATATAACAATGTATGGTTTGTAATAAAAGCTTAAGTGCTAAGGCATGAAAAGTATACGAATTGAAACAACTTATTTTGAGTATTTATTTGATGCAACATGACATTTGAAAATATAGCATTAATTTTGGAGAAAGCAACTTATTTTGACTAAAGTTTCTTCTTTGCCATTGACTTGGAAAAGTAGAAGGTTTTGGCCTTTTGGGTATGCATATTATCTGTAGCAAATATATATTCTGATTTTTCACTACTTTGTTGGCCATTAAACAAATAACATCAATAATGTGTACTACTTCCTCCAAAAATCTTACTTTTCATATGCACAGTTTCACTTATATACTTACAATGCTCTTTTTCGTGTTATCAAAAACAACTGCTAATGATTTCAGCAAATCGTTAGAAGTAAAAGCTTTGATTGCAACGAATTGGTGGGGGAGATAGAAATGCTTCTTAAAATCATTGTACTTGTGACGACTTCATATATATTTCAATAAGTAGTATATACTAGTCGGTGTGCTCGCGCGTTGCTGCGGGATCACGATAAATGTGTTCGTTTTTCTTATATCTGGCCGGCATATCCTAAAAAATACGAAATGAATTGAATGTTTGCCAAATATATTGAAATGTATTGAAGTCTTGAAAGTTATGCATATTTATATTCGTTTTCATTGGGAAAATTATTTCGTGAAATAATGGCGCAAGTTTCATAATTTTTCGAGTCCGTTTGCTATGTCGTTTGGACACCGAAGCGTTTATAGTGAGAAGTTTATTACGTTGGCAGATTTGGTCCTTTGAGTTATATTACAATTCTTACCCTACATTTTCATAATAACAAAACTACCCTACACTTTTTCTTAATATAAATAACCTTTCAATCTTCATTTTATTCATTTTCCACTAATAATAAAACCCACACACCACTCATTATCTCTCTCTCTACCCCGCCGGATCTTCAAACATTCCGGCCAAAGCACCAGCAGATTCCGGCCGGTCACCGGAATAATTTTTCCGGCGATAAGCTTTCTTTACCCAATCGATAGATCGAAGACTTTTACATATTTCTGGAGGAGTTGAGCACCCGACTCCCACCACATCACCGTTACGCGCCACCCTCCTTTCAGCCGTTCACCACCGAGACCACCACCTTCATCCACCATCACTTTTCCGATGATAAAACCACCACACGCGCCTCCCGTTTTACTTTTCTTGAAATTATACGAAACCCTAACTTTTATAAATCTTTGATAAATCGTTTTTGTTGTTGAATATTTTATAAAACCCTTTTTATAAATGTTTTAATCATGCTATAAATCGCTTGGATCCCGTTCTGTCGCGACTCGGTCGACTCACCGAGTTGACTCAGCAACTCGCTTCTTGTTGTTATTTGATGATTTGAGGTACTTATTGTTGCTTTTAGCCTCGGTTTAGATTGAGGTCCTTGTAATTTTTAGCCTCGGGTTTATATATATATTGCACTTTTATGACCGAGCTTCTTATAATTTTTTTGACATTTTATTTCAAATCTACTGCTGTAGGATCGTCGGAATGTTCGGCTGTTGCGGCCATCGACTGTTGTGTTGCCGGAATTATGTTGTTTCTTTTTATGATTTGTTATAAAGTTTGTCGTATAATTTTTATATAAATTTTTTTTGTTTTATTTTTTATGTAATTTTTTTTGTTTATTTTGTTATGTAATGTATAATATAATATAACGGGAACGGTACTTGTAACAGTGTGGAACAGTGCTTGTTTGGAGGCACTGTTTTCTGCTTTTTAGTATATAGAGTAATATAGCCGCAAATGCTTTAACACACTTTCATAACTTCTATTCGTATATCATACATATATTTTGGACCTACAGTTTGTTGAATATGAAATGAGGTGGACTAGGCATGTTTTATATATACATATTCATGACAAAAATATTGAAACTGTATACATTATAAGTAAGGTGATTGTACTCAAAATGACGATGCTGTGAGATCGGAGACTGAATGATGCCCTCAACATGATAACTCCTGAGAAACTTCTCTCATTGTTGGTTGGGCTTTTGGATCTGTGAGAACGCATGACCATGCCACCTGACCAACACGGATGATTTCTTTCTCAATTAGCCTATTGGTCGGATAAGAGAGTCGTTGGTCTAATATATTTTCCAACATTGTACCACGATTTGTAGAATAGCTGAGAGATGACAGGAGATCTCCTGGATGCTTACCTCCAATTGTTTCAAGAGCAACCACTCCAAAGCTATAAACATCACATCTTTCATTCACAATCATGCTATATGCAAGTTCTATATGATCACATATTCCAAGTTATTGTTAGTGAAGATCTAATGACTTGTAGATATAAAATTAAGAAGCATAAGAACTGTGAGCCAAGTAATCTCGATGTTACTTTGAAGAAAACGTGAAGGACCAAAAGTGAAGATTAGAAAGTTAATAACTACCAAAGTTAGTTAAATTAGTTATGTAAAAGTCAACTCTAGAATTCTGTAAAACTAGGAAGGGACATGTCGATTCATGCATGCCTTTTAGGAAGAGTTGAGTCGTTTGGCCTTGTGTCTATTCGAACCAACACAATGGTTCATCACAACCATTGGAAAACTATAAGTACTAGTTATCATGTAACATTATATTGGTTAGACAAATAATATAAGTTATCTTTAGTTATTTTGTTTGCAAATCTTATTTGACTCAACCATATAACCGAATACATTCATATTACATTCATATACACGGCTGGGACAACAATTGGCATCAAGAGCCTTGTTGGAACACCTCTCGTTACACCATCAAAACAGAACCAGAAAATTCAGAACCTTGTATCGAGACAGAAACCAAAAACAGAAACAAAACCCACGCTGAAAAACTTGTTTTTCAGGAACAACGCATACCCTTGAACTTTGTTAACATTAGAAGGGTTGCCTAGATAACTTAGGGACATAAGAAAGTCATATACAACTTTCTTTGTGTCGTATTTTCCAAACAGGAAGGACACCAAACCGAAGTGGTGCCTTGTTTTGTTGTGATCATTCGTATGCGACAACAAAACTAGAAAAGAAGAGAACAATTGTTTTTTGAAGATTTCTTGTTGGTGTATTGCATACAACAACAAGAACGTACTTTTTGGTTTATAACAACGCAACAAGGGAAGGAAGTAAGACGTCGAAAGGTTTGTGTATCTATCGAGACACACAAGGAAAGTAGAAGCGCAAGAAATCTTGAAAAAGGCGTTGCTTGGGCTGAAATTTGAAGGTATACCGAATAACAAAACAATCAAGGATTGTTTGGATGTTGGCAATACAAAGAGCAACAACAATATTGAAGAATACGTGACTTGATCACTCGCTACACAAAATACCGATTAGGGTATTAAGGTTGTTGACATACGGTGTGGACAAAAGAAAAGAACGAAAGGAAGTATTGTGGAACAACGTGACATAGGAGACAAGCAACAGCGGAATGACAAACAAAAATCACTTTTGTTTAGACGTTGGTAGAATACCGTAGGGTATTAAGGAAAGGAAAAGAAGAAGGAAAGCAACCGAGTTGCTGTTTTGGCAGAAGAATACCGCGGGTATTTTTTGAAGAAAAAGACTTGGAACAAAGAAAACAACGACAACAACTTGAAGTTGATCGTGGCCAAAAACACTTAGGGTGGATTTGGAGGATAGCCGAGATATAACAAGGATCTAGGGCACGTAGTAGGAACCAAGTCGAGAAGGAAAAAGGAAGAAACAACGTGAAGTTTGGTTAGTATACAAATCAGCCGAACTTGGAAGGAGACGTGGAAAGAAATAACGTGGTTGATATAACTCTAAGTATCGACACACAAGTGGGAACATCATTGTGTTTTAAACACAACATACGAGGTCACGAATTCATCATTTGGATTTCAATTATACTTTATAGTATAGATATTTTTCACATTATTAGGAAATCCCGAGAACTATATATTGATCCCGTATTACTAGGATTCCCGGAAAACTATTTCTGTTCCCGTAGTAGTAGAAGTACCATATTGGTTAGAATTCCCATACGATCAGAAAGTGAAGATCTTAAATACTTTTAAGATGGCCGGTGACGATTCAAACACATCAAACACTACACTTAAACCCACGACACCCATTGCACAATATCAATGCCCTAAACTCAAAGACATAAACTACACAGTTTGGGCTATACAAATTAAGATTATATTGGAGGCACATGGTTTATGGGAGACAATAGAAACTAAGGAAGATACGCAATTATATGATAAGAAAGATAAGGCAACAATGGCCTTACTATATCAAGCGTTGACCGAGGATGTGATATTACAAGTAGCAAATTGCAAAACGTTAAAAGAATTATGGGAATCATTGAAAAGGAGACACGTTGGAGAAGAAAAAGTGCAACAGGCACAATTACAATCACTAATGATAGGATTTATTGCCCTTCAAATGAAGGATGAAGAAACGGTGGATGCATTTACAAACAAACTTAACAGTTACAAAACTAAGGCAAAAGAATTAGGAAAGACCTTGGATGAATCACATTTAGTACGAAAACTATTAGACTCCACACCCGATAGATTCATTCAGATAGTAGCATCCATAGAACAGACAAATGATCTCGACACCATCACTTTAGATGAGATCACTGGAAAACTTAAGGCATTCTAGGAAAGGATAAAACTCCGAAAAGGAGGACAAGCAGAAAGCCAGGATAACCTATTATTCGCACAAGGCGAACACTCTAGAAATAGGAAACGATTTAACAAATATAGGGGTAGATCAAACTACTCACAACGAAACTGGCAGAATAGAAATAAAGATAACTCGAACGGAGAAAATTCAACTCACAACAACAAACCCAACAAGTATAGAGGTGAGTGGAATAAGAAGAAAGTAAAATGTTTCAATTGCGGGAAACATGGACATTTTAGGAGAGAATGTAGAAGTAAATCAACAACTCAGGAACAGTCAAACCTTATCTATGAAGACGATGAACCATCACTGCTAATGACTACGCACGAAGAAGTATTGTTAAATGAAGGACAAATACAAACCGGAAAGTATGCTACATCAGATGCTAGCATACGGTATTTAGATAATGGTGCAAGCAACCATATGACAGGAGCCAAGAGTCATTTTAAAGATATTGACGAAAGCATCATTGGACGCATTCGTTTTGGAGATGGATCGTATGTAGAGATAAAGGGTAGAGGTTCTATATTACTAGGATGTAGAAACAAGGAGCAAAAGATAATATCAGATGTTTACTACATACCAAACCTCAAGAGCAACATACTTAGTCTAGGACAGCTTACTGAAATAGGTTGTAAGATCATCATGGATGGAAACAAGCTGACTTTGTATGATAAGAATAAGAAGTTGTTGATGAAGGTAGAAAGGTCAAAAAATAGACTTTACAGTATTAGACTATAGATAGAAGCACCTATATGCCTCTTAGCAAATGTGGATAACCAAGCATGGTTATGGCAGGCTAGATTGGGTCATCTGAACTTTGATGATATCAACAAGATGACAAGAAAGGGTCTAGTAGAAGGAATACCAAGAATAAATCATACAGGACAAGCATGTGATGCATGTTTATTAGGAAAACATAGCAGAACACCATTTCCGAATCAAGCTAAATTCATATCGAAGAACCCATTGGACTTAGTTTATGGAGATCTTTGTGGTCCCATAAGTCCAACAACACATTCCAGAAAGAAACTCATCTTCTTACTAGTAGATGACTGTACACGTTATATGTGGGCCTATTTTCTAACATTTAAGGATCAGGCCTTCAACACATTTAAGGAATTTAGACAAAAGATTGAAATGGAGTTAAGATTGAAGTTAAGAATGCTAAGAACAGATAGAGGTGGTGAATTTACATCAAATGAATTCACTAAGTACTGTAAAGAGAATGGAATAGCAAGACAGTTAACAGCACCATACTCACCGCAACAAAATGGAGTAGTTGAAAGAAAAAATAGAACGGTGTTATCAACTACTAGGAGTATGATGAAAGCAATGAAGTTACCCTTAACTTTTTGGGCAGAAGCAGTCAAGCATGCCATTTATATTCTAAATAGGGTACCTACACGAGCACTAGAAGATAAAACACCATATGAAGCACTCTACAACAGAAAACCAAACCTGAAAAACCTTAGAATATTCGGATGCACAGCTTATGCTAAGATAACGATACCTCACTCGAAGAAGTTGGACGACAGAAGCATACCGATGGTTTATTTAGGAGTAGAGGAAGCATCAAAAACTTGTAGGCTATATGATCCAGTAAGAAAGAAGAAACATGTTAGTAGGGACGTAAAGTTTATGGAAACAAAACCGTGGAATTGGGATAAAAAATGGAGATGATACGAGTACACAAGACACATTTTGAACTAGTTTTGTAGTAGACGAAATTGACAATGGAAATCCTACACCAATCAACATAGAAAACATTGATGACACGTATCATGAAGAGGATCACATACCAGATCCAGAATCACCAACTACACCACCAACATACACTTACGAACCCAACTCAGAAAGTGAAAGAGAAGCTACTATTAGTTCAATAGGAAGCTCATTACGAAGCTCAGAAAGATATGATCACAGACCAGTACGAGGTTTAAAGGATATCAATGAAATCTATCAACATGCACGTGAAGTAGAAACTCCAAGTTTATATTTCATAGAAGAAGAACCCCGTAACTACAAGGAAGCATCAAAAGATGAGAAATGGATTGAGGCCATGGAAATTGAATTAGATTCAATCAACAAGAACAACACATGGACTCTTACAAATTTGCCAGAAAATCAGAAGGCAATCGGACTCAAATGGGTTTATAAAACCAAGAGAGATGCAGAAGGAAAGATCATTAAATATAAAGTAAGATTAGTAGCAAAAGGTTATGTACAAGAACAAGGAATAGACTTTGATGAAGTATTTGCACCAGTAGCTAGAATAGAGACAGTTTGATTAATATTAGCACTAGCAGCATATCATGGATGGTAAGTACACCACTAAGATGTGAAATCAACATTTTTACATGGAGAATTGAAGGAAGAAGTATATGTTACACAACCTAAAGGTTTCATTCAGCAAGGAAACCAAGGAAAAGTATACAAGCTAACCAAAGCTTTGTATGGCTTAAGACAAGCACCAAGAGCTTGGAATGTGAAACTTGATCAAACCTTGAAGTCATTAGACTTTAAGAAATGTAATCTAGAACAAGCAGTCTACACGAAGAGAAGCAAGAATTCAACACTTATAGTTGGACTATATGTAGATGATTTAATAATCACGGGCACTCCAAAGAAGGAAATAGACTTGTTCAAATCCCAGATGGAAGAAAAGTTTGAAATGAGGGATTTAGGATTGCTAGCGTATTACCTTGGGATAGAAGTTACACAAACAGGAGGAGAGATTACAATCAAGCAAACTGGATACATTAACAAGATCCTAAAAGAAACAAGTATGACGGATAGCAATGACCGAAGCCACCATTGGATCCCAACACTAAGTTGGTCAAGGCGGAAGATGGAGAACCAATTGACGCAACTTATTACCGAAGCTTAATTGGAAGCCTCAGATACTTATTACATACAAGACCGGATCTTAGTTACTCAGTCGGACTACTCAGCAGATTTATGCAAGACCTGAAGGATCATCACCTGAAGGCAGTAAAACAAGTAATCCGATATGTCAAAGGAACAAAAGAACATGGAATAATATACAAGAAGGAAGGCGGCTGCAAGATTACAGGTTATAGTGACAGTAGCTATGGAATCAATACCGATCAAGGAAAATGAACTACTGGAGTCGTATTTTACTTTGGAGAGTCACCTATTACCTGGTGTACTCAGAAACAACCGACAGTGGCGCTCTCATCATGGGAATCAGAATTCATGGCAGCTACTGCAGCAGCATGTCAAGTCTTATGGTTTAAACGTTTACTTAGTGAACTAACTGGAATGGAAGAAAAAAGGATAACGCTCAGAGTCGACAACGTATCAGCAATAGCACTCGTAAAGAACACAGTATTTCATGGAAGGAGTAAACATATAGACATTCGCTATCATTTCATTCGGGAATGCGTAGAGAATGGTCATATAAATGTGGAACACGTTAGTGGAGAACCACAAAGAGCAGACATCTTAACGAAAGCTTTACCAAGACTCAAGTTTACAACTATGAGACAAATGCTCGGAGTTCAAGACCTTGGACAAAGCAACGATCAAGATTAAGGAGGAGAATGTGAGCCAAGTAATCTCGATGTTACTTTGAAGAAAACGTGAAGGACCAAAAGTGAAGATTAGAAAGTTAATAACTACCAAAGTTAGTTAAATTAGTTATGTAAAAGTCAAACTCTAGAATTCTGTAAAACTAGGAAGGGACATGTCGATTCATGCATGCCTTTTAGGAACAGTTGTGTAGTTTGGCCTTGTGTCTATTCGAACCAACACAATGGTTCATCACAACCATTGGAAAACTATAAGTACTAGTTATCATGTACATTACATTGGTTAGACAAATAATATAAGTTATCTTTAGTTTATTTTGTTTGCAAATCTTATTTGACTCAACCATATAACCAAATACATTCATATACACGGCTGGGACAACAAGAACATGTATACATAATTAACGTACCTGGGGCAATGTATCCTAAAGTTCCAGCGATTACTGATTGGTTAGATGAATCAGGATCAACCAATCTGGCTGCCCCAAAGTCGGCAACAAATCCTTCCATTTCCGAGTTCAAAAGAATGTTGTTACTTGATATGTCCCGATGAACAATAGGTGGATTGCAATCATGATGCATGTAAGCCAGAGCATGTGCGACATCTTTTATAATATTCACCCTCTTCATCCAATCCACTTTAACAGCAAGTTCATCATCGCTCAACGCGCATAATAGGCTCCCCTTTATCATGTATTCATATACAAGGAAGTTGCATTTGTTATGCAAACAAAAACCGTAAATTTTCACAATATTTTTGTGTCTTAAGTTGGTTAACACTTGCACCTCATTTTTGAAACTCTGGTTAAATATCGGTTGCTCAACCTCAAACCGATGGAGCTTTTTCAACGCAAAAGTTTTACCGCTAGGTAGTTTTGCTTCATAAACACTATCATAGCCACCAGTCCCAATGCAGTATTTGCTACAGATAATATTTGTTTCACCTACCTGGATCTTAGTGTCACCTGGGTAGTTTTGCTTCATAAATACTACCATAGCCACCAGTCCGATCCCTTTATTTCTTGATTCCATGGTTAGTCTCACCTACCTGAATCTTGGTCGAAACAACTTTATTGGTCCCATCCCTTCGTCTCTTGGTTCCATGGTTAATCTCATCTACCTGGATCTTAGTCGAAACAATTTTACTCGTCCCATCCCTTCATCTCTTGGTTCCACGGTTAATCTCACATATCTGGATCTTAGTCGAAACAACTTTATTGGTCCCATCCCTTCATCTCTTGGTACCATGGTTAATCTCACATATCTGGATCTTAGTCGAAACAACTTTATTGGTCTCATCCCTTCATCTCTTGGTTCCATGGTTAATCTCACCTACCTGGATCTTAGTCGAAACAATTTTATTGGTCCTTTCCCTTCATCTCTTGGTACCATGGTTAATCTCACACGTCTCCATGTTTTATAATTTCTATATGTATTTTATTTTCGGTAGCCTTGTGACAACGGTAGCACACATAACCAAGAAGCAAGAAGCATATCCCAACAATGACCGGAAGAATAATGGCCAAATGGTGGACTAGTTTGTTACTTTGCTCATGTTGTGTGAAATGATTATGAGACTGATTTAAGAATTCCAAATAATAAAATTCCCATTGACTAAGTGATCCTCCATCAAAATTATTACTACTAAGGTCCAAGTAGTCTAATTCGCTGCAAAATTTTAGTGTTGTGACGACTCCAGTCATATGATTTCTAGATAGGTCTAGATGCTTTAAATGACATGGAGTATGAAATGACAAGCCTCCTGACAAGTGGTTTGATGATAAATCAAGATAAACGAGTTGTGGTAACATTCCAAATTCAGGAACAGGAAAATCATAATAATAGTTACCACAATTAAACTCTACTGAAACGACACTTCCTGCTTCATTGCAAGTGATTTCATACCAAGTGCAATGATCTGAAGCATTAATACCCCGCCAACCAGCTAGAAAATTATTAGCAGTTGTATTTGGTAACACCAAAACAAGCATCATAAGCAAATAAGTAAAAATGTGCATATGATCACATGTAATAATATTCTTGAAGGTAATAGAGAACATTATTAATGTTTGTTTATTTATCAAAAACTACTGAAAATTAATCATGATTATATATATATATATATATATATATTGAAAAGTAAACTTCAAGATATGTTAGTATATAATGCACAGAATCCTTTAATTTTCCAAGTCAATAGCATAGAGTAAACGCTAGTCAATAACAAGTTTCTTTGTGGAAAATTTTTATCCCATCCTAAGAGTTGGGCTTAGCTTTCACCTAAAAACAAGTATTGGTTCATGTATTTTCTTCAGCTTTTGTATTTTATCTTTTATTACAAACAGACTTTGTTATTAGCAAAAAAATATCTTCTATAAACAATATATAGTTTCAATTCCAAGTATGAGAATAATAATAATCTGTTACTGTGAAATTTGTATTTTATGTGTTTTTACTCAAGGAATTTAACCATAGTAGACAACTATTTCATGGTTATTTGGCATGAAAATGTCCAATTTCTCAAACATCTTCATAATTTAATGCTTTTGAGTTATATGAGATTTTATAAAGCTTTAAGAGGTTTACCAAAAGATTTATAAGTTGGTCACATGACTCAATTATATACCTTTTTAAAAGTGTATTGTAATGGATGTACTAAGCATACTAAAAAAATAAATGGATGTACTAAGCATAAATGATGATGATGATGATATATGATTACTACCTATGGAACTTTTTTTTTTCTTCCAAATTCAAATTGCATATTTATTACACTATATTGTTTATCTCGTCTCTAAATTTATCTTATGCAAAATGGACTCGTGAAGCAAAGTGAAAATAAATTTGTCTAGTCACATTATAGCTAAGTGGGCATTAGGTGCTATTACTCTTTCTTTATTACTGACAGCTTTATATGTGCAAGTTCTCATGCACTTAATTCCGAAAAAGTTGATTACTTTAATAAAAACACCTACATCATTTTAAGTTATTGGACCAAGATTTAACAAATAAAAATCTTTAAAAATTGGGCTATCAAACACGTTTGGGCGATGGGTTACTTCTCATAAAGCCCATCACCACAACAACTATAAAGTGAATCGTAATCCTAAAAACTAAAAACTAACTCATGCACAACAACACGTTACAATCATCAAGTAGGTATTATATTCATTCATAGTCAAGTTTAGTATTTTCACTTTATCAGATCGATGAATGTTGTGTGTGTACGTGTTGATCTTGCTGATTTGGAATTGTTTTTCAATAGCTGTTGTTGTTTTCATGAATATGTTATGCATATTTAGCAATTAGTACAATGTTATTTTTCGGTATTATAAGCGTAGTGATTATAAAATGACAAGACATATTTATGTTTTAGATTATATATGCGTACAGATTAGATTCTTTTACCTACCGGTATGTGGTTAGCTATCAACCTAGAAGTTGTGGTATGTGAGGTTTATGTGAGATAGTAGTTGGTTTAATGATTTAAGTGCTTGAATAATTAGTCGTTTAAAAAAGAAAGTTAAATCGAACGCTATACTATACATTCACATCATTAGTTTAAAGTAAGAACTAAGGTAAATAAGCATTTCTGATAGTAAGTTTTGCATTCATACTCAGGGCATAACATTCCTCGAGCAACCGGATTCAATAAATCTACATCTACATCCTAAATATGGCGGTATATGTTAAACCTCTTTAACTCAGTTATAGGTACTCATTCCTCTTTTTTCTAAAATTTAACTTTTGGTTCATCTCAGGGTACAATACCTATTGAAATTGAAGCAAAAGAAGACGAGGACGCAAGAGTGGTAAGTGTCCATTGATAATTATGACATGAACAATATTTGTCTGTCAATTTTTATGCTATCTTTTCGCTTCAGGAATCTATTAAGCAAGGATGGGCTTATATAGCTAAGATTCTCTCAGAGCCCAACGGGAGGGAAGTTCTGGCCGAGGAACTTAAAAAGGCGGTCGAGGAGATTCTGCTGTCAAGGTTAAGGCTAGGGGTTTATATAGCTAAGATTCTATCAGAGCCCAACGGGAGGGAAGTTCTGGCCGAGGAACTTAAAAAGGCGGTCAAGAAGATTCTGTTGTCAAAGTCAAGGCTAGGGACTAAGGGAAGGGCAAATTATAAAGGAATAAGGATGCATGTCGACTAGTGTTAATATCTCATTCTTCACCTTTATATTACAGTCGATGATTCCTTCATCAAATATTTGGTGTAGAGTAATTAGTTTTAAAAATATCATTTTGATAGTTCTTTTAGGTGCCCTGGTACAAGTTTTTGTGATTTGTGTTTGTTAACAGTTTGAATTGAGTTCAATCGTTGGATTAATAAATTTGGTTATTACTGTTTGATTATTATAGTTTTGTACATGATTTATGCTACTGCAATATGTAGAAACAATATGAGTGCAACCAATATGGTGGTTTATGCTAAAGTTTATAAATGATGAATATGTTTAAAAAATGTAAACCATAATGAACATTCATTTCAAGCTTGTGGCATAACGAATTCTATTGAATATTTTCATAATTAAATGCACTTGAATTATATGAGAGTTCATAAAACTTAGAAATGGGTTTATACAAAGTAGAGATAGGTTTATAAAACAAAAAGGTTAAGTTAATATAAATCACCATTTGCAACAAAAAAATAATAAATAGAATAAAGCAAAAAGGTTTATAATTTAATCTCATAACACAACTATAAACTTTTAAAAAAAGTTTATCATAGTTGATGGCCTAAGCTTATGCTAATAATTCGTCTGATAAAAGCCTAAAAGAATGTTAGTAAATGTGAAAATTTTTGTTCACATTGTTTTCATTCGCTTATTGATAAATTAGGTGGCAGTTTTTACTGACTTAGACACATCAAAAAGTCGTTCGATTATTCTTACAATTATAAATATTTTGTTCTAAGATGTTGTAATTCTTTTTGTGAAGTTGTTTTCCATTAAATGAACTTTTTGAAAGGCTGGATACTATGTTCCTTAAATTCGTTACTTTCACATTAATGTTATATCACCATTCAACACACTATTTTTTAGGTGCTATCGTCACCACCACAGAAAATAATGCCCCACTTTATACCCCACAACACACACACACAAAAGACATTGGAACCACCGAATGAATGCCAAAAAAGAGTCTTGTCTCGTGGTTGGGGATCTTTTTATTAGGTTCGCGCGTAAAAATGCATGATGTTGGTGGTAGACCAACCACCATATTGACCGACCTAAGTTCTTTAATCGTTTACCTCGAAATTAGCAAATAAACAAAACCATTGGATAACAAAAGACAACTTGTGCTTAAAAGATAAGTAGTCTCAACTTGATCAACATTTTTTGTTGTTGTGAGGGAGTGTCGGGGCAAGGTATATTAATAGGAATTATGTATTACATCCATTAAGTTTAAGTTTTAATTGTTAGATTAATGTGTCTCGACTTAAAGTAAGCCAAAAATGTAAATAGGCATGAGTTAGGCAAAAAAAAAAAAAAAGGCGCGGCTTGTAGTAGGATCAGATTGTTTACGATCCAATGATTCTAGACCAATTATACTAAAATTAAAGTCCTACTACGATCCTGCTCGATTTCTATATGTGGATCGTGAGATCCTACAATCACAAATACACAAACAAAGTAAAACATTATATTTTCAGGAGACTAATTAAATAAAAACTCCTAACATTGGGTGTTCACAAATCAGGTAATACCCACATGATCTGAAAACTGAAACCAAACCGAATCGAAAGAACTGAACCAAATTGGTAACCGAACCGAATTAATATTCAATTTTCGGTTTGAATATGATTTTGGCAAAATGAAAACCGAACTGAACCAAAAACAGAATTCACATAAATATAAATATTTTTTATGCATCATATAAAGAAACCATTAAAGTTCGTTCCTAATATAAATATAACATTTTTTAATTTTGATTTTTTTCCCCTGAAAATCTATATAATTAAATGGAAAAAATATAAATAATGTAATTCGGGTTATTCGGGTGAACCCGAAAACTGAACAAAATTCAAAATTGATTTTCAGTTCACTTTAATTCAATTTGAATTCGGTTCGGTTTTACCCAAAAATTCTTTTAACCAAACCAAATATAAACCCTATAAGAGCACTAGGTGTAGAGCTCGCCATGTCTCGCCGAGGGTGACATGGCAGCTCGCCACAACTCGCCATGATACCACCCTAACTCGCCATATCTCACCGTAACCATCCTACTCGTGCAGACGGCGAAGCAAAATTGCTGACAAGTGGGACCCGAGCAATATAGATAAAAACGATTGATGCTTTTATTATTATTATTATTATTATTATTATTATTATTATTATTATTATTATTATTATTATTATTGTTTTTTAAACTATATCCCATGGTTATATTTCATGTTTTGAATGTAAATATTTTACCTTTTATCCTTTCGACATGGAGAAGATGACTTGCATGGACGGCTCACAGAGAAAGAAGAAAGAATGGAGTATTTTTTGCTTTTAAAAGTGCAAAGCGTGTGGAAGGCTATCGTTTAACAAGAGGAGCTTTAGGTTGTGGAAGGGTGGTATTATTTTGGACTATGTTGTTGGGCTGCTTGTTGGGTTATTTTTGCAAAACAAGGGACCATTTCTTTATCTCTTTAATTTGCTGGGAAGTTTAAAGTAGTGTAATTGTTTATCAAAGGAATGAAATTTAGTTGAGTTAAATGAATTAAATTTAGTTGAGTTAAAGTAGTGTAATGGTTTATCAAAGGATTGAAGTTTAGTATATATATATTTTTTCCTTTATTTTATGTTTCGTAAAGTTTTTTAATATGTTGTAATGTAATTTTATTTTTTATGAAATGAATTTTGTTTATTTGATAATTTGAATAAAAAAAACATAGTTGTAAGTTGATGTGTTTTAGTTCGTATAGGAATAATTAGGTTCGTTATAAGTTGATGTGTTTTAGTTCGTATAGGAATAATTAGGTTCGTTATAAGTTTTTAGTTCGTATCGTATTTTTTAGTATCGTACGTTTTTTTAAATATCGTTTTTTTTAGTTCGTATCGCATGTTTTTTACTTGGATGAAATAAAATTAGTATATTGTATTATTTTCTATAATTAGTGAAATGAATTTATTTTATTAAATGAAATAAATAAAAAAATAAAGTTGTAAGTGGTGGGGCTCAAATGAAGAAGTTGATGTTAATTGTTTAATGAATAGAGAGTTAGTTGTGAAGAGGTGTTGGGTGATGTGGCACACATAAAGCCTGAATGAAAAGGAAGAGCTCTTCATCTCCAGCTAGTGCTCTAACCGAACGATGAATACCCATGTGTACAATTTTTCCTATTGGATCAAGAATTAACAAATGAAAATCTTTATAAACATTGGGCTAATAAAAAAGTTTGGGCTAATGAGTTAGTTCACAAAGCCCATCACAACACCACCACCAAAAAACTGAATCGTAGCCCTAATTACTCATTCATTCACACACACACACATAGAGAGTTTGTTTCTACAACACTCTGTTTGAATCACACATACTTCTACACATATAGATCCAACAATCATCAAGTACGTTTATAAATCATTTAGATCCAATAACACTCTGCTTACTTTTTGTTACAGGTGCATATAAATTTTGTATTTCTTTTTTATATAGTTAGGTTTTAAAATGATATTTTTTAGGTTTTTTTATGTTATAATTTTTGTAAAAAAGTTATGGGTTTTGCTAAGAATCACATTTTTAACAAAACCCATGTTTTAAAATTTATATAATCAAACTCTATAAAAAAAAATTTGGGTTTTGCTAAAAAGTACATTTTTAACAAAACTCAGGTTTTATTTTATAAAAAATCATACAAAATAATGGGTTTTGCTAAAAATCACTTTTTTAACAAAACCCATGTTTTATTTTTTTTATTTTATTTTTATTTTTTTGAACAAAACCCATGTTTGAAATGTGGCAAAAGGAGGAAAGTATTGGAGTGATTCTGTATAGGCTGTGCGCGTTAGTGGTTTAGGATTGGAAGGTTAAGTAGTTGTGGTAGCTGTAATGAAAACCGGTTTTAAGATAGTTAAGGCTTGAAAACCTAGGTTTTTAGGTTTTGTTTTATGGTTAGAGGTCAAAATGTGGCGAAAGGAGGGAACTTTAGGACTGATTCTGTATTGGATGAGTGTGTTAGCTGTTTAAGATTGGAAGGTTAATTGGTAGTTGTAACAAAAATTAATTTGATAACTTATGAAAATCGATTTGATAACTTTTAGGACTGATTTTGTATACGATGTGTGTTAGTGGTTTAAATTTGGAACAATAAGTAGTAGTCTGTAATGAAAACTTTGCATATTAGTTTAAGGTTTGAAAATTATTGTTAGAGGTCGAAGTGTGGCGAAAGGGGGGAATTGTAGGATTGTTTATGTATGTGATGTGTGTTAGTGGTTTAAAGGGGTGTTTGTTTAAGCTTATTTGTGGGCTTATAAGCTTATCTGATTTCGATTTTAAATTCACTTGCTCGAATGTTTTGGTTTGTTGTGCTATTTTTGGGTTTATATAAGTTTATTATGTCATGATAAGCTTATGTAAACTCGTTTGAGCTTATGAAATATAAACCAAAATCAGATAAGCTCGTTAGCCCACAAATAATCTTAAACAAACACCCTTTAAGATTAGAAGCATAAGTAATTAGGTTTGAAAATGAAGTTTTTTTATAGTTAAGAGCTCGATATGTGGTGAAATGAACAAAGTTTTGAACTGATTTTGTATATGATGAGCATTAGCGGCTTAAGTTTGGAAGGAAAACCGATTTGATGACTTAATATTTTCAAGTTTGAATGAGTGCGTACAAGATATTTTGGAATATGAAGTTATTTGTTTTAGAAACTGATATGGATGTGTTTAGATGTTAGCTCAGGGTTATATCTAGCTGTATAAGAAGATATTAAGTTATGATATTTGTTTTAGTTAGTGAGCGAAATAGAGTGATTTGGTATACAATGACAATGAGAAATATTTTTACAAAATTGATTAATGTAACTACATTGAAGGATACGTTTTTGAGAATGTCTTATAATAATGCTTAGGATCTCAAAAAAACTTAATTAGTTATCTAACAAATGCCTGTGGACAAACGGGCATCGTTTAAAGTTTAGTTCTTTATTTTTGGTTGTTAGACCTCAAATGTGTAACAACTCGATACAAAGAAATGGACTTCTTAGTGATTTTGAACTCTTTTTTTGCATTTCTGATGGTAAGTTATCGTTATTCCTTTCTCGATATGTATAGTAACAAACTCCAACTTGTTTCGTTCAGGGCATAACATCTTTTGAGCAGTCGGTTTCGTTCTATCTACATCCTCTCTATGGCGGTACGCGAAGCATGCAAACCTCATAACCTAGTTATTTCTGTCTTTCCTTAGTTATATCCTTCCTTAGACCTTAATTCAACTTTTGGTTTGTCTCAGGTTGAAAGACTTTTTAAAGATGAAGCTACTGAAGAGAAGGGTGAACGTGCTAGAATGGTGAGTCTTCTTATCTTCTTACGTCATATGTTTGGCTAGGAGTTTATGCTTAGGTCTAATAAATTTGTATTACGTGCTATTTTCGTTTCAGGCATCCTTTGTTGGAGCTATGGCAATAGCTGACTTGGTGAAGACGACCTTAGGGCCCAAGGGAATGGTTAGTGTTTTGTGCATATGTTTCCGTTGCCCAGAGAGACGATTAGCTTCTTATACGCATACTAATTGTTCTTACTATTCAAAATTTGCAGGATAAAATATTGCAGTCGACAGGTAGAGGACACAGTGTCACAGTGACGAATGACGGTGCTACTATCTTAAAGTCTCTTCATATCGATAACCCTGCTGCTAAAGTCCTTATTGGTATCCTTAGTCCTTTTTGTCTTTTGCCCAGTGCTATTTAAACACGTCATTATTGAGGCTAATGTTAAATTGCTTAATTTTATGATTAGACATCTCGAAAGTTCAAGACGATGAGGTGGGTGATGGGACTACGTCTGTGGTAGTTTTGGCTGGGGAACTTTTAAGGGAGGCCGAGAAGTTGGTAGCCACGAAAATTCATCCAATGACAATAATTTCAGGTCTGTTTTGATGTCTGTTATTGATTTAATATACATTTAACTTTTCACGTGAATGTATGTCATCCTTTTTTTCTTTCAATTTTCAGGTTACCGAATGGCTGCTGACTGTGCTCGTAGTGCATTGTTGGAAAGGGTCAAGGATAACAAGGAAGATGCAGGTTCGTATCGCTCACATAGTCGCATCAAATATACTGTCATAAAATTACATTTTGGTGTAGCTTCTCACTTGTACTTTGATATTCAGTTATCTGCCGAATTAGTGGCATATTAATGAGAGTGTACCCTGCATGTTAATATCACGTTTAATGGTTTTATACAGAGAAATTCAGATCAGACTTGATGAAGATTGCAATGACCACATTGAGCTCTAAAATTCTCTCCCAGGACAAGGAACATTTTGCAACCTTGGCTGTTGATGCTGTGATGAGGCTAAAGGTGAGTAGTCATTGCGCACTAATAGGCTAAACTCGCATTGTGCACCGTCACTTTCCTTCTTATTGTTCTGCAAATAATAAGTTGAAACAGATAGAAGCTTGTACTCTTTGACAATACCTGTGTCTGATTAGTCGATATGATTTATGCTATTTGCTGGTATATTAAACTATTTAAAAATATGATGAAAGGTGACTCGTAAATCATTTCAGAAATGGAACAAAAGTATTAAGTTCTTTATCTGGTTATCTGGTGATGCGTATCGTCTGTTATATCTCAAATGTTATAGTCTTACATATGCTGGTAGACCTGATCAGCTGAGGTGACTGTTTGTACTCATATTGTTGCACAATGTCTCTTTCTAATGTATCTTTGTCTTGATGTGTCAGGGAAGCACAAACTTGGAGTCAATCCAGATCATCAAGAAAGCTGGAGGGTCACTAAAGGATTCCTTCTTGGATGAAGGGTGAGTTAGATAACCTTTTTCTTCTTCTTCTTCTTCTTCTTCTTCTTCTTTTTTTTTTTTTTTTTTTTTTTTTTTTTTTTTTTTTTTTTTTTTTTTTTTTTCCCTCTCTCCTAGTATCTTCATATTGTGTAAATGTTACTTCTTTCATATGGAAGTTCGAACAATTTCCATCTTCTGATGTCCCCGCAAATCGACTTTTGCCTGTTATGCGCCATAATCACCTATTTTCTTACTTGAACATGTAACTAGTACTCAAATGCAATTTCACCACACTAGATACTGCATGGATGTTAGTACAGCTTCTAGGGTATAATTTATGTTATATTGCTTGTGCAGATTTATTCTAGACAAAAAGATTGGTCTTGGACAACCAAAAAGGATTGAAAATGCCAACATTTTGATTGCAAACACAGCTATGGATACCGACAAAGTTAAAATCTACGGAGCACGAGTCCGTGTTGACTCAATGTCAAAGGTTGCTCAAATTGAAGGAGCTGAAAAAGACAAAATGAGAGAGAAGGTGCAAAAGATCATTGGTCATGGTATCAACTGCTTCGTGAACAGACAGTTGATCTACAATTTCCCAGAGGAGTTGTTTGCAGATGCCGGAATCCTTGCAATAGAGCATGCTGATTTTGATGGAATTGAGCGTCTGGCCTTAGTTACTGGTGGTGAAATTGCTTCGACTTTTGACAATCCTGAGTCTGTTAAACTTGGACACTGCAAACTTATTGAAGAAATTATGATCGGTGAGGACAAGTTGATCCATTTTTCAGGCGTTGAAATGGGCCAGGCCTGTACTATCGTTTTGAGAGGTGCAAGGTATGACATACGCTTCTTATGTCTATTATTAAGATGTTGTATCCCCGTTTTTGGAATTACTATATTTGCTCTTTCTGTCAACTTTTGATACTTGTTTTCTTTTTGCAGTTTTCATGTTCTTGATGAAGCAGAAAGATCGCTGCATGATGCTTTATGTGTGCTATCTCAGACCATAAATGACAGCAGGGTTCTACTTGGTGGTGGATGGCCAGAGATGATAATGGCTAAGGCAGTTGATGAGTTGGCCCGCAAAACTCCCGGCAAAAAGTCTCATGCTATCGATGCTTTCTCACGGGCTCTACTTGCGATCCCAACAACCATTGCTGACAATGCTGGTTTGGACAGTGCTGAGTTGATTGCTCAACTTCGAGCTGAGCACCATAAAGAGAACAGCAATGCCGGGATTGATGTGATTACTGGCTCTGTAAGTGAAACAAATTCATAACAAAGACTGATTAACCGGTTGCATTGTAGCAAGACGAGTTTGAAATTTTGATGTTTTGTTTTCCGTTATTTGTTGAACAGGTTGGAGATATGTCTGAGCTTGGAATATCCGAGGCATTCAAGGTGAAGCAGGCGGTATTGCTTTCTGCAACTGAAGCTGCAGAAATGATCCTAAGAGTCGATGAGATCATCACTTGTGCCCCAAGAAGGAGAGAAGACAGGATGTGAAGTCATTAATAGTAATGGTGTGTGTTATCGTGAGATTTTGTTTAGACATATTTGTTTATGTGCACGTTATGTTAAATTGTTTTGACACTGTTGAAGCTAGAATATCATAGTAGTGTTTGCGCGTTGGTTTTCTCATTGTACTCCTTAAGTGGATTCTTTTAAGCACCTACTTAATGGAACTTTTTGGTTTAGTTTTGGTTAATTTTTATCATACGCGCTTCACCGTATCACTACTAACCGTCAAATAACATTAAGCATTTCTCAGTTACCTTAAAAACATAACACAACAATTCACACCTTCATTTTCTTTAGGAAAACATACAACATGTGACATACACATACTATGATCATATAAAACTATGTTTATACGAAATATTAACACCTAAAACTATGTAAATATGCTATATGCATAATCCGAACCTGAGTTGGGGTTGCAGTCTTCAAGACTTCATTTTGATCTACCCATGATGCTAAAGCTTTGATTTTTCTCTATGTTTTAGTGTCAATGATGAAATTTGAGAATTTCCGGTACAAGACACTGGCCGGTTTTCCTTGGCCCCTCTTTCAATAAAGAATGTAAACTTGCATCCAAAACTGTGGAAGTTACAAGAGGATCATGTGTGTAATCCAACAGTATGCCAAAAAGTGTCTAATTGTAAATAACTGAAACCACATTTGAAGTGAATGAGAATACAATGGCCAAATGATCCTGAACGCTTATGTGACGAGAGTATGACTGTATGTTGCTTAAAAATTGTAACATTGGTAAACTAAGTGTTGTAGAGTAGTGTTTGTGTTTCTCTTGAATTGGTTGTTCATGCATCTATGACTCTATGTATCCATTCTTGCTTAGTTATTGTTGCATTTGAAATTTATAATGAAGTACGATGTAGCAGTTGTGTTTACTCTCGCCACATAAGCGTCTACAAAGTGTTTGCAATATCTACATGATAAGAAATTCTAAATGTGTAGAGCCTACTGGTTCTGAAAGTGTTTGTTAATTGGCAATAAGTTCTAAAAAGTGCTTATGTGATATGTGAAGCTAGTGAGTGCAATATAATCCATATGTGAAGCTAGTGAGTGCAATATCTACATGATTGTTGGGTCAGTGTTGCGAGGAGGCTGCTCGTAGAGCCACAAAGCACGTCATTGTTGGAAATGATTTATCCGGTCTTGAGATATATACTCCAACTTGGATAGATCAAGGGGATTGGGACAACTTGATTGATTGGGTCTGGAATACCACAGAATGGAAAAAAGAAAGTCAAATGTGTCTCGAGAAAACAGATTAACTGACGTAGATGGTCATGTGTCGAAACACACTGCTGGATCCATTATCATTCCTCAACATAGGTTTTGCTTGGTTTGGCCATTCTTCTTTTGTGACCAATGAGCCATTGTGTTATGCTGTCTAAATGAGTGAACCATGTAGTCAGCTGTTAAAACAATGCTTTTGTTCTGTTTTAATGTTGATCTTGAATTACTTGCTTGAAAGTGAGCTCAAATTTGTATCCCTTCGACTAAACTGTGTTCTGTATTGATCAGGTAACTATTGGAATTGACTTCCTGTCGAAGACGATGTATCTTGAAGACTGGACAGTTCGTCTATAGTTGTGGCAAGATGTTCTTACTAGCGGGTAACCGCTCGTTTATTTTAGGGAGGACTAGTGGGGTGAAGTTGCAAATATGAAAAACGCATTATATAGTCTGCAGCATTATAAATATGGATTTGACATGCATTTACTTGGTAAAAATATACCTGTCTAATTTCAGATAATTTATAGGCCGGCATAGTTAGTTTGGTGCAAGTGCAGTTACAACTCACAAATGAGAGCACAAGTGGAAAGAGAGATGCAGGTTTGTACTTAACACGTACGTAGTTACGTATATATACTTAAGATTCTTAGAAGCTTATGTTGCATAAAGATACAGAGTTACTGGCCGCTGGAACTAACCTTTCTGGATTATAACAGGTAACTTCTTCTTACTTACTATAAAGTCCACATGTCATGCATAGTGCATATATGAAGGACAATACCATATTTGACACTCGGTCATTCTTCTTGAAGGTGGTGTGGGTATTATTTATTCTTAGTTACCCTGAATCTATTGCCAATGTACCAGCATGAAAAGTATGCGTACTTGGTACTGTTGCCATAGAAATGATAAAATTCGAAACATTGACATACATCTGGTTAATACGTACATAGTGTGTTGTGGACAACGAAGAAGGACCTCTATTTCAGATAATCTATTGGCAATGTACCAAAATGACCCATGTTGACCCGTTTCAGTGATACCTGTTTTGACCCGTACTTAAAGTACCCATTTTACCTGTTAACTTGTCCATTTCACTGACGTCCTTTAATTACGAGTCATTAATAAATTTCTTTTGTGTAGGATAAAAGGGTTGTTTGGATAAATCTTAAGTGCAGCCGGCTCAAAGCCCCTTTTGATTTACAAAACGCAGTTGTTATCTGGAAATATATGGTTGGATCAGAATAGAAGTTTTTGTTTGGCTACAATCATCTATACTTATATTCCTGGCTCCTTGACAACGAGTTATATATATGCCGTATAATGGTGTGAAAAAATGTTGTGTTTGATCAACTTTATGGAGTTTTTTATGGGACTGAATATAACGTAGGCACAAACTCTGGAAAAGATGAGAGCACGAGTGGAAAGAGACATGCAAGTGCAGTTAGACAAGTGGAACATCAAGTGCAGGAACACATGCAACAACAGGTATTTGAGGCGAGTGCTCGCGAAAAAGCTCGAGATAGGATTGCATAAAATGAGGTTTAAGCTGTGAAATTATTGTATCTTTCCAACGTTGTATCTTTCCAACGCAAATGTGACCCTTTACCGACTGCAACTTTCAGACAGATTTCTGACAAAAAGTTTTACCGACAATTTTCCGACATAAATTATACCAGCTGACTTCCGACGGAAACAGTACCAACAAATTTCCGATACATATTCTTTGTCAGAGTTTCCAAGTGAATTTCGACGGATAGTAATTACCGACCATGGATTTATGGACAAACTATTTTTGTTACAAACTGTCAGAAACTACTTATACCGATGGATTTCCAACAGAAAAGTCCCTCAACGTTATATATATTAATCAAACTAACCTTTTATAACGTTGAGAGGGGTAAAATGATTTTTTTAATGCAACGGCTATTTAACCGTTGAGGGGGGGGGGGGGGGGGGGGGGGGGGAGGGGGGTGGTTTGATAAAGTGATTTTTTTCTTTTTTTTTATTCAACGTAGCCTTTAACGCAAGGTTAAAGGTTTAACCTGCCACGTTAATGAGCCTTTAACCTAAGGGGCGGTGTGGTTAACGAGTCTTTAACGAGCAAAAGTGAAAATTTCACATCTTCATTTTGTTATGACACCGTATGCTCTTACCAACAAATAATTGAAGTGTCAAAATGTAGAATTTTTAATTTAGAATGCAGATATTTTTATAAAGTTGAAGACATAAATTTTACGAGAATAATTTGAACAAATCGGATTCTTAATGAAAGTGATTAAATGCGTTTATTTAAGATGAGAGGGCCCATCAATATAGTAATGAATGATAAATATAATTCATATACTCCATATAAATCAAGAGAGCTAGATATGAATTTTTCATAGGTAAGGGACCCACCACTACTATTAAACTAATGCCCATTGTCATTCATGACAGCATACAAAACGCACGCTTAACATTGATTCTTTGGTATGCAGCGGAATGAAAATTTAGTATGTAAATGAATTTAAATCCTATATCTATCAATCTTCTTGAATGCACGATACATCTAAAGCAAATATAAAAGAAGGGGTGTTCTAAATACACCAAAATAATTATATAATCATTGTCAAATCAGTCTTAATTACTCTTCTTTTTCTCTTGCACCAAGAACCTCATTTATTACCGAATACTCTTGAATAGTTACCATCAATATATTAATTATTTATTATTTTTCAACCTTTTTCTATCACTACCATTTATTGTTGTCTCTCAACAACTCCCCATCATCCCAATTTCTATCGGAATCTTCATACATAAATGCAAACAAAGCTCAAAGACTAGTTCAAATAAGAATACATAATATCCAAACAAATAAAAACATATAAATTCCAAACAAGAGAATGAACAAGGTCTGATGGTGGCTAAATCTAGTGTGGGATGGCAAGTAAATGGCAGTAGTAATAATGAAATTGTTGCGGTGATGTCGCCGGAAAAAATATACGATTGGAATATTTCGGCCGTAGACGATTTACGGCGAGTTGATAGGGTGGTTCCCGACAATATTTTCCGCCATCCCACAATGTATAAGTTTTTCGGTAAAGTAAGGTTATAATTATCATGAGTAAATTGCATTGTTCGTTCATGTGGTTTTGGCCAAATCCCTACCAAAGGGGGTCCTAATCTTTTCTTTTCCGTTGCAAAATCTTTGGTTGGTCTTGCCTGCCACCTTTACCCATTCGTTCAATAATCAATATCTATATTCTATAACCACAAAAATATTTATTATCGGAAAATATATATATCCATATATACCGTCAACAGTGTCACAATCTACTTCGGGTTGAAAATTCATTATTAAGGTTTCCATGATGAATTTTAATGAAGTAACTATTCCAGAAAAATCAATATGTCAACATGCTTGACCAAATTGCAACAAATCTCACGGTATATCAACTTTGTTAGTAATTCTGTTTTACGTGTATCTTACGCGATGAGTAACGTAATGTTTTACTTTCAATTTCATTAAATGTTTTTATATTTTGTTTGATAGATTGTAAGAAATTTTTATAAAGTTTAATTATGGCATAGTACATTTACGTAACGTGGAGCTTGAACAAGTCCTAATAAAGGTTCATACCTAAAGAAAAATGGTTGTGCCTATTTCCACCATGGACATCTATAACTATAATGCCTTATATTAGTTGTTGAATTTTAAATAAGCGTAACATAAAAACCTTCTAAGAGTTAAATAGTTTTTCTTTTGTTGATTGATAAAACAATTTACAAAAGTTGATGGTTCTCAACCAATTATAGCAAAGAAGGTGAAATTCAAATTCGTAGTAAGGAATAAATCACGAGGAGCTCCCCCCATTATGAAAATTATGGGGTGAACATCACCATGTTCGGATTTTATTTAGCACAAATAAGTAATCAATCAACACTTTCCTTAAAACAAAAATAATAACTTGATTAATTACAGCTAAAATTGTTATAGATTTTATGGTTTTTTATTTAAAATTGACGAAACCGAGGTGATACACATTACTCCGACGTGTATGTGTATCAGGTTTTGGCATTGTGTATTGGTTTATTCAGTGGTTTATGAGTATTAGGTGTACCTATATATGTATAAGACTATAGGATATCAGCTTTTTGATATTTTGATATATATATATATATATATATATATATATATATATATATATATATATATATATATATATAGAGGGAAGAGATCCAATAAGAAGAATAATTAAAATAAGAATGGTAAGAAGTAATTATATCCACACATTTTAATTTGGGAGGGAAATTTGAATGAAGATGCATCCATTTTTGTAGGTGCATCTAGAATGTGTGGTTGTGATTACTTCTTATCATTCTTATTTTTATTATTATTCTTATTTGATCCTATATATATATATATATATATATATATATATATATATATATATATATATATATATATATATATATATATATATATATATATATATATATATCAAATTAATAATTGTGTATCAGTACGTTACTTATGTATTAGTTGGTAAAACGTTAACTTGAATTAATATTTTATTTTTTGTGTATATCATTGCTAAAATGGTTATGTATCAATGTTTTAGTGGTAATTTAGATTAGTTCTCATTTTAACAACTTTAAGAAAGTTCTCTCACATTAACTCTCCCTATATCTTTTAAGGACTAATCTAAAATACTATTAAAACATCGATGCATACACATTTTAGCAATGATGTACCAAAATATAAAATATTAATACAAGTTAGCATTAAACCGACTAATAACCTACTCATACATGAGTAACGGGTTGCTGATACACAATTAAAAATTTGATACATATACATCAAAATCTCAAAAAACTAATTTCTTATACATAAATTGATACACCAAATACACATCAATACCAAAACTTGATACACAATACTAAAATTTGATACACATTACACGTCGAATCAAAGTGTATCACCTAGTTTACATCAAATTTTAAAAGAAACTCATCAAATCTTTAACAATTTTAGTTGTAATAAATTGCGTTTTTGTTTTGTTTTAAGGAGAGTGTCAGTCATAAAGCTATACGTAATTAAGCATTAACTCGTAGCCATAATTGCAGATTCGCAGGTGCAGTAATATCTATATCTTTTCAATCCCAAATTAAACAAATGCTTAACTTGAACTTGTGAGACTTAAAAGTTTAGCATGTTAGAAGGCAATTGTTTCATACGGTAAAAAATGTTTATTTTTAAGTGTATACATTATTATGTCATTGTTTAATTAGCTGATAAAATTCAACTGATTTAACTAATTAATTTGGACATTGCCATAGTAGAAATACTTTTCATTAAACAACACAAACAACGAGAATTAAAACAACATGACTCTTGAGTACGTCTTGATCGACCCATATCAACTGATGATATGTTCCATTATTGTAGATACATGACACACCATATATTTGGAGGCATGAATTATTTATTACCACAGACACATTCATTCATGCATAACAGACTCCCTAACCCACACAAAAGCCTTCCAAACAAATGCCGCAACATGGATCGGTAATAGGGAAGCTGCAAGGGAAGCCCGTACGCAGACAGAACTTGGTTTGACATGTTCCAGCAAAATAACCATCACAGTAATAGGGATCACAGCAAGGATCAAGAGCCCCGCACGGCTGGCCAAGATCAATGCAATTCTCGGCCGGGGATGATTTCCGAGAAAATTTCAAGACCTTCCCATCTTCCAAAATCATTATTGCCATTTGAACCGGATTTGCCTGCACAAAGGGACGGTAGAAGAGGATATTATTCAATCTTTGTTTCTTAATTTCAAATTATGAGAGCTAAGTGAAGAAGGTTTGCTAGTAATATATGAAATACTAAATGTTAGTGCATGCAAGCATATCTTTAGCTTAAGCAGTTAGTACGTACTTTATTAACTAGTAACAATCTAACACATGCATGTATGTAGTGTACCTTACTAATCCCTTTTCCTGCATCATGCACGGTCGGTTGATCTTCCACAACGACCATGGAAATTTTTTCCTGATTGCCATCATTGTTTGAGGAAACACACAAAGTCGAGCTCACACTCGTGATAAAAACAAGAAATAACACCATTGCATGCATATTCTTCATGATGAAAATATCGAAGGTAGCAAAGTATTTGTTTATGATGTTGTGAGCTCTGCTACAACTCGTCTAGCCTATTTATAGACTTTATTATCCATTATGATCACGGGTTGACCCGTGAGTTTCGGGTTAGACCCGAACAACCATCTTGGCCAAGTATGATTAAATACTTCCGGAGCATATAGGTGAATTATTAGTGTGATTAATGAGATAGATTTTTTTTTGAACGAAATGAGATGGAAATTCAATCACATTTTCCATCAGAACAGACATATAATAAATATTAGGACCATCCTATCCGTCTTCCAACTCATTTTGTGTGCCATGTATTTATTAGGGATAAATTTTGAATAGTAAAATAACCCGGTTGCTCTGGGTTTAGGCATATTTAGCCTGATTTTGAAATATTCTCGTTTTAGCCCGGGTTGCCCTGGGCAACAAGCGTATAGCCACCCGCACGATGACAAGTGTTATTTTTTGGGGGCAGCTTTTGTGTTTTTTGGACAACTTTTGTAATTTTTGGGCTACTGGAGGACACGTGTTATCATGCGGTTGGCTATACGCTTGTTGCCCAGGGCAACACGGGCTAAATCAAGAATACTTCAAAATCGGGCTAAGAATACCTAGACCGCAGGGCAACGGGCCATTTTGGTAATTATCCCTATTTATTATTTATCTTTACATCTTTCATATAGTTTTGTTTTTTTTTTCAAATCGGAAATGTTCTTCTAAACTAACATGGAGATAGAATTTAAATGGTACCATAATATAGTAAACGAGTAATACGAGGTCCGCATGCATGTTATTGAGGGTTTATAATAGACGTGTATACTTTTAATTTATTTGTTATTGTATTTATATTACTAAAGCAAGATTGAGAGATCTTACACAAATTAAATCTCAGTCGCTGAGAGAAAAAAAGAATGAAAAGATTAATTAATAACATAGAATGGAATGTGCTTACCCAAACACCTCACTAATAGCTTATTCATCATGTAATAAGCTTACCCAAAGACCCCACAAACACTAATGGTACATGTTATAAACTAAATTTGACTTTTGAATCTCAAAGTAGTACTTTTTATAGCATCAACTAAAACTACATAAACACTTAGGATAAACAGTTAGGGTGTGTTTATTTCATTAAGATGTTTTAGGTTTGAATCTGACTACCACGCCTTATCAGTAAGAGGTGACTAGAAAGTCTAAACCTGAATGAAATAATGTTGTTTGTTTTTATATAATTGTCTGAATGATTTTAAGTGCTCGTTTCTGTAATTTATTTATTAAACCAATGCAATGCGATAATAAGTAAGAGGCAGTAAGACAAGTCCCCTACCTATTACTAAGTAAGATGTTATATGTCTAACTGGGTCTGGCTGAAAAGGAAAAAAACAAACAAGCAAAACGTCTGAAAACCCAAAACTTCAAATCTAGAAACAGTGTTGGCTCAAATATAAGAAGAAGTGGCTAAGTGGATTCATGCTTTGGTTGGAAGAGAGGTTGCTAAGTGGATCTCTCACACTCAACCATCCTTCTGTTTTTTGAAGCCAATACACTTTTATATATTATATCATCAAAAATATCAAAATGTCACTGCCAAGCTAAACATAACCGACAACCACTTACAACCCAAAGAGAAAAACTGAATATATTTTTGGTATAAGCCATAATAAATCGAAACACAAAAAAATTAGTAATTTTTCATATCTCACATATGCGAACCACGGCGCACTAACACACAACTACGCAAACACAAAGACCAAAAATATGAGAGATAACATCAAAAAGTTCATAACATTTAACCCACTAACACAAAGCTAGCCTCTACAAAACACTACCAAAACCACAATATCGTCACTCAAACCATTAACACCATTAGTTATTTTTTGGCAAAATTGGTCAGATCCATGGTTACGGTTATAGCGATGCCGACAACAAACCAACAAAACTAAAAAACAAAACCACAATATCCAAATGCTGATTTTGGTGATGGTAGTGATAGTGGTGAGTTTTTAATACTTTGCAGATTCAATACTTCGTGCCAGCCTTGCATTTTAATGTCCAGCATTTCAGTTTAATGTTTCCTATATAGTCAAAGTTTCCAGCAATACCAAACGCCATATGTTTCAAAATGAAAAAGTTTGACCAAGATTAAGTTTTCCACTACTTTCTCTTTATAACTAGTTAAGATATCACATGATGTATGAGAATTAATCTCTAGGGCTTTAAAGAAATTTTCTAGAGCTTTCAAAAATTCATTAGATTATATTGATAAAAAACCATAAGGTCTATCATAATATAAACAAAAAAGTAGGTACACTAGTTAAAGTTATTATTTTTTAACTTGTTGTAGACGGGCCTCCAATGGAAAAAAGGCACAGAAATTCATGAGACGGCCCTGAATACCGGTCAACCAATCAGAAGAAGATACATTTAGTGAAATGGTTCAGAAAGATACGTGAAACTTTGATGAAATTTTAAAACATGTGAATAAACATAATAAGTTATGAATGAACACTAACAAATCTAAACATATATGGTCTAACCTAATACATATAGAGGAGAAATTCTTACTATTATATAAAGTACATGGCCAGTCATAAAAGTTAAAAGTAATGTGCATAGTAAGACGATCATCAATAGTTTACATCTTTGCATTAAAAATAAATAAATAAATAAATAAGAAGAAGATGATGATTTTTTACTTTTATTTTTTATTTCTGCATTTCAAACTGTGCATTAAATAAATGTATATTTTTCGGCATTTTATATACTGAAATGTGCAGATAAAAAATATGCGTGTCTCAATCAACTCTTTTAATAAATTGAAATTTTTTTTAAATATAATACTAAAAAACGTATTTAACAATAACAAATCAAGAAAAGAAAAAAGAGTTGCGGAAGAGACAATGAAACAATCAAATTAAATAATGCAATAATCACGGTATTATGAGTATTCTATAAATGATTTGAAACAATAGTTCATAACTACCATATTTGAATAAGCAAGGTACCATCTTTGAAAAAGCAAGGTGCATTTTTTTCAAACTTATTCATATTTTAAAATAAATAAAACTTGCTTAATGTCTCTCGAATATATAGGAAAAAAATAAGATAAGGATGAACTTTATTTTAAAGGGTCGTGATTCATTACTCATTTAATCGAATGGTTAAGAATTGATGACACATTACCTTTTCTCATCAATGCTCCGCCATTAATATAAAGTATATTTTAAATATTTCATGAAGCATCAATTGTTAAACACTTTGATATAAGTATTTGTCTATAAATAAATAAAAAATTCCGGCTTCTCAATGAAATACACATACTCATGACTTTTTAACAATATGTATTCGAATTATAAATTATAGGAGTGCATTTATAAAACTCCTATAGTTACATGTAGAAAAAACACATTTGGTAAAAATCACATTTGATTCAAATTACGTGGGGAAACTTCACATGTGATTTTATATGTTTTATCAAACTTTGACAAATTAACTTTGCTAATTTTTTTCCTAATAAAACAAATCTCCTAGTGGGAATTTTTCATTTCAAAAAAATCAATTCATTCCTTATTAAGTAATAATTTAATAAGAAAATTGCAAAAATCGTCCATGTGGTTTTGCGAAATTGCACGTTTCGTCCTTACTATTCATTAATTGCAAAAATGGTACGTTGACTGCACTGTTTCGTGCACTTTTGGTCCATTTGACTTAACTGGCGTTAAAGGGACTCCGTTAGCAGTTACACTTTAGCCCCTTTTGGTTAACCACCATTGCAGCACTCATCCTTTAACCTATAATTTAACTTTTTTTCGAATTTTTTGAAAAAAAAAAAAAAAATCCTCCGTTTTTTTTATTGAATTTAAAAAAAAATTCCAAAAAAATTTTCAAAAAAAAATTTTCCAAAAAATTTTTCAAAATTTTTTTTTCAATGTGCCGCAAAATACTTTTTTTTGAAAAACTATGAAAATTCTTTTTGTAAAAATTTTTTTCAAAAAAAATATTTCCAATTTTTTTTTCAAAAATGTGCCGCAAATACTTTTTTGGAAAACTTTGAAAATTATTTTTTTTAAAAAAATTTCCAAAAAAACTTTTCAAAAATAAAATTTTCCCAAAAAAAAAAATCGATGTGCCGCAAATACTTTTTTGAAAAAATTTGAAAATTCTTTTTGTAAAAAAAAATTTCCAAAAAATTTTTTCAAAAATAAAATTTTTCTAAAAAAATCGATGTGCCGCAAATACTTTTTTGAAAAAATTTAAAAATTCTTTTTGTAAAAAAAAATTCCAAAAAAATTTTTCAAAAAAAATATTTCCAGAATTTTTTTTTCAATGTGCCGCAAATACTTTTTTGAAAAAATTTGAAAATTCTTTTTGTAAAAAAAAATTTCAAAATAAATATTCCCAAAAAATGTTTTTCAATGTGCCGCAAATACTTTTTTGAAAAAATTTGAAAATTCTTTTTGAAAAAAGAAATTTCCAAAAAAAAATTTCAAAAATAAAATATTCCAAATTTTTTTTGATGTGCCGCAAATACTTTTTTGGAAAAATTTGAAAATTCTTTTTGTTAAAAAAAATTTCCAAAAAATAATAAGGTGATTTTTTTTTTCAAAAAAAAAAAAAAAGTTAAATTATATATTAAAGGATGGGTGTTGCAATGGTGGTTAACCAAAAGGGGCTAAAGTGTAACTGCTAACGGAGTCGCTTTAAAGCCAGTTAAGTCAAAGGACAAAAAGTGCACGAAACAGTACAGTCAACGTACCATTTTTGTAATTAATGAACAGTAAGAACGAAACGTGCAATTTAGCCAAACCACAATGACGATTTTGGAAATTTTCTCTAATTTAATTATTAATTTATTTTATTTTAAACACTTTTAATAATAAAAGCTTAAATATTTTTTAATTTAGCAAAAAAAGATTATAAAATCATTTTATATACTTCCTCATAGAAAAAATCAAAAAATACACATGTACTCACAATTACATTATTTATACTTTTGGGCCAAAGTGTAAATACATAAAACACGGGATGATACGTAAATCTTTCACACAACTCTTCAATACCTATTCGTTCCTAAAATCCCCTGGTTTCACAATCACCATTCATTCCTAAAATCCTTAAATTGATAGAGCAAAATTACTAAAGTTTAGTTTACTCATTAACAGTACAAATCAAATGAACAAAATATATATCCCACATTCATCAAAAGAGCCTATGATGAAAAAAAAGGATTTCTTAGCCTCAAAACCTAACCCTATTAATTAATGATATTCACCGAGGGATTATAAACTTGCAAGAGTTGAATTGACAAAGCTGTAAGTATAAGTTAACTAGAGTTCAATGTTATCACGCAATTATGTGATTAGTTCAATTTACCCATATGTTTAATTTGGGTTTGATTTATGTTTTTGTGACTTACGATGCTTTTATACTAATGGATACACTAAACCTTCTAGCGTTTTGTTTATAAGTGTTGTAGATGGTACTTGTGGAATGCCACCTTGTGGGTGCTGGTGAAATTTTAGAGACGGGTGTATAATTTTTCTTTTGTGTTTTTCTAATAGCTGTTAGAGGTGCAGGCCTTGGAGAAAGCGTAACAGGTGTTGTTGCAGAGTCTATTATGTTACCTAATCATATATATATATATATATATATATATATATATATATATATATATATATATATATATATATATATATATATATATATATATATATATATTCCGAATTCAACCTTTGAGTCAAGTAGATAACCACATGTTCAAATACATTACAAAATGGAGATATTTAACACTGTAATAAACAATTTATTAAAGTTTAGTTGTGGGTCTGAGAAATATATATGTGTCTGTCACATCAACTATACATCTCCAAAACTGATCATCGACTGGTTCATAATTACGAATCTCTTCCCCTCTTTCAATGTAGGTAGCTACATAAAACGCATCCTCACCCTCTTCGATAAAATGTAAGTAAGCAACATCCGAACAGGTGATGTTGTGCATCACAAAATCATCCCACCTTGCTCCCTCAACAACACACACTAATTCTGATACTCTTCTTACACTAAATCTCCATCTAGTCTCCGCATAGTTAACTAAGTAAATATAACGATTCCCATGATAGGATCCTCCTAACATGAAATCATGATGCAGTTCCTGTATATCAATATTAAGTTTTAAGCATTGTCAATTTCTTATAACTACTTTGTTAGAGATATAACAGTTAATTCTTATATGGTGTTAACTAACAAACTCATCCAAAACCTCTTCAGGATCGTCCAAAACGCAAATAAATTGATTCTCATACATACCTTCTGCATTAACGATTAACATTATCACAAATAACGTTTGAATTAAACATAAATCAGTAAATATTGTTAACTCATATGTGTGTTGTTTGATTTTGCAAGGCTTGCAAGTTCCGATTGTTTGTGGGTGTGTGATTAGATGGGATTCGATAAGATAGAATATGGGTACTTTGTTGATGGTTGTGTTGGGTTGAGGTTGTATGTGACAATGTGTGTGGTAGATGATCGGGTTTTAATCAACTGTCAATGGTTGGGTGTGGGTTCATTAATTCCCGCGAAAACATTAATATGCGTATCAGAGAAGATACGGTAAAGTTACATAGTTAATGTGTGACTACACCGATGGTCCCTCAAGTTGTATGTCTGGTTTAGCTTGTGTTAACTAATGGTTATAACGTGATTGGACTATTATGCTCCTCATATTATAACAAAAAAACGTGCATTGACCGAGCCGAAACTGGTCAAAGGACGCAATCGGCCTAAAATACACAAGGTTTGGACGCCTGACAATGTTTTTTAAAAGATAGGGTACCTGGCGATATTTTGTGAAAAATTCAGAGACCAACAGTGTATTTTTGTCTAAATAAAAAGATAAAACATACCTTGTAGATATCGCCTTTTGCAAATGAGATGTTTTTGGCAAAAACAAACACAGCTTTACGCTAATAATCCATTACTAGTATTATTCAAGACTTCTGGTGTAGATTTTTAATGATGTAAAATAAAGTGATAACAGATCAAAATGTCTTTTGCCATGTAACAAGCCACTTTTTTCTTACTAGATTAATTTTTATTTTTTTTAGCCTATCAGTTTGATCTATTTTTGTCACGTAAGCAAAATCGATAATTTTTAGTGGCCGATTAAAAAAAATGATCTAACTTTCATAAAATTGATGGAGAAATTTGATAGTGGAAAACAATATAAAAAAAAATTCAACCACTAAAATTTTATTAATTACAGTACTTCCTCTTTTTTTTAATTTTTTGTTTTCACAAATTTGACACAAATATTTTTATGTTTTTTTTCTCAACCAAATTTATTAAAGTTTGACCAAAATCAATTCAATTTTGACTTTTTATTAACCAATCACATCGTTTGATTTTGCCTAGGTGGCAAAATCGAGCTCTCTTATTAGTCTAATTTTTTTTCGATGAGAAAAGTTATGCAAAATCACTCTGAAATTATGTAATTATTTTACTATATGAAAGATTCCCTACCAATCCATGCAATCGAGTTTTCTAGGCATACAATGACAACGACATCTATCACGTGAAACACGACATATAACGACACAATCACATTACTAATATTTGATGATAAGTAACTTTTTTTTAAAGTTCTGATTACAATTATCAGCCTCACTACAAATCATTTAATTGAATGATTTTTCATAATCAGGGTTTCGCAGTGGTTTGGGGATCTGAGAGAGATGAGAGAGATGCGTGTGAGTGTGTGTGTACAGTGTGTGTGTGTTTAATTGAATGCCTCTCGTTCCCTCCCCCCCCCCCCCCCCCCCCCCCCCCCCCCCCCCCCCCCCCTGGTTAAGGCCACATTAACGAGCAAGGTGAGCTGCTTAACGCAGCGTTAAGCTTGTACCTTATTAGAAAAAAAAAATCATTTACACCCCTATAACGTTTTTATTACCGTTTAATTTCAGATATATATATATATATATATATATATATATATATATATATATATATATATATATATATATATATATATATATATATATATATACACCAAACGGCTAGTTTTATTAAAGAAAAAAAAAACTTTTTCAGAACTCTTTTTCTACCATATAATTACCAAACTAACACAACAATTTTTTTCACACTTCCACAACTTTATTTACTTTCTATCTAACTAAAAAAAACCGTGTTCATTCACAATGGATCCGCATCAAAGTGCCGAATCACCAACGCATTGGTCAGATTGGGTAGGGGTAGGATCTGTCTACATTCCACCTCCCCCATACCCTGCCCCGGCAGGATTGGGTATGTTGTTGTTGTTGTTGTTGTTTCTTCCAGATCATTTTAAATTCTTTAACAAAGGACCTGATTGTACGGATCGAAAGAGTATGAGTGTACTTAGGAGGTGTACATCTAACATACGCCAATTGGCGTACGGCAGCACACCCGATGCATTTGATAAGTATTTGCAAATGGGTGAGCGTAGTTCACGTGATTGTCTTGATAACCCCCCCCCCCCCCTCTGGTTAAGGCCACATTAACGAGCAAGGTGAGCTGCTTAACGCAGCGTTAAGCTTGTACCTTATTAGAAAAAAAAAATCATTTACACCCCTATAACGTTTTTATTACCGTTTAATTTCAGATATATATATATATATATATATATATATATATATATATATATATATATATATATATATATATACACCAAACGGCTAGTTTTATTAAAGAAAAAAAAAAACTTTTTCAGAACTCTTTTTCTACCATATAATTACCAAACTAACACAACAATTTTTTTCACACTTCCACAACTTTATTTACTTTCTATCTAACTAAAAAAAAACCGTGTTCATTCACAATGGATCCGCATCAAAGTGCCGAATCACCAACGCATTGGTCAGATTGGGTAGGGGTAGGATCTGTCTACATTCCACCTCCCCCATACCCTGCCCCGGCAGGATTGGGTATGTTGTTGTTGTTGTTTCTTCCAGATCATTTTAAATTCTTTAACAAAGGACCTGATTGTACGGATCGAAAGAGTATGAGTGTACTTAGGAGGTGTACATCTAACATACGCCAATTGGCGTACGGCAGCACACCCGATGCATTTGATAAGTATTTGCAAATGGGTGAGCGTAGTTCACGTGATTGTCTTGATAATTTTAACAAGTGCATTATGGATTTGTTTATGCCGGAATTTTTAATAAAACCAACATGGTCCGACATTCAAAGTCTTTACGAAAAACATGAACGTGAACATAGTTTTCCGAGAATGCTTTATAGCATTGATTGCATGCATTGGGAGTGGAAAAATTGCCCGGTTTCTTGGCAAGGACAATATGGTAGCGGTTTTAAAAAATACCCAACAATACTGCTTGAAGCTGTTGTTTCGCAAAAATTATGGATTTAGCATGCATTTTTTGGGATGGCGAGGGCGAATAACGATATTAATATTTTAGATAACTCTCTGTTATTCGACGACATTCTTGCTAACGAAGCCCCAAGAGCACTGTATATGGTAAATGGAAGAAGGTATGAACATGGGTATACTTAGCTAACAGAATTTACCCACGGTGGGAAACTTTCGTCAAATCCTTCTCGGCAACGACCAATGAAAAACATGTGTGGAAAACTAGAAGGGGGGGTTGAATAGTTTACCGCTTTTTAACTTGATTATCTTTCAAAACATTACGTTTGTTTAAAGATATAAACTCAAATTACTTGTTTAATTATTTGAAAAGCTTTACGTGTAATTAACGATTCTAACTAAAGACACTATGTAATAAGCAAAGACAAAGAGAGAAAAGATCAAACCACAACACGATTGTTTATCGTGGTTCGGCTACAAGGACTCTTTTTCCTTGCCCTACATTCACGCCCCGAGTTTCCAACTCGAGAGTTATAAGCACTAATCAACAAGCTCCTTTCCCGGTGGAGAAACCTTTACAATGTCGCTTACACTTTTACCGACACTAAGCTAGATGTCGAGTTCTTTTACAAGAGTACAACCACTCCCGTCGTCGCTTACACTTTTACCGACACTAAGTTAGATGTCGAGTTCTTTTACAAGAGTATAACCACTCCCGTCACACTTTGTATTTTGAGTTGAAACTTGTAACTTCTTGGATGAACACACAACTCAAATGTTACTGAGTTAGTTGAAAGAATATGTGAAATATATGTCCTAAAGTGATGGATGAAAATTAGCAAGTGGCTTGTTATTTATAGCAAAATAAACAGCAGGTCTGGCGGATACGGCGGAACCCTTAGATGGGTTCCGCCCGTGTACCCCCAGGGTTCCGCGAGGCTTGCAGTAGGTTTTGCAATAAATCTTTCAAACCAACCAAAGTCACATCAACTAAATCCTAGTCAAACACATTGAAGCAAAAGAAGAAAGCTTCCAAAAATGTGTAAGAGGTTATGGTAAGTCAAACACACAAGCTTACCATAAATGTATGATGTGATATGACACTTTCTAAATAAAGAAATAAAAACAATGTTTTGCTTAAAAAGAAATGTAAATCTAGTTATACAAGACTTAAAAGTAAAGTGATGTTATTACTATAAACTAAAGTTCATATTTTGTCATTAACAAAACTTAGCAAATATCGTAAAATATAAATAACGTTTTTAATCGATATTTGTATTAACAATCTCCCCCTCTTTGTTGATGACAAAACATAAACTTTATCTGTAAGTAAGCCACAAGATTTAGTATTAAGTCTTATAAAGTTTGTATTAAAACTTGTTTTTGCTAAGAAGATGTGATATGCAAGAGTAAAAAAAAAAAATATGAGAACAAGTTTAATATAATATAAATTCTCCCCCTTTTTGTCGAAACAAAAAGAAGAGTAGCGAAGCGGAAGTATGCGCTTGCTCCCCCTTGGACGATACTCCCCCTAAATGGAGTGCCAAGAGAGGAGACATGGATTTTGAACCTACAAGAAAAAATGTTAGTAGCCGCACAAGACAAGTGTAGAACAAGTCATGAAAGCACTTCATGTCAAAAACACAACTAAGAGTTGCGAAGCGGAATTATGCAATACTCATGCTCCCCCTTGAATAGTCTTAAACGAATTACTTTTAAAATCATAATTGTAGAAAGTCATCTTAGGGTTTATTAAACCTCAAGTAAAACATTGTGTATTAATTTCATGAATTGGTAATAAAAGTTTTTTTTGAAAACTTATGCTATAAAGATGAGTGCATGCATCTTTATACATATTTTGATTGAACATATCAAAATTGAATACCCTTATAATTTAAGTTACATGCCATCTATCTATAAGGAACACTTGGAATTTTAATTTAGTAAACGTGAGACCTAGGCTAAATTACTATAACAAGGTAAAATTCTTTTAACGCGTGAGACCATAATTGTAATTTTACAGTTTCTAAGGTAGACGACTTAATTAAGTTGTGCGTGAGACCTAGAACTTAAGGCATGAGATGGGATAAAACATGCTTACAAGGCAAATTGATGAATCAATTTGATGTAAATCCCATAATGATCTAGGAATTGGAAATCTTGTTTGCCAATTATTGTTCGACAGATTACTATCTTTTGTACTTTCACCACTAGCAGATCAACTGATGTGGTGGAACTATGTAAAGTTAGATCCTAGACTTTCAAGAAAATTTTGGTGGTTATATGAATATAGCTATGGGTATTTTATTTTCTTGAAGATATTTATTATCGAAAATACTAATGTTTGAACTTTTATCTGTAGATATGGCTCAACCCGATAACCCAACTGTGATTTCTGCTTTCAAGAGTCATCTTGAAATAGAAAAACTGACTGGAAAGAATTTCAATGATTGGCACCGTTCGCTCAGAATTGTCTTGAGGGCATGCGGAAAGCTAGATTATTTGACCGATGAATGCCCAGCTGAGCCTGCTGTTACTGAACCAGAAGCAGTTAAGGCGGCATGGAGGGTGGAACATGCTAAGTTTAATGAGGTTGCTTGTTTAATGCTCACTAGCATGAGTGCTCAGTTACAAAAGAAGTTTGAGTACTTTTTCCCTAAAGATATGCTTGAAGTGCTTAAGCAGACTTATGAGAAAGCACCTGCAGTTGAATTGTATGATGAACTTGACAAGCTACATAACTGCAAGCATGGTGATGGTAAACCAGTTGAAGATTATGTGACTGAGATAAAAGAATACTTTGATAAGCTTCACAGAATTGGATTTGGTTACCCGAACAATGTGCAAGTGCACTTGATCAACATGTCCCTTAACAAGGACTTTACTGGTTTTGTGCAGAATTTCAACATGCACTCCTCGGGGAAGACAGTCTCAGAATTACTCGCATTGCTTGTTGATTATGAGAAGAGTCTACCAGCCAAGGTCAAGGCCCCTACCCCGCAAGTGTTGGCGATTCATGGGTGGAGAATCCAGAAGAAATCGCATGTGAACAAAGGCAAAGGGAAAGGTAACAAAGGCAAGCAGGTCATGGCCTATCAACCTCAACCCAAGATGAAGCAACATCAGCCTAAGCAGAACAAGGTGAATCCGCCAAACAAGAAGGATCAGGCTTGTCACCATTGTCATGAAAAGGGCCATTGGAAGCGCAATTGTCCTCTCTACATTCATGACTTGCGACAGAAGAAGCAGGGGAATGAAGCTGGTAACCCCAGCTCATCAGGTGCGTTCTTTATGATTGAATTATTCACTCTTACTCCTAAATTGAATTCATGGGTATATGATACGGGATATGGCATTCATATTTGCAATACCTTGCAGGGGTTTAGAGTTGAGAGAAAGCTGGCCTATGGACAACAATTCTTGCACGTTGGTAACGGAGCGCATGCAGGAGTTGAAGCTATAGGAGTTTATGATTTAGTGTTGCATTCGGGCCTAGTACTATCTTTAAATAATTGTCATTATGCATCGTCAATTGTTAGAGGTGTAATTTCATTTTCATGTTTGTTGAACCTTGGTTTTAAGCATACTATTTCTAGCAATGGAATTTCAGTTTCTTTAAATGATGTTTTTTATTTTAATGCTATTGCTGTGAATGGTGTCTTTGAAATTGATATGAATGATAATGTTGGGTCTGAAACTGCTGCTATGAACGAAACTGCTGCTAGTGGTAATGATTCTGCTGCTGATGTCAAAGTGCTGCTGAGGATAAATGCTGCTGATAGAATCTACTGCTGATGGGATAAGGATGTATACGTTTTAGATAAATACAGAATAGATTGTGTAAATATTATATTTATCTAGAATATACTTATCGTGTAGAGAAAGGTATTGTAAACCTAGTAGGATTCCTTAGTCTATAAAAGGAGGATCATAGGGTTAGTTTATGTACGTATTATTATTCACTTCAAGGTTGTAAAACCCTAGCATTGTTGAGTGCTCGTATTAATAATATTGAAGTGTTGAAAGAGAATCATTATTCTTCTTAAGTTAAGCTTTTACATTCCGCATATTAGCTTAAGTGTTTAATCAAGTTAACTTCTATACAAGATCGTTTAAGCTCAACTGGGATCAACAAGTGGTATCAGAGCTTGTGATCTAGAAGTTATTATCAAGAAGATTTTGTTTCTTAAAAGTTTGTTGTTCCAAATCTATTGCTAAGATGGGTGATGAAACTCATATGGTGACTGTTTCAAGGGTACCCATGCTGAATCCTTCTGAGTATGAGCTTTGGAAGAGAAGGATCAGACAGTACATTCGCATGATTGATTTCAACATGTGGAATGTGATTGTTAATGGTGATTCTGTACCTGAGAAGAGTGCTGATGGGAAGGAGATACCAATTAAGTCTGCTGAAGCCAACACAGTAAGGAAGATGGAAATCAAAGCACATAGTATTCTCTTAATGGGAATACCTAATGAATTCCAAATGGACTTTGATGACTGTGAATCTGGAAAAGAATTGATGGATGCTGTTGAATTCAGGTTTGGAGGGAATGATGCTACTAAGAAATCCAAGAAAAACATGTTGAAGCATCAGTTTGAGAATTTTACTTCTGAAAGTGGAGAGAAGATAATTGGCACATACAACAGGCTAAACTAACTTGTTAGTCATCTAAAGCTTGTTGGCTATGTGGTTCCACAAGAAGATGTAAACCTAAAGTTTCTTAGAAGTCTTGCACCTGAATGGAGTATGCACACAGTTGTGTGGAGGAATAAGCCTGATTTTGAAACTATGAAGCTGGAGAGTCTCTACAACAATTTAAGAGTGTATGAATCATAACTATCTACCTCTTCTACTTCATCTTCTGGTACTCAAAATCTTGCCTTTGTATCCTCTAAAGGAAAAGGATCTCAAGAATCTCACTCTGCTGCTCATTCTACTGCTTATGGAGTATCTGCTGCTGATGGATCTGCTGCTAGTTCAAATGATAAGATTTCTACCAGTGATATTGCTTTGTGTGCATTCTTGGCTGAGCTCACAACTACTATAAGGTCACATGTCATTAATCAAGACTTGGATTATATTGATCCTGATGATCTTGAAGAAATTGATCTTAAATGGCAAATGGCTATGTTAACCTTGAGGGCAAGAAAGTTCTTGAAGAAGACTGGAAAAGAAGTCAAGTATAAAGCTAAGGACAGTCCAGGCTTTGACAAATCAAAGATAGAATGCTACAATTGCAACAGAAAGGGACATTTTGCCAGAGAGTGTAGAGCTCCAAAGAAGAATGCTGATGCTACAAAGAAGGTTACTGAAGAATCAAAGACTGCACTGGTGTCTTGTGATGGACTGGGAGATTATGATTGGAGTGATATGGCTGAAGAAGAACCAAATTTCTCTTTGGTAGTTGTTGCTCAACCCAAGGTGCAGAACTTTGCACTTATGGCCTATGGTTCATCATCAGGATCTGACTCTGAGGTATCAAATGATTCAGACTTATCTGTGTGTTCTTTTAAATCTTGTGCTGACACTATAGAAGAACTTAAGTCTAGGAATGAGAGTTTAAATAGAGAAGTTGAACACCTAAAACTTGATAACTTAGGTTACAAAGTAAGTATTCAAAATGTTGAAAGAAGGTTAGAATATCTCAAAGAGTGTGAGAAGGAATATGTAGATCAACTTAATCTCAGAGATATAGAAATTTTTAAGAAAAACAGTGAAGTAGAAGTTCTTAAAAATAAGTTAGAAGAAGCTGAAAAGCTCTTGCTGAAAAAGATAAACATGTAGTAAGAGTACAAAAACAACAATATGCTTCTGATTTAGTTCATAAATCTATTGAGAATAACTTGATGAGAAAAGGTAGTGGAATTGGATATAATGAAGTGGCTCCTCCAGCCAAAAGTGCTTTTGCTCCACCAGGAAAAGAACTATCCTTCATTAGTGAGCTGAATATTGAAAAACCTGTAGGTGAAAGTAGTACAAGTGTTAATGAAATACCTAAGGTTGAGGCTAGAAAATTTCCTGAAGCTCCTATTATAGAAGATTGGTATTCTGATAGTGATAGTGATGAGGAACAGGTTAAAGAGGATCAAAGTGTGAAAAAGGAAGAAATTCCTACAAAGTTTAAACCTAAAATTGAACAGGTTAAGTTTGTCAAACCTGTATTAGGAAATAACTTCTCTAGGAAAATGGTAGAGTACAATGAGGTACCTAGAGAACAGATGGAAAGGTTCAATAATAAGCCTAGGGGTAACCAGAGAAACTTCAACAACCTAGTTTCACACAGATTAGGTAATCAGTTTCAATTACAAAAGAAGGCTTGTTATAAGTGTGGTAGCTTTGACCACTTGATTGTTAGATGTCCTGAACACCAAAAGCCTGTTTGGAATCAATACACTAGGGTGAAACACAAATATGTAACTAAACAAACTCACCCACATCCTAACAGAAATATGGTTCCAAGAGCTGTTTTGTTGAGATCTGGTGCAACTAGATCTATTTATGCTGCTAAATCAAATGGTGTTTTCAAAACCACAACTGGTTCTTCTACTGGCTCTACTTCTAGTAAGCATTCTGCTGCTAGTATGCATTCTGCTGCTAGTAAGCAACCTGCTGCTAGTACAAAACTTTCTACTTCAAGGCCAAAAGTTTTAACAAATACAGTTGTTGGTAATCACTTTTATGCTGTTAAGGCCTCAGCTTGCTGGACTTGGAAACCAAAAACTATTGGTTCAAATTCTGTTTCCAAGGATAGTAGTGCATCAAGTGATTTAAAGAAATTTGATTATGTTGATGCACAGGGCAGATCCAAGTCAGTAATGGCTTGGGTCGTCAAGAGGAACTAATGTCTCTATTTTTCATGTGCAGGTCAATCTACTGGATGAGCTTAAGGATATGGTTATTGTTGACAGTGGATGTTCTGGATACATGACAGGAGATGAGTCTCAACTTGAAGACTTTGAGGCTTTTGATGGTGGTTATGTTGCTTTTGGGAATGATCCAAAAGGTGGTAAGATTGTTGGAAGAGGAACTCTTAAAACTGGAAATTTGGACTTTGAGAAGGTGTTTCTTGTGAAAGGACTTAAGTTTAACCTTTTTAGTGTCTCACAAATGTGTGACAAAAAGAACTTTGTTCTTTTTACAGACACTGAGTGTATGATCCTTTCTCCTGACTATCAGTTTCCAGATGACAAATCTGTGCTTTTGAAGGTCCCTAGAAATGAGAATATATACAGTGACCATATTAAGAACATTGTTCCTAAGAGGGCGTTGACTTGTCTAATTGCAAAGGCCACTATTGATGAGTCCAAATTATGGCATAGGAGATTGGGACATCTGAACTACAAGACCATGAACAAATTGGTCAAAGGAAATCTGGTCAGAGGAATGCCTACAAAGACTTTTGAGAATTGTGAAACTTGTGTTGCCTGTCAAAAGGGTAAACAACACAGAGTTTCATTCAAGTCCAAAACTGTGAACACAAATACTGAGCCATTACATCTACTGCACATGGACTTATTTGGGCCTGTATTTATCAAAAGCTTGAACAAGAAGTCATATTGTCTTGTTGTCACTGATGACTTTAGCAGATTTACTTGGGTATTCTTTCTAGCCACTAAAGATGAAACTCCAGAAATACTCAAGGCATTTATCACAAGAGTTGAAAATCTGTACAATCACAAGGTGAAGATAATCAGATGTGACAATGGTACTGAGTTCAAGAACAGTGTAATGAATCAATTCTGTGTGGGGAAAGGAATTCTTAGACAGTATAGTGTAGCAAGAACTCCACAACAGAATGGTGTTGCAGAAAGAAGAAACATGACACTTATTGAGGCTGCAAGAACAATGTTATCTGATTCAAAACTACCTATACCTTTTTGGGCTGAAGCTGTGAACACTGCATGCTTTGTGCAGAACAGAAGTAAGGTAGTCAAGCCTCACAATAAGACTCCATATGAGTTATTTCATGGAAAGAAGCCACTAATTGATTTTCTCAAACCATTTGGATGTCCTGTTACAATTTTGAACACTAAGGATCAGCTAGGCAAATTTGATGAAAAAGCTGATGAAGGGAATTTGGTTGGTTACTCTGTGATTAGTAAAGCTTTCAGGGTATACAATAAGAGAACCAAACATGTAGAGGAGAATTTGCATATCAAGTTTTCTGAGAACACATCTAATTCTGAGGGAAAAGGACCAGAATAGCTGTTTAATGTTGATATGCTTAGCAAAACAATGAACTATGTACCAGTTATTGCTAGTGTTGACAAACCACAAGAAGAATTTGTTTTGGTTGAGAAGTTAAAGGTTGGTCCTACCTTACTTCCCTTTCAGTCAGATCCAAGTCCTAAAGAAGATGTGGTCACTCAAGAGAAACCTAAGGAAACTGAAGAAGGTATTGAAATACCTATTGAAGCAGAAAAAGAAACTAATGAAGTTCCCAAGGTAGTTGTTGATGTCTCTCCTACACAGCCAGAAGACTCTACTGCTGACTCAGAAGACTCTACTGCTAGGTCAAAAGATACAACTACTGCTCCACCACATTCTACTTCTAAGCCTACTAACTCTACTGCTACTTCAATGTTTCCTAAATTGGACTCTCAGGGTAGACCTATTGCTGATTCTATCTATCCTGAGGATCCAAATATGCCTCCTTTTGAGAATATTTATTATGACACAGATGATGATGCACTTGATGGTCAGTTATTTGGAGCTGCTGCAGATTTTACTAATTTGGAACTCAATATTCTTGTTAGTCCTACAACTACCACAAGAGTACACAAGGATCATCCAAAAGATCAAATCTTAAGTGATCCACAATCATCTATTCAAACTAGGCAGATGACTAAAGCACTGAAAGATCTTCAACATCAAAGTTTCTTTGCCAGATCTCTGCATCAAAGAAATAGTCATAAAGATCTTCAAAATTGCCTGTTTGCATGTTTTCTTTCTCAAATTGAACCCAAAAACACTTACAAAGCCTTACAAGAAACAAGTTGGGTGGAAGTAATGCAAGATGAGCTTCTACAATTTAAGCTGCAAGAAGTTTGGACTTTGGTTGAACTGCCAAATGGAAAAAGAGTGATTGGCACAAAATGGGTTTTCAGATGCAAAAGAGATGAGAGAGGAATTGTCATAAGGAATAAGGCAGGGTTAGTAGCACAGGGATACACACAACAAGAAGGCCTTGATTATGATGAGGTATTTGCTCCAGTGGCAAGAATAGAAGCAATTAGAATATTCTTGGCTTATGCTTCATAGAAAGATTTTGTAGTGTATCAAATGGATGTGAAAAGTGCTTTTCTGTATGGGACCATTACAGAAGAGGTCTATGTGTCTCAACCACCAGGCTTTGAAGACCCTGATCATCCTAACAAAGTTTACAAGGTAAATAGAGCAATGTATGGCCTACATCAAGCCCCTAGAGCTTGGTATGACACTTTGTCAACATACTTGCTAGAATCTGGGTTTAGCAGAGGAAAGATTGATAAAACTTTGTTTCTCAAAAGACAAAAGGATGATATTTTGCTGGTTCAAATCTATGTTGATGACATCATCTTTGGGTCTACAAACAAAGCTATGTGTGTTAGTTTTGAGAAGCTTATGAAGGACAAGTTTGCTATGAGTTCAATGGGAGAACTCACCTTATTCTTAGGTCTGCAAGTTACACAGAAAGAAAATGGTATATTTATCAGTCAGGATAAGTATGTCAATGATATTTTGAAGAAATTTGGTTTTGAAGATGCTAAACCTGCCAAGACTACCATGGAAACCAATAAACCATTGCTGAAGGATGAATATGGAAAGGAAGTGGATATACACTTGTACAGGTCTATGATTGGCTCATTGATGTATCTTACAGCATCAAGGCCTGATATCATGTTTGCTGTGTGTGCCTGTGCAAGATTTCAAGTGTGTCCCAAGGAATCACATCTCAATGCAGTGAAGAGAATTTTTAGATATTTGAGGCATCAACCAAAATTGGGCCTCTGGTATCCTAAGGATTCACCATTTGATTTGGTCTCATATTCAGATAGTGACTATGCTGGAGCTTCTTTGGATAGAAAGTCTACAATAGGGGGTTGTCAATTTCTAGGAAGTAGATTGGTGTCATGGCAATGCAAGAAGCAAACAGTGGTGGCTAATTCTACAACTGAAGCTGAGTATGTGGCTACTTCAAGTTGTTGTGGACAAGTTCTTTGGATGCAGAATCAATTATTGGATTATGGGTACAATTTCATGAATACCAAAATTCATATTGATAACAACAGCACACTTTGCATAATTAAAAACCCTGTTTTTCATTCTAAAACAAAACATATTGAGATAAGACATCACTTTATCAGGGATTGCTATGAAAAGAAGTTGATCCAAATTGTTAAAGTTCATACTGATAACAATGTTGCTAATCTTCTCACTAAACACTTTGATGTGGGGAGGTTTCAATTTTTAATTGCAAACATTGGTATGATAAATCTTTGAAAAACTTATCTCTTTGTTTTTGTACAAGTGTGTAAAGGTATTGTGCTGCTTGTTACTCTGCTGCTTATCTTAAAGCATATGTTTGTGATGGAATGTACTATGCTGCTATTTCTAACTCTACTGCTAGTACATATGTTTGTTTGCTTTGTGGTGTTTGGTCTAATATTGTGCAGGAATAAGTCTACATGATGATTTGCAATAACAATATACTGACAACAAAAGCAGAACATCTGTCATTCATCATTCATCTTCAGAAGTTCATACATCAAAAGAGAAATTATAAAGACTACTTCTGAAACCACAAAAGAGTGCAACAATCTAAGATGAAATTAAAGACTACAAGCACTACTTCCTAGGGCATGGAAGTCCTAGAACAATTTTTCTTTCTTTAGTGAGAGGGGAGTTTGTCTTCCTTGTCTTCTTTGTATTGATAGACTTCTTTGGTCGTGGCCTTGATGACTGAGGCCTCTCAGGAGTGGAAGGTGGTTCATTTGGAGGCTCATCCTCATCTGATGATGTGTAGATGAAAGGGGACACAAGCTCCCTTGGGGATGGTTGCCTGACAGGGATCCACGCTGGGTCTTCTGATGATTCTGAAGACGTTGGAGATTTTGGGGACATTACAGCTTTACCCCTGGATGTGCTTGGGGTTTAATTTAAATGCAGAAGATCTTTGAACACAGGGAGATCATGCTTTCTCTTCTTCGCTTGTTCTTTGGTTCTACAACCATTATGAGGAGGACGGAAGGGTGGCACATATGTTTCAAAGGGGGTTTCATCTTCAGATGATGAATCGGAAGAGATATTGATGATTTCGGGTGTTGATTTCATGATTATTTGATTTGATTTGGGTTAATTGAAGTTTTGATTTGGTTGATTGGCGTTTTGACTACGATTAGGGTTTGATTGTGGTAAATTAGGGAAAAGATTTAGTCCGTTTTTATAGGGATTACGGCATATCATCACATTAATTGCTGAGGATTCTTGACTTTTTGACCAAGCTTATTTAGTCAACTCTGCTGCTGGATTATTTTCACTCTGCTGCTAGTTATATAACTCTGCTGCTAGTGTTATTGTGCTGCTACGGTTGTAAGTGTGAGGGTGGGATGTGTAACTTCTTCAATCAGTTTAAAATCTAATTGATCTTCCTAATTGGTTTTCTCATGTTTCAAATTGAAGTTATCACAAACCCTAACACTCCATCTCTCTCAAAGTCAAAAATTCCCAATTTCCCTAAACCCTAACTCATGGATTGCGTTCGTACCTGGGCAAAGCAACACAATAGTGTGGTCGTTTTGGATGCTGAATCAGTTAATGAAGATTTCACAGACATGGTAAAATTTTTGAATGCTACTTCTCTTAGGTATGCACTCACTGTGAATCCTACTATATTTGCTTCCCACGTCAAACAGTTTTGGCTTACCGCTAAAATCAAAACTATGAATGGGGAAAAACATGTTAGTACCTTAGTGGATGGGCAAAAGGTTCGTGTATCTGAATCATTAATAAGAGAAATCCTTTTCTTAGATGATGAAACAGAGACCACTTGCCTGGCCAATTCTGCTATTTTTGCTGGGTTAAAAGATTTGGGATATGAGGGGAATCATACAAATTTAAAATTTCAAAAATCTCTCCTCTGTCCTCAATACAAGTTTTTGATACATCTTCTTCTTCATTGTTTGAGTCCTAAAACTTCTGGATGGCATGAGTTTAGTACTACTATTGCTTCTGCAATGGTCTGTCTAAGCAAAGGTAAACCATTCAATTTTTCAAGAATGATTTTGGAAGGAATGTTTCAAAGTATCAAAGAGTCTGGTTCATATTTGCTTTATCCAAGGTTTATACAACTCTTTGTTCAAAATCAACTTACAAAGTTTAGAGGCCATGTTGCTACTTATGATGCTCCAAAATTGGTTTCTAAAACTTTTACTTTCTTGGTTAAACATGGAAAAGGTTTTTCAGGCACACATACAAATATTACACCTTATATGGTGCAACTTGTGCAAAACAATCAGGGTGAAGGATCAGGAAATCCCACTGACTCCCATCACACACCCAATTTTAGTGCATCTGCTACACAACCTAAAATACTCTATACCCGTAGGAACACCAAAAAGAACACTGATCTTCCTCAGGATAGTGTTAGTATGGCTGTACCAGATGAGGCTGTCCTAGGTGATGATGAGGACATGTTGGCAAGGGCTGTCACTACTGCTTCTAGCTTAGCAGCAGAGCAGGATAGTGATAACATCATTAAGACCCAAACCAAGGCAACATCTAGAGATGATGATTCTTCTGAATCAAATTCTCAGGATGGTAACCCTAGCCAAATGGCAAATACAGGGGGCTCAGATGATCAAACTAGGTTTGATACTGAGTTTATGTCCCAAGATTCACCTCTCGGACCATGTAATACTGGTCGAAGTGATGAGGACAGACCAGTGACCAATGAATTGACGGAAAACCTTGTACATGATGACAATGTCCATGATTCACCTCTCGGACCAGGTAATACAGGTCGAAGTGATGAGACTATTATGAAACTCATTCAGGAATTGATGGTTACTTGTACCAACTTGGGGTTGAAATGTACTACATTGGAGGACAAAGTTCTTACTCTTTCATCTGTTGTTGCTGATCAGGACAAGACTATCATCAAATTGCAATAACAGATTAAGAACTTTCATAAATCAAGATCTTCAACCTCTTTGAAAAGATTGAAGAAAGTGGGCACTTCTCAGGTTGTTAGTTCTCCTGATGTCTCTACTCACTTGGAAGAGGATGCTTCCAAACAGGGGAGGAATGAAGAGGCAATGGGTTCAGGGGAGGCAAATTTGGAAAAGGCTGATAGTGCTCTGGGTTTGAATGATGGAATGGTTTCAGGGGAGGCTCCAGTGATTGGTGATATGGATGTTGAAAGTTCTCAGGATGCTGAAGAGTTTGTGGTTGCTGATAAATCAGGGAATGAGGTTGTTATGGAAGAGGTGATTGCTACACAAGAGAAGGTGGTAGAACAAATTACAACTTTGGAGCCTGAGCAATTAGTAAAGGCAACAGGGTTGATGGGTGAAACATTGATGAAGTTGGGAGATTTGGTGAAAGATAAAAGTCTTGAATCTGCTGTTCAAGATTCTACTGCTCAAGAATCTACTGCTAAGGAAATTACTAACTCTGCTGCTAGTGGATCTGCTGATGTACAAGACTCTGCTGCTGGGTCTGGTGACAATGCTGCTACTGAAGCCATGGTATTGTTGAGCAAGAATACTACACCAGTATCAACTCCTTTACTACCACAACAAACTACAACAACAATCAAATCATCAGCACCTAGAAAACCTGAAAAAGGGATTGTTATTAAAGAACCTGCTGCTCAACAAAAGAAGGTTATTTCTTCATCTTCTACTGATAAAGGCAAGGGCAAGCAAGTTGAAAAGGAAAGGATTATGTATAAGGGGATTGATTTCACTGATGTACCTTTTGATTCTTGGCCTAAGGCATTACAAGTTGAACATGATACAGCTGCTGCACTTAGAGAACAAGAGTTGATTAATATGGAAGAACAATAGTTAGCTGAGAAAGAGGCTGAAGGATTAAAGAGGTATGATGATTGGATAAATGAGAAGATCAGAATAGCTGCTGATATTGAATTCAATAAGCTGATCAAGATTGAAGAAAATGAAGTTCCAACTTTTAATGTGCAATCTTGGTACAGTGAGTTTATTACTAAGAAGAGAAATGAAAATGCTACTGCTAGAAGAAAGATAAAAATATTTAAAGGTCCAACTGTAAAACAAAAAAGAAAAGAATATGAAAGGTATCTAAAGAATATGGCTGGATGGACATTGGTACAGTTGAAACCTTATTCTGACAAAGAAGTTTTTGACTTATATCAACAAGCTAAGAGGAGAACAGATACTTTTTATGCTATGGGATGTGCTGAGGATTTGGAACAAATTGCTCAGATGAACAAGAAGTTAGTACCTCAAAAAGTAGCTGAAGCAGAGCATATTCAAGAAGCTGATATTGTTAAACAGCTTGATATTGATGCAGCAAATACTATTTCTTCTGTGCAAAGTGGTAAAAGAAAAGGTGTTATTCATAAGTCATTTGCAAAGAAGAAGAGAAAGATTGGGGAAGGAAGCAGTTCTAAGCCAGAAGGAGATGAGTTCAAGAATGATTGTGATCACATTCCTCCTGAGCATCTGAAAGAACAATTGAAGGTTTACACTATGGTTGGCAAGATGGAAGATCCTGAAGTGGTTGATGCCAAGCCAATAGGTGTCAAATATCCTATTATCAAAGTAACCACAGGTTATGATGCTAACTTTGGAGCATTTCATGATGTCCAGAGATCTGATGGTACGACTCACAGGTTTCTTAGATTTCAACAGATGCTACACTACTTTGATAGAGAGGATGTTGAAGACTTATGGAAGTTATACAAGGCAAAGTTTGGAGCTGAGAAGTTTGATGGTAAAAAGTATGAGATAGAGAAAATTGATCATATCATAACTTCTTCTGATAATGTTATGTGGAGAGCTCTTAAACTTATGTTTGAACCTTCAATGGATGATTCTGAATGGACAGAGATAGTAGATTACAAAGTAAGAAGATGGAGACTTTTTCAAGATTCTGGAGTTCATGTGTTAGATATTGGACCAATTACTTTGTATATGCTAGCTGAAATGGATTACCCAGTGGTAAGATACTGGAATATTGTCAATCAGATGGTTAATGGTGATAAATCACTTAAGTTGCAGAAAGACTATGATTCTGATGACCAAGCATTCAATTTGCTGTCAAAGTATAAGAAGATATTTGATCAACTGAATTCTCAAGAGTTGAAGTGTTTGGAAGCATCCTCCAAGTGATTAACTGTGCTTAGAAGAAACTTAATTAGTTAGAAATAAATAATAAGTTTAGGGGAGGATTGTTGGGTCTGAAACTGCTGCTATGAACGAAACTGCTGCTAGTGGTAATGATTATGCTGCTGATGTCAAAGTGCTGCTGAGGATAAATGCTGCTGACAGAATCTACTGCTGATGGGATAAGGATGTATACGTTTTAGATAAATACAGAATAGATTATGTAAATATTGTATTTATCTAGAATATACTTATCGTGTACAGAAAGGTATTGTAAACCTAGTAGGATTCCTTAGTCTATAAAAGGAGGATCCTAGGGTTAGTTTATGTACGTATTATTATTCACTTCAAGGTTGTAAAACCCTAGCATTGTTGAGTGCTCGTATTAATAATATTGAAGTGTTGAAAGAGAATCATTATTCTTCTTAAGTTAAGCTTTTACATTCCGCATATTAGCTTAAGTGTTTAATCAAGTTAACTTCTATACAAGATCATTTAAGCTCAACTGGGATCAACAGATAATGATAATGCTTTGGTAAAAAATAATTCAATGTATAGCATCAACAATAAGAGAATCAAGAAAGGTCTGGATTCGTCTTATCTTTGGCATTGTCGACTTGCTCACATTGGTAAGGATCGCATGAAAAAGCTGCAACGTGATGGGCTTTTAGAAAAGATCAATGATGAATCATTTGATAAGTGCGAATCTTGCATTGCTGGAAAGATGACAAAGAAACCCTTTAAGAATAGGATTGAAAGGGCTAATGATCTACTTGGTCTTATACACACAGATGTGTGTGGACCACTTAGACATGTGTCAAGGAGAGGTGCTAGCTACTTCATAACATTTACGGATGATTACAGCCGTTATGGTTATGTTTATTTACTTAAACATAAACATGAGGTGTTTGAAACATTAAGCAGAAGTAGAGTTGCAACTTGGAAAGAAGATTAAAGCTCTTCGATCCGATAGAGGTGGTGAATACCTGAGTCAGGAGTTCATAGATTACTTAGCAAAGGAGGGAATTGTCCAGCACCTTACTTCTCCATATACTCCACAACAAAATGGTGTATCTGAGAGAAGGAATCGTACATTGCAAGACATGATACGATCTATGTTTAATCTAACAACTCTTCCTTACTCGTTTTGGGATTATGCCTTAGAATCTGCAGTTCGCATTCTTAATATGGTTCCAACAAAGAAGGTTGATAAGACTCCATATGAGTTATGGACTGGAAAAGCTCCTAACTTGTCTTATCTAAAGGTCTGGGGTTGTGAGGCGTATGTTAAACGTGACTCAGCAGACAAACTCCAACAAAGATATGTGAAGTGCATCTTCGTAGGATACCCTAAGGAAACTATGGGTTACTACTTTTATTACCCAACTGAAAACAAAGTTTTTGTTGCAAGGTATGGAGACTTCTTAGAAAAGGAGCTCATATCTCAAGAATTCAGTGGGAGAGTATATGATCTGGAAGACGATCATGAAGATGTAGCACCTTCTGAAAACACTAGCCAACTTCCTGAAGAACCTGAAAGTTTAGGTCCTCCACCAGAAGTTGAAGTGATTCCCATTCATAGGTCAACTAGACCTGTGAAGGCTCCTACACATCTATATCTTAACATGGAGTGTGATGAAAACTTGATAGGGGATCTTGATGAACCTACAAGTTATAAAGCTGCCATAAATAGTCCTGAAAAGGAAAAATGGCAGGGAGCTATGAATGGGGAAATGCAATCCATGAAAGACAATGAAGTCTGGGAGGAAGTAGACCTACCTCCGGGTGCCAAGTTAGTTGGGAGTAAATGGCTCTACAAGAAAAAGACTGATATGGATGACATTGTTGATGCGTGGGAATCGCAACAGGCTTTACCTCTCGAGGGATCTCGAGAAGCTTACAACCCCCACCAGGCAGTGTACCTGATCGTTGTAGTATAGTATAGTAACAAGTACCGAGGGATTGATCGTTCAGCTTAGGAATAGTGTCGCTAGGATTAGAAAGCCTAAATTACTAGTTCTAAAGGTGAGGGATGATTCTTTTTGTATTTTTATGTTTTTATGAAAGCAAGTAAAATCTCGGGTTTTGAAAGAGTGGGCGGAATTAGTTGCTATTCAACTAACCCAAAACTAAGATGCAATCAAAATAAAATAATAAAAAAATGAAATTAAACTAATTATACTAAGGTTGTGAGCAGTAATTGGAGAAAATGTGTTTACTTAGATTTCATTACTCCCTAGATATCTTTTACACGTTAATTACTTGTTATAATTGCATGGATGATGGATTGTATTCCTTAATACCATTCATGGGGTGGCATACATAACTCCCCAATTCTATGAGCTCTTATCTCCTCCTACACCATGACCCAGCACAACTATAGGGATTGTAAACAGTGGCTCATGCATTAAATACAACCAATAAAGACATAGTACGCCTCGGTTCATGTTTCTTAAGACGTTCAAGCATGTTACCATTTGGAGATCTGCCAGTTTTCTTAAGCCTAACATATAAAATCATTCATCCAAGAACAAGAATAAACAAGTAATCAACACATAATCAATATCTAGGTTTCATTAGATCTAAGCAAACACAAAGGAGATCTAGCCTAGCATAATGAAATTGAGACAAGAACAAGATATAGACAACCAACACATAGACATATTGATTGAATTAGAAGAACACTTATCTCAATTACAATGCAAGGTATCAAGGGTTTGGAACCCTTGAAAAACCTGTAAAAGTTGCACCAAATTCGTCTTTAGGGTTTCTCCAAAACTTCTCTCCTTTAATGTGAAAAACTAGAAAACTATATATAGGAAAATAGGGCTGACGGCGTCAAGACAACATTGTGACGCCGTCACCTCGCCGCCAAATACTTCCTCGGACGGCCTTGATCTACTTATGACGGCCTGTGTGACGCCGTCACCAACTACGGTATTTTATTCTTGGGACTTTGACGCCGTCAGGAATACTCTTGACGCCTTCATGAACTACGGATTTTTATTCTTGATGTCTGACGCCGTCAGGGTATAACTCTTGACGCCGTCACCTGCTGTTTTCAGCATGGAAATTTGAGACTTTGCCGTTTTCTTCACTTTTATGCTCCAAAAACGTCCAAAATGGCTTCTTTTCCAGAATTCACTCTCCAAGTACCTAAAATCACAAAAGGAACGATTTAGGGCAATATTTGATCAAATAAAGTCGAATTCGGGCTTAAATGACCCCCTAAAAACGGATCATTTTTCGCCTCATCATATACCCTTACACTTGAGATTTGCTTGTCCTCAAGCAAATGCGCTTTTATTCTACTCAAAAGACAAGTTAGGGGTCATTTAACACTAATATAAAAGTAATTACAACAAATAATCGTTCCACTAAAGACCAATAGACAAGCACGGAGGTCATACACTAGCACCTCACAAATAGTGTTTAGATACTCACATCTCTCGGGTGTAATAAAGTAATATAACATTATGGAAATGGAAGATATCTCTCACTACCTGTCATAGCAAAATAGATTACCATAGGCTTGGGAAAAGATCAAACCTCCACCACATGGCGTAAGCACCTAGGATAAACTATCAAAGAGGTCTTTTAAAGGGTTGTAACGTTAGGTATAGGGATATGAATTACACGGTTTTGTTGGATAAAAGAAGTTTTACTGGTGGCGAGTTAACAATCTTGGTTAATTACATGTACAATATGGCGTTGCTAAGCCAAGACTAGACTCGACTTAAGCTAATAAATGAAAAATAACTAAAAACATAAAATGAACATAGAATGAAACGGGATGGTAGTCCGTATGTTTTTTCTCTTTTTCTTTTTTCTATTTTTTTTTTCTTTTTCTTGATTTTTTTTTTTTTTTTTTTTTTTTTTTTTTTTTTTTTTTTTTTGCATACACTCTTACCCTACCATCCAAAATAATACATCATAGGGAATGAATATTCCCCTTACACTTGAATCTTTACATACTTTACATTAAACTATTCTAATGACTCGAATTAAGAAAATCAAAACACTTGGAGCACTTTTAAGATTAACGCACATATATGGGTAATAATATTATGTTCTTCCCCATTACTCCATAAATAAGTACTTACCCATGAGTCCCAATCGTCCCAAAACAATATGTACAAGGATATGACTCGACTTAGCAACCATGTAATCAATTAGAAAGTTAACTTAGGGTTTAACAAATAACAATAATGCACTAAAAATGAGCGCATACACGGAAGGCTAAGGCGATTTGGGTGTACATTTAAGTGGGGTGTAACAAATTCTTCCTTTAAGTAAAATGCTTAAAGTTAGAAACAAAAAGATAGGCTCGGAGGGGTGTACTAGGGGTGTCGTGTACTAAAAATGAGTACAACGCTAAGGGTGTGGGAAAAATTAGTTGACTTAACTAGCCAAGTAATATGACTTAAATGGTCAAGTAATTATAATACGGGTTTAACACAAGGGTGATCCTAATGCCTCTTATCATGTAGTAAATCCTACCACACGAATGTAGTCTCACTAGCGGTCTCGGGATGCATCACTAACGCAAGTTCTAGAATCTAAATGCTACCGGTACACTCATAAGCACTAATAATGAATGCTTTTCCTATCAAATCTAAAGGCGAACCTCACATTTTTGGGTGGAAAATTTTTCTGAATATACGGTTATGTGCTAGTCATACAATCTCCTATCCATGAGACGCTTGCTATGGCTAAAGTTTTACTCCTAAATGTTGTAAAAAATTTTAAATTTGGCGCTAAAATTGCACTAACAAGTATTTCTCATAGTTTTATTACACATCTACCATTAAACAAAACAAACTCAAGCGAAAGTGCATATGTAAGGTATCATCTTTTTACCCTCCCCTTACACTTAAGATGAACATTGTCCCAATGTTCAAGTAAAGAATGTAAAAGTGAAAAAGTAAAGAGAATGAAATCAAATACTCCCCTGATTCGCTCGGTATGGATTATAGGTTGGCCAGGTTAGATCTTCTTCCAAGAAAACGAACAATCAAAGCTTCCCTTCCAGAATATAAATAATCTCCTTGTCGAACATAACCTGTAAAACCTGACAAAATAGACAAGACAACCTCGCGTAAAATCGGCGGCATCCTATATAAGTTACTAAATCCTAGAAAACAAAGTAAGATATAATGCTTGTGGAATGAAGTTTTCAGATCTCCTGGAGATTATAAAACTTAATAATTCACAAAAACCATAAGACTCCATTAGAAAAACAAAACCGGTAAAATTTCCAGATTTTAGCTCCTGACGCCGTCAAGAGTAAACCCCTGACGCCGTTAGAATGGACCTGCAGAAATTCTTATGTTAAGTTTCCGGAAAATTTCTGGAAAAACTTGGTCCTACTTCCTGGAAAATCCTGCAAAACTTCATTATGACTCAATACAAGCATTTGACTCTAACAAATACGAATATACATGTTCATTTAATACTGTGGAGAATCATGATCGGTTTGTTTCTTAAAAACATATTTGGGGTTTCCCCTTACACTTATCTTTTGCAAAAATACTTTTAGGTTGGAGTTAAGACAAGGCCAAACAACATAGTAAAGTATTTCCACATTTTAATTGAGAAACATGATCAACCAACAATAAAAATAAAACATGCATACGGAAGCAAATAACAATCAAACAAATAAAATCACACAAAACATGGTGCCTCCCAAGAAGCGCTTTTCTTTATTTATGAGTCTTGTAGCTAGACTCAAGGTCATGGGTTACTACGTGATCTCATCATTTGGTCTACTCTCTAGGTCGTCTTCTAAACTAGTGTCGCTTTCATAGTGCAAGTACTTCGGATCTTCGAACTCGAAAATATCTTGTCGATACTTAGAACCAAGCTTACTAACATTCTTAAAGAATCCACATGATAAATCAAAAATATTTCTACACCCTCTCCTAACATCTTCATCACACAAGATAAGTTAGGAGCTCATCATATCAAGCCTGTCACAATCTATTTCCTTAAGGTCTTTTCTCTTGTATGGCGTTTGGTATGAAATCCTCCTAATCCCATCAGTGAAGGTCATGATTCCGTTCAAGTCATCCACTATCAAATTAGTGATTTCACAAAAGGGTGCTCCAAAGACGACTTGTGATAACCTAGGGTCGACATAGTCCTCTATGTTGTCCACAATCGTGAATTCCATGGAGAATGCCATATTTCCTACGAACACCTGGATTTCATGATCCTTACCAACCACTTTCTCTCCCTTGTAAATCATCCCCCATCTGCAGATATTGTTGTAATGGAATAGGGACATAACATTCTTAGGCATGAATACATTTATATAAATGTTATCGAAATACTTATGACCGATCATGCAGGGGATTTTGAGATTATTCGGATCACGTCGTCTTATCTTCCCCAACTCTCCATCCTTTAACCCATATAGATTCCCCTCAAGGGAGGGACGATACTCGTATACCTCCTCACTATCCTTATGAAAAATTACCTTCCTAACACCATCGGTGAGTAATACACTACCATCTTTCTCATCAAGGATTGCTCCCGATTCATTGATAAATGGCATCCCAAGGACAAGGTGGGTTAACGTTTGATTGGTGTGTCACACCCCCAAGATCGGGTCCAGCGGAAGCATACAAGTAGCTGGGGTGTAACTCAATTGGTATTACAACACAAGTTCAAAAACGGTTTTTCGCTTGACTCATTTAGAATAAAATAGCTTAATCAAAAATGTTGAATTTACATTTTTAAAAGTAGTGCGGAAGTAGGCCCTTTAAATAGTTTTAAAACGGTCCCCATAAGAATATCAGAGTCTTCTATGACCAAGCCATGTCCTGCCAAAACCTCCAGTAGCGTGCCATTGCTTAGAACCTGAAAATACATGCTAAAACGTCAACACGAGGTTGGTGAGTTCATAGATTTTAGTAATAAGTATTTTTCCCGTAATCAAGTATTTCCAGTAAACAAGTATTTTCGGTAAACAAGTCTTTTCCAGAAATCAAGTATTTCCCAGCAAAGGCATCGTAAATCCACTCAGTTACAAGTCCCGCCATAAGAGACTTGTAACCTGTGTGTTTACAACCCACTGCCAAAAGTAATATGTTTAAGTAAACAAAGTTTCATAGCACCAGTTTAGGAAAGAATATTGATTGCACTAAGTTCAAGGCACCGAAAAGGTTTTCTAGCTATATGCAGGAGGTTACGCTCCCAAGAACTTCTAGGTAATCAAACATACCTAGGATATTGTAGGTAATCAAACATACCCAAGAACTTCTAGGTAATCAAACATACCTAGGATATTGTAGGTAATCAAACATACCCAAGAACTTCTAGGTAATCAAACATACCTAGGATATTGTAGGTAATCAAACATACCCAAGAACTTCTAGGTAATCAAACATACCTAGGATATTGTAGGTAATCAAACATACCCAAGAACTTCTAGGTAATCAAACATACCTAGGATATTGTAGGTAATCAAACATACCCAAGAACTTCTAGGTAATCCAACATACCTAGGATATTGTAGCTACCGGTCCTTAACTTAGGCAATATTTGGCAATCAGTAAATAGTTTAAATTTATGCACTCATGTCCATGAGTAAATAGCAAGTAGGTAGCAAGTGAATAATATTGTACTCGGATAATCAACAAGTATTTAGATAAAGCTGAAAATATTTGAGTAATCAACTATGTAAAGCGAATAATGCGTTTTAGTAAAACGAGCATTGAATTCAAATAGTAAGGAGCATGTATCTTCCCCCAAAACAGTTGTAAAACAAGTAAAAGTAGGGGTTATGAACTCACCTGGTGCAATAGCTACGATGACAACAATGAATACACGAAATGAGGCACGATCTCTAATCGCAACCTAATAGGAATGATATGATCTAATGTAAGAAATGAAATAATGCTACACATGCAAATACGTATGTTATCGATACCACTCGTTAGTTTTGAAAATGACGTTTATCGTTGACAAATACGTTTTTGACGTCTCGTTAGGTTAATAACCACTTTTCATGGAAATAGGTTGAAACGGTACTCCACGATCCTTGTTTGGTGATCTATCGGCAAATATAAGGTTTTCGTCGCAAAATATAATATTTTCATTACTTAAAAATATGCCCAAAATGGCCTCGCAAAACGAGTCGCAAAATATTGTACGTTAAGGGTTAGTGATGAAACTCGGCGTTTTTGAAAACCTTGTAACAATATCTTGAAGTCGTGTCATTTAACTTTTGGCGATACGGGTCTCGATCGATGAGAAAATCGACTCTTATTGTTGTTACTTGAAAATATAGTGTTCAACACTTAGAAAGTTTTATTATAGTAAAAGCTGTCAAAATATATAGTTTATCGGGTAAATAGATGAGGTCGTAGTTTATTCGTTATAAGTATATTCAACGAACGGCCAAATGATTTGAAAAGTAGGCGAGGAGTACTTGATTTTACTTAACTACGGCTCGGACTCAAACTAATCCGATCATAAAGAAAAACAGCCGTGAAAGTGGTGTCTCGCAAAGACAGTTTTGCGGCAAAAATGGTAATACAAAAGCTGATGGAAAAGTATATGTATCGTCGGATTTCAAACACTTGTATCTTTTTCGTTATAAGCCCGTTTTCTATGTTCTTTATATCCCCGCGAAGGAAATCAAGTATACTAATATATTTTTGATAAGTCGGGATGGCTAGATCAAGTTTTAGGCCTCGAAACAGCCCATGAAAATCGTGGGACAGCAAGGTATTTTTCAGAAAATAGTTTTCGTCGTTAAAATTGAAAATATCATAACTTCTTCGTCGTAACTCGGATTTTATCCCCGTTTTCGGCCACGGCTTCGTTTCGGAATGTATTTTCTAAATCTTTGGTCCAAAGTTACCCAAAACCCACTGATCTTTCCAGATCTTACGTTTTTGGACAGAACCTTATATATAGTTTGAAAAATCAACTTTTCTAGTTCAAGGGTTGTTCAAAGCTTAACCAAACTATCTCAAATCAACTCCACAAGTACCCAATCCTACCATACACCTTCTTAGGGTGTCATGGGTTCCTAGTCTTCACCAAAAATGGTGGATCTCATGAGATTGTTAATAAAATTTATAGATCTATGTTTATAAAAACAAAATGAGTAATAAGTGGTATGGATCTTACATACTTGCATGTTTTACCAATATATCTTGAAAATACATAAAAATATAAAGTAAAAGAAAGTATGAAAAGATCAAAAGTATTCTTGAAGCTTACTTGAAGATTTGGGGTGATTTGATGAGAAATTGATTAATAATCTTGGGTTTTTACCACAAAACCCCAACTAGATCTTGATTAGGACTTGATTCAACACTTGATCTTGAAAATTTTATGGATTCTTCTTATGGTTGTTTCTTGGTCGATTCATATAGAGAGGAAGAAAGGGATGAGAATTTTTCTAGTGTTGGTATAATATGAGAAGTGTAAATGGGATGAAATATGGTGGAAAGGAGTATATATATAGCAAGATCAAGTCAAGGTCAAAAAGTTGGTCATAGGGGGGGGGGGGGCGGCACCAAAAAGGAGGGAAACATGGGTTTGTGTTAGTGGCTCATTAATGCACTTGTCTAACACATGTGTAGTTATTAGTTGGTTTTGTTGTGTATTAGGTGTTACCGGGTACCGAGTTAACTAAAAATAAATATTAACGAGGTGAAATAAAATACGACGAAGTTGTAAAAGTTATAAAATATTATTCCTGATGAGATTCGGGTGTTGAAATAATTATCGAATTGAAATAACGCAAACCGACGGAGTTATAAGCTCCGACCGTAAATTATAGTCATTGGTTTCAAAACACCGGATAAATTAATAATATAATTTTTATATTATTATTATGAGTATGTAAATATGTTAGGATCATAGTCGGGAGTATTGGGTATACGTTAGTAGTAAAACTGAGTGGTAACGTTAATTACAAATTAAGCATACGTATATAGAAATAATGCATATCCGTGTAGTAAGTAATGTGATGATAATATGTAGACTGCTCCAGTCTATATGACGTGTCATTAATGAATGATGCATGAATTCACAGGGAAACCACATTGGTTATGCGAATTTGAAGACTCGTAAACTCAGTTTACGATGAAATGAACGGCAATCGTGAATAGTGATTTCCTTCCGGAAATGAATAGTGTCATATGAATAGTAAAATTTTTGAACACTTCTCGGAATCACAAATTGACTCCGAAAATGATGAATAGTAAAATGATGAATAGTGACCGGTGAATAGTAAATGATGAATAGTAACCGATGAATAGTAAAATTGTCGGGATTTGGAAAATGACCTGAAATTACGAGTTGTGACATTCTCACCCCCTTAAAAGGAACTTCGTCCCGAAGTTCAGTTTGTGTTGGTCTCTAGAATGGTATTGGTTAAAAGATGATGATATAATCGTGTAAGCTACTGAGTTCTAACAAGGTTCAAGTCTGACGGCCACTAGGCCTACTCTGTCAGAATTCGTAAATGGTTCAGTGTATATCGAGTTTAACTTTATAAAGTTTTCTGAATAGTATTATGCCTTTCCTAGGCAGAACTTTCAACATGGCTCTACCACGAAGTTGAAATTATAAGGGTTTACAACTTATCGAATTTGTAACTGATTCTTGATTTGCGGGAAATTCCTGGTTATTCCATGAATGCTTTCTGGACTAGTGAGTTGGGTTTTTCAAAATTTTGATCCGTCAATGGATGTGGGCACTACAACCATAGAGTGCTTCAAATGGTGTATTTTCTACGCTCGCGCGATAACTATGGTTGCAACTGAATTTGGTTTATGGCAAATGGTTAATCCAACCATTTCTAGTGTCAATCACACCCGATTTGGGCATATCCCCCTATGTTTGAATCAATCTCAAGTTCTGACCATTGATCTACAGATGATAGGTGGAGTGGTTCTGAAGGGATCTTAATGAAATCGCTAGGAGTTGAGGCGAATCAAATTCCCTTATTAGGAATAATTGAAATGGGTATCATGAATCTTGTTTTAAAAGACTTACAGGGTTAAATCCGTAAAAGGGTGTTGTTGAAAATAATAGATTAGGATAAGGTTGTGACCCTCCACAGGATGTCAGGAATTGAGTCTTTCTCCACCTACGGTGCTTAGTCTCCATTACTAAGATTTTCCCCAAGTTATAGGTCATCAACTCACAAACTCTTAAAGGTATAAGTGAGGTAATATAGTGACTGATTTTCAAAGTTTGTTTTGAGATTGTGTTTTGTTCATAAACCCTTCCCGAATAAATGAATTTACAAGTTTAAGCAAACGGCTTTAGGTAACATCCTTCTTGATGTTTCAAAATTTAGTAGTTATGCAATATAGGAAAATTTTCAACATAAGGTGGATAATATGGTTTACCAAAGATCGATGTTTAAAATTTTGTAACATTCAATAGTTTTGTAAAAGATTTAGCCGAAAGGAATTTGCTTTGTCAAAAATAAGTGCATCAGAAAAGTATTTCTTACAAGATATATGTTTTGTATAACGGTAGTTTTGGAGCAAATCCATAAAAAAAAATGAAAGTATTAAGAGGATAAAATAGCCAGGTATTGTATGTATGCACAAATGCATAGGTGTCTAACAGGTTTGAATAAAGGCTATTGGTGAGGTAGTGCTCAATTTATAATCTTGGGTAAGAGGTTGGATTTATCTCTATGGTGTTGCTTAGTGAGCACTCGTATCGAAATGAATCTTGTAATTTAGTCAAGCCAATACTTTCCAGATGGTGGAATTTTGGCGGTCAGGCCAGTGATAGTGATTCGAATTGTTTTGTGATATCCTGAGATTTCTGTTGAGTTATGAATGATCTTAAGGTACCGAGGGATCATCCTCATAGAAGGTTTGGAAAGTCTTTCCTAGAAAGGTCATTGATAATATCCACTTATCAATATAGGGAGTAGTGAGGGATGAGTGACATCGGAATCTATAGAGTGTTAGATAATTCCTTATATATATATAGGGGTGGGGAAAGGAAATGATAGTGATGGTGAGAAGGGAAGAGACTGTGACAACTGCAACAAAAATGAGATTGTGACAAAAGAAATACTGTGATATGAGTGTATTGTGCATAAATATGAAAGTTCATGAGATTAAAATGACTAGCTGACATGCTTCCAATCGGTGGTTTACGAAGTGATGAAAAGTATGAAGGTTCCAACAACGAGAGTATACACACACATGAATGAAACATTTGGAAATTGAGTAGGGGATTCAATCCAGACATAATCTTATTATAACCATTCTCAGTGTTGCAAAATTCATTTCTGAGTCAGACATAGGTGGTCAGCCTATATCTCACTATCCTGGGTTGAATATAGATGACCAGTCTATCTTCCACCGAGGTTCCATGAATTTTGAAATACTCAGCTCAGTTATACTAATACCATGTTTTTCACAAATACCAAGACGTTCTGAAAGACAAAAGCAGGTGACCAAACTTGAGGTCAAATGATGAAACTATGCAAGGAAAAACATAACGCGGTGAAATATATGATACATGAACATGTTTATATGATAGACAGTTATAGAAATCAACTATGGTAAATGAATATAGTATATCAGATAATGAGACACAAATCTCATCACCTAAGTTAGCAACAAACCACAAATGAGGCTTCAGCTTGGCAGGCAGGCACGTGACGGTCATAGGGTTAAGTTTTCGTAAAAGTAGCTATAGTCTAGGTTTTAAAAACACTTAGTTCGCTATAGCCAAAGCTCTGATACCAATCTGTCACACCCCCAAGATCGGGTCCAGCGGAAGCATACAAGTAGCTGGGGTGTAACTCAATTGGTATTACAACACAAGTTCAAAAACGGTTTTTCGCTTGACTCATTTAGAATAAAATAGCTTAATCAAAAATGTTGAATTTACATTTTTAAAAGTAGTGCGGAAGTAGGCCCTTTAAATAGTTTTAAAACGGTCCCCATAAGAATATCAGAGTCTTCTATGACCAAGCCATGTCCTGCCAAAACCTCCAGTAGCGTGCCATTGCTTAGAACCTGAAAATACATGCTAAAACGTCAACACGAGGTTGGTGAGTTCATAGATTTTAGTAATAAGTATTTTTCCCGTAATCAAGTATTTCCAGTAAACAAGTATTTTCGGTAAACAAGTCTTTTCCAGAAATCAAGTATTTCCCAGCAAAGGCATCGTAAATCCACTCAGTTACAAGTCCCGCCATAAGAGACTTGTAACCTGTGTGTTTACAACCCACTGCCAAAAGTAATATGTTTAAGTAAACAAAGTTTCATAGCACCAGTTTAGGAAAGAATATTGATTGCACTAAGTTCAAGGCACCGAAAAGGTTTTCTAGCTATATGCAGGAGGTTACGCTCCCAAGAACTTCTAGGTAATCAAACATACCTAGGATATTGTAGGTAATCAAACATACCCAAGAACTTCTAGGTAATCAAACATACCTAGGATATTGTAGGTAATCAAACATACCCAAGAACTTCTAGGTAATCAAACATACCTAGGATATTGTAGGTAATCAAACATACCCAAGAACTTCTAGGTAATCAAACATACCTAGGATATTGTAGGTAATCAAACATACCCAAGAACTTCTAGGTAATCAAACATACCTAGGATATTGTAGGTAATCAAACATACCCAAGAACTTCTAGGTAATCCAACATACCTAGGATATTGTAGCTACCGGTCCTTAACTTAGGCAATATTTGGCAATCAGTAAATAGTTTAAATTTATGCACTCATGTCCATGAGTAAATAGCAAGTAGGTAGCAAGTGAATAATATTGTACTCGGATAATCAACAAGTATTTAGATAAAGCTGAAAATATTTGAGTAATCAACTATGTAAAGCGAATAATGCGTTTTAGTAAAACGAGCATTGAATTCAAATAGTAAGGAGCATGTATCTTCCCCCAAAACAGTTGTAAAACAAGTAAAAGTAGGGGTTATGAACTCACCTGGTGCAATAGCTACGATGACAACAATGAATACACGAAATGAGGCACGATCTCTAATCGCAACCTAATAGGAATGATATGATCTAATGTAAGAAATGAAATAATGCTACACATGCAAATACGTATGTTATCGATACCACTCGTTAGTTTTGAAAATGACGTTTATCGTTGACAAATACGTTTTTGACGTCTCGTTAGGTTAATAACCACTTTTCATGGAAATAGGTTGAAACGGTACTCCACGATCCTTGTTTGGTGATCTATCGGCAAATATAAGGTTTTCGTCGCAAAATATAATATTTTCATTACTTAAAAATATGCCCAAAATGGCCTCGCAAAACGAGTCGCAAAATATTGTACGTTAAGGGTTAGTGATGAAACTCGGCGTTTTTGAAAACCTTGTAACAATATCTTGAAGTCGTGTCATTTAACTTTTGGCGATACGGGTCTCGATCGATGAGAAAATCGACTCTTATTGTTGTTACTTGAAAATATAGTGTTCAACACTTAGAAAGTTTTATTATAGTAAAAGCTGTCAAAATATATAGTTTATCGGGTAAATAGATGAGGTCGTAGTTTATTCGTTATAAGTATATTCAACGAACGGCCAAATGATTTGAAAAGTAGGCGAGGAGTACTTGATTTTACTTAACTACGGCTCGGACTCAAACTAATCCGATCATAAAGAAAAACAGCCGTGAAAGTGGTGTCTCGCAAAGACAGTTTTGCGGCAAAAATGGTAATACAAAAGCTGATGGAAAAGTATATGTATCGTCGGATTTCAAACACTTGTATCTTTTTCGTTATAAGCCCGTTTTCTATGTTCTTTATATCCCCGCGAAGGAAATCAAGTATACTAATATATTTTTGATAAGTCGGGATGGCTAGATCAAGTTTTAGGCCTCGAAACAGCCCATGAAAATCGTGGGACAGCAAGGTATTTTTCAGAAAATAGTTTTCGTCGTTAAAATTGAAAATATCATAACTTCTTCGTCGTAACTCGGATTTTATCCCCGTTTTCGGCCACGGCTTCGTTTCGGAATGTATTTTCTAAATCTTTGGTCCAAAGTTACCCAAAACCCACTGATCTTTCCAGATCTTACGTTTTTGGACAGAACCTTATATATAGTTTGAAAAATCAACTTTTCTAGTTCAAGGGTTGTTCAAAGCTTAACCAAACTATCTCAAATCAACTCCACAAGTACCCAATCCTACCATACACCTTCTTAGGGTGTCATGGGTTCCTAGTCTTCACCAAAAATGGTGGATCTCATGAGATTGTTAATAAAATTTATAGATCTATGTTTATAAAAACAAAATGAGTAATAAGTGGTATGGATCTTACATACTTGCATGTTTTACCAATATATCTTGAAAATACATAAAAATATAAAGTAAAAGAAAGTATGAAAAGATCAAAAGTATTCTTGAAGCTTACTTGAAGATTTGGGGTGATTTGATGAGAAATTGATTAATAATCTTGGGTTTTTACCACAAAACCCCAACTAGATCTTGATTAGGACTTGATTCAACACTTGATCTTGAAAATTTTATGGATTCTTCTTATGGTTGTTTCTTGGTCGATTCATATAGAGAGGAAGAAAGGGATGAGAATTTTTCTAGTGTTGGTATAATATGAGAAGTGTAAATGGGATGAAATATGGTGGAAAGGAGTATATATATAGCAAGATCAAGTCAAGGTCAAAAAGTTGGTCATAGGGGGGGGGGGGGGCGGCACCAAAAAGGAGGGAAACATGGGTTTGTGTTAGTGGCTCATTGATGCACTTGTCTAACACATGTGTAGTTATTAGTTGGTTTTGTTGTGTATTAGGTGTTACCGGGTACCGAGTTAACTAAAAATAAATATTAACGAGGTGAAATAAAATACGACGAAGTTGTAAAAGTTATAAAATATTATTCCTGATGAGATTCGGGTGTTGAAATAATTATCGAATTGAAATAACGCAAACCGACGGAGTTATAAGCTCCGACCGTAAATTATAGTCATTGGTTTCAAAACACCGGATAAATTAATAATATAATTTTTATATTATTATTATGAGTATGTAAATATGTTAGGATCATAGTCGGGAGTATTGGGTATACGTTAGTAGTAAAACTGAGTGGTAACGTTAATTACAAATTAAGCATACGTATATAGAAATAATGCATATCCGTGTAGTAAGTAATGTGATGATAATATGTAGACTGCTCCAGTCTATATGACGTGTCATTAATGAATGATGCATGAATTCACAGGGAAACCACATTGGTTATGCGAATTTGAAGACTCGTAAACTCAGTTTACGATGAAATGAACGGCAATCGTGAATAGTGATTTCCTTCCGAAAATGAATAGTGTCATATGAATAGTAAAATTTTTGAACACTTCTCGGAATCACAAATTGACTCCGAAAATGATGAATAGTAAAATGATGAATAGTGACCGGTGAATAGTAAATGATGAATAGTAACCGATGAATAGTAAAATTGTCGGGATTTGGAAAATGACCTGAAATTACGAGTTGTGACATGGTGAGAGGGTCCACATCATCAACCATGGTGGGGTCAGTATTGTAAACAAGCTCTCCAATCCTAATTGATAAATTTTCTATTACTCCCTCACAAGCAATGTGTTCTGGGAAGGTTTTGTGGTACAGTGAAAGGGGGATTATGTTGACTGGGAAGCTAGGATCTATATGACTATCGGTTAAGAGCTTTTCCTTAATGGTACAGGGGATCTTAAAAACTTTAGGGTTACTTTCCTTAGTCTGATTGCTACCCACACTAATAATATCCTCCATTTTTCTCTCGGGTTCTTCTATAATAGATTTACCCAAAATGGTTGGATCTCTCTCATGCTCTTCCGATTTCTCTTTCCCTTCATCTGGTTTGCCGGATTCTCGCGCGGTGTATTGCTCGGGTGGGTCAGTAGGTTTCCTTGCCGAAGCATGGTCGACCCTTGAGGTCTCATCTTTCGCTGTCTGACTGAATCTGTTAGTTTGTCGTTGGGTTGGGTTGGGTGTTGAGGCAGATATTGTGGTGATGGTGTTTACGAAGTGGATTGGTCCAGGGGGTTTGACAGGTTCTTCTCCGTTAGGAGATAGATGTTTGAATAACTTGCTAGGGCTTTTTATTTTTATAGGGGAGGCTGGTGGACTCATGACGGTAGCAGATTTAACCTCATTAACGGGAATGGGCTTATTATCAATATGCTCTTTGATAGCAGTCAACAGATTACAAATCTTGTTGTTCACCTGATCCTGCTGTTGTTTAAATTTGGCCTCGAGCGTAGCGAGCTGTAGTTCTTGAGAGAGAATGAATTTTTTTAGAGTATATTCACAGCTTTGCCTAGGAATGCCTTGTGATGGAAAATGCTCGGACCAAGTGAGTGGTGAGGAGTCATTGAAGGATACGCTTCTCGTTTGGTACCCTCTAAAATCAGGTTTATCCTTCCATGCCTCATAGGCTTCGGCAGAAGTTCAAGGACCCTGACCTACGTGCGATGATGTGAATTCGTTATAAGCACGCTTTGGAAGTTCCATGCAGTTATGAGTCTCATGAGGGCCATTGCATAGTTTGCATGTAGAAGCGATTCTGGTTACTTGGCTTGAAGGTTTTTGAGCTTCGTAAGATTTCATAAGAGACTTGACTCGACCTTCAAGTTCCATGATCCTACGGTCGGGAGTGCTAGAGTTGTTCGAAGGCAAAGATATTGCCTTGACCATTTCGTTCAAGTCACGGGGATCATTCCAACTTTCGTTGTCATAGAGAGCAAGATCTTCTATGAGTTCCCATGATTGTTCCGCACTAAGATCACGTAGCTTACCACCGACCGATTGGTCAATGGTTCGCCTCGTGGGGATGTCGATATGGTCATAAAAGATTTGGACTTGAAGCCAAAGATCTATGCCATGATGAGGGACTTTTTGGAGTAAGTCCTTGAAACGAGTCCATGCTTCATAAAGAGATTCATTTTGATGTTGTTGGAACATCAAGATGTCATTCCTAAGCTTAGTAGTTCTCCCCGGTGGGAAAAATTGAGCAAGGAAACGAGTGGTGAGATCATCCCATGTGGTGATGGATCCCGCGGGTAAACGCTCAAGTCATTGACTAGCTTGATCCCGTAGAGAGAATTGGAATAGGCGTAAACGGGCAGTCTCTCTAGTTTCAACACCTAGGTCTATGGAATCTACGATTTTGAGAAAGTCCTTAAGATGTTGGTTTGGATCTTCGGAATGAAGTCCATGAAATGCACATCCGCTTTGCACCAACCGGATGGTGTCGGATCGCAAGGGGGTCACATTGGCTCCGGTGAGCTCAATGGTGTTTCGGTAGCCTTGATGGCTAGGTCGGGAGTACTCTCCTAAGGTTCGGGGCCTAAGGGGTTCTAGTGGTGGGTTTTGTTGTCGTGGAACGACGGGTTCAAAGATGTTACCACCTTCCATGATGTCGGATGGTAAAGAGTTACGAACAAAGGCACGAAGAAATAAGATAGACTAAAGAAAACCTAAAAAAATAAAAATAAAAATAAAATCTTACTAGAAAGGAATCTAGCAAGTAGACCTAATAAAAAGAAATTCTAACCTAGACAATAACTATTCCCCGGGCTGCAGCCCTAAAAACTTGATGCGTGGGAATCGCAACAGGCTTTACCTCTCGAGGGATCTCGAGAAGCTTACAACCCCCACCAGGCAGTGTACCTGATCGTTGTAGTATAGTATAGTGACAAGTACCGGGGGATTGATCGTTCAACTTAGGAATAGTGTCGCTAGGATTAGAAAGCCTAAATTACTAGTTCTAAAGGTGAGTGATGATTCTTTTTGTATTTTTATGTTTTTATTAAAGCAAGTAAAATCTCGGGTTTTGAAAGAGTGGGCGGAATTAGTTGCTATTCAACTAACCCAAAACTAAGATGCAATCAAAATAAAATAATAAAAAAATGAAATTAAACTAATTATACTAAGGTTGTGAGCAGTAATTGGAGAAAATGTGTTTACTTAGATTTCATTACTCCCTAGATATCTTTTACACGTTAATTACTTGTTATAATTGCATGGATGACGGATTGTATTCCTTAATACCATTCATGGGGTGGCATACATAACTCCCCAATTCTATGAGCTCTTATCTCCTCCTACACCATGACCCAGCACAACTATAGGGATTGTAAACAGTGGCTCATGCATTAAATACAACCAATAAAGACATAGTACGCCTCGGTTCATGTTTCTTAAGACGTTCAAGCATGTTACCATTTGGAGATCTGCCAGTTTTCTTAAGCCTAACATATAAAATCATTCATCCAAGAACAAGAATAAACAAGTAATCAACACATAATCAATATCTAGGTTTCATTAGATCTAAGCAAACACAAAGGAGATCTAGCCTAGCATAATGAAATTGAGACAAGAACAAGATATAGACAACCAACACATAGACATATTGATTGAATTAGAAGAACACTTATCTCAATTACAGTGCAAGGTATCAAGGGTTTGGAACCCTTGAAAAACCTGTAAAAGTTGCACCAAATTCGTCTTTAGGGTTTCTCTAAAACTTCTCTCCTTTAATGTGAAAAACTAGAAAACTATATATAGGAAAATAGGGCTGACAGCGTCAAGACAACATTGTGACGCCGTCACCTCGCCGCCAAATACTTCCTCGGACGGCCTTGATCTACTTATGACGGCCTGTGTGACGCCGTCACCAACTACGGTATTTTAATCTTGGGACTTTGACGCCGTCAGGAATACTCTTGACGCCTTCATGAACTACGGATTTTTATTCTTGATGTCTGACGCCGTCAGGGTATAACTCTTGACGCCGTCACCTGCTGTTTTCAGCATGGAAATTTGAGACTTTGCCGTTTTCTTCACTTTTATGCTCCAAAAACGTCCAAAATGGCTTCTTTTCCAGAATTCACTCTCCAAGTACCTAAAATCACAAAAGGAACGATTTAGGGCAATATTTGATCAAATAAAGTCGGATTCAGGCTTAAATGACCCCCTAAAAACGGATCATTTTTCGCCTCATCAATTGTACACACCTATAAGGCCCGTTTTGTAGCTAAAGGCTATACTCAAACTTTTGGTGTTGACTATGAGGAGACCTTTTCTCCTGTAGCTGACATAAGGGCAATTAGGATCCTTATAGCCATAGCCGCTTACTATGACTATGAGATTTGGCAAATGGATGTCAAAACTGCCTTCTGAAATGGTCGCCTAGATGAAGACATCTATATGGCGCAACCTGAGGGGTTTGTGAATCCAGAATTCCCAAATCATGTATGCAAGCTTAAAAGATCCATTTATGGATTGAAGCAAGCATCACGACAATGGAATAAGAGATTTGATAGTGAAATTAAGAAGTATGGATTCACTCAAAATCTTGATGAGCCATGTGTATATCACAAAGCTAGTGGGAGTAATGTTATTTTCCTTATATTATATGTCGATGACATATTGATCATGGGGAACGACATTCCAAGTTTGAAAAAGGTTAAGGCATATCTTGGAAGTTGTTTTTCTATGAAAGATTTAGGGGAAGCTGCATTTATTCTGGGAATCAAGATATATAGAGATAGATCTCAGCGATTAATTGGATTAAGCCAAAGTGCTTACATCGATAAAATATTGAAGAGATTCAATATGCAAAATTCCAAGAAAGGATATTTGCCGATGCAAGAACAACATGGCTTGAGTGAGAAAGTTTGTGCTTCAACACCAGAAGAGGTGCAACGCATGAAGAGAGTCCCTTATGCTTCGGCTGTGGGATCTATTGTGTATGCGGTGAAAAGCACAAGGCCTGATGTGGCATTTGCTCAGAATTTAACCAGTCGATATCAACAGAATCCAGGTGAGAAACACTGGACTGCTGTTAAGAATATTCTTAAGTACCTTAGGGCTACTAAAGAGATGTTCTTAGTTTATGGGGGTACTCCATCTGCAGAACTTGATGTTACAGGTTACTGCGATGCTTCTTGGAAAGGTGATAAAGATGATACGAAGTCTCAGACTGGTTATGTTTTTGTCATTAATGGAGGAGCTGTGGATTGGAGGAGCAGAAAGCAGAGTGTACTAGCGATGTCGGCTACAGAAAGTGAGTGTATAGCTGGTTCAGAAGCTGCAATGGAAGCTGTTTGGATTAGGAAGTTCGTTTCAGGGCTTGGGGTTATGCCTTCAATTCAGCGACATATGAAAATGTATTGTGACAACTCAGCTGCAATTACATTTGCTAATGAACCTGGAATCATGAAAGGCACCAGACATTTCCCGATTAAGCACCACTATGTTAGAGAACAAGTCGAAATAGGTGAAATCGAAATGCTCAAAGTTCACACAGATGAAAACTTAGCCGATCAATTTACAAAGCCTTTACCTGGCACTAAGCTTTACAAGCATGCTGAAGGAATAGGACTTAAATTAGCTGAAAGTTTCATGCCCATTTGTGATTAGTATTTGGATAAGGGATATAATGTACAATTATTATTTTAATGAAATAAAATATTGTTTATGTTTATTTATTCATTGTCTTAATAATATATCCTATATTTGCATGTTTAAGATCCATGAATAAATTATTATTCTAAATGTCCGTTGGCAATTAATGATATGGGAATATCATTAAACTAAGACAATTTTGAGTATTGGTTAAGGATATACTTGAAAGTATACTGATGCGTAGTCATACCAATTTCACATGATATTCAATGAATTGAGTATTGGACTTATCCCAACAATATGATTTAATATTTAATGTGAGAATCATATTTAAAGTTATCCTCAGACTTGAGATACCAGATAAGTGTCATGGATGTAGTACATTTTTGTGAGACAATCTACCGCTTACCGTAATTGGAAGTCATAAGGGTTGTTTTCAGAAGTGTTGCGAAGTTCATGGGTTATTCTTGTAGTCAAGAGAGAATTTGCTTCTTCTGATTTGTTCAGAAGTTTAATACTACTGGGCCCCTCGTAGGGTTGACAAAATGTTTGCGTGGCCACGCCCAAAGTCTATCTGGAATACGTTCAGATGTTTTGGTAATTTTGGTCAATCATAAAGAGACGAGAAATAGAATTTAATAAAGAACCTCACATCTTTATTAATGTAGTATTAGAAGCGAAAGGATAATAATAATGATGAATCATTAAAGGTTTTCCAGGAAACCTAGCTCGAGTCGAACTGGGGGCATTGGAGTGTTGCAAGACGCCAACCAATGTCATTTTACTATTAATAGATATACGAGTGGGAGCTGTTAAAAGTTACGTATAAATATTAATATGTAAATGACTAGTATCGAACCCGAGACCTCGGGATTGCACACATTACAAACCAGAATAAAGTATAATAAATATATATTTGTTATATGTATCGTATATATATATATATATATATATATATATATATATATATATATATATATATATATATATATATATATATATATATATATATATATATATATATATATATATATATATATATATATTTATGTAAACACTTGAGGGACTTAATGATCGTTAAATATTAACTGTAAGTATTAACTATCATTAGTAACGAAAGAATGAGGACTAGAGTGTAATTAGGAGCCAAGAAGGATCTAGAACCCCCTTGGGGAGTCCTAGGCCGGTAGAGCAAGAGGAGGGGAAACCCAACCCACATCAAACTTGGTGATCGGCTCCAAACGGTCAACCTAAATTGACCAAAGAATGGTCAACTAGGTCAAACAGTCTAGAGTCAATCTCCGTGGAAGTATAGAGGTTTCCCCGGGTCGTTATGTCCCGACGAGGTGTGAATGGTATAAAAACAGGTTTGTGATCGGATGAATTTGAATGGGAAGTAACCAGATAAAGATTTGGATTTGTTTACACTACTGGAAGGATTAGGAATAACAGTATTAACAATTACGGGAAACAAAAATGTATAAACGTAAACCAAATTAAAATCAGATACGATTGCGTGCTGAGAAAAAGGTGAGTTTTAAGGAAAATAAACTACAGGGGGTGAAAATGACTTTTTTACAAACTTAAAATTAAAAGAAAATGAAATTAAAAAGAAAATTATTTTTTAGATTATTTTATTACTTTTTATTAATTAAAAACTAATTTAAACTATTTAATAACTAATTAAACTATTTTAAATCTACTTTTTAATTACTAATAATACCTAAATGACTTAGAAAATTTATAAAACTAATTAACCATCACAGGAATCCTAAAAAATAATAAAAAGTTTATAAAAATTATTTTTAAACTATTTTACTAATTATTATTCTAAATATTAATTAATAAGTAATTAAATTATAAAAACTAAAAGATGAACAGTAAAAAATATAGAAAAATTCCTAAAATTATTTTATAACTTATAAAAGCTAGGAAAAATATAAAAACTAGGGTTTAATTTATAAAAACTAATTTTGCTATTTAATACTTAATTATTAATTAATTATTACTAAATCTAATATTAAATCTAATTAATACCAAGAGACAATATAAAATTCTGGAAAAATTACTGAAATTACTTTAACATAAAATAAAATTAAGGAAAATATAAAATTGCAATTTACTTAATAAAAATCTAAAAAGGAAAATTAAAAAGATAAATTAAATTAAACTATTTTAAAATTGGTTTTTCTGGATTTTTCTTTTACAAAACTATTTTATACCTAAAAACATGAAACTTTTGTGAAGACAACTTTTCTCTAGCTTAAAAATAAGCAATTTGGACACTAAAAGCTTGGACAGTTGACTTTTGTTGACTATGAGGAGAAATCAGCCTTGGTGGGGTCCACAGGGGTGGATTATGGTTCAAGTAAGTGCCTTGAACATGAATAAGTTAGAAAATAGCAATTAATCCTCTTTGATAAGCCAATAAGCAAGAGTTAAGCACTTGGTTTCTTATTTGAACACTGAAAATGGGACAGACTTTAGGGGTGAATTCAGGTGGGTCCCAGGGAGCTTAAGCTCAAAGGATTGCTCAAAATAGGAAGGTGGCCAGGAGGGGGGTTGAAAGAACCCAAGGTGGGGTTGTGGGACCCACTGTGGTGGCCAGAAAGAACCACAGAAGGTAGTGGTGGTGGACTGCAGTGGTGGTGTGCAGGGGAGGTACATGAAAAACAGGTCACAAGAAGCAACAAATTAAGCACTCTCTCTAACTTATTAAAAATTATAAAAATAACCACAAGCAAGACAAGCAGTAAAATGATAATTATCTAAAAGCACAAATCATAAATCCTAATAATGAACCCTACAGAAAATTATCTATTTAAATCAAAAACTAGTTACTAGAAATTTTGACTTTATGAAATATGGAACTAGTTGACTTTGGTGAAGTTCTAATCTAATTTTAATGACTCAATAAGTAGTACTAAGCTAAAATAAGATTATATTAAGCATTTACAACAACTTATGAACAAAAAAAGAAGATTATGAAAATGAAAACACCAAGAGTGAACTAGAAATGAACAAATAAACTAAGATTTGACTTTATACCAAAAGTGTACTGTATTTTATGACTCCCCTATGCTAAAATAACCTAATGAAGGATTTTTAAACCAAAACTTAACACTAAAACACCATGCAACTCAGCCAAACACACAAATCCAAACAAATGTATTTGCTGATTTCAAGTTTTGCAGCCCTAAAAAGGGTGATTTACCCCTGTAAAAAAAATCTAAAAATTAAAATAAAAATACCACTAAGTAAATAAGCAAAAGAATAAGCTACAAACCAAATTTCAGGTCAAACGGACTTATAACGAAGAAATGAAAAATCAAAAACTAAATGGCTGGAATTTCAGAAAAACAGCCCTGGTGGGGCTACTTTGAGGGCTTGTGGGGCCCACAGAAAAATTCACAAAAATATAGTGATTGTGGAACTTCAAAGAATAGCTAGGGGGCTATAAGTTGTGAAATTTTTAAGGCCTAAGACCTACCACAAAAATCTAAACAAATCTTGCAAGTTTTGGATTTTCAGCCTTGTATGTTGTAACACCCCCAAAATTTGATACAGCGGAAGACTCACAAGCTTTCGGGGTGCTACGGGGATTGGTATCCAACACAAGACAATATAGAACGAGATAAAGTAAACATAGTAAAAACACAACCAAATACGGGGTTTTAAGGTTTACATTTATCCCAACATCACTCAGAGTTAGGCCCAAAATAAAATAACAATAGGTCCAAATTTAATTATCAGAGTTTAGAAAATATAGATCCATAACCGTGTGCCACAGCCAAGCCTTCCAATCCAAGCATGCACCTCAACACTTAATTACCTGAGAAAACGTGCTAAAAGTCAGCTTTCGCTGGTGAGATCATAGGTTTAAGTTCAACTAATAATATAGTGGACATGTACGCAAAACGCTTGCTAGCTAGACTAAGGATTCGCTAAAAGCCTGCGGATACCCTCCGCTCTCAACATAATACCCGGAAACCCTTCCGTAATAGCCAAAACACACGGATACCCTTTCGTAACAACATAAGTATTCGGGTAACCCCCGCAATACCAATAATTACTCGGATAACCTCCGAAGTAATAATAACCTATAGGTGCACACTATAGTATCTAATAAGTCAACCTTGAATAGTACACACGAAACTATGTGACTAAAGCTGACAATCCAAATAAGCCAACCTTGAATAGTACACACAACAAATATGTGACTAAAGCTGACAATCCAAATAAGCCAACCTTGAATAGTACACACAACAAATATGTGACTAAAGCTGACAATCCAAATAACCAAATAAGCCAACCTTGAATAGTACACACAAAACTATGTGACTAAAGCTGACAATCCAAATAAGCCAACCTTGAATAGTACACACAAAACTATGTGACTAAAGCTGACAATATATCCTAGTCCATACGCATAGCAAGTTTTAGAAAGAATATTAAAGCGATAATAGTCCACGTAAAATGATTTGCACGTTTCTCACCCCAATCGTTGAAAACATAGTTCAAGAGTAAAAAGTGGGGCTATGACTCACCTCAAGTCCAGAAATATAGCAAGACGAGGTAGGTAGCAATAAGATGTATGATAACTCACGAAACAGCAACTACGGACTTGGCACGACCTAACAATGTTAACTCTTTCAGAAATCATTTCCTCAAATATATAATATTCCCAAACCCGGACGAGAATCCGTTTTATTTCCGAAAATCCATTTCGTATCAGTTTGGTGTATTTGCGTTTGGTATCCATACGGGTGGTGTGTCGACTCAAAACAAACCAACAAGATCACACGTAGAACATATAATAAACTATAGATCTAATATTAGCCCAATATATCATTTAAATAAATCGCCAAAGTTTACCAAATCCGTCGATTCGATAATCCTCCTATTTATTTACGTAATATACCGTTCCAAGATTACACCCAATCTAAAGCACATATAAAACACATAGCACATAATTACTATATAGTATATATCATAGTTTAATAAATTCCTCGTATATATCGTCAAATTGGCCAGATTTCCCGATATATACACTCGCAATCTATTACCCTTTACATATACTACAACCTATGGGCGTCGTAGGATACGCTGCCCACTAATATATTCGTTTCATATAACCAAACAACCCGGCTCAACCTTACGGTTGAGTGGTTATTTACTTATAGAAAACATCTATATTAGTCGTCATATATCCGAGACAACACGAATGTTGCAAATAATAACTTACCTGGACCCGAGTGACGACAATTTCGCCTAACTCAATAAATTTATTCGTTATATATCCGAAATGACTTTTTATTAAACGTTTCATAATTGTCGGGAGTTTCCCGTTTATAACACAATTTTTAATAATAATAATACGTTTAATTAATATTACGCCACTTTCGTAGCCTAATATGTATCTAATCGTATTATTTATAATATGACTCGTGATTATTATTATTATTAATATACGCGTTTATATAGTTATATATACGTTATTCACGTATATACTTTCGTATAAACGTTCATATTACTAATAATTATTATTACGAGTTTTATTATTCTCGTTTTACTTTTAATATTTATTGAGTTACACGAAATGGTCATATGTCCGAGTCATGACTCTCGGCTCATTGTCCAAGTCCAATAATAAACCAAAGTCACAAATAATAAACTCCGTCCAATCACAATCTCAACCACGGGCTACAACAATAAGGTCCGACTACGGTACCCGACTAACCTATCTCCGTCATCTAACGACCGTCTCATAACCGGTCCTCATATCACATACCACTCGACAACAACTCCTCAATATCAAAACCATAACCAATATCCAATTCGACCCAAAAGTATTCGGCCGAGAAAACAAGTAACCAACAATATATACCAACGACAATCATAACCAATAATAATATAACAATTAGTTCACATTTACCACACAAAAATAACATTAACCAAATTAGTGTTCGGGTCGGTTTACCAAGCCGAACCCGAGGCAACACTTCTCCACAACTAGTGTGGTTCACACCCGAGACCTCCATGGTCTCGGCTAGCTCTAAATGAGCCAAACAAGCTACACGACCTACTAGGGTCGTCGGCCAACATATCTATTCGACAGCCATGGTTTACCATAACCATCAATAACCGGTCAAGCAACCAAAATGAGGATCCAAACACCTCATTCGAACACCAAGATCAACAAGATCAGTGAATCAGAGAAACAAGCTCAAACCGAGGGTAACACCCTCGGGTACGCCTCGACCCAACGAAGATAACCAAACCCGGATACCAAACTTTCGAAAAAAAACGTTTTTCCATCCAAGATCCATGTGTAATACTCGTTTTTAATTAAAAACCCATTCGAATATCAACATGTCGTGACCCTAGGTCACGATTTTATTAACCATACGAGTGAAAACTCGTCTCACCTTCGATCTAGAACTCCAAACCGTGATAACCCTTCAAGAAACAACGAATATTGGTGAAGAAAATGATGATTCGAAATGAAATAAAGGTGTTATAGGCGCGTGTTGTTGTAGATCCAAGAGTAGGGATGATGGAGGTTCGATTTATGGTGGTGTTTTAGAGTGGTGGCCGTCGGTGGCTGTGGTGTGGCCGGATTATTAATGGGGCGGCTAGGGTTTTCAAAGAGGGGATGAGGAGATGAGAGGTGAGAGATAAAAAAGAGTGAGTGTGGTTTGTGTTGTGTGAGTGAACCAAACCAAAGGACCGGATTTGTAGTTAACTCTATTTTTTTTTTTTTTTTTTTTTTTTTTTTTTTTTTTTGATAATAATAATAAGTGTAAATAATAATAATAATAGTAATAATAATAATATTATTACGATTGAGCGGGTAATATGGGTAAATGTAAAACACGTGGCCCGAACCCGAACTCATTTTAAAATTTCCATATCACACGAGATTCTCTCGAAATTAATTAAAATAATAACGGCTCGTTAAGACGAATCATAAAATTATGTTAGGTAATCCTAGTGCCAAAGTCAACGTAGTACCAAGTGAGAATTCAAATATACATCGCCGATCACATAATCAAAAACGAATTATGAACATAATTCACGAATACCATAACGTCGTTAAATAAAATTTCTATAAAATAGGTCTTACAAGTTCGTTGTGAAATGAAAATTTCAAATAAAAATTATAAACGAACTTATATCGAAATGCGGATTTTTAAAATGGCTCCCTAAACTGCCGGTTGTCACATCCTCCCCGTCTCAGAAGGAAACCCGTCCCGGGTTTCACTCGGAAAAATGTCCATCTACGAAGTGAAAAGCTTCGGATATCTCTTCCTGAACTCGTCCTCACGTTCCCACGTAAATTCTGGTGCATGTCGGGAGTTCCAACGAACCTTGACGAGCGGAATGCGACTCCTCTTGAGTCGTTTAACTTCACGATCTAAAATCTCGATCGGCTCCTCCACGAAATTCAATTTCTCATCAATACGAATGTCCCTCATTGGAATGACGGGCATTTCATCAGAAAGACATTTCTTCAAATTACTCACGTGAAACACGTCATGAACTTTGCTCAGTTCAGACGGTAATTCCAACCTATAAGCCACGGGCCCAATTCTTTCTAAGATCAAGAATGGTCCAATGTAGCGCGGGTTGAGTTTACCACGTTTCCCGAAACGTATTACACCTTTCCAAGGCGAGACTTTCAGCATCACTTTGTCTCCAACCTGGAACTCTAAAGGTTTACGTCTCTGATCGGCGTAGCTCTTCTGCCTATCTCTGGCGGCTTGCAACCGATCACGAATCTGGGCTACTTTCTCGGTAGTTTCTAAAATAAGCTCAGGGCCTGTAAGTTGGCTATCTCCAACCTCTGCCCAACCAATAGGCGAACGACACTTTCTGCCATACAAAGCTTCGAATGGTGCAGCCTTAAGACTTGTGTGGTAGCTGTTATTATAGGAGAATTCCGCAAGGGGTAAATACTTCTCCCAGCCTTTACCAAAGTCTATGATGCATGCACGAAGCATATCCTCTAACGTCTGGATGGTCCTCTCACTTTGACCATCGGTTTGGGGATGATATGCAGTACTCATATCAAGCCTCGTCCCCAAAGCCGTTTGAAGTGATCGCCACAAAGCTGACGTAAAACGACTATCACGATCTGAAATAATAGATATCGGGACTCCATGACGTGAAATAATTTCCTTCACATATAACCTTGCAAGCTTATCCACACTATCATCTTCACTAATAGCTAAGAAATGAGCAGACTTTGTCAGACGATCCACAATTACCCAGATAGCGTCACAACCGCTAGCTGTTCTCGGTAATTTGGTAATGAAGTCCATAGTAATCCGCTCCCATTTCCAGACTGGAAGTTCTGGTTGCGTTAGTAGTCCTGACGGTCTCTGGTGTTCAGCCTTAACCTTGGCGCATGTCAAGCACTTACTAACGTACGATGCTATATTTGCCTTCATATTTGGCCACCAATAGAACTTCTTAAGATCTTGGTACATTTTATCGGAACCAGGGTGAATGGAGTACTTTGACTTATGCGACTCATGCATAATCAATTCTCGAATTCCTCCATATAACGGTACCCAAATCCGATCTCCAAAACATAATATTCCATCCGAACGCTTAACAAATCCTTTCTCATTATCAGCCATCCCAAATACGTTCTCGGCAGATCTATTTTCTGCTTTCAATGCTTCCGTTTGAGCTTCGAGTATTTGAGATGGTAATGGTGATACGATAGTCATTCCCAATGACCTAACTCGTAATGGTGGTACTCTTTCCTTTCGACTAAGAGCATCAGCAACAACGTTTGCTTTACCAGGATGATAGCGAATTTCACAATCATAATCGCTTAGTAACTCGATCCAACGTCGTTGTCTCATGTTGAGCTCTTTTTGATTCAAGATGTGTTGTAGACTTTTGTGGTCAGTAAATACAACACACTTGGTTCCGTACAAGTAATGTCTCCATATTCTTAAAGCAAAAACTACAGCACCTAGTTCCAAATCATGGGTAGTGTAGTTTTTCTCATGCTTTTTGAGCTGTCGGGAAGCATAAGCTATCACCTTCTCTCGTTGCATTAACACGGCTCCTAAACCTTTATGTGAGGCGTCACAATAGACGACGAAATCCTCGTTACCTTCTGGTAACGCTAAGATAGGAGCACTACACAACATTTTCTTAAGCAATTGAAACGCTCCCTCTTCTTTATCTCCCCATTCATACGTAACACTCTTTTGGGTCAATTTGGTCAATGGTTTAGCTATCTTCGAAAATCCCTCAATGAATCTTCGGTAATAACCAGCTAAACCCAAAAATTGACGAACTTCTGTTGGGGTGGTAGGTGCAGCCCAATCTTTTATCGCCTCAATTTTTGCAGGATCCACATGGACTCCTTGTCTGTCAATCACATGACCCAAAAATTGTACTGTCGGAATCCAAAATTCGCATTTCGAAAACTTGGCATAAAGTTTCTCCTTCCTGAGCAATTCCAAAATGAGTCTTAAATGTTCCTCATGCTCTTTCTCACTCTTTGAATAAATCAGAATGTCATCGATGAATACAATCACGAACTTATCCAAGTAAGGCTTACACACACGATTCATGAGATCCATGAATATTGCTGGTGCGTTAGTCAACCCAAACGGCATCACCTGAAACTCGTAATGCCCGTAACGGGTTCTGAAAGCCGTTTTCGGAATATCTTCTTCGCGAACTCGAAGTTGATGATATCCCTATCTCAAATCGATCTTCGAATACACACTCGATCCTTGAAGTTGGTCGAACAAGTCATCGATCCTAGGTAAAGGGTATCGATTCTTCACCGTTAACTTATTCAACTCCCTATAATCAATACACATACGAAACGATCCATCCTTCTTCTTCACAAATAAGACTGGGGCTCCCCATGGTGAAGAACTTGGTCTTATGAATCCTTTTTCGGCTAACTCTGCCAATTGTTTTGACAACTCTTCCAGTTCGGTAGGTGCAAGACGATAAGGTGCTCGTGCTACAGGTGCAGCACCAGGTATCAACTCAATATGAAATTCCACTTGTCTAGTCGGCGGGATTCCCGGCAAATCATCAGGAAACACATCAGGAAAATCACGAACTATAGGCACATCTCCAATGCACCTTTCCTTTTTCTTCGTCTCGCCCTTCTCAGAAATTTGAGCTAAGAAAAGATAACATCCCTTCTCCATTAGCTTCGGTAGCTTAGTGCAAGAAATCACTGCCAATCGGGATGGGCTCCTAGAATCCTTTCGGTCTCCTAATATATTTAGGACCTCCTTTCCGTATGGTACACGCACGATCTTCTCGTCGCAAAGTATGTGAGCACGATACTTCGACAACCAATCCATACCAATGATTACATCAAAACTTCCTAACGTGACGGGTAGAAGATCTATGTTGAAAGGGTGGTTCAAGAAATTTAACGTACAACCGCGAATGATGGTATTAATCCTTTCTATGTTTCCATTAGCTAACTCAATATCATATCCAATTCCTAAGGCCATCGGGGGTTTCTCTAGTAAGGGTGCAAATGTAGTGGACACAAAACTCCTATCGGCACCAGTATCAAACAGTATGGAAGCATAACGATTATTGAGGAGGAACGTACCAGTAACGACGTTCGGATCTTCTCCTCTCTCGTTCCCGAGTGCATACACTCTTCCTTGAGCGGCTCCAGCTTCCACACGTTGGTCCCCATTATCTTGTCGTCCACGATTTCCTCCAGCTCCACGGTTTCCATAATTGTACCCATTACCACCCGAGCCTTGATTTCCACGGTTCCGCGATTCTCTACACTCATTCCTATAGTGTCCCTTCTTTCCACACCCATAACAGGTAACATCTGCCTTGTTTCTCATCTCAGGAGCAGCTTGAACCATTGCAAGAGGTCGAGCTCTACAGTCCTTAGCTGTATGTCCTTTCCTTGAGCAATTCTGGCATGTCACACTACACCATCCAGTGTGATGCTGATGGCAACGATCACACTTGGGTGCATCACCGTTCTGATTCTTCTTACCTCCATTCCCAATAGCATAAGCCTTAGCTTGTCTCTTGCTTCGGCGATCATTACTCTTAGAGTGACGGTCTCTCTTTCTCTTTCCATTCTTCTCCTTATCACCTTCTTCTAATTCCAGCGAATCCATAAGTTGTTGAGCAATTGTGATTGCCTCATGGATGTTTGTAGGCCTAGCAGAAATTACATCATTCCTCGTAGCTATAGGCAATCCATCAGTATACCTCTCAATCTTTTGAGTCTCGGTTTTCACCATATCAGGGCACAACAAGGCTAACTCCTGGTAACGACGATTGTAAGTCGCCATATCATTACCTTTCACCTTGTGGTTCCAAAACTCAATCTCTAGCTTCTTGACCTCATTCCTTGGGCAATAAGTCTGAATCAACAAGGACTTAAATTGCTCCCAAGTCATAGCATAAGCTACATCACTCCCAACTGCATTTCGGTAGTTGTTCCACCAAGTCAAAGCTTCATCCTTGAAAGTAAAAGAAGCAAACTTTACTTTTGCATTCTCCGCACAACCACTGACATTGAACACAGACTCAGTCTTCTGAATCCATCTGACTAAGTAAACCACTCCTTCATTTCCACCAAACTCAATGGGTCCACAAATCTTGAATTCCTTGTATTGACATCCATTAGCACGAATAGGTGGAAAAGTTCCAGCAGAATTGTTGGAATGATTCGACTCAGCTAGTAGTTCAGCAACTCTTTGCTCCACGAGTTGGTTGATCATGGCTTGATCCACAGTAGGTGCATTAAGTGGAACATGATCATTGTCTCCCTGAACATCAACATTTTGATTCCTGTTGTTACGGTTAGTGGTGTCCAGGTTGTCAGGAGTAGGGGTTTCAACATTTCGAGTAGGTCGACGACCTCGACGAGCAGGAGTAGGAGTAGTCACAGCAGGACCAATCCTGGTAGACCTAACAGGGTTTCGACGGGGTGCCATTGATCTGTAACATCACCCAAGTTCATGAGTCTCCAACAGAACTTATCGATATGCTCAACAAAACATTTCAACAAAACCAATCATGGACAGAATAGCAGCAACACGCCACGTAACCATAAGCGAATAAGGACTCAATTTCCATAACACCCAAAATCACATAAGACTATATACTAATAACCATCAACCATACAATAGCGATCTAACATCGTTCCAACTAACGGATAACACAAAACATACTAATCGTTCCAAAAGAGACGAATACCGTACAAAATACTTCAAAATATGATAACTAACTTTTCTAACCGAACACTCCTCGGCTAAGAAAGCAACAAGATAATATAACTCAAACAACTAGCCACGTGGCTGACGGAGAATCCTCAACTCCTGCCTCAAGCCATCAAGATCCCTCCATAACGATCCTAACTCCACGCTATGGGTGTCTCGGTCTCTCTTGAGGTCAGCCACCTCCTTCTCTAGCTCGGCATTCCTTTGCCAAAGCTTGCGGTCGGCCTCACGAGCAGTAACAAATCCTCGCTGCAAACTATCGATATGCTCGTGGAAATCCATCATAACTCTCCTCAGCTCAGTAGCCCTGCCCACAGCAACAGTCAAATCAACTCTCAAGTCTGCTAAAAACTCTCCGATAACTCGCTCAAGTCGATCAGATACACGTGCAACTCTGTCACTAAGCTCAGTAATCCGAGCCCACAACCTGCCAATCTCACCCAACTCTGCATGCTCAGTAGAAATCTCAGACGATGCATCCGACTCCACGGGACTACCCGGTGGCAACTCAAACAAGAACGGATGATCAGGTGAATCGGGCTCAATCGGGTGTACAGGTGAATCAGGCTCCTCAGCCTGAGCTGGTGGTGCTAACTCATCATCATCATCATCAGGCATCTCATCCTCCTGAGGGTCATCCTCCTCCTCAGGGTCATCATCATCACCATGCTCAGCCTCCTGAGGGTCATCCTCCCGCTCAGGGTCATCAGCCTCATCCTCACCCTCGTACTCCTCCTCCTCATCGGAAGAGTACCTCATCACTCGTCGTCTCCTACTGGGTGAACCATGTGAAGATGTAGTAGGTGATCTAGGACGACGACGCAGTGATGTGGGCGGTGCCTCAGACAGAAGAGAATGAGCATCAATCTGTAAAGGTGATGGAGTAGGGCGTACCGACATGCGTGCCGTAGCTCGGTGGGCAAAGCGTGGTGCCACACGAGCCAAAGCCTGATGAAGAGTAAGCTGCCTCGATGTACCAGGGAGCCCTAAAAAAGATGAGGGTCCCTGCGTAGATGCAGCAGGTAGTGCTGAAGTAGAAGCTGCCTGTGATACAGTAGCTGAAGACATGGCCATCTGGTAAGGGTCATCAGATGCCATAGTGAACTGTGCAGGTAAAACTGGTGCAGTAAGGATGTCCTCGACGACATCAGGCACATGGGAGGCCATAGTCTGTGACAACGGCGTAGGGTAGGTGTAAGTGTTTCAAAACAACTTAAATCACAACTCATAAAATCGTACCAAATATGCACATCAAATAGTACCATATAATCTTAATAAAAGAATTTCAAACACCGCATTTCTAAAAATGTTTATAAAACATATAGACCATATAAATCCTCAAGAACGCCATCTTATTTCTAAAATCCATAATCCTCAAATCATCTCAAATATCTCATAATACCTCAAATAATAGAAGATGCTTCGGCTTGGCGGGCTGGCGGGCGGTAGTCAAGGATCATTTTCTATAAAAATACGGTTATAGTTTAGGCGTTTATTTACCTAGTTCTCTATAACCTTGGCTCTGATACCAATCTGTAACACCCCCAAAATTTGATACAGCGGAAGACTCACAAGCTTTCGGGGTGCTACGGGGATTGGTATCCAACACAAGACAATATAGAACGAGATAAAGTAAACATAGTAAAAACACAACCAAATACGGGGTTTTAAGGTTTACATTTATCCCAACATCACTCAGAGTTAGGCCCAAAATAAAATAACAATAGGTCCAAATTTAATTATCAGAGTTTAGAAAATATAGATCCATAACCGTGTGCCACAGCCAAGCCTTCCAATCCAAGCATGCACCTCAACACTTAATTACCTGAGAAAACGTGCTAAAAGTCAGCTTTCGCTGGTGAGATCATAGGTTTAAGTTCAACTAATAATATAGTGGACATGTACGCAAAACGCTTGCTAGCTAGACTAAGGATTCGCTAAAAGCCTGCGGATACCCTCCGCTCTCAACATAATACCCGGAAACCCTTCCGTAATAGCCAAAACACACGGATACCCTTCCGTAACAACATAAGTATTCGGGTAACCCCCGCAATACCAATAATTACTCGGATAACCTCCGAAGTAATAATAACCTATAGGTGCACACTATAGTATCTAATAAGTCAACCTTGAATAGTACACACGAAACTATGTGACTAAAGCTGACAATCCAAATAAGCCAACCTTGAATAGTACACACAACAAATATGTGACTAAAGCTGACAATCCAAATAAGCCAACCTTGAATAGTACACACAACAAATATGTGACTAAAGCTGACAATCCAAATAACCAAATAAGCCAACCTTGAATAGTACACACAAAACTATGTGACTAAAGCTGACAATCCAAATAAGCCAACCTTGAATAGTACACACAAAACTATGTGACTAAAGCTGACAATATATCCTAGTCCATACGCATAGCAAGTTTTAGAAAGAATATTAAAGCGATAATAGTCCACGTAAAATGATTTGCACGTTTCTCACCCCAATCGTTGAAAACATAGTTCAAGAGTAAAAAGTGGGGCTATGACTCACCTCAAGTCCAGAAATATAGCAAGACGAGGTAGGTAGCAATAAGATGTATGATAACTCACGAAACAGCAACTACGGACTTGGCACGACCTAACAATGTTAACTCTTTCAGAAATCATTTCCTCAAATATATAATATTCCCAAACCCGGACGAGAATCCGTTTTATTTCCGAAAATCCATTTCGTATCAGTTTGGTGTATTTGCGTTTGGTATCCATACGGGTGGTGTGTCGACTCAAAACAAACCAACAAGATCACACGTAGAACATATAATAAACTATAGATCTAATATTAGCCCAATATATCATTTAAATAAATCGCCAAAGTTTACCAAATCCGTCGATTCGATAATCCTCCTATTTATTTACGTAATATACCGTTCCAAGATTACACCCAATCTAAAGCACATATAAAACACATAGCACATAATTACTATATAGTATATATCATAGTTTAATAAATTCCTCGTATATATCGTCAAATTGGCCAGATTTCCCGATATATACACTCGCAATCTATTACCCTTTACATATACTACAACCTATGGGCGTCGTAGGATACGCTGCCCACTAATATATTCGTTTCATATAACCAAACAACCCGGCTCAACCTTACGGTTGAGTGGTTATTTACTTATAGAAAACATCTATATTAGTCGTCATATATCCGAGACAACACGAATGTTGCAAATAATAACTTACCTGGACCCGAGTGACGACAATTTCGCCTAACTCAATAAATTTATTCGTTATATATCCGAAATGACTTTTTATTAAACGTTTCATAATTGTCGGGAGTTTCCCGTTTATAACACAATTTTTAATAATAATAATACGTTTAATTAATATTACGCCACTTTCGTAGCCTAATATGTATCTAATCGTATTATTTATAATATGACTCGTGATTATTATTATTATTAATATACGCGTTTATATAGTTATATATACGTTATTCACGTATATACTTTCGTATAAACGTTCATATTACTAATAATTATTATTACGAGTTTTATTATTCTCGTTTTACTTTTAATATTTATTGAGTTACACGAAATGGTCATATGTCCGAGTCATGACTCTCGGCTCATTGTCCAAGTCCAATAATAAACCAAAGTCACAAATAATAAACTCCGTCCAATCACAATCTCAACCACGGGCTACAACAATAAGGTCCGACTACGGTACCCGACTAACCTATCTCCGTCATCTAACGACCGTCTCATAACCGGTCCTCATATCACATACCACTCGACAACAACTCCTCAATATCAAAACCATAACCAATATCCAATTCGACCCAAAAGTATTCGGCCGAGAAAACAAGTAACCAACAATATATACCAACGACAATCATAACCAATAATAATATAACAATTAGTTCACATTTACCACACAAAAATAACATTAACCAAATTAGTGTTCGGGTCGGTTTACCAAGCCGAACCCGAGGCAACACTTCTCCACAACTAGTGTGGTTCACACCCGAGACCTCCATGGTCTCGGCTAGCTCTAAATGAGCCAAACAAGCTACACGACCTACTAGGGTCGTCGGCCAACATATCTATTCGACAGCCATGGTTTACCATAACCATCAATAACCGGTCAAGCAACCAAAATGAGGATCCAAACACCTCATTCGAACACCAAGATCAACAAGATCAGTGAATCAGAGAAACAAGCTCAAACCGAGGGTAACACCCTCGGGTACGCCTCGACCCAACGAAGATAACCAAACCCGGATACCAAACTTTCGAAAAAAAAACGTTTTTCCATCCAAGATCCATGTGTAATACTCGTTTTTAATTAAAAACCCATTCGAATATCAACATGTCGTGACCCTAGGTCACGATTTTATTAACCATACGAGTGAAAACTCGTCTCACCTTCGATCTAGAACTCCAAACCGTGATAACCCTTCAAGAAACAACGAATATTGGTGAAGAAAATGATGATTCGAAATGAAATAAAGGTGTTATAGGCGCGTGTTGTTGTAGATCCAAGAGTAGGGATGATGGAGGTTCGATTTATGGTGGTGTTTTAGAGTGGTGGCCGTCGGTGGCTGTGGTGTGGCCGGATTATTAATGGGGCGGCTAGGGTTTTCAAAGAGGGGATGAGGAGATGAGAGGTGAGAGATAAAAAAGAGTGAGTGTGGTTTGTGTTGTGTGAGTGAACCAAACCAAAGGACCGGATTTGTAGTTAACTCTATTTTTTTTTTTTTTTTTTTTTTTTTTTTTTTTTTGATAATAATAATAAGTGTAAATAATAATAATAATAGTAATAATAATAATATTATTACGATTGAGCGGGTAATATGGGTAAATGTAAAACACGTGGCCCGAACCCGAACTCATTTTAAAATTTCCATATCACACGAGATTCTCTCGAAATTAATTAAAATAATAACGGCTCGTTAAGACGAATCATAAAATTATGTTAGGTAATCCTAGTGCCAAAGTCAACGTAGTACCAAGTGAGAATTCAAATATACATCGCCGATCACATAATCAAAAACGAATTATGAACATAATTCACGAATACCATAACGTCGTTAAATAAAATTTCTATAAAATAGGTCTTACAAGTTCGTTGTGAAATGAAAATTTCAAATAAAAATTATAAACGAACTTATATCGAAATGCGGATTTTTAAAATGGCTCCCTAAACTGCCGGTTGTCACATATGTAATTTTGACTTTTAAGAAAAAACTATTAGGTTGACTTTCTTGAGTTTCCAATGATCCCTAAGTACTGATTATGATATTCTAAGTTAAAATGAAGTGAGATTAAGCTAATGGAACCAGATATGAAGCTAAATGAATGATTATGCAATCACAGTGCTTAACAGTGAACACATAAGATGGATTTGAAAGTAATTTTGACTATCTACTGAATGACCACTGAAATTATTGACTTAGATATCCTAATATGAACTAATGAAGCATGTTTGAACTAAAAATAACAACAATGACAAGCCTTAACCCCTTGGAACAGGCTAATCCAAACACTCCCTTAAAAGTGATGAAAATGTGATTTTCATACAAGCTCACTGATTAAGACCATGAACATGATACATAAGCATTCATAATGATATAATAATCTTAAACTAACACAGAAACACCAAAGTAAACAACAATTAACCATAAACCACTAATGAGCATTTAACAGTGAAAATGAGACAAATGAGCAACTAAGATTTCCAACTAACAAGTCTATAATATTAAGCACTAATATTACTAACCAACTCAAAATAAGCACAAAGGAACAAGGATAAGCAATATTTAAGCTCTTGAACAGTAAAGTGCAAAAAATGAAATATGTGGCTTACAAAAGGTCCAATGCACAGAACTAAGAACAAATGAGTTCACAACTGTCCTAATTCCTCCCTTGAGGATCTAATACCATGAATATCCAAAATCAGGAACACTCCTTGCTTCTATCCTCTTCTCCACAAATTCTTTATTTTACCACTATTTTTATGAATTTTTGAACATTTTAAGTAAACTGAAAGGAAACTGATTTTAATGCCTTAAAAACTTAATGAAGCTTATAAATAAACTGAATTGAGCCACATGAAACAATAAAAAAAAGTTTTAACAAGATTAAGTAAAGTTGTCAATTTTACCTAAAAATGCAAAAACTGAAATTCGTGTAGTAAACTTGGAATTAATGATAAAAAAAAGGTTCACATTACACTAGATGACTTGATTACAACTGATTTAAACTGAAAAATACAATTGAAAATGAAATTACACTACCCACGTACTAAAACTACACTAAGCTAAAACTAATTCTACTCACTAACACCTTGCTTCCTTCTTTTTCTTGACTTTTATAGACTAAAGAAGCTTTCTCTCTCTTTTCCACTTGAATTTGAGACACAGGATGAGTTTATTTTGATCCTAGCCCTTGGTGGTGTTTTGGCGGCAAAAAGCTTTTAAGCCAAATTGGCATGTGGTTGCAATTGGGGTAGGGTAGGGTAGGGTGGTGGTTTTGGACGGTGGAGGTGATGGGTGGCAGCAAGTGGTGGACAAGTTGTGGTGGTGATACCAGGGTGGTTTTGGCAGGGTGTAGTGGAGTGGTATTGGGAGGGAAAGTGGTAAAGAGGTGATGGGTTTGACTTGGTATTTGACCATAGGTAATAATAAACGGGGTGTTTGTTGGGCTGGGGAAATGGTTGGGCCCAAAGGACTGGATCTGGTTTTGTGTAAGTATTGGATTGTTTGGTTTTGTAGTGAAATAACACAAGGACCAATCATGTTATTTTCTGAAATTGATGGACTGAACTTGTATTTTTCCCAAAGTTATCAAAAGGGTCATTCCTGCCAAATATGAATAATCCATGGATAATATTTGCAATTTTTCATTTTTGGTCCTCCAGGGACTAAAACTGCCAAATGTTGAAACTTGAGGGGTTAAATTGCAATTTCTTCAAACTTTCCTTCCAAGGACCATTTGTGACAACTTTTGACTTTCCAAGGACCAAAGTTGATTTTTCTTCCAAAAATATTTTACCAGGGACCAATCCTGCCAAAGTTTGAAACTCCAGGGACCAAAATTGTAAATTTCCAAAACTTTTGAGAATTTTGACCAAAGGACTAAATATGACAACTTATGATTTAAAAGGACCTTTGGTGATAATTTCCATATTTTGAATGACCAGGGACTAGTTTTGACATTTTATGAAAGTTGGGGGACTGAAACTGCCAATTTTGCAAACTTTGTACGTTTTTCATCTGTTTTTACTCTTTTTGCATCTAAAACATATAAAACACAATTTTGAAATATTTTCAGTATTTTGATGCATTTCTGAGTGTTTTTGTATGTTTTTGCAGTTCAGATTGACAAAAAATGATGAGTGTTTGAGCACTCATCAATTCCCCACACTAAAACATTGCTAGTCTCTAGCAATCTTTTAAGAAAAACTTAATGGATTTGAAACTCTTTACCAAAAGCTATTACTTCTGGAGTAGCCAAATGTATCAGTTCAAGTAAGAACTATGGTCCACTTGATAACCATGTGATTTTGAGCAAACCACCAGCTGTCAACGGATTTGATTTGTCTTTACCAAGAGCCGTTTGCTCCTGGACTTGCCAACTCTTGATGGACAAAGTCAACATCTTGGTGAGCTGATTACCAATTATGGTTTTTCCACTGCCTTTACCACAAGCCATAATCTTGCGGGCTAGCCAACTCTTTCACTTTTTAGGATATGACGAGTTGATATACCATACAATTTTGGGCAAATTGCAAGCCGTCAATGGATTTGATATATCTTTACCAAGAGCCGTTTGCTCCTGGATTAGCCAATCCTTTTGTCGTTTAGACATGGCGGACTGATAACCACAAAAATTTTGAAACTCAAGTGAAATTTTTTTAAAGTTTTGGCCAAAAACGGGGGTACTAGATAGTAAAATGTGATAAAATTCGCTAGAATACCCCTCACACTTAGAATGAATATTGTCCTCAATATTCAAAGTCCCGACTATTATGCCGACTCTTTGAATGGAAAAGGGCAACATTACAAGCTAAATGTGGAAACACAATTTTGTTTTTCACTTTATTTGTAACCATAGCAGGGGTAACTCCCCCACACTTAGGGTGAAAACCCTATAAGCATGCTACTGTTTTTGTTTACCGAGTCGCTAGCTTGACTCGACCCCGAATTCATTTGTTCTTGGGGAAGCATGATGTGGAAGAAACAATCTCCATCGGACTTTCATTCAAGATGTTTGGACAAACATTTGAAGCGCGTGAAAGTTCCACACCGATGAGATATACAGACCCTGGCTCAAAAGAATGATACATGGAAATGCCGGGGTCAAAGATAATGTCTTCATTCCCGAAGGAGTGAAGAACAGGAGAAGTCACCCTGTAGGTGAAGAAAAGGAAGAAAACCATGATGAAAATCATGATTAGATCTTCTTCCTCGAGCGCAGGCTCATTAGCCTGAATTTGGATTTCAAGGGTTAAGCTCGTTTGGTTTGAAAACATCCCGGGCGGAAGGGTGGGAATTTGTAAATTCTCATGATTGAGTGCATCTCCCCCAGGCTATCATACTCCAGAGGAGTAATGATATGATGAGTGAGTTCACCGGAGAACTCCTCATGAAGAGAATCTTTCACAAGATGTAAATATGTAAACTCTTGTTCCATTGTGGACTCATCACAATCCTCATTCTGAATATCAAAGAGTGGATTATCAGAAATCAAAGTGAATTCAGAATCGAATTCAAACAGAGGATTGGTGAGAGTAGTTTTGAATGCTTCGGGAACAAAGTGATTAACATTCTCAATTGGACTGTTGGGATCAGAAGTGAGTGACAGATCATGATTTAAGAGACTTTCAATTTCTCCTAGATTGGTTTCAAAGTCAAAGAGACCATCATCACTTCCCATTGAAAGTGGATTGATGTGAGTCAGTTCATCGGCGAACTCCTCAAGAAGAGGATCAACATCAGACTGTGGGAGTGATGCCTCAATATACTCAATGCCTCCATGAGATGTACAATCATCATTAAAATCCGAGAAAGTCTCAAAATGATCGTCTGAACACTCAAGAGGGGAAGGAAGATCACACATATGCTCAAGAATTCCCTGTGACTCTCTTGGGATTGGGACAAGGTTCTCAACACTAGAATTTATGAATTCGTCCGATTCCTTTTCAGGAATAGTGCTAAGATGCTCGTCCCCCATGTTTAGAGAGTGAGTGGGAACTTCTGGTGTGATAACAACAGACTGAGGGAGTTGAGAAGGACTAGCATTCATGGATTGTACGAGTTCCATTTGATCTTCTGCTAGTAATTCCTTAGTATTCTTTTCTCCCTGCGATTTTTGGATTGGTGGGCTATCAACTGATGTACTCGATGAATCTTTTTGAATAATAACAATGTTATCTTCATCATCATCACTGTCATCATAGTCATCAAATAGAGCATTTTTGCGAATATTGGCACGTATTTTAGCTGCTCGTTGCTCAACCAATAATTCTTCCATTCTTTTTCCAGATTCTCGTTCTTCAGCAAGTAATTCTGCCATAGTTTTCCCACGAGAATTTGGAATGAGTGGAAATTGTGGGGGTGTGGATGTGTCAAAACCGGAAGGTTGACATTGAAAATCATCATGAGGTCCCCCACAATATGCACAAGAAGAATTTGGAGCATAACGAAGTGAAATATTAGCTAACTCCTCCTTAAGTTCTTTAAGTTTCTCAAGAACCTCTAAAAAGTCTTGCTGGATTTGAGGAGTTGCTTGGATCATTTGATACTGTGGAGGTTGGTCTTGATACGAAGAGTCAAAATTGTTACAAGGAAATGGATTCCTTGTTTGACAATCAAAGCTACAGTGTGGACCTCCACAGTACTCACAACAGTTGAACTGATGTGGCTGTGAGTCATAGGTGCTGGAGTCTTAATTATTATCAGGAAACTGCTCATAGACAAGCGTGTTTCCTGATTGACAATCAGAACTGTAGTGTGAACCACCACAATACTCACAACAGTAAAACTGCTGAGTCTCATGATGTGGTAGCTGATGGAATGAATCAGTCGTGTCATGGTAGGAATATGGATTCTGGTTATAGACAGACCCGTTTCTCGAATCTACAATGACACAAATGGGGCAATTACCAACATTATAAGAACCACCACACCATTGACAATCAAGAAGGTGTGGATGAGACATAGAAAGAATCAAATGGTTTTGGAGGGTAAGAAATGAAGAATCAAAAAGGTAGGAGGGTAAAGATGGATATTTTTGGAATTTTTGATAAACATTTTATAAGAAAAAAAATCTTTTTGTGTTTTTATGTTCGTTAAAAACTGATTTTAAAATGTTTTTGGGAACAGTTTTGTTTTTATAACAAGAAAATATGAACAAAGGATGGTAAATATACAATGAATGTATATCCAGATTCGCTAATCTGCAAAACCGTTTAGAATACGCGCACGACCTCCCCGGCAGCGGCGCCAAATTTTGATTGAGCCTAAAGCGGTCAACCAAAATTGACCAAAGAATGGTCAACTAGGTCAAACAGCCTAGAGTCAATCTCCGTGGAAGTATAGGGGTTTCCCCGGGTCGTTATGTCCCGACGAGGTGTGGATGGTATAAAAACGGGTTTGTGATTGGATGAATTTGAATGGGAAGTAACCAGATAAAGATTTGGATTTGTTTACACTACTGAAAGGATTAGGAATAACAGTATTAACAATTACGGGAAACAGAAATGTATAAACGTAAACCAAATTAAAATCAGACATGATTGCGTGCTGAGAAAAAGGTGAGTTTTAAGGAAAATAAACTACAGGGGGTGAAAATGACTTTTTTACAAACTTAAAATTAAAAGAAAATGAAATTAAAAAGAAAATTATTTTTTAGTTTATTTTATTACTTTTTATTTATTAAAAAATAATTTAAACTATTTAATAATTAATTAAACTATTTTAAATCTACTTTTTAAATACTAATAATACCTAAATGACTTAGAAAATTATGAGAAAATTTATAAAACTAATTAACCATCACAGGAATCCTAAAAAATTATAAAAAGTTTATAAAAATTATTTTTAAACTATTTTACTAATTATTATTCTAAATATTAATTAATAACTAATTAAACTAATTAAATTATAAAAACTAAAATATGAACAGTAAAAATTATAGAAAAATTCCTAAAATTATTTTATAACTTATAAAAGCTAGGAAAAATATAAAAACTAGGGTTTAATTTATAAAAACTAATTTTCCTATTTAATACTTAATTATTAATTAATTATTACTAAATCTAATATTAAATCTAATTAATACCAAAAGAAAATATAAAATTCTAGAAAAATTACTGAAATTACTTTAACATAAAAGAAAATTAAGAAAAATATAAAATCGCAAATTACTTAATAAAAATCTAAAAAGGAAAATTAAAAAGATAAATTAAATTAAATAGTAACTATCACTTATTTTAAAATTGGTTTTTCTGGAATTTTCTTTGACAAAACTATTTTATACCTAAAAACATGAAACTTTTGTGAAGACAACTTTTCTCTAGCTTAAAAATAAGCAATTTGGACATTAAAAGCTTGGACAGTTGACTTTTGTTGACTATGAGGAGAAATCAGCCTTGGTGGGGTCCACAGGGGTGGATTATGGTTCAAGTAAGTGCCTTGAACATGAATAAGTTAGAAAATAGCAATTAATCCTCTTAGATAAACCAATAAGCAAGAGTTAAGCACTTGGCTTCTTATTTGAACACTGAAAATGGGACAGACTTTAGGGGTGAATTCAGGTAGGTCCTAGGGAGCTTAAGCTCAAAGGATTGCTCAAAATAAGAAGGTGGCCAGGAGGGGGGTTGAAAGAACCCAAGGTGGGGTTGTGGGACCCACTGTGGTGGCCAGAAAGAACCACAGAAGGTGGTGGTGGTGTGCATGGGAGGTACATGAAAAACAGGTCACAAGAAGCAACAAATTAAGCACACTCTCTAACTTATTAAAAATTACAAAAAATACCACAAGCAAGACAAGCAACAAAATGATAATTATCTAAAAGCACAAATCATAAATCCTAATAATGAACCCTACAGAAAATTATCTATTTAAATCAAAAATAGTTACTAGAAATTTTGACTTTATGAAATATCGAACTAGTTGACTTTGGTGAAGTTCTAATCTAATTCTAATGACTCAATAAGTAGTACTAAGCTAAAATAAGATGATATTAAGCATTTACTACAACTTATGAACACAAAATGAAGATTATGAAAATGAAAACACCAAGAGTGAACTAGAAATGAACAAATAAACTAAGATTTGACTTTATACCAAAAGTGAACTGTATTTTATGACTCCCCTATGCTAAAATAACCTAATGAAGGATGTTTAAACCAAAAGTTAACACTAAAACACCATGCAACTCAGCCAAACACACAAATCCAAACACCCCTTTAATGTATTTGCTTATTTCAAGTTTTGCAGGCCTAAAAAGGGTGATTTACCCTTGTAAAAAAAATTTAAAAATTAAAATAAAAATACCACTAAGTAAATAAGCAAAATAATAAGCTACAAACCAAATTTCAGGTCAAACGGACTTATAACGAAGAAATGAAAAATCAAAAACTAAATGCTGGAATTTCGGAAAAACAGCCTTAGTGGGGCTACTTTGAGGGCTTGTGGGGCCCACAAAAAAATTCACAAAAATATAATGATTGTGGGACTTCAAAGACTAGCTAGGGGGCTATAAGTTATGAAATATTTAAGGCCTAAGACCTACCACAAAAATCTAAACAAATCTTGCAAGTTTTGGATTTTCAGCCTTGTATGTAATTTTGACTTTTAAGAAAAAACTATTAGGTTGACTTTCTTGAGTTTCCAATGATCCCTAAGTACTGATTATGATATTCTAAGTTAAAATGAATTGAGATTAAGCTAATGGAACCAGATATGAAGCTAAATGAATGATTATGCAATCACAGTCCTTAACAGTGAACACATAAGATGGATTTGAAAGTAATTTTGACTATCTACTGAATGACCACTGAAATTATTGACTTAGATATCCTAATATGAACTAATGAAGCATGTTTGAACTGAAAATAACAACAATGACAAGCCTTAACCCCTTGGAACAGGCTAATCCAAACACTCCCTTAAAAGTGATGAAAATGTGATTTTCATACAAACTCACTGATTAAGACCATGAACATGATACATAAGCATTCATAATGATATAATAAGCTTAAACTAACACAGAAACACCAAAGTAAACAACAATTAACCATAAACCACTAATGAGCATTTAACAGTGAAAATGAGACAAATGAGCAACTAAGATTTCCAACTAACAAGTCTATAATATTAAGCACTCATATTACTAACCAACTCAAAATAAGAACAAAGGAACAAGGATAAGCAATATTTAAGCTCTTGAATAGTAAAGTGCAAAAAATGAAATATGTGGCTTACAAAAGGTCCAATGCACAGAACTAAGAACAAATGAGTTCACAACTGTCCTAATTCCTCCCTTGAGGATCTAATACCATGAATATCCAAAATCAACAACACTCCTTGCTTCTATCCTCTTCTCCACAAATTCTTTATTTTACCACTATTTTTATGAATTTTTGAACATTTTAAGTAAACTGAAAGGAAACTGATTTTAATGCCTTAAAAACTTAATGAAGCTTATAAATAAACTGAATTGAGCCACATGAAACAATAAAAAAAAGTTTTAACAAGATTAAGTAAAGTTGTCAATTTTACCTAAAAATGCAAAAACTGAAATTCGTGTAGTAAACTTGGAATTAGTGATAAAAAAAGGTTCACATTACACTAGATGACTTGATTACAACTGATTTAAACTGAAAAATACAATTGAAAATGAAATTACACTACCCACGTACTAAAACTACACTAAGCTAAAACTAATTCTACTCACTAACACCTTGCTTCCTTCTTTTTCTTGACTTTTATAGACTAAAGAAGCTTTCTCTCTCTTTTCCACTTGAATTTGAGCCACGTGATGAGTTTATTTTGATCCTAGCCCTTGGTGGTGTTTTGGCGGCAAAAAGCTTTTAAGCCAAATTGGCCTGTGGTTGCAATTGGGGTAGGGTAGGGTGGTGGTTTTGGGCGGTGGAGGTGATGGGTGGCAGCAAGTGGTGGACAAGTTGGGGTGGTGATACCAGGGTGGTTTTGGCAGGGTGTGGTGGAGTGGTATTGGAAGGGAAAGTGGTAAAGGGGTGACGGGTTTGACTTGGTATTTGACCACAGGTAATAATAAACAGGGTGTTTGTTGGGCTGGGGAAATGGTTGGGCCCAAAGGACTGGATCTGGTTTTGTGTAAGTATTGGATTGTTTGGTTTTGTAGTGAAATAACACAAGGACCAATCATGTTATTTTCTGAAATTGATGGACTGAACTTGTATTTTTCCCAAAGTTATCAAAAGGGTCATTCCTGCCAAATATGAATAATCCATGGATAATATTTGCAATTTTTCATTTTTGGTCCTCCAGGGACTAAAACTGCCAAATGTTGAAACTTGAGGAATTAAATTGCAATTTCTTCAAACTTTCATTCCAAAGACCATTGGTGACAACTTTTGACTTTCCAAGGACCAAAGTTGACTTTTCTTCCAAAAATATTTTACCAGGGACCAATCCTGCCAAAGTTTGAAACTCCAGGGACCAAAATTGTAAATTTCCAAAACTTTTGAGAATTTTCACCAAAGGACTAAATATTACAACTTATGATTTTAAAAGGACCTTTGGTAATAATTTTCCATATTTTGAATGACCAGGGACTAGTTTTGACATTTTATGAAAGTTGGGGGACTGAAACTGCCAATTTTGCAAACTTTGTACGTTTTTCATCTGTTTTTACTCTTTTTGCATCTAAAACATATAAAACACAATTTTGAAATATTTTCAGTATGTTGATGCATTTCTGAGTGTTTTTGTATATTTTTGCAGTTCAGATTGACCAAAAATGATGAGTGTTTGAGCACTCATCACTTGGACTCAAAGTTTCTCTAGTATAAATACAAGGCCAAGGGTTAAGCTTTCACATCTTTTGTGCACACACACAAAACCCTAAAAGCTTTTCTTCCTCTTTTTCTTTCTTGGCCGATCGGCACACAAACCCACAAGGGTTTTGGGTCGATTTTTTGTAAAGTAAAACAAGTGTTTTCGTTTACTTGCATAAACCTTTATTCGGTGGTAGTTTGTGTGTACAAGAACGAGGTAATTACTCATTATAGTAATTATCAAGAGATCAATAAACAAAACGGTAAGGGGTTTATCATTGATCTATTTTACACAAGTTCAAGGTTTATTGAAGTGCATCGGGTACGTTACTATTTATGTTTTAGTTAATCTTTATATGTGTTATACTTGATCCTAGCTTCCGCATAATGTGTTATATTGATTGTCAAACTCTAACAAAAAATTCATCCAATGACAATTATTTCAGGTCTGTTTTGATGTGTGTTAATGATTTAATATACTTTTGACTTTTCACGTGAATGTATGTAATCCTTATCTTCTTTCAATTTTCAGGTTACCGAATGGCTGCTGACTGTGCTCGTAGTGCATTGCTGGAAAGAGTCAAGGATAACAAGGAAGATGCAGGTTCGTATTGCTCACATCAAATATACTTTCATAAAATTACATTTTGGTGTAGCTTCTCACTTGTACTTTGTTACATATCATGACACTTGATATTCAGTTATCTGCCGAATTAGTGGCATATTAATGAGAGTGTACCCTGCATGTTAATATCACGTTTAATGGTTTTATACAGAGAAATTTAGATCAGACTTGATGAAGATTGCAATGACTACTTTGAGCTCTAAAATTCTCTTACAAGACTAGGAACATTTTGCAACCTTGGCTGTTGATGCTGTTATGAGGCTAAAGGTGAGTAGTTATTGCGCACTAAAAGACTAAACGCGCATTGTGTACCATCACTTTCCTTCTTATTGTTCTGCAAATAATAAGTTGAAACAGATAGATGCTTGTACTCTTTGACAATACCTGTGTCTGATTAGTTGATATGATATATGCTATTTGCTGGTATATTAAACTTTTAAAAAACATGATGAAAGGTGACTCGTAAATCATTTCAGAAATGGAACAAAAAATATCAAGTTCTTTTATCTGTATATTTGGTGATGCATATGTCTGTTATATCTCAAATATTGTAGTCTTACATATGCTGGTAGACCTGATCAGGTGAGGTGTATTAAGTTCTTGCACAATATCTCTTTCTAATGTATCTTTGTCTTGATGTGTCAGGGAAGCACAAACTTGGAGTCAATCTAGATCATCAAGAAAGCTGGAGGATCACTAAAGGATTCTTTCTTGGATGAAGGGTGAGTTAGATAACTTTTTTTCCCCTAGTATCTTAATATATAGTGATACTTGTTTTCTTTTTGCAATTTCCATGTACTTGATGAAGCAGAAAGATCGTTGCATGATGCTTTATGTGTGCTATCTCAGACCATAAGTGACAGCAGGGTTCTACTTGGTGGTGGATGGCCAGAGATGATAATGGCTAAGGCAGTTGATGAGTTGGCCCGCAAAACACCTGGAAAAAAGTCTCATGCAATCGATGCTTTCTCACGGGCTCTACTTGCGATCCCAACAACTATTGCTGACAATGCTGGTTTGGACAGTGCTGAGCTGATTGCTCAACTTCGAGCTGAGCACCATAAAGAGAACAGCAATGCCGGGATAGATGTGATTACTGGCTCTGTAAGTGAAACAAATTCATAACAAAGACTCATGGGCAAATTACCTGAAAATGTATTTAACTTGCCACTTTTTACCATTGTATGTAGCCATATTTTTTTTTCCTATTGTGTGACTAAAGTTGCGAATTTGGTACATTGTGTGTATTTTGTGACCATTTTACCCTTACATTTTCAAAATTTTGAAGGGTAAAATGGTCATTTTATAAAGCTAAAAAGTCACAAAATACACACAATGTACCAAATTCGAATGTTTAGTCACACAATAGGAAAAAAAAATATGGCTACATACAATGGTAAAAAGTGGCAAGTTAAATACATTTTCAGGTAATTTGCCCAAGACTCATTTAACCGGTCGCATTGTAGCAAGACAAGTTCAAAGTTTTTGTCCGAAGTAAATTGGTCAAAATGGCCACCTTTTTTGTCTAAAGTTTTGATGTTTTGTTTTCCGTTATTTGTTCAACAGGTTGGAGATATGTCTGAGCTTAGAATATCCGAGACATTCAAGGTGAAGCAGGCGGTATTGCTTTCTGCAACCGAAGCTGCAGAAATGATCCTAAGAGTTGATGAGATCATCACTTGTGCCCCAAGAAGGAGAGAAGACAGGATGTGAAGTCATTAATAGTAATGGTGTGTGTTATCGTGAGATTTTGTTTAGACATATTTGTTTATGTGCACGTTATGTTAAATTGTTTTGACACTGTTGAAGCTAGAATATCATAGTAGTGTTTGCGCGTTGGTTTTCTAATTGTACTCCTTAAGTGGATTCTTTAAGCACCTACTTAATGGAACTTTTTGGTTTAGTTTTGGTTAATTTTCTTGTATCTTACTGTCATTTCAGATAGTTGCCAACTGCACACATATGTGGCAAGCAATCAGCCTCCACAACTTATCAGTTTAATCAGTATAAATCCTATCATACGCGTATTTCTTCACCGTATCACTACTAACAGTCAAATAACATTAAGCATTTCTCAGTTATCTAAAAAACATAAGACAACAATTCCCACCTTCATTTTCTTTAGGAAAACATACATGTGACATACACATACTATGGTCATATAAAACTATGTTTATACTAAATCTTAACACCTAAAACTATGTAAATATCCATAAATAAGAACCTGAGTACATTTTATCTACCCATAATAATAAAGCTTTGATTTTTGTCTAAGTTTTAGTGTCAATATGAAATTTGAGAATTTCCAGTACAAGCCAGTGGCCGGTTTTCCTTGGCCCCTCTTTCAATAAAGAATGTAAACTTGCATAAGTTTAAACATCATCGGTTTCAGATGTGATCTTCCTTTTTGTTCACAATTTAGTACAATGCAATTAAAAATTTGCATCCAAACCTGTGGAAGTTACAAGGGGATCATGTGTGTATCCAACAGTATGCCTAAAAGTGGCTAATTGTAAATAACTGAAACCACATTTGGAGTGAATGAGAATACAATGGCCAAATGATCCTGAACCGAGTCTGAGAATAGGAATTTGTAGACGCTTATGTGACGAGAGTATGACTGTATGTTGCTTAAAAATTGTAACATTGGTAGTGTTGTAGACTAGTGTTTGTGTTTCTCTTGAATTGGTTGTTGATGCATCTATGAGTCTCTGTATCCATTCTTGCTTAGTTATTGTTGCGTTTGAAATTTATAATGCAGTACGATGTAGCAGTTGTGTTTACTCTCGTCACATAAGCATCCACAAAGTGTTTGCAATATCTACATGATAAGAAATTCTAAATGTGTAGAGCCTACTGGTTTGGAAAGTGTTTGTTTGGCAATATGTTCTAAAAAGTGCTTATGTGATATGTGAAGCTAGTGAGTGCAATATAATCCATATGTGAAGCTAGTGAGTGCAATATCTACATGATTGTTGGGTCAGTGTTGCGAGGAGGCTGCTCGTAGAGCCACAAAGGACAACGTCATTGCTGGCATGATTAGTTTGGTGCAAGCGCAGTTACAACTCACAAATGAGAGCACAAGTGGAAAGAGAGATGCAGGTTCTGTACTTAACACGTAGTTACGTATATATACTTAAGATTCTTAGAAGCTTATGTTGGATAAAGATACAGAGTTACTGGCCGCTGGAACTAACCTTTCTGGATTATAACAGGTAACTTCTTCTTACTTACTGTAAAGTCCACATGTCATGCATAGTGCATATATGAAGGACATTACCATATTCGGCACTAAGTCACTTAGTCATTCTTCTTGGAGGTGGTGTGGGTATGTGGGCAATGCATATTGTAATTTGTTCTTAGTTACCCTGAATCTATTGCCAATGTACCAGCATGAAAAGTATGCATACTTGGTACTGTTGCCATAGAAATGATAAAATTCGAAACATTGACATACATCTGGCTAATACGTACATAGTGTGTTGTGGACAACGAAGAAGGAAAACCAAGATATATCGGGTAAACCTAACACAGCCCCCAGCCCATATTAACTTGTACCAAAAAGTAACCATATAGACCTTTGTTACCAAAATGACCCATGTTGACCCGTTTCAGTAATACCTGTTTTGACCCGTAGTACCCATTTTACCTGTTAACTCCTCCATTTCACTGACACCCTTTAATTACGAGTCATTAATAATTTTCTTTTGTGTAGGATAAAAGGGTTGTTTGGATATAAATCTAAGTGCAGCCGGCTCAAAGCCCCTTTTGATTTACAAAACGCAGTTGTTATTTGGAAACATATGGTTGGATCAGAATAGAAATTTTTGTTTGGCTACAATCATCTATACTTATATTCCTGGCTCCTTGACAACGAGTTATATATATGCGGTATAATGGTGTGAAAAAATGTTGTGTTTGATCAACTTTATGGAGTTTTTTACGGGACTGAATATAACGTAGGCACAAACTCTGGAAAATATGAGAGCACGAGTGGAAAGAGACATGACAAGTGCAGGAACACATATAACGCAGGTATTTGAGGCGAGTGCTCGCGAAAAAGCTCAAGATAGGATTCAATAAAGTGAGGTTTAAGTTGTGAAATTATTGTATCTTTCCAACGCAACTGTGACTCTTTACCGACTACAACTTTCTGACAAAAGTTTTACCGACAACTTTCCGACATAAATTATACCAACTTCCGACGGAAACATTACCAACTGTGGAAAACTAGAAGGGGGGTTGAATAGTTTTACGTCTTTTTAATTTGTTATAAAAGATTGTTTGAAAGTTTTCTTTGTTTTCAAAAATATAGATTCGATGCTATATGAAATCAAGTCATGCACAATATGAACAACACTAAATATGTACAATAAATCAATAATAACGTAAGTAAAGAAATAGATGAGAGTTGGAAAGATCAAACCGCGAGACAAGAGATTTATAGTGGTTCGGCTACAAGGTCACCTTCCTTGCCCTACTCCACTCCCCGAGCACCTAACTCGAGAGTTTTCTTCACTATGTCAACAAGCTCCCTTATGGCGGAGAAAACCTTACACACCACAACTTCGTCACAACTTATTCACACCTTCTGCACAACTATTTCACACCTATTAACTAATTAATCACACGATTTCTTCACACCTATCTTCTACAGACCAATCTTCTTCTCACCTATCTTCTATACACCAATATTCTTCACAACTATCTTCTACACACCAATCTTCTTCTCAACTAACTACTAACCAATCACACTATATATATATCTAACTAAACTATCTTCTAACAAATATTCACTACTAATCACACAATGAGATAAATACAATGATGATGCTCTAACAACTTAGATGTGGAGATCACAACAAGTTGTAATACTTCTTGTCTTGAGGGATAGAAGTATTCTTCTCTTGCACTTGATAGGATGATGTTTGGATCACTTTGAAACAAAGATTTAAGAATGTATGATCAAAGGATTAAGAGATTGGAAATGGAGATCTAGAACAGAAAGTTTTGGAGTGCAAAAGGTGAGAAAAATTCCAGATTTAAGGTGGTATTTATAGGCAACAGATTCTGACAGAGAAGCGTGGCCGGTCCCCTTAAATCAAGGCCGGCCCCCTTAAAATTAAGGGGACCGCCCTTTATAATTTAGGGGGCCGCCCAGCTGTAACGGCCATAATTTTTGTTTTTTAGTGGGGAAAGTTTATTTGGTGAAAAACTAACTGATTTTGGTTAAAAATTTGAATTCAGATATTTAGTATGAATAAAACATTTTTCTTTATTACCAAAAGTGTTTTTCAAAAATATATAATATGTTTATATAATTAAATAAACTTTGTAATACTTAATTAAGTTTTCCTTTGATCATAAATTTCACTAAACACTTTGTTTATTCATACCTTAAGTGATTTGGAAGTAAAGAGAATGTTAATCACTAAATACTTGTTTATGTCACAAGTTTTAGTTCTATTAGTTTATATTTTGTAGTAATCAAAACATAGAGATATAATATGTTAATAATGTTTTTAAGCATTATTTATGTCAACAATCTCCCCCTTTTTGATTATTACAAAACCTTAAACTCAATAGATCTAAAACTTGTTTTTAGACAAGTATTATAGAGTTTACATTTCTCTTCTCCCCCTGTTTGTAAAATCAAAAAGGTTAAGCCGAGTAAGCTTCGTGAAAGAAGTTTAAACGGGTAGAATGCTCCCCCTTGATGTATGCTCCCCCTCATTTGAGAGCACCAAGGGAACGAGTTATGGAAATCTTGGGTACAAAAATATTTGAAGAGAACAAGACACATATACATGCAAAAAAACAATCATGCAAATAAAAATAGATTCATTCAAGCATCATAGAAATGATTAGCATTACAACATTCAATATGCTTGAAGCATTGATGAGGCGAAAAATGAACCACTTTTAGGGGGTCATTTAAGCCCGGAATTGAATTTATTTGATCAAATATTGCCCTAAATCGTTCCTTTTGTGATTTTAGGTACTGTGGGAGTGAAATCTGGAAAAGGAAGCAATTCGGACGTTTTTGGAGCATAAAAGTGAAGAAAACGCCAAAGTCTTAATTTTCCTTGCTGGGAACAGTACGTGACGGCGTCAAGAGGAACACCCTGACGGCGTCAAGAGTAAATTCTATGACGACCCAGTACATATTAGACGGCGTCACGAAGTAGGGCGTCAAGAGTAAAAACCATGACGGCCTGGAAATGCTAATACATGACGGCGTCAGAAGTAGATCAAGGCAGTCCGAGAAGAGTTTTGGCGGCGAGGTGACGGCGTCACAAGATTGGTCTTGACGCCATCAGACCCTATTTCCTATATATAGTTTTCTAATTTTCACATTAAAGAGAGAGAAGTTTTGGAGAAACCCTAAGTACGAACTTGGTGCGAATTTTACAGGTTTTTCAAGGGTTCTAAGCCCTTGATACCTTTCATGTGTAATTGAGATAAGTATTCTTTTAATTCAGTCAATATGTCTATGTGTTGGTTGTCTATATCTTGTTCTTGTCTTAATTCTATCATGCTAGGCTAGATCTATCTTGTGTTTGCTTGGATTTAATGAAACCTAGATGTTAATTATGTGTTGATTACTTGTTTATAATTGTTTTGGATGAATGAATTTGATGTTAGGCTTAAGAAAACTGGCAGATCTCCAAATGGTAGCATTCTTGAACGTCTTAGGAAACATGAACCATGTGCACTAGGTCTTTAGTGGTTATATTTAATGCATGAGCCACTGTTTATAATCTCTATGGTTGTGCTGGGCATGGTATAGGAGGAGATAAGAGCTCATAGAATTGGGGAGTTAAGTGCGCTACCCCATGAATGGTATTAAGGAATACAATCCGTCATCCATGCAACTATAACAAGTAATTAACATGTAAAAGATGTCTAGGGAGTAGTGAAATCTAAGTAAACATATTTTCTCCACTTATTGCTCACAACATTAGTATAATTTAGTTTATTTTCTTTTCTAGTATTTTATTTTGATTGCATCTTTAGTATTGGGTTAGTTGACTAGCAACTAATTCCGCCCAAATCCTTCAAACACGAGATTTTTACTTGCTTTCTAAAAAATATAAAAATACAAAAAGAATCATCTCTCACCTTTAGAACTAGTATTTAGGTTTTCTAATCCTAGCGACACTATTCCTAGTTGAACGATCAATCCCCCGGTACTTGTCACTATACTATACTACAACGATCAGGTACACTGCCTGGTGGGGGTTGTAAGCTTCTCAAGATCCCTTGAGAGGTAAAGCCTGGTGCGATTCCCACGTACCAAGTTTTTGGCGCCACAGCCCGGGGAATAGTTATTGTCTAGGTTAGAATCTCTTTTTATTAGGTCTACTTGCTAGATTCCGTTCTAGTAAGATTTTAATTTTATTTTTATTCTTCAGGTTTTCTTTAGTCTATCTTTTTCTTTGTGCCTTTGTTAGTAAATTAAATTCATTGACTGTTCCGTTGACCATTATGGAAAACGCGAATCCACCCCTTTCCCCTAGAGAAGTGGCTTTGTTACGTGAAAAAATTGAGAGTAAGATTAGGGAACTTAGGGAGCTTAATAGTTTGATTAAGGTTGAGCTCGAACATGCATTTAGTGACCTAGCGACTGCCTTGTATTCAAATGAGGACCTAGGGCCTAATGACTTTGTGATTGTTATTGAGGGACTTGAAGAGGGGGAAATAGATCCGAAGCTTAATGACTATTTTAATCTATACCCCACTAAGGAGGAGATTGCATATTATAATAATCTTATCGATAACCCGCGATCTCCTTTCACTATAATTGAACCTAAGATAAAGAGAGGCGATCCTAAGAATGCTAAGATACCATGTATGATTGGGTATAGGCACATTAGCAATGCTTACATTGACTTTAAATCTCCAATCAACATTATGTCCTCAACTGTTTATAATGATATAATGAAAACAAGGCTTGAACCTAGAAGAGATCCCAAATACCCCGGTGGAGTTTGTAACTTTGTCGGGAGAGTTAAAGGTCTACATGTCTTTGTTGGTAATTTCACTTTTGTCACCGACTTTATGATTGTGGAGGACCTTGCTAATGTTATTGATTGTCGATTATCCAATGTTGTGTTTGGCAAACTGTTTATTGAGGAGTCTAAGTTGGAATATGATGAGATAGAAGGAACGATCCGATTTGCAAGTAACGCCGATAGTATCACTTATAGGATGCCTAATAGGATGAAAGAATTTCGCTTTATATCCCATTTTGATAAGGACAATGTTGGTGCTTTTGAGGACATCAATGAAGAGGATAAGAAAAAGGGCATGGATTATGTATGGGAAAAAAGGAGTCTTTATTACAAAGATTGCTTGGCCCTTGGACCAAAGCATAAAGTCGATAAAGAATTTACCCAAAAGATTATGGGGGCGGTTGAGAAAAAGGTGATTGGTTTTTACAAAGAATATCTACAATCGGAGAGTGGAACCAATGATGAGGTCACGTAGTAACCCATGACCTTGAGTCTAGCTACAAGACTCGTAAATAAAGAAAAGCGCTTCTTGGGAGGCAACCCATGCTTTGTGTGATTTTATTTTTGTTTGTTTGTTATTTGCTTCCGTATGCATGCTTTATTTTTATTGTTGGTAGATCATGTTTCTAAATTAAATAGTGGAAATACTTTAGTTTGTTGTTTTGGCCTAGTCTTAACTCCACCTAAAAGTATTTTTGCAAAAGATAAGTGTAAGGGGAAACCCCAAATATGTTTTTAAGAAACACACCGATCATGATTCTCCACAATATTAAATGAACATGTGTATTCGTATTTGTTAGAGTCAAATGCTTGTATTGAGTCATAATGAAGTTTTGCAGGATTTTCCAGGAAGTAGGACCAAGTTTTTCCAGAAATTTTCCGGAAACTTAACATAAGAATTTCTGCAGGTCACTTCTGACGGCGTCAAGAGTTAACTCTTGACGGCGTCACGTGTAAAAATCTGGAAATTTTACCGGTTTTGTTTTTCTAACGGAGTCTTATGGTTTTTGTGAATTATTAAGTTTTATAATCTCCAGGAAATCTGCAAACTTCATTCCACAAGCATTATATCTTATCTTGTTTTCTAGGATTTAGTAGCTTATATAGGATGCCGCCGATTTTACGCGAGGTTGTTTTGTCTATTTTTTCAGGATTTACAGGTTATGTTTGACAAGAAGATGATTTACATTCTGGAAGGGAAGCTTTGATTGTTTATTTTCTTGGAGGAAGATTTAACCTGGCCAGCTTATTATCCATACCGAGCGAATCAGGGGAGTATTTGATTTCATTCTTTTTACTTTTTCACTTTTACATTCTTTACTTGAACAATGTTCATCTTAAGTGTAAGGGGAGGGTAAAAAGATGATACCTTATGTTGATATAAATAATGTATAAAACCGTTATTGATATCTTTCGATATCCTTAAGTTTTGACGATCACAAAATATAAGAACATTAAACGCAAAGTTAATACGTAAACAAGTTTTAAGCAAGTTTATATCATCTCATTCAACATAATCACTTAAGGTATGAATAAACAAGTGACTAATACATTTTATGATCAAAGGGATGTTTAATTAAATAATACAAAGTTTATAAAATTAAATAAACTTATTATATATTTTTGAAAAACATTTTTGGTAATAAAGGAAAATATTTTATTCATAATAAATATATGAATTCAAAATTTTAACCAAAATCAGTTAGTTTTTCACCAAATAAACTTTCCCCAGAAAAAGACAAGAAAACTGCAGTTTTCGTCTGGGCGGCCCCTTTAATTATAAGGGCGGTCCCCTTAATTTTAAGGGGACCGGCACACAATTAAGGGGACCGGCCACGCTCCCCTGTCAGATTCTGTCAGAAATTTTTCCCTATAAATACCACCTTAAATCTGGAATTTTACCTACCTCTTGCACGAAAATTTTCAGATCCAAATCTCTCTAAACATCCTCCTAAAAACCTTTTGATCATATAATTGTTAATCCTTGTTTCAAGTGATTCATTCCCTCACCTCTCATCTCTCATAGTGCAAGAGAAGAATACTCCTTCAACATCAAGTTGTGAAGTATTGTAGATTTATGTATATAGTCTAGTTGTTGTGTACATTCATTGTAAAGGTGTGATAGTATTGTAACTAGATAGATCTAGGAGTAGAAGTTGTGAATAGAAGTTGTGAATAGAAGTAGTGAGATATAAGTAGTGTTGTGAAGAAGTGAAGAAGATAGGTGTGAAATAGATAGGTGTGAAGTAGAAAGGTGTGAAGAAGAATTGGTGTGAAGTAGAGTAGTCTGAATAAGTTGTGTAGAAGTTGTGATCTAGTTGTGACGAAGTTGTGGTGTGTACATTGGTGTGTAAGGTTTTCTCCGCCATAAGGGAGCTTGTTGACATAGTGAAGAAAACTCTCGAGTAGGTGACTCGGGGAGTGGAGTAGGAACAAGGAAGGTGTCCTTGTAGCCGAACCACTATAAATCCTTTGTCTCGCGGTTAGATCTTTCCTTTACTTAGCTTACTTATTTACATCTCGTACATAGCTATAATTGTTTATATTGTGCATGTGTTGATCTTACATACTTAGCTTACATCTTTAGTATTTCTTATACTTAGATATTGTTGTTCATATTGTTCAAGATTTGAGTTCACATAAGATCTAATCAAAGTTTTAAAAGTAAACAAGGTTTTAGAACTATACTAAGTTTTCAAAAACAAAGTCTTTATAACAAACCTAAAAGAATTCATATAGAATAGATCATATAGTTGTTTTTGAACTTAACTCTAATTAAAGGCTTTTTCAAACAAACAATTGAATAAACTCGTATTAATATTTTGAAACCAAGTTTTACAAAATTTAAAAAGACGTAAAACTATTCAACCTCCCTTCTAGTTTTCCACAATTTGTATCAAGAGCCATGTCAAACAAGATTTTTAAAATATATTGTATTTTAAAACTTGAATCGATCTATGGAATCGGAAAAATATTTAGAAGGGCAATCTATGCAAAGACCACCGTTATTTGAAAGTGATGGTTTTCTTTATTGGAAAAATAGATTCGAAACTTATGTGAAATCAAAAGATCTTGATCTTTGGCATGTTATTACCTTTGGTGACTTTCTGCCTATTCAATATAATTTTGAAACTAAAAAGGATGAAATTGTATCTTTTGAAATACAAAATGATGATTTGAAAAAGAAACTAGCAAAAAATAATGAGGCTAAAATGGTTATTTATAATGCGTTACCACGCAAAGAATATGAAAGAATTTTTATGTGTAAAACCGCAAAAGAAATTTGGGATTCTTTATTAATTACTCACCAAGGTAATAGTCAAGTCAAAGATAATAAAATTGATCTTCTTGTTCAACAATATGAACAATTTATGATTCCGGAAGAGGAATCAATAGATAATGCATTTGCTAGGTTTAACACTATCATCACAAGTTTAAAAGCACTTGATGAGAATTTTTCTAGTAAGAATTTTGTTAGGAAATTTCTTAGGGCTCTTCATCCAAAATGGCGAGCTAAAGTAACGGCGATTGAAGAATCGAAGAACTTGTCAACTCTTCAACTTGACGAGTTAATTGGCAACTTGAAAGTCTATGAAGCAATAATAAAGAAAGATTCCGAGATGGTGAAAGGAAAAAGGGAGCAAAGCAAATCGATTGTGTTGATAGCTAAAAAGGACTCTAGTGACGAAGAATGCTCAACCTCCGAAAGCAACGATGAAGAGTATGCTATGGCCGTACGAGATTTCAATAAATTCTTCAAAAGACGAGGAAGATACGTTAGGCAACCATATAATGAAAGAAAGTGCTTTAAGTGTGGAGATCCAAATCATCTTACTGGAGAATGTCCGAAATTGTCAAGAAGTCAAAACCACAAGGCCTTTGTAGGAGGTGCATGGAGCGATAGACAATGATGAAAAAGAGACAATAAAAGATGAAAGGTGTCTCATGGCAAAGGCATCCGATAAGGTACATTCTAAAACTGAATACTATAGTGATGGAAAATTATTTTTAGATGAAAAAGACCTAGATAGTGAATATAGTAGATTGTGTAAATTAGGTCAAAAACTCATAGCTAAAAATAAGTCACTAAAACATATTAATAATCAATTAGAAAATAAAGTACTCGAATTAAAAATTAAACTACAACATTTGGAAATAGAAAAAGAAGTTTTTAAAGAATGTAAAACATGTTTAGAGGTCAAAAATGAAAACGAAAAACTTAAAGATGAAATTTTCAAACTTGAAAAGTTTAAAAATAGTAGTAACCCACTTAAGAAAATAATAAGTGTTCAAGAAACTTCGGGAGATAAAACCGGTCTAAGATTAACCTCAACTAATATTTCAACTTGTGAAAATAAAAGTATAAAGTTTGAATGTGAATCTAGTAAACAAAAATCATTAGAATCAAAACCTAAGTATATACTTACAAAAGATAGAAAAATACCCATTGCAAATGATGAAAAAGTAAAAACTTTTTATTAACCATCCTTAAAGACCGAAGTAGGATCCTCTATATCGAAATTAAGATCTAAAACTCCACCACCGAGAAAACCAAATAATCTTCATACTCGATCTAAAACACCTCAACCTAAAAGAAACCAAAATAGACAAAACTACAATAATACTAGTCATCAAATGTGGAATTATCAACCAAGTTACAATCCTTGGGGAATACTACCACCATACATGCATCCTAGCCAAATGTTGAATATGTTTGGACCAAACAACTTTGGACCAATGAGACAATGGGGACCAAGTGGCTAAGCTGTCAATCTTGGAAGAAGTTGGAATATCATCTACAAATGTGTTCTATAAGTCAACATGGTCACTTGAAGTGCTTGAAGATATTCCATTGAAGACTAAAAGGTACGCGTTTCTTTTAAGTTCATCGCTATAATTTGCATGCTTAGATATATGATTAGTTAGATTAATGCTTAGCTACACATATATGTGTACATAATAGCTTATATTCTTATAACCTAGAAACATCAATGGTTGACTCTCCTAGGAATAAGATAAAATTGTTCATTGCCGAACAAAATAGAAAATGGAAATCTTTTATATCCACTATTAGCAAACTCATGGTGATGAAGTGAAATGAGTTAAGTGGATCGATCGTTAACATAGAAGTAGGATTAGATCCCTCGCGTAAGAAAAACTATGGATGAAACAAGCTCTCGTAGACTATGGCATTAAGATTAGATAAGCGTGCAAAAACAAAGGAACTATAGATGTTAGGTTATACCCCATTCAACACTCTCCTATCTAACATATAAATTATCATCTTCATTTCCTTTAGGATCATAGGATATGTAGAAACGATAGCATGAGATAATAATAGGCTTAACCAATCCTCTTTAGCATGAGATCTTTAATAAACATTTTTTTTAAATATTTGATTTATGATATTTGTTGTCAAAAATCTAATATCTCTAAAAATATACAAAAACCTCGCATTTTGAAAAATAGTTTTTCAAATAAGTATCTCACTTTTAAATAACATGTTTTCACTATCAATATCCACAATTTTGTTTTGATCAAAACTAAAGATTGGGAAAATATTCTTTACCGTTCATTCACACATTTTGAAGTAAAAACCCAATCTATCTTATTCAAATAACTCTCACATCTAAGTGAAAACTTACTTTCAAACATTGTTGAATAATGCTAAAAACGTCTCTTTTAAGATCATGCATGGTGATCTCATATTTGTCATCTATATTTATATAAATGACACTTATAAGTGAACTAAATCAAATCAAGAGGACCATGGTTTGTTCATTAAGATTTTTTTTGTAACAAGTCTAGAAATCCATGCTATCATAACTACCCACTTATTGCACATTGATACACATTAGGATTAATCCTCCTAGTTATGTAGTTATGAAATACTTGATGTTGCTTATTGTTTCCTAGCACTTATATTTTACTTGCTTGATGAGTATGTTTGCATACTAGATGAAATTGTTTGTTTACTTAATCTCTTTGATTAACATGCTTTAGCTACATAATTGCCTACATAATTAGTATATGCTTAATTGCCTCAAAGAGTTGGACTTGTTTGAAACCAAAAACACAACCTTTCTGCAATTCACTACCAAAAACCCTTTTCTGGCAATCTGGGAATCACCAGATGGGCGGCCCTCTTAAATCGTAAGGCGGCCCTCTTAATTATTAAGGGGACCGGCCTCGAATTAAGGGGACCGGCCATCTGATGGTCGAAGGTGTTGTTTCCTTTTTCTACTTTTTAGCCCATTTCATCCTACACTTCTCAAAATTCACAAACCTATTTTATCCTAAACCTTCTATCAAAGTTTATCCATCCTTAATCCCACCTATCCTACACTATAAACACTCCCATTATTCATAATCTTCATTCATCTCGTCATATCCTCTCACATCAAACCAAAACCACCAAGAAACCCAGTTTGAAGAAGAAAGCCTAACTTCCATTAAAAGCCCATCAAACCAAATGATGTTGTCAAACATCCAACACCAAACTCCTCCTATGTCTTCAACATTACATACCTAACATCTCACTCTCCTTCCCACCAACATTACACATCAACAACCTTTACTCACCCATATCCTTCTAGATTACACTTAAACCTCATAATTTTTACACACTCAAACCTCATATTCTTCTACCTTACACTCAAACCTCAAAACCTTTACACACTCAAACCTCATAACCTTTACTCACCTCAATCTCAAATTTCATCTCCTAGTGCATCTAATGCATCATCTATAACACCCTCCTACCAAGAAATCCCTTCCATGAACATCGCTCTTTCACTCTCACCAATCACATCACTTAATGCTCATTTCCCATCATCACCAATAACTCCACCTAGTCATTATCACAATAAGATTCAACCATATAATCATTCCCTACACTCTACAAAGTGTGTCATCACCACTACTACTTAACCCACGAAGGTCAAACCATATTTCATGATACACAAACCTCATGTTTATTCAAATGAACCCTTTCACAAACCTCATCATAATAACCAAACATCTATCTTTGTTCCCCAAAATACACCTTCATCTCACCCACATAAGCCATATAAAGAGCATGTTCAATCTTAAAACAACAATCCCAATCTCATTCCTAACACCTCACATTTTGATCAACCTACCAATTCAACATTCAAAACACTCTCCACTCAAGAAACATCTTCCTCTTCCATACCTTTGTCCTCATCCATTCATGATTACTCAAACTCACAAATGTCTCCACCACCAAAAGTATCATCACCACCTCCTACCAACTCACATGCTATTCCTATGTTGCATGTCCAATCATCCATCCCTAATAAAAACCACACTCCACCATCATCACCTTCATTCGAACACTTGATGTTCATTGAAGAACTCAAGGAAGGCCATGAGCTTTGTGCTCTTCTCGCCTTACACCTTGCTCAATGCAACTTGGAATAATTTTCCTCTAGCTCTCCTTCATCACCCTACAACTTGAAACAAGTTGCAAAACATGTCAACAATTTTCCTTGTTGCATCTTTCTCCAAAAAACAAACCATTTCATTGAATGAACACTTCACTTGGATTGAGTATCTTCTCACTAGATCTCATCCAAAACCCTTGCTTGAACAACATCCAAATTCTCAATCAACCTCTTCCGCTCCTAACTCTACACCTCTAAACTCTCCACCACCAAACTCTCCAACATTCATGCACCCAAACATATACCTCCATTAATCCAACAATCTTACCCTAACTTAACCATTTTCATTCCAAACACTCCATCATCAACCATCTAAGCATAATATATGCTTATGATTCTCACTTTCAAATAAGAATCAACCAACCTTTTGTTACAAGCAAGTCCGATGGCTCTCTTTGGCAAATTAGGATCTTTAACATAATCACTTGGAATTAATTGTTATGTATCCTTAATATTTGTTTGCTATGCTTGTTATTTGTATATTGCATATTTTTCTATGTTGTTTGTGCTCTAAATATTTTCGCAAGCATTCGATATCTCGATTTCTTATGACCTCAAAACGAGGGGGAGTATACTTCAAGGGGGAGCTATACATTCGTCGGGATAACCTTTTTGATGTTAACAAAAAGGGGGAGAAGTGATATAAACTCACACTAAAAACTTGCATATATATTAATTTTTAGTTAAATGAGTTTAGATTTTGTAATCATAAAAAAGGGGGCGATTGTTGATATAAATAATGTATAAAAACGTTATTGATATCTTTCGATATCCTTAAGTTTTGACGATCACAAAATATAAGAACATTAAACGCAAAGTTAATACGTAAACAAGTTTTAAGCAAGTTTATATCATCTCATTCAACATAATCACTTAAGGTATGAATAAACAAGTGACTAATACATTTTATGATCAAAGGGATGTTTAATTAAATAATACAAAGTTTATAAAATTAAATAAACTTATTATATATTTTTGAAAAACATTTTTGGTAATAAAGGAAAATGTTTTATTCATAATAAATATATGAATTCAAAATTTTAACCAAAATTAGTTAGTTTTTTACCAAATAAACTTTCCCCAGAAAAAGACAAGAAAACTGCAGTTTTCGTCTGGGCGGCCCCTTTAATTATAAGGGCGGTCCCCTTAATTTTAAGGGGACCGGCACACAATTAAGGGGACCGGCCACGCTCCCCTGTCAGATTCTGTCAGAAATTTTTCCCTATAAATACCACCTTAAATCTAGAATTTTACCTACCTCTTGCACGAAAATTTTCAGATCCAAATCTCTCTAAACATCCTCCTAAAAACCTTTTGATCATATAATTGTTAATCCTTGTTTCAAGTGATTCATTCCCTCACCTCTCATCTCTCATAGTGCAAGAGAAGAATACTCCTTCAACATCAAGTTGTGAAGTATTGTAGATTTATGTATATAGTCTAGTTGTTGTGTACATTCATTGTAAAGGTGTGATAGTATTGTAACTAGATAGATCTAGGAGTAGAAGTTGTGAATAGAAGTTGTGAATAGAAGTAGTGAGATATAAGTAGTGTTGTGAAGAAGTGAAGAAGATAGGTGTGAAGAAGATAGGTGTGAAGAAGATTGGTGTGAAATAGATAGGTGTGAAGTAGAAAGGTGTGAAGAAGAATTGGTGTGAAGTAGAGTAGTGTGAATAAGTTGTGTAGAAGTTGTGATCTAGTTGTGACGAAGTTGTGGTGTGTACATTGGTGTGTAAGGTTTTCTCCGCCATAAGGGAGCTTGTTGACATAGTGAAGAAAACTCTCGAGTAGGTGACTCAGGGAGTGGAGTAGGAACAAGGAAGGTATCCTTGTAGCTGAACCACTATAAATCCTTTGTCTCATGGTTAGATCTTTCCTTTACTTAGCTTACTTATTTACATCTCGTACATAGCTATAATTGTTTATATTGTGCATGTGTTGATCTTACATACTTAGCTTACGTCTTTAGTATTTCTTATACTTAGATATTGTTATTCATATTGTTCAAGATTTGAGTTCACATAAAATCTAATCAAAGTTTTAAAAGTAAACAAGGTTTTAAAACTATACTAAGTTTTCAAAAACAAAGTCTTTATAACAAACCTAAAAGAATTCATATAGAATAGATCATATAGTTGTTTTTGAACTTAACTCTAATTAAAGGCTTTTTCAAACAAACAATTGAATAAACTCGTATTAATATTTTGAAACCAAGTTTTACAAAAATTAAAAAGACGTAAAACTATTCAACCCCCTTCTAGTTTTCCACACCTTACATATGCACTTTCGCTTGAGTTTGTTTTGTTTGATGGTAGATGTGTAATAAAACTATGAGAAATACTTGTTAGTGCAATTTTAGCGCCAAATTTAAAATTTTTTACAACATTTAGGAGTGAAACTTTAGCCATAGCAAGCGTCTCATGGATAGGAGATTGTATGACTAGCACAAAACCGTATATTCAGAAAAATTTTCCATCCAAATATGTGAGGTTCGCCTTTAGATTTGATAGGAAAAGCATTTACTATTAGTGCTTATGAGTGTACCGGTAGCATTTAGATTCTAGAACTTGCGTTAGTGATGCATCCCGAGACCGCTAGTGAGACTACATTCGTGTAGTAGGATTTACTACATGATAAGAGGCATTAGGATCACCCTTGTGTTAAACCCGTATTACAATTACTTGACCATTTAAGTCATATTACTTGGCTAGTTAAGTCAACTAATTTTTCCCACACCTTAGCGTTGTACTCTTTTTTAGTACACGAAACCCCTAGTACACCCCTCCGAGCCTATCTTTTCGTTTCTAACTTTAAGCATCTTACTTAAAGGAAGAATTTGTTACACCCCACTTAAATGTACAACCAAATCGCCTTAGCCTTCCGTGTATGCTCTCATTTTTAGTGCATTATTGTTATTTGTTAAATCCTAAGTTAACTATCTAATTGATTACATGGTTGCTAAGTCGAGTCATATCCTTGTACATATTGTTTTGGGACGATTGGGACTCATGGGTAAGTACTTATTTTATGGAGTAATGGGGAAGAACATCATTTATTACCCTCATATGTACGTTAATCTTAAAAGTGCTCCAAGTGTTTTGATTTTCTTAATTTGAGTCATTAGATTAGTTTAATGTAAAGTATGTAAAGATTCAAGTGTAAGGGGAATGTTCATCCCCTATGATGTATTATTTTGGATGGTAGGGTAAGAGTGTATGCAAAAAAAAAAAAAAAAAAAAAAAAAATGGAAAAAATCAAGAAAAAGAAAAAAAAATAGAAAAAGAAAAAAAAATAGAAAAAGGAAAAAGAGAAAAAAACATACGGACTACCATTCCGTTTCATTCTATGTTTATTTTATGTTTTTGTTATTTTTCATTTATTAGCTTAAGTCGAGTCTAGTCTTGGCTTAGCAACGCCATATTGTACATGTAATTAACCAAGATTGTTAACTCGCCACCAGTAAAACTTCCTTTATCCAACAAAACCGTGTATTTCATATCCCTACACCTAACGTTACAACCCTTTAAAAGACCTCTTTGATAGTTTATCCTAGGTGCTTACGCCATGTGGTGGAGGTTTGAACCTTTCCCAAGCCTATGGTAATCTATTTTGCTATGACAAGTAGTGAGAGATATCTTCCGTTTCCATATAGTAATTTATACTTTATTACACCCGAGAGATGTGAGTATCTAAACACTATTTGTGAGGTGCTAATGTATGACCTCCGTGCTTGTCTATTGGTCTTTAGTGGAACGATTATTTGTTGTAATTACTTTTATATTAGTGTTAAATGACCCCTAACTTGTCTTTTGAGTAGAATAAAAGTGCATTTGCTTGAGGACAAGCAAATCTCAAGTGTAAGGGTATATGATGAGGCGAAAAATGAACCACTTTTAGGGGGTCATTTAAGCCCGGAATTGAATTTATTTGATCAAATATTGCCCTAAATCGTTCTTTTTGTAATTTTAGGTACTTTGGGAGTGAAATCTGGAAAAGGAAGCAATTCAGACGTTTTTGGAGCATAAAAGTGAAGAAAACGCCAAAGTCTTAATTTTCCTTGCTGGGTACAGTAGGTGACGGCGTCAAGAGCAACACCCTGACGGCGTCAAGAGTAAATTCCATGATGACCCAGTACATATTAGACGGCGTCAAGAAGTAGGGCGTCAAGAGTAAAAATCATGACGGCCTGGAAATGCTAATACATGACGGCGTCAGAAGTAGATCAAGGCAGTCCGAGAAGAGTTTTGGCGGCGAGGTGACGGCGTCACAAGATTGGTCTTGACGCCGTCAGACCCTATTTCCTATATATAGTTTTCTAATTTTCACATTAAAGAGAGAGAAGTTTTGGAGAAACCCTAAGTACGAACTTGGTGCGAATTTTACAGGTTTTTCAAGGGTTCTAAGCCCTTGATACCTTTCATGTGTAATTGAGATAAGTATTCTTTTAATTCAATCAATATGTCTATGTGTTGGTTGTCTATATCTTGTTCTTGTCTTAATTCTATCATGCTACGCTAGATCTATCTTGTGTTTGCTTGGATCTAATGAAACCTAGATGTTAATTATGTGTTGATTACTTGTTTATAATTGTTTTGGATGAATGAATTTGATGTTAGGCTTAAGAAAACTGGCAGATCTCCAAATGGAAACATGCTTGAACGTCTTAGGAAACATGAACCATGTGCACTAGGTCTTTATTGGTTGTATTTAATGCATGAGCCACTGTTTATAATCCCTATGGTTGTGCTGGACATGGTATAGGAGGAGATAAGAGCTCATAGAATTAGGGAGTTAAGTGCGCTACCCCAAGAATGGTATTAAGGAATACAATCCGTCATCCATGCAACTATAACAAGTAATTAACATGTAAAAGATGTCTAGGGAGTAGTGAAATCTAAGTAAACACATTTTCTCCACTTATTGCTCACAACATTAGTATAATTTAGTTTATTTTCATTTCTAGTATTTTATTTTGATTGCATCTTTAGTATTGGGTTAGTTGACTAGCAACTAATTCCGCCCAAATCCTTCAAACCCGAGATTTTTACTTGCTTTCTAAAAAATATAAAAATACAAAAAGAATCATCTCTCACCTTTAGAACTAGTATTTAGGTTTTCTAATCCTAGCGACACTATTCCTAGTTGAACGATCAATCCCCCGGTACTTGTCACTATACTATACTACAACAATCAGGTACACTGCCTGGTGGGGGTTGTAAGATTCTCAAGATCCCTTGAGAGGTAAAGCCTGGTGCGATTCCCACGTATCAAGCATATTGATTACAAAAGAAAAGACATAGTCCTATATTGCCTAAGAGAGCACTTGGACTTGCTTGCAACCCATGGTTGATTGTTTTATTTTGCTTGAACGGGAACATAAGCATAAGGCTTAGTTGTTAGATGGAGAGGGATATGGAGTGGGGTATGGAGCGGAAGAGGTGGATCTTACGATGTTGTATCGTGTTAAGGGTGGTATTGGATGAGGACGAGTGAGGAGATATTCAATCCAAGAAATATCTTCACTCAAGTAAAGAATTTGTTTTTGAAGGAAGATGCAACAAGGGCAATAGTGAGTGTGGTTTGTAACTTGATCCAAGTTGAGAGAGTGGGGTACGCAATTGTTGTAGGGTGATGATGGAAGTTGCCCTTTGTTGCGTTGTGCAAGATGCATGGCATTGAGATCACTAAGATCATGGATTTGGGATATTTCATCACAGAACTTTTGCTTTTCCGTGGCAATGCGGAGAGAGTCATTGTGTTAATATGGATGAATTGGGTTTGTGTAGTTGGAATTGTAGTTGGATGGTTGATCAAACTTGTATGGATCATTAAAAATGGTTGGAGGATGAGATGAGTGGTTTGGCATGAAGGAAGATGTTTGTCCAATGTTGTATGGTTTGTAAAGAGGATCAAATGAATGTCCTTGTGAATTTGGTGTAAAGTTTCTGAAGTAAGTGGTTGGAGGTGTTGAGTGATTTCCAACTTCATTGGTTATGATGGATTTGTTTCGAGGGCTTTTTCTTCGCCACACGGATTTTTCTGTCATCCTTGTAAGCCTTGAGGCTTTTGGTTTTGGTTTGTTTGGAGAAGTCATGAAGGGATGAATGGAGATTGTGGAAGATTCGGGATATTTATAGTGTAAGATTTGTGTGTTTATGGATGGATGATGCGTGGGAATTGCACCAGGCTTTACCTCTCGAGGGATCTCGAGAAGCTTACAACCCCCACCAGGCAGTGTACCTGATCGTTGTAGTATAGTATAGTGACAAGTACCGGGGGATTGATCGTTCAGCTAGGAATAGTGTCGCTAGGATTAGAAAACTTAAATACTAGTTCTAGAGATGAGGGATGATTCTTTTTGTATTTTTTTATATTTTTTAGAAAGCAAATTAAAATCTTGGGTTTGAAGGATTTTGGTCGGAATTAGTTGCTAGTCAACTAACCCAATACTAAGATGCAATCAAAATAAAATACTAAAAATGAAAATAAACTAATTTAAACTAAGGTTGTGAGCAATAAGTGGGAGAAATGTGTTTACTTAGATTTCACTACTCCCTAGATATCTTTTACACGTTAATTACTTGTTTTAGTTGCGTGGATGACGGATTGTATTCCTTAATACCATTCATGGGGTGGCGTACTTACTTCCCCAATCCTATGAGTGCCTACTTCACTCCTATGTCGAGCCTGCAAGAAGCTCCTAACATGGGATCATTAGAATTTACTCATCCATTAAATACAACCAATAAAACCTAGTACACATCGGTTCATGTTTCCTAAGACGTTCAAGCATATTACACAATGGAGATCTGCCAGTTTTCTTAAGCCTAACATTGAAATCATTCATCCAATACAACCATAAACAAGTAATCAACACATAATCAACATCTAGGTTTCATTAGATCTAAGCAAACACAAGATAAATCTAGCCTAGCATGGTGGAATCAAGACAAGCATAAGATATAGACAACCAACACATAGACATATTGATTGAATTAAAGGAAGACTTATCTCAATAACACATGTAAGGATTCAAGGGTTGAAAAGCTGTAAAATTCGTACAAGGTTCGGCCTTAGGGTTTCTCCAAACTTGTTCCTCCTTTATGAACGAAAATTAGAAAACTATATATAGATATTAGAGGCTGACGGCGTCAAGAACAAATGGGTGACGTCGTCATCTCGCCACCAAAATAATCCTCGGACTGCCTTGATCTACATCTGACGCCGTCATGTAGTCCACTTTTGCAGGCCGTCACACTTTTAACTCTTGACGCTCTACTTGTGACGCCTTCATGTTTGTACTGGGTCGTCATGATATTTGCTCTTGACGCCATCAAATTCTTCCTCTTGATGCCGTCAAACACTGTTCCAGCATGGAAAATTAAGTCTTTGGCGTTTTCTTCACTTTTATGCTCCAAAAATGTCCGAATTGCTTCCTTTTCCAGATTTCACTCCCAAAGTACCTAAAATCACAAAAGGAACGATTTAGGGCAATATTTGATCAAATAAATTCAATTCCGGGCTTAAATGACTCCCTAAAAACGGATCATTTTTCGCCTCATCATATACCCTTACACTTGGGATTTGCTTGTCCTCAAGCAAATGCGCTTTTATTCTACTCAAAATACAAGTTAGGGGTCATTTAACACTAATATAAAAGTAATTACAACAAATAATCGTTCCACTAAAGACCAAAGACAAGCACGGAGGTCATACGCTAGCACCTCACAAATAGTGTTTAGATACTCACATCTCTCGGGTGTAATAAAGTAATATCACAATATGGAAACGGAAAATATCTCTCACTACCTGTCATAGCAAAATAGATTACCATAGGCTTGGGAAAGGATCAAACCTCCACCACATGGCGTAAGCACCTGGGATAAACTATCAAAGAGGTCTTTTAAAGGGTTGTAACGTTAGGTGTAGGGATATGAAATACACGGTTTTGTTGGAAATAGGCAGTCTTTACTGGTGGCGAGTTAACAATCTTGGTCAATTACATGTACAATATGGCGTTGCTAAGCCAAGACTAGACTCGACTTAAGCTAGTAAATGAAAAATAACAAAAACATAAAATGAACATATAATAAAAAGGGATGGTAGTCCGTATGTTTTTACTCTTTTCCTTTTTATTTATTATTTTTTTTCTTTTTCTTGATTTTTTTTTTTTTTTCTTTTTTTTTTTTTTTTTTTGCATACACTCTTACCCTACCATCCAAAGTAATACATCATAGGGAATGAACATTCCCCTTACACTTGAATTTTTACATACTTTACAATAAATTAATCTAATGACTCGAATTAAGAAAATCAAAACACTTGGAGTACTTTTAAGATTAATGCACATATGGGGGTAATAATATTATGTTCTTCCCCATTACTCCATAACATTAGTACTTTACCCATGAGTCCCAATCGTCCCAAAACAAAATGTACAAAGATATGACTCGACTTAGCAACCATGTAATCAATTAGATAGTTAACTTAGGGTTTAACAAATAACAATAATGCACTAAAGATGAGTGCATACACGGAAGGCTAAGGCGATTTGGTTGTACATTTAAGTGGGGTGTAACAAATTCTTCCTTTAAGTAAAATACTCAAAGTTAGAAACGAAAAGATAGGCTCGGAGGGGTGTACTAGGGGTTTCGTGTACTAAAAATGAGTACAACGCTAAGGTGTGGGAAAAATTAATTGACTTAACTAGCCAAGTAATATGACTTAAATGGTCAAGTAATTATGATACGGGTTTAACACAAGGGTGATCCTAATGCCTCTTATCATGTAGTAAATCCTACTACACGAATGTAGTCTCACTAGCGGTCACGGGATGCATCACTAACGCAAGTTCTAGAATCTAAATGCTACCGGTATACTCATAAGCACTAATAGTAAATGCTTTTCCTATCAAATCTAAAGGCGAACCTCACATATTTGGGTGGAAAATTTTTCTGAATAGTACGGTTATGTGCTAGTCATACAATCTCCTATCCATGAGACGCTTGCTATGGCTAAAGTTTCACACCTAAATGTTGTAAAAAAATTTAAATTTGGCGCTAAAATTGCACTAACAAGTATTTCTCATTGTTTTATTACACATCTACCATCAAACAAACAAACTCAAGCGAAAGTGTATCTGTAAGGTATCATCATTTTACCCTCCCCTTACACTTAGGATGAACATTGTCCCCAATGTTCAAGTAAAGAATGTAAAAGTGAAAAAGTAAAAAGAATGAAATCAAATACTCCCCTGATTCGCTCGGTATGGATAATAAGGTGGCCAGGTTAGATCTTCCTCCAAGAAAATGAACAATCAAAGCTTCCCTTCCAGAAAAATAAATCATCTTCTTGTCATACATAACCTGTAAATCCTGAGAAAACAGACAAGGCAACCTCGCATAAAATCGGCGGCAATCTACATAAGTTACTAAATCCTAGAAAACAAATTAAGATATAATGCTTGTGGAATGAAGTTTGCGGATTTCCTGGAGATTATAAAACTTAATAATTCAACAAAAACTTTAAGACTCCGTTAGAAAAACAAAACTGGTATAATTTCCAGATTTTTACACGTGACGCCGTCAAGAGCAAGCTCATGACGCCGTCAGAAGTGACCTGCAAAAATTCTTGTGTTAAGTTTCCGGAAAATTTCTGGAAAAACTTGGTCCTACTTCCTGGAAAATCCTGCAAAACTTCATTATGACTCGATACAAGCATTTGACTCTAACAAATACGAATATACATGTTCACTTAATATTGTGGAGAATCATGATCGGTTTGTTTCTTAAAAACACATTTGGGGTTTCCCTTTACACTTATCTTTTGCAAAAATACCTTTTGGGTGAAGTTAAGACCAGGCAAAACAAAAAATCAAAGTATTTCCACTTTTTAGTTTAGAAACATGATCTACCAACAATAAAAAAAAAAAGCATGCATACGGAAGCAAATAACAAACAAACAAAATAAAAATCACACAAAATCATGGGTTGCCTCCCAATAAGCGCTTGTTTTTGTTCGAGTCACGAGCCTGACTCTACCCTTATTTCATAGATAAAGGTGAGGTTTTCCCTACACTTAGGATTAAGTGCGGGTGATAGTAGCGATACACACCCTAGGGTGGAAATATGCCACGTGAGGAAAGTGTGGTGGATGAATTATATGCTCAAAGGGGTGTGCTCCTATCATCATAACCTTACCTAATTCAATCGGGTTAATGGGTGGATTAAGATTTTCTCCTAGAAAGGGATCATTTTCAATTAACTTCAAGAGACTACTAGTTGGGGATCCATCTTGACCTAATAAACCCGGTTTAAACCCATAATGTTTCTTGTGATCAATCATAAATGGGTGATGTAAGCATGTAAGGTTATTTTCCACTCCTATATGGGCTTCCTCTCTACAAGGCTTAAAGTCTACCACCTTTATCCTAAGACTACCCGGACTACATGGGTTGATGGGTGGTTTGGCTCCTCTTTTGTCTCCTAGATGTATATCTAAGGATGGAAAGTTATGTGAAGATTGAGGTTCTGGTTCATCAACACTAGGTAATTCCCTAGAACTAAGAGTAAGGTTATCACTACAAATATTCAAACCTATATCCTCTAGTGGTGTTTGGTACAATGGTTCTACCTCTATTGGGACTCCTAAAGTCTCATCTACTTCATCCGAATAAGTCACGGGCGGTGTGTATGCTTCAAATGATGGTAGGACTTGTGGGGTACTTGGTGGGCTTAAATTTTCAACTCTATCCTCCATCTTATCAAGATTACTAATGTGCTCAGCTTGTATTGTGGTGAAATCAAACCACCCCGTGCACCCAGTTATCTCATCTATACGTTTATCCCCAAACAATCTTCTTCCTTGTTCCCTTAAACTTGCTATCAATTGATCTGTAATAACGTTTATTGGGTTTTCCATTTTTTTGGCAAGTATGGCACAATTCTCTATGGTTTCCCATGCTTTATCAACACTTAATCCCCAAAGGTCCCCATCTGCGGCATGGTCAATGTCCATTTTGGTATAGTGGTCGACACGATGGTAAAATATTTCAATTTGGGACCACAGATCGAAATTATGATGAGGGACTTTTTGGAGTAAATATTTAAAACAAGCCCATGAATCATAGATAGGTTCATCCTCATGTTGTTTAAACATCAAGATGTCATTTGGAGTGGGTGAATTTCGTGGTTGGTAGTATGGTGGATTCGCGTTCTCCATAATGGCTAACGGAATAGTCAATGGAAAGGTTTTTTACAAACAAATACACAAAGAAAAGATAGACTAAAGAAAACCTAAAAATAAAAATAAAATCTTACTAGAAAGGAATCTAGCAAGTAGACCTAATAAAAATAGATTCTAACCTAGACAATAACTATTCCCCGGCAGCGGCGCCAAAAACTTGATGCGTGGGAATTGCACCAGGCTTTACCTCTCGAGGGATCTCGAGAAGCTTACAACCCCCACCAGGCAGTGTACCTGATCGTTGTAGTATAGTATAGTGACAAGTACCGGGGGATTGATCGTTCAGCTAGGAATAGTGTCGCTAGGATTAGAAAACCTAAATACTAGTTCTAGAGATGAGGGATGATTCTTTTTGTATTTTTTATATTTTTTAGAAAGCAAATTAAAATCTCGGGTTTGAAGGATTTTGGGCGGAATTAGTTGCTAGTCAACTAACCCAATACTAAGATGCAATCAAAATAAAATTCTAAAAATGAAAATAAACTAATTTAAACTAAGGTTGTGAGCAATAAGTGGGAGAAATGTGTTTACTTAGATTTCACTACTCCCTAGATATCTTTTACAAGTTAATTACTTGTTTTAGTTGCGTGGATGACGGATTGTATTCCTTAATACCATTCATGGGGTGGCGTACTTACTTCCCCAATCCTATGAGTGCCTACTTCACTCCTATGTCGAGCCTGCAAGAAGCTCCTAACATGGGATCATTAGAATTTACTCATGCATTAAATACAACCAATAAAACCTAGTAAAAAAACCCTAAAAAACCCTAAAAAAAAACCTCTCTCGGTGGCGACAAAAAAGAAAAAGTCGGCGAACATATTATTCACGATTCAAGTATATTCAATCATTAAACTTAATTGTTTAATCCTTCTCATTCCGTGGGTAGGCTACAAATCATTGGTTGATTATTAAATCGTGGGTCGGTTCGTTTTTATTCAATCGCTGCTTTTGGTTTATCTTTTTTGTCGAGTTGTGCATGGTGAATTCTATATTCTTATTACTTATTAGTTGATTTATCCCCTTTATATTGAATTCACGAGGGTCGGTGTGATTTGTATTACTTCAAAGAACAACGAATACCTTGATTATTGATTGGTGGATTTATTCTAGTGGGTCGGTGCATAAAGTATTTGATCGATTGATCGATTGTGCATATCATCATGGGACCTGGTTGAACTTCTGGGCGTACACGTTTAAAACCCTAACTTTTTGTTAGGGTTTTCTTTCTCCTTGTACGATTTGGATTTATATGCTGCTTGCTTCGATTAGGTGATGTTTGAACTGGATTAGTGGTCGTGGGTATTGAGGGAGATGATTAATAAGGGATTCTTGAATTCTAAGGCTGCTACTAAGCCTAGTGGGAATGATAACGTTAATGTTGAGGGTGTTGATTTGTCATATGGTATGATTGATAATAAGAACACATCGATTGAGGCGGAAAAGGTTGGTTTAGGTGATGATGACTTATCACTTCTACGTACTCAGAAAGTGGAGCCGATTCCACTTACGAAGGATACACCATATGGTGATGACTTGGAGCCGGTTACAAGTGCTAAAACTGTGAAGCACTTGCTATCTAATGCGCATAAGAACTTTGATGAAGCCATGGCTAATATTCAAAGTGAGATTGTTGCTAATAAGGCTTCCTCTTCAAGTGATATTGGGCATAATTCTAATTCGAAAGTTTCTGGTTCTAATGCTTCTAAGAATGATACTACTAGTGGAGTGAAGTCGGTTTCTTACGCGGGTGCTACTTCTAATGAACCTCTAAAACACGTGTCTAATTTTTGGAGGTTGAAATGTAGCAAAAAGAAGGATGATGTTGACCTTTCAGTTCCATTGAAAGTAGTGGAAGAGGTAAACACAAGGTTTGAGAATACTCTCTACGGTTATTTCCTTGGGCAGCGCCTTGCTTTTCCTGTTGTTGATTACTATGTACGCAATGCATGGGCTAAGTTTGGTGTGCAAAAGGTTATGATGAATGCAAATGGATTCTTCTTCTTTAAGTTCAATTCGAAGAAAGGTGTTGATGATGTGCTTGAAAACGGTCCTTGGTTGATCAGAAATGTTCCTATTATTCTTAAACCATGGACTTTGAACACTAATCTACTTAAAGAGGATTTGACTAACATCCCGGTGTGGGTTAAATTCCATGGTGTCCCCCTTGCAATGTTTTCTGATGATGGCCTCAGTCTTCTTGCCACACTGATTGGTACGCCCAAAAGGCTAGATGTTTCTACAAGCCAAATGTGCAAGGAATCGTAGGGCTGTAGTAGTTTTGCTAGATGCATGATAGAAGTGAAGTTGGATGAGGTGCTTCGGGTCAGCTTCACTGTTGAGATACCATTACTTGATGGTTCGGGTTCGACTATTGAGAAGATACGGGTTGAATATGAGTGGCAACCACCTCGTTGTGACAAGTGTAAGATATTTGGTCATACTCTGACCGACTGTCCTAAAGTTGTTATACCTCCTGTCCAGCCTACTAAGCCTGTATATGATAGTTTCAAGACTGTTACTAACAGGAAGAAAGGAAAACAAGGTGGTTCTACAATTCCGGGTAAAGGATGGTTTACTAAACCTGTTGTGGGTAAGCAGTTTCAGTATCAACCCAAAAAGACTCCTCCTGAACCTAAGAATGTTGGTGGCGCTAAGAAGAGGACTTCTGATGTGGCTAGTTCTAGTGGAACAACGATCTCTACATCTAACCAATTTGATGCTCTCAGTATGGATGATACGGATGCGTTTGGTATTCCTAATTATTACACCAACATGGATGTGGATGCTGGATGTACAATGGAAGATAATGTGGATGAGTCGGTTAAGACTGGTGCTACATCACAAGAACCGCTTGTGAGTGATTCAATGGGAACTAAGGAAGTTGGTTCTACTCCTATAGTTGAGAAAATTAGTAAGTTTGAAAAGCTTCATATCGATGGGAAAGCTACTCTTGTGGATGATGATGGTCATCATGTTCCGTCTGCCTCTGTCACTAAGAGGGCTAACCCATTTTCCAAGGTGGGTGATGTTGTGGTTTCTGATAGTGAGGAGGATGAGGTTCTTAACACGTTCGACGAATCAGCAAATCTTTTTGGTGGAGGTCATGAGCGTGAAGATGAGTTTGATGACTATGATGATTACTCGAAGCAAATTTATGATCTTCCAGGGGAATTGGATGCTCTTAATGCCATTTATGGCTTTAATCTCCAAGGTCGTAGGAAGTAGTTTATATTTTTGTCCGAGTCTTTCAATATTATGTGGTAGTGGTTTTGTTTTCTTGTCTAGAAAATAGGAAGTATCTTGTTATGTAAGCTTTTCGCCTATGTAACGGGCTGAGATATGGGATTCACTCATATCCGTTGGACTTAAATGTTTTTTGGAGTAATATATTTACCGGGTCGTTGACCTTTTACCCAAAAAAACCAATAAAACCTAGTACACACCGGTTCATGTTTCCTAAGACGTTCAAGCATGTTACACAATGGAGATCTGCCAGTTTTCTTAAGCCTAACATTGAAATCATTCATCCAATACAACCATAAACAAGTAATCAACACATAATCAACATCTAGGTTTCATTAGATCTAAGCAAACACAAGATAAATCTAGCCTAGCATGGTGGAATCAAGACAAGCATAAAATATAGACAACCAACACATAGACATATTGATTGAATTAAAGGAAGACTTATCTCAATAACACATGTAAGGATTCAAGGGTTGAAAACCCTTGAAAAGCTGTAAATTTTGTACAAGGTTCGGCCTTAGGGTTTCTCCAAACTTGTTCCTCCTTTCTGAATGAAAATTAGAAAACTATATATAGATATTAGAGGCTGACGGCGTCAAGAACAAATGGGTGACGCCGTCATCTCGCCGCCAAAATAATCCTCGGACTGCCTTGATCTACATCTGACGCCGTCATGTAGTCCACTTTTGCAGGCCGTCACACTTTTAACTCTTGACGCTCTACTTGTGACGCCTTCATGTTTGTACTAGGTCATCATGATATTTACTCTTTACGCCGTCAAATTCTTCCTCTTGACGCCGTCAAACACTGTTCCAGCATGGAAAATTAAGTCTTTGGCGTTTTCTTCACTTTTATGCTCCAAAAACGTCCGATTTGCTTCCTTTTCCAGATTTCACTCCAAAGTACCTAAAATCACAAAAGGAACGATTTAGGGCAATATTTGATCAAATAAATTCAATTCCGGGCTTAAATGACCCCCTAAAAATGGATCATTTTTCGCCTCATCAATCGATGAAGTTTGTTTGGGAGATTAGGACAAAATATGTTGGTGAAAAATGTGAAATGTAGGTTGAAATGGGCTAAAAAGCAGAAAAGATTCTGTAAATCCGTCCAACAGATGGCCGGTCCCCTTAATTAGGGGGCAGTCCCCTTAAAATTAAGGGGGTCGCCTTACATAATTAAGGGGGCCGCCCATCTGATGGTTCCCAGATTGCCAGAAATGGGTTTTTGGCAGAAAATCTGTAGAAAGGTTGTGTTTTTGGATTTGGATTCAAGCAAGTTCAATTCCTTTAGGCAATATAGCATCTAATCTAATCAAGATATAGCATGCATGCAAAAACACATAAGCAAAAGAGCAAATAAGCAACACATAATAAGCTAATGGAGACAAATAAATGCAAGAGCACTTAAACTTCCTAAGGCATCTATCTTAGATCAAAGGCAAAGGCAACTAGTGAGTCAAGCATCTAGTGATGAAACAAGATGACAATGTTATGAGTGATTTTGTCCTAGTGTGTGCCTATATGCAACAAATGTGGAGTTGTGATTGTTTCGACTTCTAAATGAAAAAGAGATTCTTAAGAAACAATCCAAAATCTCCTTGATTCGATTTTTGCTCGATCATGAATGTCAAAGATATATATTAGATTATATACCTTGACAATTTATGTGAGAGTTTATGCCTAATTTTGGAAGAAAATGTTTTTAGCATTAGTCTACAATGCAAGGAAAATGATGTTCATGTGATTCCTAGATGTGAGAATAATTTTAAAGAAAATTGATTGGGTTTTACAAATGAGTATATGCAAAGAAAATAAAATTTCCCAATCTTTAATTTTGTGCGAAATAGATTCCTAGACTCAGAAATGGAGAAGTGGAAGAAAAGAAAATCTTATGCAAGAAAAAAAACTGTCTAAATGCAATAAAATTTAGTCAACTTGTTCCATCATTCCTAATCCTAAACGCAAGTGATTGAATAATTCACGCTTAAGGGGTTTAGTGAATATATCCGCAATGTTATCTTCCGATGCAACCTTTTCTATAGATATGTTCCCTTTTTGTATGTTATCCCTAAGAAAGTGGTGGCGTATTTCTATATGTTTAGTCCTAGAGTGTTGCACCGGATTTTTACTTAAATCTATCGCACCTTTGTTATCGCACATAATGGGAACGTTTTCTAACCTAATGCCATAGTCTATAAGAGCTTGTTTCATCCATAGTACTTGTTGACATGCCTTTCCAGCGCTTACATATTCGGCTTCGGTGGTAGAAATAGCAAGAGCGGTTTGCTTCTTCGAAAACCAAGATGTTAGACAACATCCCATAAACGTGCAAATACCACTAGTGCTTTTTCTATCTACATAGTCTCCCGCATGATCCGAATCCGCATAGACGATGGTTTCTATGCCGGATCCCTTAGGATACCATAATCCTAAGTGTATAGTGCCTTTAAGGTATCGGAAGATACGCTTAACCGCTTCTAGGTGAGAGGTTTTTGGACCCTCTTGAAAGTGGGCACACAGGCAAACACTAAACATGATATCGGGTCTACTTGCCGTCAAGTATAGTAAACTACCTATCATTCCTCTATACTTGGTGTTATCTACGGACTCACCTTCATCATCCTTTGTGAGTTTTACTTCCGTAGACATGGGAGTTTTCATTGGTTTCGAGTCTTCTAGGCCAAATTTCTTAAGCATTTCCTTAATGTACTTAGATTGGTTAAAGAATATTCCATCTTCTAATTGTTTTATTTGTAATCCTAGGAAGAAGTTAAGTTCACCCATCATACTCATCTCAAACTCATCATGCATGATTTTGGCAAATTCATCACACATGTCTTGACAAGTCGATCCAAATATAATGTCATCAACATATATTTGAACAATGATGAGATTAGGGTCTTTCCTTTTAGTGAAAAGAGTGTTATCTACCATTCCCATGGAATAATCATGTTTAATAAGGAAAGCTTTTAATCGATCATACCAAGCTTTGGGAGCTTATTTGAGTCCATACAAAGCTTTCTTTAACTTATAAACATAGTCAGGTTTTGCGAAGTCAATGAATCCTGGAGGTTGTGCCACATATACCTCCTCATTGATAAAACCGTTAAGGAATGCACTTTTCACGTCCATTTGGAATAACTTAAAATCTAGGGCGCATGCATAGGCAAGTAGTATCCTAATAGATTCTAATCTAGCTACGGGGGCATAAGTTTCATCATAATCAATTCCTTCTTGTTGATTATAACCTTGGACAACTAACCTAGCTTTATTCCTAGTAACTACTCCATTTTCATCTAATTTATTCCTATATACCCATTTAGTTCCTATGATGGTCATATTCATTGGATTTGGGACTAATTCCCAAACATCATTTGCCTTAAATTGATTTAATTCTTCTTGCATAGCTATAACCCAACTTTCATCTTTTAAAGCCTCATTAATATTCTTAGGTTCTATTGCTGAGAGGAAACAAAAGAAATTATTTTTATCTTGAGCTTGTGACCTAAGGGTTCTTTGGTTAAGATGTCCTATTATATTATCTAGTGGATGTGATCTAGATTCTTTAACATTTACAATTTCGTTATTTCCTAAGTTAATGCTTTCATTATCATTGCCTATGGGTTTTGTTTTACTAACCTCAATAGCTTCTTCTTCGACTAAGTCATCATCTTCTAAAGGTAAAGTTTTAGGAGGTGGTGGTGTTTCATCAAATGTTACATTTACTGATTCTTCTACTTTCATGGAGTGTTTGTTAAGTATTATATATGCTTTACTATTTTGTGAGTATCCTAAAAATATTCCTTCATACGATTTTGGATCAAACTTAGTGAGGTAGTCCTTAGTGTTTAGAATATAACATTTACTTCCAAATACCCTAAAGTAGCTTAAGTTTGGTTTTCTACCTCTTAGTAACTCATAAGGAGTTTTTCTAGAATTCTCCTAATTGATACCATATTAATAATATATGTTGAAGTATCTACGGTGTGACACCAAAATTTTTGTGGGATGGATTGTTCATTTAACATTGTTCTACTCATTTCTTGTAGTGACCTATTTTTTCTTTCTACTACGCCATTTGATTGAGGAGTACGAGGAGCGGAGAAATTGTGAGATATTCCATTTAAATCACAATATTTTCCGAATTGTACTTCATTGTCAAATTCCCTACCATGGTCCGTCCTAATGGCTACTATTGTGCATCCTAATTTATTTTGAATCATTTTACTAAATATTTCGAATTTTTCAAAGGCTTGGGTCTTGTCACTTAAAAACCTAGTCCACGTGTATCGTGAGTAGTCATCTACTATTACTAAGGTATATTTGTTTCCTCCATAGCTCCGCATAGCGGATGGACCAAAAAGATCCATATATAATAATTCTAGGCACCTAGTAGTGGATACTATATTCTTAGCTTTGTGACATATTCTTAGCTTTGTGACTAGAATGAACTTGTTTTCCAATTTTACATGCATCACAAAAATGCTTGTCATATTTTAGATTAGGAAATTTTCTAACTAGTTCCTTAGAGGCCAAAGATTGTATTTGTTGCATGTTAGCATGTCCTAATCTCCTATGCCACAATGTGGAGTTTTCATCTAGGGTCGTTAGGCATATTCTATCCTCAGGCTAGTTTCCTAGTTTCATAACATATATGCCTCCTTTCCTAATTCCTCTACCTATAATTTTTCCATTCTTAACTATTTCGCTATCCTCTTCGGTAAAAGTGACTCTACATTTATTATCACATATTTGTCCTATACTAAGCAAGTTATATGTTAAATTATCTACATGCTCTACATTTTCAATAGTAAGTGAGTCTTGAGAAATCGTACCTTTGCCAATGATTTTTCCACGTAAGTCACTACCGAAAATAACGTTACCTCCATTGTATGCCTTGTATGTAGAGAATAGCTTGCGGTTCCCCGTCATGTGCCTCGAACATCCGCTATCCTTGATCCATTCGTCAGGCTCCAAGTCAATTCCTAAACATATTTCGTCGGTTCCTTTTGCCATAAAACACTTTTCGTCTCTTGGCTTTTCCACTTCTTCTTTGTCACTATCACTCCATGTTCCACTAACAAATGCACCTTGATTTTCATAACCCGACGGATTTAGACATTCGCCAATGAGATGATTTGGACTTCCACATCTAAAGCACTTTCTTTTCCCATAGTTGTCACTTCTATTTCTTTGGAACGGTTTTCTTTCATCTCGTGATGATCTAGTGAATCTTCCTCGTCTCTTGAAGAATTTCTTGAATTCTCTTACGGCCATTGCATATTCTTCGTCTTCACTTTCGTCACTTGAATCATCATCATCACTAGGTTCCTTTTTGGCTTTTAGAGCAATGGATTTGGTTTGTTCTTTCTTGACTTTGACCGTTTCCGAATCTCTTCTTATAATTTCTTCATGGACCTTCAAGTTGCCAATAAGTTCATCTAGTGATAACGTCATCAAGTTCTTTGATTCTTCAATTGCCATACCTTAGCTCGCCATTTCGGATGCAATGCCCTAAGAAATTTCTTAACATAATTTTTACTAGAAAATGTCTCATCAAGTGCTTTTAAACTTGTGATAATAGTAATAAATTTAGCAAAAGTATTATCAATTGATTCCTCTTCCGGAATCGTAAATTGTTCATATTGTTGTACAAGAAGATCTATTATGTTATCTTTAACTTGACTATTACCTTGGTGAGTAATTAGTAAAGAATCCCAAATTTCTTTTGCTGTTTTACACATAAAAATTCTTTCATATTCTTTGCGTGGTAACGCATTATAAATGATCATTTTAGCCTCATTATTTTTTGCTAGTTTCTTTTTCAAATCATCATTTTGTTTTTCAAAAGATACAATTTCATCTATTTTAGTTTCAACATTATATTGAATAGGTGGAAAATCACCAAAGGTAATAATATGCCAAAGATCAAGATCTTTTGATTTCACATAAGTTTCGAATCTATTTTTCCAATATAAAAATCCATCACTTTCAAATAGTGGTGGTCTTTGCATAGATTGCCCTTCTAAATATTTTAAAGATTCCATAGATCGTTACAAGTTTTAAAATACAATATATTTTAAAAAATCTTGCTAGACGTGGCTCTTGATACCAATTGTGGAAAACTAGAAGGGGGGGGGGGTTGAATAGTTTTTCGTCTTTTTAATTTGTTATAAAAGATTGTTTGAAAGTTTTCTTTGTTTTCAAAAATATAGATTCGATGCTATATGAAATCAAGTCATGCACAATATGAACAACACTAAATATGTACAATAAATCAATAATAACGTAAGTAAAGAAATAGATGAGAGTTGGAAAGATTGAACCGCGAGACAAGAGATTTACAGTGGTTCGGCTACAAGGTCACCTTCCTTGCCCTACTCCACTCCCCTAGCACCTAACTCGAGAGTTTTCTTCACTATGTCAACAAGCTCCCTTCTGGCGGAGAAAACCTTACACACCACAACTTTGTCACAACTTATTCACACCTTCTACACAACTATTTCACACCTATTCACTACTTAATCACACCATTTCTTCACACCTATCTTCTACACACCAATCTTCTTCTCACCTATCTTCTATACACCAATCTTCTTCACAACTATCTTCTACACACCAATCTTCTTCACAACTATCTTCTACACACCAATCTTCTTCTCAACTAACTACTAACCAATCACACTATATATATATTTAACTAAACTATCTTCTAACAAATATTCACTATTAATCACACAATGAGATAAATACAATGATGATGCTCTAACAACTTAGATGTGGAGATCACAACAAATTGTAATACTTCTTGTCTTGAGGGATAGAAGTATTCTTCTCTTGCACTTGATAGGATTATGTTTGGATCACTTTGAAACAAAGATTTAAGAATGTATGATCAAATGATTAAGAGATTGGAAATGGAGATCTAGAACAGAAAGTTTTGGAGTGCAAAAGGTGAGAAAAATTCCAGATTTAAGGTGGTATTTATAGGCAACAGATTCTGACAGAGGAGCGTGGCCGGTCCCCTTAAATCAAGGCCGGCCCCCTTAAAATTAAGGGGACCGCCCTTTATAATTAAGGGGGCCGCCCAGCTGTAACGGCCAGAATTTTTGTTTTTTAGTGGGGAAAGTTTATTTGGTGAAAAACTAACTGATTTTGGTTAAAAATTTGAATTCATATATTTAGTATGAATAAAACATTTTTCTTTATTACCAAAAGTGTTTTTCAAAAATATATAATATGTTTATATAATTAAATAAACTTTGTAATACTTAATTAAGTTTTTCTTTGATCATAAATTGCACTAAACACTTTGTTTATTCATACCTTAAGTGATTTGGAAGTAAAGAAAATGTTAATCACTAAATACTTATTTATGTCACAAGTTTTAGTTCTATGAGTTTATATTTTGTAATAATCAAAACATAGAGATATTGATAATATGTTAATAATGTTTTTAAGCATTATTTATGTCAACACCAACAAATTTCCGATGCATGTTGTCGGAGTTTCCAAGTGAATTTCGACGGATAGTAACTACCGACCATGGATTCCCGACAGATTATTTTTGTTACAAACTGTCAGAAACTACTTATACCACGGTTTACGACAGAAAGGTCCGTCAGTAAAGACCTGCTATGTCACTAGTACATATCACACTTTTGCCGACGAAATTTTTTGGACTGTACCGACGCCCGTTCGTCGGTAAGGGTTGGATGCCGACGAAGCTTCGTCGGCCTATGATAGTCGGCAATGCCTCGTCGGGATTTACTGTCCCGACGATATTTCCCGACGCTAAAGTGGGGCCCACAGCCATTTTCAGTCAACTGAAAACTTGTTTCGACAAATAAAATGCCGACGTCTATTCGTCGGTATTTTAATTACAATTAACAAAAACTGTTAATTACTTGGTCAATAACTCAACAAGTCAAACGGTCAATGTTTTATAGTACCGACGACATGGCGTCGGTATAAAAAAACTCATACAAAAAGTCAAAAGGGTCAAACGCAAAAAAAGTCAAAATTATGCTATAATATACCGACGACATGTCGTCGGTATTTTTAGTTTATGCAGGCTGCATAGCAGCCTGTAATGTAGCCGTTTTCCAGATTTTTCCCGGAAATTTTTCCGGAAAAAATCTACACAATCCAAACCTGTATACACAATCCAAACCTCTATACCAACATGCCAATATGCCAAAACAACTTGTAACGGCTAAAACTCTTATATATAATCGCTAAACACCCCAAATACATTAAAACGTTTCAAATTCTACAAAATGGGCGTTATCAAGCTGCCAATAGCACAAAAGCTGCTATATCCGCAATGTTTAAGTTGCCAAAATGCCAAAGTTTACAATAATAACATACGGATGAGTCAATAGCATACATATGGACAAGTTAAGGTGTTAAGTGTTAAAGTGTACATCATACGGATGAGGATCAAGCATAAGGATGGAGAAAATGTTAACGTTTACAAAATAACCCATACAAATATACCTCATTGTCCCTCGTCAACATCGTAATCACTGTATTCATCACCACTACCCAAGTCAGCCTCGTCACTCCCCGAGCCATTCTGACTGCCACTCCCACTCACACTCCTCGATCCTGCCGTGCCCACGCCAGTCCCACTCCCCGATCCTGCCTCGGTTTGAGACGCCATCTGGCTCATCAACTGGGACCACAGATTGGGGTTTGTCTTCATTACTTTCATAACTGCCTTGAGTTGGCGCTTAGTTTCCTTAGATTCTTCTTCAACTTCCTTGATCTTTTTTTCTTTTTCGGCAAACATCTTGTCAATCTCGGGTGTGGTGTACGAATCGGAAGCTGGCGGCATGGGTAACCTTGTCTTGCCAATACCTGGTACCACCCTACCCCTACCGGCTATATACCCCCATTGCTTGCCCTTTAAAACTTTTGCAAGTATCTCTTCCTCTGTGTAGGCTCTCCCAATAGGCGTGTTAGCCAGATCCCGCAGTGCGCACATCTCTTCCTATGTAGTTGAAAAAAAATGATAAAATTAATATATAAAAAAAAAACAAATAATATAAATTAAAATAACAAAAACAAATAATATAAATTAAATAAAAATAAAATTAAATAAAATTAAATAAAAATAAAATGGTACTTACATATTGAACACGAGCCTCGTCCTTCAACCATACACCTTTCTTGCAACTCTGGTCGTAAAAGCTCTGTATGAGGGAGGGGTACTTACGGTTCTCACTCCTCTCAGACTGTATATATATATTTACACAAGCATATAAGGTGAAACAAATTAAAAACGACAAATCAAACAACATATATAATGAGATATATGTAAAATAATCATAATGTGTCTTACGTATTGGTGGCGAGATGCGGCCAACGACCGAGATCCGTGGCGGCTAGTGTTCTTGTTCTTCTGCCTGTTTTCCTTGTTGATTTTGGACCTGTTGGCATGCTTTTCACTGAGGTAGAGCTCAATATGCTTATCCCACACAGACGGCTCCATGTTAGGAGGAGGCTTGCTAACACATAATAACAAACGCAGAAAATTAACATATATCAATTGCAAACATATTAAAAAAAATGACAAATATTAAAAAATTAACAAACCAAAAAATTTACCTTCGTATCTCATCCACCTTATCAGCCCCACCTGGTATACTCCAGTAATCTCGCTTGACGTCGTACTTGTTGTCCCTGTAGCGACCTGCGAGATACTCGTTGATGCCGTCTTTGATGGTCTTCCACCGGGGTGTACGCTGGTGGGACTTCAGATCAAACATTTGCTGCAATCAAACATAACTAAAATAAATTTAAAAAAAAATTATTTTTGTTAATTTTTTGATATTTGTTAATTTTTTTAATATGTTAGCTAATATATACATTTGTTAACTAATATATATACATCTAAATAAATAAAAAATGTTGTTAACTAATTATTTATTTATTTAAATAAATATACACATTAAAATATATAAACACGATAACAAAACAATATAAAAGGAAAATGGAATAACTGACCGAGAGTTGAGGTATGACATGCGCCTTCTTTTCCTCTTTAATTTTGTTCCAGGACTCGTACCACAACGGGAACTCCCTAATCAGCTCACCACAGTAGTTACTGAACCACTTAGCGTTGGTGCCAACATGAGTGAATGTCCCCTGATCATTGTAGTCAAACTCAATAGCCTGCGGGCCAAAATCACGCACGGCGTTCCTCAGGGATACGTTCTTGGTGGCTTGACACACACCCGTCCTGCCACCACCACCCCTCCCTTCACCCCTGCCCCTGCCCCTACCCCTTCGGGGGACAGTTCCTACAAATTGAAGTGAGTGAAAACACGTCATAATTAAAATAACAAGTAACCTAATACAAATGATCAAGTTTAAGTTTCTTTTAAAAATTCTTACCACGATGACTACTCTCAATCGGACGAAAAGGGGGTGGTGGGTCACCGGCACCGTCACCACCGTGTCCGCGTGCGACTGCTGCCATCTGTAAAAGCACAAGTTGAATAACATATAGAAATTCATGAACAAATTAACATAAGCATGCACACATTCAGATACATATTCAAATAAATATACACAATTAAACAATCCATTAAATGGTTTTTCGGCTTGTATATCATAAGACTCAATTTTCCGGCTTATTTGGAGACTTGTGAGCTTATATAAGTTTATTATATCATAATATACTTATATAAGCCCACAACTCTCCAAATAAGCCAGAAAATTGAAGCTTATGAAATATAAGCCGAAATCAAATAAGTTTGAATGCATAATCACTTTCAAATAACAAATATATGCCGAAATCAAATATATAAGTTTATTATATCATAACCTGCTTTTTCAATAAACATTAATTAGTATACCATACTAACCAAACGCAAACTAAAATTTCACCAATATACTAAAATCTGTCTATTCCACATAACTAACCAAACGCAATACTAACTAACCAAACGCAAACTAACATTTCACCAATATATTAAAACCTATCTATTCCACACATAAAGATAAAAAACTGTCGACGACGACATGTCGTCGGGATACCAAAAGTTAATAAAAAAATAAAATAAGGTACGTTACCTATATATGTCTTGGTTGTCACAGCTCTCACCCTCGCCTCTCGGTCTCAGCTATCACAGCTCTCGGCTGTAAAAAAAAAAAAAAAAAAAAAAAAAAAAAAAAAAAAAAAAAAAGAAAAAAAAAAGTCAAAAACTTAACAATTAACATTTACTAACAACAATTAACATTTACTAACAATTAACATAATAAAAATATTAATAAAATTAAACAAAAATCAAATAATACCTTCGGTAAAAATGAAATAGAGGGGAAGAAGAAGATGAAGAATTAAACAATAGAGGGGTTGGGAGATGAATTAAACAATAGAGGGGTTGGGGAAGAAGTGCACAGTGGTGCGGGTGTGGTGACTGTGATGGTGTGGTGGTGGTAGTAGCAAATGTGGTGGTGCGGGTGTGGTGTAGTGATGTTGGTGGATTAGTGGTGGTGGTGTTGGTCGATTAGTGGTGGTGGTGTTGGTGGATTAGTGGTGGTCGGCGGCTGGGTATATGGGGTGTGCTAGGTCGTTTTTTTATTTTTGATATGAAAGTGATGACCAGATCTGCTTTTAGGGTCCCAATTAATATTACTTTTAATCATACCGATGACAAGTCGTCGGTATAATAGAAAGTTTTTTGTCGTTTATCGATTTGGCGGGGTTCTTGAAAATTTTCGAGGTGTTTATCCAAACATTTGCCGACGAACATTCGTCGGTATTTTTAATATAATTATAATTTATTATCTTTTATTAAATTAAAAAAACATTAATTAGTATAAATTATTTTATTTAATATATAATTAAAAAAATAATAATTAGTTAATTTATAATTAAAACCTTAAAAAATATTTATATTTAAAATTAAATATTTTGGTTTATAATTTAATTAAACACATTCAAAAAAAATTTGGATTAATAAAAATAAATTACTTTTATTTAAAATAAATTACTTTTATATTTAAAATTAAATAATTTAGTAAATACTTTATATTTAAAATACTTTTATACTTAATTAAACACATGCAAAAAATTTACCGGGACACTTCGGATGGTCACTTTTATAAACGAACGATCTGAGATTTTAAACGAACGATCTGAGATGCTATCGTTATACACGAGATGTTAAACGAACGATCTGAGATGCTATGGTTATACACGAGATGTTAAACGAACGAGTCGAGATGATATGGTTATACATGAGATGTTAAACGAACGATCCGAGATGCTATGGCTGGTTATACACGAGATGTTAAACGAACGATCTGAGATGCTATGGCTGGTTATACACGAGATGTTAAACGAACGATCTGAGATGCTATGGTTATACACGAGATGTTAACCGAACGATCTGAGATGCTATGGTTATACACGAGATGTTAAACGAACGATCTGAGATGCAATGGTTATATACGAGATGTTAAACGAACGAGTCGAGATGATATGGTTATACATGAGATGTTAAACGAACTATCCGAGATGCTATGGCTGGTTATACAAGAGATGTTAAACAAACGATCTGAGATGCTATGGCTGGTTATACACGAGATGTTAAACGAACGATCTGAGATGCTATGGTTATACACGAGATGTTAAATGAACGAGTCGAGATGATATGGTTATACATGAGATGTTAAACGAACGATCCGAGATGCTATGGCTGGTTATACACGAGATGTTAAACGAACGATCCGAGATGCTATGGGTGGTTATACACGAGATGTTAAACAAACGATCTGAAATGCAATGGTTATACACGAGATGTTAAACGAACGATCTGAGATACTATGGTTATACACGAGATGTTAAACGAACGAGTCGAGATGATATGGTTATACATGAGATGTTAAACGAACGATACGAGATGCTATGGCTGGTTATACACGAGATGCTAAACGAACGCTCTGAGATGCTACGGCTGGTTATACACGAGATGTTAAACGAACGATCTTAGATGCTATGGTTATACACGAGATGTTAAACGAACGATCTGAGATGCAATGATTATACACGAGATGTTAAACGAACGAGTCGAGATGATATGGTTATACATGAGATGTTAAACGAACGATCTGAGATGCTATGGCTGGTTATACATGAGATGTTAAACGAACGATCTGAGATGCTTTGGTTATACACGAGATGTTAAACGAACGAGTCGATATGATATGGTTATACATGAGATGTTAAACAAACAATCCGAGATGCTATGGCTGGTTATACACGAGATGTTAAACAAATGATCTGAGATGCTTTGGCTGGTTATACACGAGATGTTAAACGAACGATCTGAGATGCTATGGTTATACACGAGATGTTAAACGAACGAGTCGAGATGATATGGTTATACATGAGATGTTAAACGAACGATCCGAGATGCTATGGCTGGTTATACACGAGATGTTAAACGAGCGATCCGAGATGCTATGGGTGGTTATACACGAGATGTTAAACAAACGATCTGAAATGCTATGGTTATACACGAGATGTTAAATGAACGATCTGAGATCCTATGGTTATACACGAGATGTTAAACGAACGAGTCGAGATGATATGGTTATACATGAGATGTTAAACGAACGATACGAGATGCTATGGCTGGTTATACACGAGATGCTAAACGAACGCTCTGAGATGCTACGGCTGGTTATACACGAGATGTTAAACGAACGATCTTAGATGCTATGGTTATACACGAGATGTTAAACGAACGATCTGAGATGCAATGGTTATACACGAGATGTTAAACGAACGAGTCGAGATGATATGGTTATACATGAGATGTTAAACGAACGATCTGAGATGCTATGGCTGGTTATACATGAGATGTTAAACGAACGATCTGAGATGCTATGGTTATACACGAGATGTTAAACGAACGAGTCGATATGATATGGTTATACATGAGATGTTAAACAAACGATCCGAGATGCTATGGCTGGTTATACACGAGATGTTAAACAAATGATCTGAGATGCTTTGGCTGGTTATACACGAGATGTTAAACGAACGATTTGAGATGCTATGGTATTACACGAGATGTTAAACGAACGAGTCGAGATGATATGGTTATACATGAGATGTTAAACGAACGATCCGAGATGCTATGGCTGGTTATACACGAGATGTTAAACGAGCGATCCGAGATGCTATGGGTGGTTATACACGAGATGTTAAACAAACGATCTGAAATGCTATGGTTATACACGAGATGTTAAATGAACGATCTGAGATCCTATGGTTATACACGAGATGTTAAACGAACGAGTCGAGATGATATAGTTATACATGAGATGTTAAACGAACGATCCGAGATGCTATGGTTGGTTATACACGAGATGTTAAACGAACGATCTGAGATGCTATGGCTGGTTATACACGAGATGTTAAACGAACGATCTGAGATGCTATGGTTATACACGAGATGTTAAACGAACGATCGGAGATGCTATGGTTATACACGAGATGTTAAATGAACGAGTCGAGATGATATGGTTATACATGAGATGTTAAACGAACGATCCGAGATGCTATGGCTGGGTATACACGAGATGTTAAACAAACGATCTGAGATGCTGTGGCTGGTTATACACGAGATGTTAAACGAACGATCTGAGATGCTATGGTTATACACGAGATGTTAAACGAACGAGTCGATATGATATGGTTATACATGAGATGTTAAACGAACGATCCGAGATGCTATGGCTGGTTATACACGAGATGTTAAACGAACGAGTCGAGATGATATGGTTATACACGAACGAGTTGAGATGTTAAATGATCAGGGGGTTCAGTGACCGGAGTTCATTTAGTGGGGTTCAGGCTCAGTGACCAGGTTCAAAAAGCAGGGTTCATGAGATCTAACTAATCTCAAGATGCTATAGCTGGTTATACACTAGATGTTAAACGAACGATCTAAGATGCTATGGCTGGTTATATAGGAGATGTTAAACGAACGAGTCGAGATGCAATAGTTATACATGAGATGTTAAATGAACGAGTCGAGATGCAATGGTTATACACGAGATGTTAAACGAACGAGTCGAGATGCAATTGTTGTTTAATAAAATGTTGTTGTTGTTGTGAAAACTGATGTCGTATGTGTTTATTTTTTTTAATTCAGACATAAATCGACTAGCTTCATGTTAATGCAATAAATAACATAACATTTAAAACACGAAATACATTAAACATTAAACTTTAAACATGAAATACAAAAGTACGATTAATAGAAACTACAATACGATAATTAAAATAAAACTACGAATTAAGAAAATGAATCATCTGAGACCCAACCATCCTCCTCACTCGAAGAAGACTCTGATGGTACAGGGCCAAGCCCCATGGCCCATCGGCGTGGTAGTTCTCTGATTATCCGTGCCGCATGAGCAGCTTCCCGAGCCCTACGAGCAGCTGCCACACGTTCTTCGTCTTCTTCAACCTCTCGTCGGAATTGCAAATCTTGCTCGAAGAGTTCTTCATCAGTCCAGCCAAATGTATTGGGTTGGTTTTCCACTGGTGGATTGTTTACTGGTTCATTCTCAGCTGGACTGTTTTGTTGTTGATTTCCATTTTCTGCAGTTGGAGTGTTCACAATCACCGGTTCTTTCGGAGGACTTGGGAATTGTTGCAAGAAATCCTTGTGAGGAGGACTTGGGAATTGTTGCGAGAAATCTTTGCGAGACATCGAGAATGAGACTTGGGAGTTTTTATTTTGTGAGTTTATGTGTGTTTTACCGACTTATGGTTCTTTGTATATATAAAGTAAAAAAATTTTGCGGGACAATGGAAAATTAGGAAGGAGTATAAGGCGGGAAAACAAATACCGACGTCATGTCGTCGGTAATAAAAAGGCGGGAAAAACCCCGCGCAAAATATTCACTTTTATTCGCAAGCCAAACGGGGAAAAAAATGTTTAATATTGTACCGACGTCATTTCGTCGGCATTTATAAAATCAAATTTACTTAAACTATATTAAACGCTAATTAAACCTCTAATCGCAATACATATTTATTTAGTAAATTATCCCGACGACAGGGCGTCGGGAAAATTTTGGCGGTCAAATTCCCGCCCAAGTTTTCGCAATTATTGGGAAAGTCAAATTTGACCAAAACAATACCGACGACATGGCGTCGGTATTATAAAATTCATAAAATTCAACGTGCGTTTGGCTCGGTCAAGCGTATTTTTTGTCGTTTAGTGTAATATACCGACGACTTTTTGTCATCGGGATTTTCTACGTCGCGAGTTCCACTTATTCTAGTAGTGTGTAGCAGTGACATTATATTTGTGTTTGTGAGTTGACAAAACTAGGTTCCAGTGACAAATCTTTAAATGAAGTCGCCTGTTATGAGACCGATTAGAGATGGTCAATCTCCCAAGAAGTAGATTAAGAAAAAGTGATTTGATAAGGCTCTTGGAGCTGGCAAGACTAAGGAAAAAAAAAAAAAAAACTATACTTTACTTTTCTTCATTAATTTATTCATTCATAATGCAAAATTACAGTTAAATACTAAAAAGATGCATGCAACTATCCTAAGGTTTAGGATCAATCTAAAGAACGTGTACTCAAAATAAGTAAACGCCGGACAAATGAAATGTGGTAGACTGACCACTTCATCCTAATTAAATGCATGCAAAATACTACTACACTTGCTAATGATATATTTGGCGCGGAGCTTTTTTGAGTTTTTTTGGACGATGAGCGGTGAGCAATGAACTTTTTGATTTTTATTGTTTGTTTGTCAAAGGAGCGGAGCTTTTTGAGTTTTTTTGGACGATGAGCGGTGAGCAATGAACTTTTTGATTTTTATTGTTTGTTTGTCAAAGGAGCGATGAGTTTTTCCTATTTTTTAGAAAAACTGATTTTTTCAATACTTTTTTAAGAAGTTGTGAGCGATGAGCTGTGACTACTGTTCATAGCTCACTGCTACTGCTACTGCTACTGCTCGCTGCTACTTTTACCAAACACACCTTATTCTTGTTTGGACTTGGTCTTTTAACTTCAAGCACATATCATCGCCGTTTTCTTGAATCCAACGCTAGCAAAAGTTTTTAATGAGAATAATAAAATAGTTGTTACTTTTAAAGACGGTAAGTCATATATAAATCAAGAACGAAAGAGATTAAACATATTACGATTTATTTTAGGCATTATAAGCCGGTATTTGCAAAGTACAGTCTAGCTAGTAGGGAACCCAAGCTACCTCATTTTCGACAAGGAAATGACAGACAGCAAATATTCCAGGGTTTACATCAAGAACTTGAAATGCTAAATGTTTCGGGTTCCATGAAGAAGTATCTGCATGGCAAACCGATATTGCCTTGGCTTTTACGTTGTTGTTATCCCCAACCAAAGAAACCATATACGCGTTAATCTTGGATGCTTTATGGCAATAATGGACAGCATAGCCATAGTATTCTCGGTGGCAAACAACAGCTTAATCTCCATTCAGTTTCCTTACACCTTCGACTTTGTACCCTTGTAATGCTGCGTTCTCAGTACCATCCACTTGTGTTGAGACTGCCTTAACTCTTTTCCCTAGCTTCGAAGAAGCAACGAAATCCGCCATTGACTCCAACGAGTTCGCACAATAGTGATCTTCTTCTTTGTTGGAAGCCTTCTCGCACTTGTTGCATGTTTTCTTGTATCTTGATGAATAAAAAGGTTAGATACTTGGACAATTTATAGGCACAAGAATGTCCTATGTCCTTGGAAATTTGACTATCCATATACATCCACTAACTATTTGTTAGGAAAATGGATTTGCAAAATTTGGAAACTATTTAATATATGTATACATATGTATATGGTTAATAGGTTTGCGTTTTCCTTGAAGAGAACTTTACAACGAGCAAAAGTATGTTAAAAAAAAGAGTTAATATGAATGAAATATTGTGTTTTAAAGTAGGTCGCTTGAAACACAAAAATTTTTAAAAATGTTGCATCTCACATCGCCTAGTAAAGGAAGTGCAGAGGTGTTTATATAGAAGTCTTGATATCAAATACTAGTATCAAATTTCTTTGTTTAGTTTTACTCCAAAGTCTACATCCCCTTGTAGGGGAGCATAAAATCAGATTTCTTGGCAAAAATGAGTTTCAAGCAATCTTTTGGCGAATCTCTTTTAAAGGAATTGTGTTAAACACGAGCCTCGTGCCATGACATTTTATTGCTTTCTTTAATTATCGTTATTTAAAGTCTGTCTTTTGCATCTACCTCATTTTGTCTGTTTAATTTTCTGTGTAACAGTTTCCCTACAATCTTAAAACAGATTATGTGTAAGAGAATTAAAAGGCTTTTTTGAAATCGGATTAATTTAATTAACAGATTTTATAAACAAATTTTTTTGTCGAAACCAAGATTACGTTTCTTTGGAAAATCATTTTTTAAGTAAAACAAATTTTATTAACATATTTGGTGTTATAGATCTACAACGGTTTTTTGAAGCTGTTATTTTATCAGTTTATTTTCAGACCAAGATTGTGTTTCTAATACTTTCACTAACCATCACTTTTTATTTTGTGTGAAATAGAATTATGATGTGACCAAAGCTTACTTCCCCATAGTTCCGCTAACCATTGTTTTTGGTTTTTTGTGTGAATGTCATTTTTCATGTGATCAAGTCTTCAAGGTGGAAAAACTTTTAACACATGAAATCAAGGCTGTCAAGAGAGATCGTTTTATGTATCATTCTTATTTTTGTAAGAACCGAATAATAATTTTGAATAGAGATGGTAAGATCCTACTTAAATGTTCATGCAACATCCTAAATTTATAAAATAAATAAATAAAGTTAGAATTACTTATTAATTAAGAAAAACTTATTTATCAAAGTGGACTATTTCCTACCCTATTTTAAGAGAATGAACCAAATTGAATCATTTTATTAAAAGAGACTATAGCGCGTTTTGATATATGTGCGCCTATGTGCGCTAGTATCTCAAACATTTATCATAAAATCTCTTTATCAAACATTAAAAGTCACCATCCACCTAACAATTTGCATTGCATTCATCTTTTCCATCTCTTATCTTTTCCATTCATCTTATCTTCACTTTACCATCTGCATTTCATTCAAAATCCGGACATCAATTTTCAAATCGTAGATATTATTTGTACATACGTCTCTCCTCGAATACAATTTGTGTATGTCATTTTGAGTTTATGCTTATTAACCGTTCGTTCAAGAGTGCAATGCCCATACTCATGCGTGACAATATTAGCAAATAAAGTCCTCTTCTATGAAACCAAATCAGATGGCCAAGTCATGCGCACAAATGAGAATTCTAGTTGTGCGCTTATGCGCTTTATGTTTGGACTTTTATGGTTTTTCATGTTCATGCGCACAAATGGATGCTCAAATGAAAGTGCGCTTGTGCGCTTCATGTTTGGACTTTTATGGTATTTTATGTTCATGCGCACAAATGGATGCTCAAATGAAAGTGCGCTTGTGCGCTTCATGATTGCGCTTGTGCGCTTTAAATAAATTGACGGTTAGTGATTTGTTAGTGAGCCATGTGTATTGCATCTAACGGATGCTCAACTGAAAATCCTTTTTGGTAAAAATTTTGTGCGCGGTTCGTTTTTGATAATCTAGTATGTAAATGGTCCATATAAGAAATTTTCTCATTAAGAAAAGTAAGGAACTCGAAGTTCACGTGCCAAATGTGTAACTTAATAATAGTTCTTAGTCCGGGATGTCAATTCTTGACATGACACGATAAATGACACGAACCCGACACGAAGTTAAACAGGTTTGGGTAAATGATAAAAAGGTTTGGGTAAAAACAGATCAACTCGTCTAACCCGTTTAATAAACGGGTCGTGTTTGGGTTGAGTAAGTATTAAATATGTCAACCCGTGAAATCGTTTAATTACATAAAACTTTAAAAATAAATATATAACCTCGTTTTTATGTTGGATGTGGATTAAATGTATTCTGTTATATACTTAATATGGTTCAATTACTATTATACTTCGGATATCATTGAAATTAACGTCAGAAAATTATCGTACAATTATTTGTATTTTATTTTTATCATATTTTAAATCCTCATATAATTTTTGCATTTATTTAAATAGGTTACAAACGGGTTACACATGTTATGCAGTTATGTGTTAGAGTTGAGTTTCTTTACACGATTAATATATGAGTCGTGTTTGGGTAGAGGTTATACTAATCTCCGAACACAAGAACTTGAATAGGTTAGCATGAACACAACTCGATTGTCACCCCTAAACCTAAGTGTTAAATGAAATTAGTTACATAATTTAAGGGCTTGTTTTGTAAATTAATAAGAAAAAATGGAAATAAAACAACAGTAGATACGTGTCTAAGGAGAAGAAGGTGAAGGGCACCTGCGTTGACAAGGTTGAAACAATTGAAAACGTGTAGCAAGTTGACGTTATAAACTTTGTTCAAGATTTAGTCCTTTTTGTATTTAAGATTTAAGAAGCAGCAAGTGTAAGAAACAAATTCTGTTAAAAAAAAAGTGTTAGAAACAAATGCCTTAAGAGTGTGTTTGGTAGAGAGAGTTGAAGGTAGAGAAAAGGAAATGACACCATATCTCGTGTTTGGTTAGGCAGGGAAATAAATAAGCGGAGAAATTGGAATTCTCAAGAATTTGTTCCTTTGTATTTTCATTTCCATCTTGTTTGTAGTGGAAATGGGAACTCTCGATGGCTTTTTTTTTTAACAAAATATAAAGGTTTTTTAAAAATATTTTTCTTTTAAAAATAGTTTTTTATAAAAAATAATTTAAAAAAAAATATTTTTTTATTAAATATATTTTTTTTGAATTGTTATTTAGAAAAAATAATTTTTATAAAAATAAATTAAAAAAAACAAATTAATTTTTTTTAAATAAATTTTAAAAAAAATAAGTTTTTTTAAATAAATTGAAAAATATTTTTTTAGAATTGTTATTTAGAAAAAATAAAAAAATTTAAATAATGTTTATAAAAAAAATAAATTAATTTTTTTTAAATAATTTAAAAAAAAATAAGTTTTAAAAAAAAAATCTTTAAAAAAATAAATTAAAAAAATATATAACTTATAAAAAAAATATTAGTTTTAAAATATATTTTTTAGAATTGTTATTTAGAAAAAATATTTTTTTTTAAAAAATCAACAAATAATTTTTTTTTTTCATTTCTCGGGTCAAGTCTCTGTTGTTAACAAACATTAGAATTGAATAAAATTCTCTACTGATTTCTATTATCTGAATTTATATTCTCTGATTTATTTCTATTCTCTGAAATTCTCTCTACCAAACGTGCCCTAAATCTATTTCTGAAATAGCCGGGTACTTGAGCATTGTGACGGTTGATATCATGCAATTAAAAAAGTTAAAAAAAAAAATACTTATATAGATAACGAAAACCTAAATGTTAAAGAAATCAGTTGAGGTAATTTTAAATAGTATTATATCTTAACTACATTATAATGCATTTAGGTCATTCATAAAAAAGAAGTCTTAAAAAAATAAGACAAAAACATTTCTTTAATTGGAAGGATTTCAAACTAATCTTAACTACATATGAATAGGAGTTAAGTAACATTATGAATTTTAATCACTTTAATTGTAAGAGCCATTAATATTTATAAACCTCATTAACTTTCATTAGCCCATTTAATGAATCTGATATAACAATCCAATTAATAGAATTAAATTAAAAAAATAAAAAAAACTGCAATATGATTTAAAAAAAAGAAACGTCTATACTATAACTACCTTTTAATGCATATTTCATATATATAAAGCCTACAAACTAACTCACAAATTAACACAGTTTCATTATTAATAACTTAAATATTCTACTTTTCAAAAAGATATATCTACTATGTTTTAAAGTATTTGAGACAATATTAAATAAGAAAAGTTTAAAATGAAAAATATTTGCTCGACACAAACATAGTCAACGGATACCCGCCACAGCATTACTCGGGTACCCTTCTAGTATATATATATATATATATATATATATATATATATATATATATATATATATATATATATATATATATAAAAGGGCCTATAAATATATTTTACTTGACACCCTATTTTTTTATATGTATCGAATTATTATTTTTTTTCTTTTTGCTATTATAGGCACCCAACTTGCATTTTGCGTCAATTGTGTGTATTATGTGACTTTTTCGCCCTTCAATTTATAACACTCCTATTACCCGGAGGGTCAAAAAAGTCACAAAATACACACAAGTGTTGCAAAATGCAAGTTTGGTAAATAGAATAGCTAGCAAAAAAGCAATTCGATACGTATAAAAAGATAGAGTAACAAGTAAGATATATTTATATGCCATTATCCCTAATATAATTAGCACATTACACATTTGCATCCTTTGCTTTGAAAAAATCATCCGATTTTTTATGAAACACATTTTTTAGGTTCTTCAGTAAGTTCTATCGAAAAATTCTAAAATGTGTATAGGTTGGTTCACGATACACTCTTACAATTTAATAACATTTTACGAACATAGTAATTTCGTATGCATTTTGAAACTCTATTGATATAATAATATCATTTTTTGACTACTTTTATTGGCTAGCTGAACGGGTGGCAACTCCGATTCCCGGTTGAAACCGTTGGTAGGGTCGGGTCCGGTTGACAAATTCGCAGGTGCAGTAATATATCTATATCTTTTCAATCCCAAATTAAACAAATGCTTAATATGTTGAACTTGTGAGACTTAAAAGTTTAGCATGTTAGAAGGCAAGTGTTTCATCCACGGTTAAAAATGTTTATTTTTAACTAGTGTATACGTTAGAAGGCAAGTGTTTCACCCACGGTTAAAAATGTTTATTTTTAAGTGTATACATTATTATGTCGTCAATGTTTAGCTGATAAAATTCAACTGATTTAACTACCTAATTTGGACATTTGCCATAATAGAAATAGTACGTAGTACAACGAGCTTTTCATTAAACAACGAGAATTAAAACAACATGACTCTTGAGTACGTCTTGACCCATATCAACTGATGATATGTTCCATTATTGTAGATACATGACACACCATATATATATTTGGAGGCATGAATTATTTATTACTACAGACACACTCATGCATGCATAACATACTCCCTAACCGACACAAAAGTTTCCCACACAATAGCCGCAACATGTGCCGAGGGCGCAAGGTAGGCCTGTACGAATACATTGAGTGGTTTTACATGTTCCAGTAAAATAACCATCACAGTAATAGGGATCACAGCAAGGATCAAGAGCCCCGCATGGCTGGCCAAGATCAACGCAATAATTCTCGGCCGGGGATGATTTCCGAGAAAATTTCAATACCTTCCCATCTTCCAAAATCATTATAGCCATTTGAACCGGATTTGCCTGCACAAAGGGACAGTATAAGAGGATATTATTCAATCTTTAAAGGTGTCTTTGTTTCTTAATTTCAAATTATGAGAGCTAATTGAAGAAGGTTTGCTAGCTAGTAATACATGAAATACTAAATGTTAGTGCATGCAAGCATATCTTTAGCTTAAGCAGTTAGTACGTACTTTATTAACTAACAATCTAACACATGCATGCATGTATGTAATGTACCTTACTAATCCCTTTTCCTGCATCATGCACGGTCGGTTGATCTTCCACAACGACCATGGAAATTTCATCATTGTTTGAGGAAACACACAAAGTCGAGCTCACACTCGTGATAAAAACAAGAAATAACACCATTGCATGCATATTCTTCATGATGAAAATATCAAAGGTAGCAAAGTATTTGTTTATGATGTTGTGAGCTACTGCTACAACTCGTCTAGCCTATTTATAGACTTTATTATCTTTTATGATCACCGGAGCATTGATTTTTTTCCATCAGAACAGATATAAATATTGGGACCACCCTGTCTGTCTTCCATCACATTTTTTTACGGTCTTGTATGCCATGTATTATTTATCTTTACATCCTTCATATATTTTTGAATTTTTTTTCCAATCGGAAATGTTCTTCTAAACTAACATGGAGATAGAATTTAAATGGTACAATAATATAGTAAACGAGTAATACGAGGTCCGCATGTTATTGAGGGTTTATAATAGACGTGTATACTTTTAATTTATTTTTTAGTGTATTGTATTTACAATTTTACATTACTAAAGCAAGACGAGAGATCTTACGCAAATTAAATCGATCTATTATGATCAAGGGTTAACCCGTGAGTTTCGGGTTAGACCCGAACAACCATTTTGGCCAAGTATGATTAAATACTTCCGGAGCATATACGTGAATTATTAGTGTGATAAATGAGATAGATTTTTTTTTTTTTTTTTTTTTTTTTTTTTTTTTTTTTTTTTGTTAACGAAATGAGATAGAAATCCAATCACGTATTATTGGGACCACTCTCTCCGTCTTCCATCTCATTTTTTTACCGTCTTGTGTGCCATGTACTCCGTATAATTTAGCTAGTTGAATCACAGAAGAGAAATGAAGCTCAAAATTCATTTTCAATGGAGTAAATATGCAAAGGGGGTTTGTCCAGGAAGAAGATGGAACAAATTTCAGTATTTTGGTTTTGCTTCTACTAAATTCCATGTTTAGCTCTTGTAGTTTACATTTTATCAATTAATCCATGAGTTTGTAGTATTTTGTTTATCTTTATTTTAAGCTATAATTATAACAAACCATATATGAAATATCTATCTATAAGATTGCAATTTTGATCTTCAAAAGCTATCTTAATAAGTGTCATTGTGTAATTTATATAAATCTTTTTGCTATAACTATATTTCGAGAAAATTAATCACATGCGTTTCAAATTTTAATACACTACTAGACGAGTACTCGTGAACTGATCAAAATGTACTATGCCATAATTAAACTTTAGAAAAATTTCTTAAAATCTAGTATCAAACAAAATATAAAAACATTTAATGAAATTGAAAGTAAAACATTACGTTACTCGTCGTGAATATACACTACAAGAAAAAAGCCATTTAACGACTTTCTTAGCGACATATTTTATGATTGCGACTTTAGGTGAGGGTCGCTGTAAAAGAGTCGCAAATTTTTTGCGACTCGTGACATGTGTCGCTAAAAAGAACGACTAGTATAACGACTTCATAAAATAAGTCGCTATAAATTTGCGACTTCACTATTTCTTGTCGCTATTTGCAACATCTCTTTGAAACAGCGATGCAAATGGCGACAAGAAATACTGAAGTCGCAAATTTATAGCGACTTATTTTATGAAGTCGTTATACTAGTCGCTCTTTTTAGCGACACAGGTCACGAGTCGCAAAAAATTTACGACTCGTTTACAGCGACTTATCACCTAAAAGTCGCAATCATAAAATACGTCGCTAAGAAAGTCGTTAAATGGCTTTTTTCTTGTAGTGATAGACGTAAAACAAAATTAATAACAAAGTTGATATACCGTGAGATTTGTTGCAATTTGGTCAAGGATGTTGACATATTGATTTTTCTGGAACAGTTACTAGATTAAAATTCATCATGGAAGAATTCTCAACCCGAAGTAGATTGTGACACTGTCGCAGTATCTATGGATATATATATTTTTGGATAATAACTATTTTCGTGGTTATAGAATATAGATATTGATTATTGGACGAATGGGTAAAGGTGGCAGGCAAGACCAACCAAAGATTTTGCAACAGAAAAGAAGTGTCAAGTGTCGCTAACCTCTTTCGGCCTTCCTCCCATATAGTGACACTTTTGCAACAGAAAAGAAGTGTCGCTAACCTTTTTCCTCCTTCCTTCCTTATACTTTTGCAACAGAAAATAAGTGTCGCTAACCTTCTTATATGTTAGTGACACATTTTCAACATAAATTTTTGTCACTAGCCTTCTTCCTCCCATCATTTTTATTGCAAGTGTTATATGATTAATTAGGGGTTGAATTTGATAAATAGCTGCGGTAGCTGCAACCAAATTGATTATATTAAGTTATTATTCATTGATAATTTCACATGTAATCCTAAAAGTCTTAAGTATGATTATCTATTATCATAACCATAGACGAAACTTGAACATACAGGTGATTGATAGGGTTTTAAAAACAGCTTGTGCTTGTTACTTATTCCCTTTATCAACTAAATAAGATCTTTTAGAAAAAGACCTTAATGTTGGCTTCTTAAGAAGCAATGTGTTTTTAGAATGGAATGTGCTTACCAAAACACCCCACTAATAGCTTATTCATCGTGTAATAAGCTTACCCAAAGACCCCACAAACACTTATGGTACATGTTGGATCAAAAGTGTAGATTGGCAGGGACATCTCAACCCTGTGTATCATAATGGTACCCATCAACCCTACCCAACAAAGGTTTGATGCCTGTGAAATACCTCCACCCAATACCCAACCATGCTTGCGGAACGGAATCGAACTCGCGTCATTTAGTTGGATCAAGATATCACATGATTGGGCCCAGGCTTCTAAGGTAGCTGGTTGATATTATTAGAGCTTGTGGTCCTCATGTGAGGACTTCCCGGTTGGTCACCCAAGCCGGTACTACTCTCACCTAGGCTTGCTTAACTTCATAAGCTTCACCCAGTGGACCACAAAGCCCCATGATCTACACAACATGTTAGCATCAACTAAAACTACACAAACACTTAGTTTATAAAATAAAGTATCTATATGGCTAACCAAGGACAAAACCAAAGCAACATAAATAAATTTCAAGCCCTGTTAGCTTATAAAATAAAGTATCTATATGGCTAACCAAGGACAAAACCAAAGAACAAACACTGCAAATGATAGTTTAGTGAAAAAAAAAAAAAAAAAAAAAAAAAAAAAAAAAAGAAAAAAAAAAAAAAAAAAAGCTGCAACACAAGAAAACAAATAAAAGGACCAAGACATGGTTGTTAAACAAGATGTTTAAACTTAAAAAAACAAATACATGGACGCTCAAAAGCAAAAGACATAAATTTTGTTCCTCATCAATCTCACTTTCATCAACCAAACAATAAACTCGTTTCCGACCAGCTAAGCTATCTGATTTTGGGCTTGCAAATTACACACACACAAAAAAAAGTACCATCACTACCAGTTATAGAATAATTTTCATACATAAACAAATTTACAAAAATAAGAAATCTGAAAACCCAAAACTTGCAAATCTAGAAACAGTGTTGGCTCAGATATAAGAAGTTGCTAACTAGATTCATGCTTTGGTTGTAACAAAGGCTGCTAAGTGGATCTCTCACACTCAACCATCCTTCCGTTTTTTGAAGCCAAAACACTTTTTATTTATTTTATCAGCAGAAATATCAAAATAAAATATCGTCACTGCCAAGCAAAACATAACCGACAACCACTTAAAACCCAAAGAGAAAAATTACGGCAACTGAATATATTTTTGGTATAAGCCATAAATCAAAACACAATTTTTTTTTCCATATCTCACAAATGCGAACCACAGGCGCAGTAACACATAACTACGCAATCACAAAGACCAAAATATGAGAGATAACATCAAAAAGTTCAGGCGCAGTAACACATAACTACGCAATCACAAAGACCAAAATATGAGAGATAACATCAAAAAGTTCATACCATTTAACCCACTAACACAAAGCTAGCCTCCATATTGCATATGGAATAATGGTTGGATAGGGTCAAAACACCACACATGACAAACTCAAAACACCACCAAAACCACAATATCATCACTCAAAGTCTCAAACCATTAACACCAACGAAAGTACCAAAGCTCAAAACATCAGTTAATGGTGGTGGCAAAATTGGTCAGATCCACGGTTAGCGATGCCGACAACAAACCAGCAAAACTAAAAACTAAAATCACCTAAACCACAACAATCAAAATCCAAAAGGATCCATATGTAAAGTAAATTTACGATAACATCTGGTCAGTGTTATTGTGAATTTACGTTACATGTGTTTTCTTGAAATAACCATGCCGTATTTACCGGTATGTGCGATAAGAAGCTTATATGTTGCCTAAACATGACGAGAATGAAATTGATGACTTTTCATTTATTACTTACCATTTACCACAAAGTAATTAAATGATGAGCTTATAAGAATGTAAAGAGTTAAATGATTCCATGTCATCTCTAATAACTATTAAAGATTGGCAAACTGAATAAAAATTATTATGTTTCAGCTATAATATGTCAGTAAGGAGAACCGAATCTCAAATAAAAGTCAATCCACGAAATCTTGAGGGTGCTCTAATAGGGAACGAAGGCCCTCATGTGCAAGTGGATCAAAATGATCGTACCAATCCCTCCCAACAAGAGGTCGAGGGGGAAGAGGTTGGGTGTTAACTCTAGGGGAGGCACTGACCATACTCATGAGACAAATCTTGCAGATGAAATTACTAGAGCACTGTAAGCGACCTTACCATTATAACTGAACAAACAACTCAAGCTGCTTTTAACGCAATAAAGCAGCACTTGAATAGAGAAACCACCACTGAGAATGAAAGTCAGAGTCATAATGGTAGAACTAGAACTCAAACTATGAGTGTTGCTGATGTGTTTCACACTAAGCTTTAAATTTATAAAATAAGGATTACCGGGATTAAGCTAAGAACACATTCGGGAAAGTATGACCCTATCGTGAGTAGCTAGTTAGGTTTGGTAAGCCGAGTTCGTTCTCCGGGATTTGAGTTTTTTCTAGAGTAAGAATCAAGTTTAGAAAATGTGAGTGAGAAGTAAATTGGTTTTCATGATCCAAACAACTATAAACCAAAGGCATATAAGTATCAAATAACACGAAATGATAATGATGCAAATTCAATAGATAAAAGACAACACTTGTTTGGATTAGTTCATGATATTCAAATTGCTTAACACGAGGGTGGTTTTGACATATCAATTATAAGTATCAAAATATGATGGTGACAAATACCAATCTATGATTCTAAAGCCTACAATCTCCGCAGAAAGATCAAAACACTATAAAATCAATATTATTAAATAATTAGAGTTTTAAAATGCATATGAAATTACAATGTTCGCAAAAATATTATTAAATCATAAGAGTGTCTCGAGAACCAACCTATACACATTTTAGATCTTTTTTTTTATAAAAGTTACTGTAAAAACTAAAAAAATGTACTTTATAAAAATCGGACATTTTTTTAAAAACAATGGATGCAAATCTGCAAGGTGCTACGTGCTAATTATATTAGGGATAATGACCTATAAATGTGTCTTACTTGTCATCCTTTCTTTTTATGTGCATCAAATTAATTGCTATTCTATGTACCCAACTTGTATTTTGTCTCACTTGTGTGCATTTTGTGACAATTTTGTCCTTCCGGATAATATGAGTGTTACTAAATTATAGGATAAAAAAGTCACAAAATACACACAAGTGACGCAAAATACAAGTTGGGTACATAAAATAGCAAAATAATAATAATAATAATAATAATAATAATAATAATAATAATAATAATAATAATAATAATAATAATAATTCGATATATATAAAAAGATAGGGTGACAAGTAAGATGCATTCAGATGCCATTATATTTATTACATATATTTATATTGTAAAACCCTAAATTTCTGAATACTAATTTTTTTTTGTGTATAATTTAAAATTTTATAAGTTATGTATACGATTGATTAAAAAACGCGAATATAATTAAACGGATTAACTGTAAACCCATATAATTATAACAAAATATCATTATGGAAGATTTTGAACATATTTGAAGTCTAAAATATTTGTGAGCATAAAATAAAATTCGTGGGATCGTTGTGTTACACGGGATTCCATTTTGGGCCTTGTTTCTTTCAATACACAACCTATAATCAACCAAAGAATACATAAACATGAGCCCACCCAAACCATTTGGCCTCTTGGCCCAATTCGAACCCACAAAAATTAATAAGGCCGTTTCTTTTTTTTTTTTCCCCACACAATCATACGGTTACATTTTTTTAGAAAACCCTAAACCTAATTCTTTCAAAAGTGACGGCTTGTTCCATTTCTTCTCATCATTCGAATTCAAAAAGGCTTAGGAGGTTCGAATTGGTATTGCTTTGGTGGTATTGATCGTGGTATAGCCTGGTACGAATAAGGGTTGGAGTATTTTGATTCTCAGCTTGGTTTTGGTGTTTGATTTCGGTTGTTATATCCTTTTCCCTTCCAACGATTATCATCTATGGGTATTGTATTCATCCTTGCTCGATTTCCTTCTGTTTTAACCTCTTCATACGCTTGATCATGTTTATGATTGTTTAAAAGAATCGGCTTTATATGACACAAGTTATACGAATGGAAACCATCACATAAAATCATGAAAACTCTAATATATATATGTAGACTTTTATTTGGTTTCTCTCTATTCGAATCAGTTTTGTATCCAGCCCTAGGTTCATGTTTCCAGCCCTCATATGGATCAATAAATGACACATTAATATGGTATTAAATCTCGAAAACCCTATGTAATTAATATAGTTGATTAGGGCTAAAAAGAGTTAAGGTTTATTATGATTTTATAAAATTTCTGCAGTACAGAATTTTGGTCAGGTTGTAAGGCATACAAAATAATGATGCCAACGTGTTTTTGCTTGATTTTTGAGTCTAAACATAAGTACTACTTGTCTAATTTCGAGAAATATAAGTTTCATGGTGATTGGAGGTTGGAGGTTGGGAGGTAAGCTTTTTGATTTTTATAAGATTAAGTGTCAAAGCTGAGTATTCGGGTCTGAAATTCAGTGGTGGTTTTTGATTTTTAATTTTCAAACCACAAGGATTTGGGAGCTCTCCTTTTGTAGGGCTAATATATGGGTTATGTGGGACTTTCTGGAATTTTTGTGGATTTTTCTGGAAGGTTTGGGTATGTCTCTTAAATGAAAACTTTCGGTGTGTTTCTGCAGTTAACTTTCTGGGCATGTTTTGGGAAACGATTTTTGAAAGGGGTTTCCACTTGGTAATAATTCTGGGAAAATTTAAGTAGACTCTTAAGACATATGGGCTTCTGTGGGAATTTTTATGAATTTTAGTTTGGTTTTTGATATGTTTCAAAAATTCATATATTGTACTTAATTTTGTCATAAATCCAGTAAATAAGTATACATGTGTTGCATAAGTATTAGTTTGTGTCATTGTGGTGTTTGGTGCTCTTGTTCATGAGTCTTATGTCGGGTGTGTGCTTTGAGGTGTGTTTTATACTTGTTAGTCTTGAGGGTGTGTTTTGTAATTAAGTAAACCATAAGGTTTAATGCGTAATTATTTGAGACTACAAAGTTATATTTGTAAAATATGTAAGACAAGGTATAATATGTAAAATATGTAATAATTACATTGTAAACCCTAAACTTGGAATATTGTCACTTTGAACCCTAAACTATCATAATTGCCAAATAAAACCCTAATTACTATTTATGTAAACTTTCTAAATAAGGAAACTTACTATTTATGGAAACTTACTAAATATGGAAACCTGCTAAAAATGGAAAGTTGCCTAATTTGGATAAAATTACTAAAATTGGAAAGTTACTATTTTTGGAAAGTTCTATTTATGGAAAGTCTATTTTTGGAAAGTAAACTTAAAACCCTAATTTGGTAATCTTAATCTAATGCTTCTAATTTTGTAAAGAAGAAACCCTATACCTAATCTGCAAACACTTATCATATGTAAACCCTAATATTGACAACCTAAAATAAGTTAAACCTTTAATGAGAAGTTAAGTAATATGTAAACCTTTATTATGTGGATCGTGTGAAGAAGGAGTGATCTGCTTTCACTTCTCGTTCTTTGTTTCATTTCTGCACTTGTTTTCGAGGTACAGATATTCCGCCTTTTTAGTAAAGGCCATCCTTCTCTCTTTTGTTTAATATTTCGATTATGATCCCTTCAGTTAAGCCATTGCTATGTTCCTTTTGTTTGATTCGTGTTTGTTGATACTTGATATTGATATGAGCTTGATATTCATTTGCATTCTATATTTCTTTTCTATAGCATTCTTGATTCTATGCCCATTATGTGTTACATGTATATGATTTGATTAATTTGTAGCCAGATGTAACAACCGTGGTTTTGGCATGTCAATTTGACTGATAGTCTTGACTCGGTTGACGTTTGTTTGGTGTGTCCTAGGTGTTTGAAGTGATATAAGTGTGATATAGGTGAGTTTTAGCACTAAATCCCTTTGCGTAAATGGTTTTATTGTGATTTGGAAAGTTTGGAATTTGGGAAAGTTCATTTTGATCACCTTTGTGGTGTAGAAATGACTTGTGTAGTTTTTGGTGTTTTTGTGTTTTTGCATAACGAGTCTTCGTTCAAGTATTTGAGCGTTAGCAAGTTACGAGGAGTTTGTTTTTATGTGTTATGCTTATAAAAGAGTGTGAAAATCTATTTTTGGAAACTTTGTTTTGAAAATGATAATTTTCCGGTTTGTCGTAAAAACTGAGGTTTATCGCGTAAGACGTTAGGATTAGTTACGGGTATTTATAAAATATGAAAAGTATGAGGTTTTTGAGTGTAATAAATTAATTTAATATATATATATATATATATATATATATATATATATATATATATATATATATATATATATATATATATATATATATATATATATGTATGTATGTATGTATGGAAAATTCGGCCATAAGGGGAAAAGGGGGAAAAGAAACCCGATTGTAGCCCAATTACAACTCTAAGTTAAGTAATTATCCACTAAATAATTATAAATACAAAATCAAAGTTCCCAAAACACTTTTCCTGTAAATTTTAGTCGATCCAAGAGAGAAAAAGAAGAAGAAAAAATTAGGGTTTTATAGTTCTCAAGCAATAATCAAGAATCAAGGTAAAATCCTTAAACCTTATGTGTAATTAATTAATTATTGTTATGATTCATGTAATATTTATTATGATGGAATCTAGGGTTTGTAAGTTTCTATAAATTAATTAATTAAAACATGTTGGGATCAATTAATGATAATATTATGATGATTGGTGAAGAGAATTGAGCGTAAACATGCTAGTTATTGAGTTAGGGTTTGGACAAAAAACTACGGCTATAAAGATGTGAGTGTAAATAACAGATGGTGAAGAGTTAAGTCACGAATTTTTTGGTCTAAATTGAAGTATAATGAAAGAGCTTTCCAAAAAGTCCAGCCACAATTGATTTCAAGGTCGGGAAGTTGGTCTTTTGATTTTTCTTTGTTAAGGTGTCAAAGCTGTCAAACAGGGACAGATTTTGGGTAAAAGTTTGAGGGTGTTTTGTGGTTGTAAAAGTGGTATTTTGACTAGGCCTTCTGTAGTAGTTAAGTATTAGGTTATATTAGACTACCACAAAAAGGATTCCCGATAAAAACTTGTGGAAGTATTTTATGTTAATTGAAACATTTTGGTGTGCGTTCAGATTCGAATTTGAGTAGTTGACAAGTTTGATTTTCTTTTGAGTACTTGTGTGTGTTATTGGTCCATGGCCTTCTAGGATTAGCTTGTATGCTTATGAGAGACCGTGGTAAATTTTTGGTGTGAGTTGTTGAGCTTTATTTGTCGTGATTTCATGTGGGCGAATGTACCCAAAAATTCTGCGTTTTCTGATTTTAAAAGTGCAAGGGATTTAGTGAGTGTTAGGTTATGGTAATGGTTAGTATGGTGTCTAGGAGATCCATGGTGGGTCATATGTGTCTTAGACATCCATCATATGTGTATTACATGGGTTGAAGCTTTTAGCTTGACCTTGTGTAATGTGGATTATTTTTGTGTGTTATAGATTGTGAATTGTTTTTGTGGAAGCTGCGGAGTTTAAGGTGAGTTCATAGTCCCATATTTTTACTTTGTTTTAAACTTGGGATGGGAATGATGCTTGTCTTAAATGATTTGAGTTACTGTGATTATGTGTGGTTTAAAAGCTTGGACTAATAATGTTATCGTAATAATGCTATGTGGTACATGAAAGTGTGATTCCGATTAGGTTAGCGACCTAATTGATGCTGTGTGATATGTCATTCCGATTAGGTTAGCGACCTAATTGATGCTGTGTGATTTCCAATTGGGAGGATGCTTATCCTGTTGCTCGCGCATGCGACCCAATTGATGATGTGTTTTGGAGCGGGGGTCACGTTCCGGCCCGATGGTTGCATTTTGTGTGATGATTGGTTTATGGATACATGTAGCTTGTATGATAACTATATTTATTTGTCCAGCTATATTTTATGATCACAGTGAACTGGTTGCCTTGTGAGTGTAAGTGTGTCTAAACCTATGAATCTCACCAACATTATGTTGACGTTTTAAGCATCATTTTCAGGTGAGCTTTCTAAGGATGTGATTAGACGAGACCTTAGTTGCATTGGGAGGTGGTTGATCATCTATGTTTGGATTTATGTATTGTCTCGGATTTTGTTTTGGTTATTTTGTTTTGGGGTATTGTTACAACACTTTGTGTTTGTACTTTGCTCTATTTTTGTGCATGTAGTTGTTCACTATATAGACACCAGGTGTTGTGATGATATCCATGAAGTTACACCCTCGCGTTTTCGCCTTGGCGAGGTGTGACACCAGTCATGGGGAGTCCATGGCCTTGCCACTGATGCACCAGTGGTATTGACACTATCTGTGGAGGTGAGTTTTAGTCCACAGCGTTCCCTTTAAGCTAGCTATTTAGGCCTATATTTATTATTGTATATGTTTACTTAGCCTAGAGCTTTGTGCATATATATTTGTTTTGCAGAGGGCATATGGATGCATCATAGGTACTTTGTTTAGTATTATTTGGTGAATGTTTTGGTGTGTGTGCAATACACCCCTTTCACATAGTACATTTGGAGATGATCACTCCTATGTGCGGATTAGTATTTGTTGGGCATTTCTGTTAGTACTACTTTATAAAATCCTTATTATCTTGTCATCTCTAATGTGATTAACTTACACTTGCTTTATTTCTTTTGCTTGCACTTATGACTCATTTCATTTCCTTGAGTGTTTGGTATCCATTATCTGTATTTCCTTTAATCATGTTTCCATATTCTTGATTGCTATCTCAACAGGTTCGCTTGGACTTATGTCGTACTCACCTTCGTTTTCCTTTTGTTATTAGTTTTTGTTTGTTTATATCTGTTCACTGGGCTTTTTAAGCTCAGTCACATTTCTTTTCCTGCGGCAGGTTTTAGAAGGAAGCTGGGTTGAGTGAAGAGTGCTTAGGAGCTCTTAGTAGACTACATTGTTGATAGCCTTTCATGGATTAGAGTTTTGACTTCGAGTTTTTTTTTTTTTTTTTTTTTTTTTTATTATTTTTTTTTTCGTTTTGTTCTTAGCTTGTATTAGTTTTGGAAGTTGTAATGTTTAGAATTAGTCCTTTATCGTTTCACTAGAACTGCATTGTAACCCTTGTATTATTAATGTATTCCGTTTGCTTATGTTCTGATTTGACCCCATAATGTTACACTTTAGCCCTTTTCGGGTTGGGGTGCTACATATATAATAATTATTATACTCTTTAAAGTTACCCGACATTATTTCTTGAACATTTAGGTTTTCTTTATCTATATAAGTATATATAAGTAGTATTTTACTTGTATCATATACCTATGTGTCATAAATATAATAAACATTATTAATAATCCAAAATAAGTGAAGAAAAAAAACTTATAAGGTGTATTTAGAGAATTAATTTTCTTAACATGATGTAATTAGCATGACTACGGGTCATTGTCAGCTACTTTAACCTCATACCTTCGCAGTATACGAGGTAGCGCCTCTGTATTGCAACAACATCATTTGGATAGTCCATATTTTTTATATAAGTTAATTTGTTATTACTTAAAATTATTCAAAACTAAAATTGTTGTCATCCGTAAAGCTATTGTATCATAAAATATAAAATTGATTAACATTTCTCGCTTAGTATTTTAATTCATGATACACGCCGCCGCAACGCTAAGTTACCCATCTATCTATACTATATATACTACATTATAAAACATTTGTGACATTTCCAAAATGAAAGTCTTAAAAAAATAAGCCAACATACTTACTTATTATGGCAAATTTTAATATGTATAACTATAATAGCATTAGTTACAACACCTTTTGTAGGCATGTTTTAAAAATAATAATTAAAAAAATACAATGTAATTTAATATAAGAAAAAAAAAACCATTTATAACCATAACTATCTAATAAATGTTATTTTTAAAACACCTCTGATATGAAAAACACTTGTTATTATACATATTTTATAAACTAATAAAATACACAAAGTTTCAAACAATTTATATATAAACAAGTTGATGGTACATATAGTTTTAAAAACCAGATCAGGGCAACTTCAACTGAGAACCGGAGTCGCCACCGGCTCGGCAACCAGTTAATCCGCTCAAAAATGAACCTGATAGGACCACCGGAACTGGTAGAAATGGGTGAACCGATATAACATAAAATGTCTTCTCATGTTCAATGTAAAGATATTATTAAATCAATAGAGTTTCACAATGCATACTAAATTACAATGTTTGAAAAATATCATTAAATCGTAAGAGTGCCTCGAGAACCAACATATACATCATTTAGATTTTATTTATTTATTTTGATAAAACTTGCCGCAAAAACTAAAACTGTGTTTAATAAAAATTGGATGATTTAAAAAAAAATGATGCAAATGTGCATAGTGTTAGGTTCTAATTGTATTATTTGATATTAATTACTTATATTTATATTTATAATAATTATACTATTCAAAGTAATCTCATATGATTTTTTGAATATTTAGGTTATCTTTATCTTTAAAAATACTCTTTTACTTGTATTTTTTTACCTATGTTGGATAAATATAATAAATATTGTCCTATAACTCAAGTAAGTGTCAAAAGAAACTTACAAGGTATATTTTTAGAGAATTAAATTTTCTTACGATGATGTGAGTGATTTTTTAAAATTCGCTATGGTGTTTTATTTAAAAGTAACTTGCAACTACGAGCCCTTAACAACTACTTTAATTGCATACATTTACAGTATACTAGCTACCACCTTTGATTTGGCACAACATCACGTGGGTAATTTATAGTTTTTATATGAGTTAACTTGTTATTGTTTATAATCACTCAACACTAAAATTATCGTCATTTGTAAAGCTATTGTATCGTAAAATATAGAATTAAAAAACACTTTTTGCTGAAAGTTTTAATTACATGATACCCGCCACTGTAATGCACGGATACCATGGTGGTTTTCAAAAGAGAATTGCTACATTCACATACAATTTACAAAAACAAATCCACACAAAGAAGGTGTCGACATGTGATTGGTTTGATGAAAGAGAATAGGAAGAAAGTGTATCAAAACACACCAATCACATGTTGCCACCTTATTGTGTGGATTTGTTTTTGTAAATTGCATGTGAATAATTAATTCTTGAGCATAGTTTATAACGTCAACTTGCTACACGTGCCCTTCACCTTCTTCTCTTTACACATTTGTTATAGCTACTTTTCTTTCTTTTATTCCTTTTTGTATTAATTTACAAAACAGGCCCTTAGATTATGTAACACATTTCATTTAACACTTAGGACTAAGAACTATTATTAAGTTACACATTTGACCCTTGAACTTCGAGTTTCTCACTTTTCTAGTCACATTCTTTAATTAATAAGCAATTTTTACTTTATTTATTTATATTATAAATTTAGGATGGTGCATGAACATTTAAGTAGGATCTTACGATCTCGATTAAAATTATGATTCGGTTCTTACAAAAATAAAAACTATCCATAGAAAGATTTCGATCTCAACAGCCTTGATTTCATGTGTTAAAAGCTCTTTCGCCTTAAAGATTTGATCACATGAAAACACACAAAAAAAAACCAAAAACAATGGTTAGCGGAATTCTGGGGAAGTAATTCTATGTCACACAAAATGAAAAATAATGGTTAGTGAAAGTAAACCTTGGTCACATTGAAATTGTGAATTCACATAAAAATAATGATAAAAACAAATTTGGTTACTAAAAGTAAGCTTTGATAGTGATTCACACAAATACACGTAGCAAATAGTGCAGGGAAATTGTTACCACTTTAATTAATAATAGGGTGTTGATACTCACGTCATTTTATTTGATAGTTACACCACTTTGTACAAGTTGTGCAGCACACTATAGAACACTGTAATGCACGGATTGTGGTGAAAGTATAAAAAGTTATGGTATGAGAATCAACACTCTTAATAAAATCACTAATAGGGTATCTGCCGCTGCAACTGAAATAAAATTTTTCGATGAATAATGTATTTTAGTTTATTATGTTCTTTTTGACAATAAATTTACGGATGTCAAGAATTTCGTATAGCCCATGCCCGTTCGGGCTCGAACCCGTTGGCCCGTGCCTGTTCGGGCTCGAGCCTGTTTGGTCCGCGCCCGTTCGGGCTCAAGCTCATTTGGCCCATTGCTTGTTCGGGCTTGAATATTTGGAAAATATGCTTTATTATTTGTAGTAGTGAAATTTAATGCAGGAATTATGTTTAATTTGGTTGTAGAATATGCTTTATAATTTGTATTTATTATGTAAGGGGTGTTTTAATAACTGTATTAATTGTATTTATTGACCAGTTAAATAATTGACTACATTAAATAGAATTAATGTGGTGTTTTGTTGTACACTATGCTTCTTGTCTTATATGTCTGAAAATTATGTGTATTAAAGTGTTGTACACTATGTTTCTTTTCTTGTAAGTAGTAGTCATTATAGCCATTAATAACATTGACCACTTTAATAGCATTAATGTTGTAAGTCTGAAAATTACATCATGCTTATTTTGTTGTAAATCTGAAAATTTGTTGTAGCTATTATATATTGTGCTTAAATAGTTGTAATTTTTGGTGAAGGGGTGTTTTTAATAGCATTAATGTTGTTTGATAGAATTTTGGTCTTAAAATGACACCACGCTTTATTTTGTTATACAATATGCTTACTTTGTTGTAATTCTGAAAATTAGGTGCATTAAAGTGTTGTAAACCATTCTTAATTTCTTGTAAGTCTTAAAATTTTAGGGAGAAAGACTCATTCATGCTTTATATGTAGTACTAGCTTATAGACTCGCGGATTCACAGGGTTTTTAAAGAAATTATTCATTAAGAAATTGAGTTTGAGAATAAATAAACAAACAACACGAACGTAAAGATGTGTCACCGAGTTTAAAGAAATAATAAGTAATATGTGAATGATACGATAAACAATTTGGTTTGTAACTATTAAGAAAATAAATGTGCATGTATGTCTTCTCGAACTCGTAGATAGTTTTGGAGAGCAGAACTGTGCAGTCAACATCAAACACTTGATTAGTCCATTAACCATTATAATCTCAGTTAGTCACTTACCGTTACAGATTTGAAGGAAAGATAAGAACTATATGTGGTTCAGAACAACACATGACCCATTTGAACAGAATCGGAACTTATGAATAGTGATTTCTGACCATTACCCGTTACAAACCTACACAAACCTGCACCATTGTCACTCGTAATCTGAATATCTTCATTTTAATTTGTATAGCTCCAAACAAAATATTAAAGAAGGTACACATTTGCACATGCTTTTACTACTTGGCGAAACTACATCTTTGCATACCCTCAAAGCTATCTACAAACTTCTCTTCCACAACCATGGTCAAAAGCATTTACGCCACCAAAATGGTGAATGAAATGCGCATTATCCAATAAACAATTAAGAACGGATGGTGTACATAAATGGTAATATTCTCATCCCATAAAATTCATATCAATTGCAACTATGTATCACATATTTAAAAAAAAAAAAAAAAAAAAATCCCCTTTTTGACTTTTTTGGACCCATATAAAAAGTTACCATTTTTAACCTATTAACCAATCAATGCCAAAATAATTTAAAACAAAGTCTCACTGGAGATAAAATAAATAAATAAATAATAATAATAATAATAATAATAATAATAATAATAATAATAATAATAATAATAATAATAATAATAATAAAGGAGTGGGAGCCCAGTTAGTATTTCGGCTTCCTACTAACTTCTTGTAAATCCTATAAATTTCTAATAAAATAATGTTTATAATAATAATAATAATAGTAATAATAATAATAATAATAAATAATAATAAAATAAAAAAAATAAAAAATTCAAATAAACCCATTTTGAGACAAACGGGTCAAATTTACCATCTCTACTTTAAGAGGTGTTTTTAACATCCCTATTTTTCACGGATCGCAGCGGATAAAGTGTTTAGTGTATTACTTTATAGAATCAAAGATACACTAATAGAAAAAGACTCGAAAAGAGACGTTTTGAAATTTTAGTTATCATTCATAATTATCAGAGTTTTAATTATAAAAGATATAATTTTATTTTGTTGAGGTCCCAAAAATCTAAGTGTTAGGCTGGTTGTGTTTGAATGATAACCATGAAAAGTCCTCCGAGTTCAGTATCTCCTTCCGCCATAGATCCATAGAAGTAATATACCTAGAATACATGCTTAAAAAGTCAACACTAGGTGTTGAGTGAGAATCATAGGTTTAGGGGTTAGTGAATACAAGTTCCCTGGGTTCAGTTGTTACACCCATCTGGGAAAATGCAAGTTTTTGGGACAATTGTGATGCATGCACAATTATCAGGAGTTTAGTAGGTTGCACTAAGCTCATGAATCACACCTTACCGATCCGGGACATGTGGGATGCAGACCCAACATGAGGGGATAGAAGGATAACTTGCGAAAGTTATACCATGAGTGGATTCAAATATAGTACTTATTGGTACCACCTAGTGGGGTGTTAATACCAACGGGAGTTGTCAAACTCCAATAGATCTATCAACTATATTCGCGTTCGTTTGGATAAAACGTCCCAAACGATTAGATTCATGAATTTTGGTTATGTAGTGGTGGCAGTAGTTTACTCGTGCAAACAACCAAAGAAAAAGACTTGTATTTGGTTTTAAGTAAAGCATTTAGCATGTATCCCCGTTACAGGGTTTATAAAAGTATTTAGAGTAAAAGTTTAAAAGATGTAAGGCTATGAAGACTCACCTGGGTGTAGAGTAATCTAAGTAATGCAAATAGTGACTCGGGAACTAGACCGCCTTACTCACGTATCCTAGTGTGTTGTTGTTGGTTTTGTATGTATGTCAAGCTTTTAGTTATCAAGTTTATGTTTCTTAAGTTATTGTTTTTAGGTTTGTTAATGTTTTAGATATAACATAACACCGTTCAGGCCATTGTAATTCAGAAGTATATGACTCCTCACATGAAGCTCCCTACTATTGTATTATGTTATCAACATAATACCATTCGGGCCATCATAATTCAGAAGTTAATACTCCTCACACAAAGCTCCCAATTATTGAGTTATGTTGTTATTAGGGTTTAGTTATAATCATATCACCGTTCGGGCCATCATATCTCAGAAGTATATGCAATAATCGTTCGAGGAGTCAGGACACTTTAATTCGTAAACCCAACAAACTCGTCAAAAACGAAATATCCACATAGTACTCCTCGCATGAAGCTCCCTAGTATTGTGTTATGCTTCTAACTTTATTTAGGTTTTATACTTATATGGTATTGTCACTTTTTACCCTTATAGTTTATATATTTACGTTTTCTACCCTAAGTTTTATATTACTTATACTAATAACTATCTATACTTGACACAACTAGTGCCTAGACTTCTATATTTTATGTAATTAACCTAAGACTCCTAAGTTTTCTATATTTACCATTTTAGACCTTTAACTTTATACTATTTATGTTTTTAGTCCTTTTTAGTTTATACTTATGTTATTATCTATCCTAGGGTTTTAATATTATGCAAAACTGGTCCTTACTGCTTATAACTTCTAGGAAAGGTCAAAAACAGTCCCTAGACTTTATAATTTCAGGAATTTACGATATATACCCTTATGCATGTAAAGTTTTGCAAAACTAGTCCTAATATGCATGTAACTTATATTTTATCTAGTATTTAAGTTTTTTAGCATATGTTTTACTTATTTTAACTTATTTAAGCTATGTTAACTAGTGTATGACCTAAATTAATGACTTATAGCATGCATGCGAGTATATGACTCAATCTAGGGTTTTAATACGTAAACTAGCAAGTAAAATGGTTCTAGGCTTATGCAAGGGTATCTAAGCTATCTAAGGCATTCTAAATCTATCCTAAGACTACACTAAAGCTAAATTAACTAAATGTAAGACTTACTTTGCTAGGGGGAGGGGGTTTACGTGGGTGAAAACTACGGTTAGGGTTTTCTAGGGCTCGTATGACTTCAAACCACAACAAAACGCGACCAAGGCCTAGCTACACGTTCCTAATGACTCCTAATGACTTAGTACTACATAAATGTGAGGTAGAGAGGACGGGGAGAGGTATGGAAAATAAATGAGGGATGGAGGGGATATTTATAGTCGCGATAGGGCAGTTTGGGTGGAAAACGCTTCTTAGGTGTCGTGCATGGGGAGGGCTGAGCAAGCAGAGCTAGAGGGGGGTTGTGGCATGTCTAATGGTGACAAGGAGGAGCTAGGAGTAGCTAGGGGGCTGTTACTAGGCCGGTTGTGGTGGAGAAAGGTTGTGGGAGGCGGTTCGATGGTAGCAGCTTACAAGGAGGTGATGCACCTCCTTGCTTGGGTGCTTGGAGGTGCTTGTAAGCTGGTTAGGGTGTTTAAGGGTGGTTTATGGTGATTAGGGGTGGTTTAGTGGTGGATTAGGGGAGGTTTAGGGTGGATTAGTGGTGGATTAGCCAAGTAGGTGGTGCACCTACTTGTGTGTATGCTTAGAGGTGTTAGGATGTGTGCTTGGGTATGACTAAGGTGTTAGGGTGCTAGGTTGAGGTGTTTAAGGTGCTTATGTTTCGGTTTTACTAAGTTTTAGTTAAGTTTAGACCTAGTTTCTACTAACTATGTGTTTAAGGTTTTACCTAAGGTTTAGTGCCTAAATTAAGTTCCTAAGTGTGTCTAGTGACTAATCCTAAGACCTAAAGGGTTTATTCTAAGTGTTGGTAACCTATGGGAAAGTTTTGGGAAGGTTTGACCTAGTTTTGTAACCTAAATGACCTAAGTGGGTTTAGTGAGAGACTAGGGTTTATCCTATGGTTTTGTGCCTAAGTTAGTGTCCTAAGGGTATCTAATAACTATCCCTAAGTTCCTAAAGGCTTATACTAAGTGGTAGTGACCTATGGGGAAGTTTTGGAAGGGTTTAGACCTAATTCTAGTTATCTATGACCTAGTTATGGTTTAGGGCTTAGGGGGTTTGTATCTAAGTTCTAAGGGTTCTATTCTATAGCCTAATAGTCCTAACATATCCTAATATTCCTAAAGATACTCTTACTTAAGCCTTGAACACATTCTTACTAGTTTAACTAAGCATATAGGTTCAGATAAGCACATAATCCTACTTAAGTTTTAGTTTAGGGTTTATTATGGTTTTGTGTTATGTTTAGTGTTTTAGATTGGTGAATTACTTATTATGGTGTTGTTATGTGTTTATGCTTGACATACCTGGGGTTTATAGGATGTGAGTGTTGAGTTATTTGGCTTGTATAGATACGTGAGCAGGTCTAGTGAGTCTTGCAAGTAATAATGTATATAAAAAGCAAAAATTTACCCGTGAAATACCTACTATAGGTATTTGTAATGAGAAAGATAGTAATGGGTGTTTGTGGGTTGTTATAGTGTTACCCCCTTAGAGAAAATCTCGTCCCGAGATTTTAACGATTATAGGAGTAGGGGAGAGAATAAGTCGAGAAAGTAGAGCAAGAAGAGGATTATCGAGGAAAATGATGTGAAAAGGAAGAAGATTTTGCACAAGCGGAGTAGGAATTGCTTGTACAGATACCAGATAATTAGGTTTTTATATCTCATTATTTGCAAATAAAGGCATCCCAATATTTGAAAACTAGAGCGTATAAATTCTTAACCTATTTGACTTATAACTTTCTCATTAAAATGTAGGAACATCCTAATTCATTTTAAGAGGATAGTCATCATAAATCATCCTTAAGCAGTATCGGTGGAAGATGTAGAGAGTTTTACCATATTTAAGGATATATGGTAAGGAAATTTTTAGAGACAAGTTTCAACTGATAGTTGTCATATCAGTGAAGACAAGTTCTAGATGCGGTAGAGGAATATTCTAGTCAAGTAGAGACAAGTTCTAGTCATGATAGAGATAAGTTCTAGTCATGGTAGGGACAAGTTCTAATGTTCTCCGGTTTAGCAACTTGTCACAAGGTAGATTCTCATGTTAAGACTAGAATGACGGACGTAGAAGATCTCATTTTTACAATTTCTTGCAAAGTGAGATTTAATATCGTAGTTGAACATAATGAGGATTAAAGTTCGATGTAGATATTCTTACAAGTTCTAACTAATAGAAACGTGCGTTATGACGAGAAATGCAAGTTCTAACTAATAAAGCATTGCAGGATGAGGTAGGGAGAGAATATAGAGAGAAGAAAATAGAGTGTAAAATGACGGAGAATTAAAAATGAAGGGAAATGGAGTGAGGGATTTATGGGAGTGGAGTGGAGTGGAAAAAGGAAAAAGGATGAAAGGTTAAAGCAGGGGAAATGGAAAAGGAAAAGAAGTTTGGAGTGGGTGGAGTGGGGAAAATGGACAAGTATGGTTTTAATTTGTGGAGTGGGGAAAAAGGCGGGAAAATGGGATTTTAAATGGAAGAGTAGGAGGAAGTGAGAGGAAAAGGTTTAAACGGTAGAAAGAGAGAAATGAAAAGATGAGATTAAACGGAAGAGTAAGAGTATAGGATACCTGAAAGAGAATATCCTATCGGAGTTTTAGATTTACTAGATTTCTTCCCAGAGTTTTGTTTTCCCCCTAAGGTTCTTCTAACTCATCCTAATTTCTAAGGGTGAGGTGTTTGGTTCCATTGAGGTAGAGGGTTCTAACGAGGGATTAGGTTTAAGTGTTTTCTTTCCTAAGGGTTGACTAGGTATATCCTTATTTTTAGGTGTTTTTTCAGGTTTTCTCTTTTGTTTTAGGTTGTCTATTATTACCATTATTACTATTATTATGAGTATTACTATTCCTAGGGATTTGAAACCAGCTAAGGCACTATCCATAGTATCTCCTAAGTGAAATTTCCTAATGGGTATTCTAAAAATTGTCAAATCCTAAGGTATAATCTAAAATCCTCAAGTGTATAAATATGGTTATCCTAAGAGCTAGGTATGGGTAATCTATGACCTAAATCTACTTATTCCTATGGGGTAAGTGTGTTTATCCTAAACTAGGTTCTAAAGGCTTAGGGTGAGGGTTATCTGAAAGATAAGCATAATTATAACATGTATTGTTCTTATGATTATGGTTTGAATTCAATGAAAGATAGATGTAGAAAGTTTAGAGAGAGAAGTAGAGAGGAGGTGGGAACTTCTAGAGAGAGAAAATGAAAATGTATTAGATTGGTGAATGAGAAGCTCCAACCCTCTCCACATGTGGAGAGGGGTATTTATAGTTACAATATAACGCCCACTCCCGGGCTGTGGATCAGGCATACAGTGGGTGAAGACCCGTCCTTCTTCCACGGTGTTACTTAAACTAATACTAATTAACGAATAAAAAAACTAACTACGAGCTAACTTAATGCTATTACAATCATTAGGTGACCAAGACTTTTACAGGAATATTTGTATTCCTAACAATCTCCCCCTAAGCGAGGTCACCTTTGAAATTAAGATCTTTGGTCTTTAAGCATTCTTTAGTCTTTGTAGCTCGTAGGATCTGATTCTTCACTTATCAACACACTTCATACTTCAAGCAAGCAAACTTGTGATTTGAATTCCTTTGAGATATGTGATCCTTGAGCTTCTTTGAGATCATCAGCCAAAGTAAATCTCCAATCTCATCCATAGTTGTATTGCCTTCATGTGATGTAGTGACAAGGGACCATCATGCTCACACCCTTCTGTATCTAGAGACGTTGCATTGGAGTTTGTGAATCAGGAGACTTTTTCATCAGAGTTGCGGAAACGTTGTCAGAAGTGTCTCAACATTTTGTTGTAGCAGGTCTCTCATCTTTATTGATAGTGTGGAGGATGTGTGAGCATGAGGTATGGATTGACCCGATTCAGCTGGAAACTAGAGCCATCAACGCCATCTTTATATGTGTCCCTGAAATAAAACAGTTAGCAATAAAGATAGAGAACGAACATGGCTTTGTCATTCGTTCTGCGAGGACAGACTACCCTCCGGTTTTGTGAAAACCGACCTGTGATCAGGTAGAGCCTCTTTTAAAGAAGACTCTCCTTGACAGGAATTTCCAGCTTGTAGTAATGAATTTTCCAAAGAATCCAATTTGGAATCTTCATACTTAGCATGTTCTCATACCGGAAAGTCTCAAAGCAGACAGCACGATAGAGTGAATCGGTGAATGAATATTCACGGATTGATGAGAAATAGATTTATAGAAATCACTCGTGTGTCCTATGATAAACATTTTTGAGACACAATGAGAGTTTTGTATTTAGAATCACATTTCCATCAAAAATACTTTTGTTTGAAAGATATTGTACACAAACAATGTGCTCGAAAGATTAGTTGGTGAGCACATTGAGAGGTTTTAGCAAAAGTATCCGTCAATCCATATCCTGGAACAAGTTTGATTCAATTATGAATCGCACCATCGTTGCTCTCCAGTTGTCACTTGATCATTGATCCAAGATGGATCTCACATGTCACCTACCAAGAGCTTGAGTGATGTTCGCTCTAGAAGGATTTCCATCTTCATTGTGAATATTTTCATATCACTCGGATGTTCTGGCAATACCACAAGGATAATGCGTAGGACTCTAAATATTTTATCTTATTTTCCACGTTGTGTGAAACAATAGGCATATTTGGAATGTGTCCTATCGAGATTTATGGATGATCTCATGGCTCTAGACTCAATAGTGCGTTTTGATCCGCTCCTGGAGACTGGGGAGGCGTCTCCTGTTTTAGGTATCAACATAGCTCGCAATGAGCGGTCGATACATTGCACAAGGTTCCCCGTGAGAATGAAACAAGCTCTTTTAAGAGAACTTGAGTGGTTGGGAAGTTTAGTGCAGTGCGTCACTGGGTCCATGACGTCTTGTCTTCAATACTAGTGTTACTTTAGTAACCACTAGTAGATTATGAATTGAACCCGGTTTCTGCCCTAAGGTTGAATATTTGGAGGGCTATTTCTTTTCACCCTTTCTCATTTCATTTCTTTTTCATTCTTCAACCCCTTCAGTGCTTACCGAGACTTCACCACTAGAACCTTGTTGGGTTTGTTCCAGTCCTAGCTCTATCTCAGTCCGCACTCTTCCCTTTCTCACTTTACTCCTTTTTTTCAATCATTCCTAAGGACTTCTAATCTATCTATGGATTTTCCCTGGGAAGATCCTTCCGGTTCTAGTGGATCATGGGAACTTATACCTAACCTTAACCAACCTTATAACTCCATGCATAAAGATAAATGGTCGGTCTTTGGTATAACTTCCACAAACGCCTTTTGCTCCCCCTCAATATGTGCATCGATATTCGAAAGAGTTTAGCACATATGTGGGAGCACATTTATTGAGTCGATCACTTTTGTTTATCAGATTTCATATTTAAATCACATTCTCTCCCCCGATCAAAAATTTCGAATCTTTCGAGATTTTTGATCTCAATTGATTTAAATAAGTTAGAAAACGTTTGGGAGAGAAATGCGGTTAATTTTTAATATTGTCTGATAAAAGGAACGTTTTTTCTTGCTCCCCTTCAATCTGTGAGGGAGGTTGTTATGTGTCAGATTTGAAGATTTTACAAAAGATTTGAAGTTTTAACGAAAACTTTTTGAAAATGTACTCATTCTGACACATAACACATCACAAATCATTTTGTTGCAAGGTTTTATGTACGAAGTGTGGGGAGTTTTGATGATACATAAAATTTTGAGAAATCACTCTCCCCCTCAATCAATGACGGATGTTAAAGCATAAACTATTAACGTCATTGATTGAGTGAAAATTTTATCAAACTTTTGAGTTCAATTTGATTTTCATTCAAAATTTCATGGTACCACCAAGTTTTGCACAAACACTTTCCGGAAAAATCATAGAAGGGAAAGTATTTGGCGATAAAAAGAAGATTTCTCTTCTTTATCAAGAAATAATGCACTGAAGCGTACATTAGATTGAGGGTGCATGAATATAAAGTAATTCACGCTCGGATGAACGGCATCCTTTGTTAGGAACAACCGTCTTTTTGGCGACGTGTTTTCCTTAATTTTGAAAACCGGGTTGCTATCTGAAGTAATAGCAAGCCATGATTTTGAAGTCCGGGTTACAGCCTGAAATGACTGCAAGCCATGATTTTAAGTTCGGGTTGTAGCCTGAAATGACTACAAGCCATATTTTTAAGATCGGGTTACAGCCTGAAGTGACTGTAAGCCATAATTTTTGAAGAATATTTTGAGATACGACATGTTTTAGAAAAAAACTTTATTTGAAACCGAAAAAACTCTTGCTCAAGCATATGTATGATTCCGTGTCATTGTTGAATGACATTTCTAGAAACGTACATAATATTGATTACACAAGAGACATGCCGTGAGAAGAATATTTTTGGATTTTTTTTTTTTTTTTTTTTTATGATTTTTTCAGATTTTTATGGTTTTTATAGGTTTTATATTTTTCTATTTACAATTTAGTATAATATATATACAAAGGATACAAATCAGTTTAAGAAGATGTTGACATGAGTACCAAAATGATAGTATCGTTCAGCTCGTTGTAGAAATTAGTAGTCAACATCTCTTAAACTTTCACCACCAAAGCTTTCGAGGCTCACGAATTATCGTCTGAACTTGTGGTAGCCATGATGTAATCTTAAACGGGATTTTACAACTCTTGTGACTTAAACCGAGAGATGATTCTTTCCCGTGATTTTACTAAAGTCAACAAAAGAAACCGAAAGATGTAATGTGCGAGTTAGACTTTGAGAGAGATCTTGGATAAGTGATAACTAGCATTAAGTGTCAAGTCGCGACAATTCAAGTTACAATAGATCCGATCGTAATAAGTCAAGTTGTAACGATTAACTCACAACGTCAAATTACAATCAGATTAATCGAAATGACTTAAGTCACAACAATTCACCAAACACAGATTGATAACAAATCACAAGAATCTTACTACTGAGTCAATCGCTAGGCACCACCAAATTGCTGAGTTTTGGCCTCCTCAATGTGAAGCTTTGGTAGCTTCCCCCCAAACCGACAATCATCTTCATGAGACACTTCCCCCAAGTAGTTGAAGTGATGCAAAAAGTCTCATTGCATGAAGCTTGAGAACCCGAAGAGAACGATAACACCGAAGTAACAGGGTGAACCATGGATCATCTCTACGGTTAACAATCTCGGAATGTATGATGAAGCCCGATCACATGACCCTGTTGTACATCCTCAATGTATACATTACTTTGAGGTTTGGAGCAGTTGTCAATTAGGGGGAATCAAATATCAACATCTTCATTTCACTAAATGCTTTCCAGTTATCTTACACATGCCAACTCAATCCATATTGTACGCATGTATCCAACACAAGAAGAGACGATGCCACCAAAGTAACAGGTTGAAGCACTGATCATCTCTGCGGATATCACCTCCGGAATATATGATTAAGCCCGATCACGTGAACCTGTTGCGCGTCCTTGATGTACACAAATCTCTCCCTTGATGGTTGCGATCTCATCGGAATTAGCATAACATTGTGTACATGAACCATTAACCAGAAGCACTTTACCAAAAATCATATAAGCTCATATGAAGATGTCGATAAGCAATATCATCTCACTCTCCAGTTGTTCTTCTCATATTTCTTCCCACTTAAAGCTGAAGTAATTCATACCACAAGTATCAGAAGACTACTTCCCCCACGTAGTTGGAATAATACACCAAACGCCACAAGTTAATACACTGATATTCTCTGCGGTTATGACATTTGTCTTCCCGGGATAACTTAAATTAAGAAGAAGTATTAAGTTCATCACGTATACTCATTATGCATTAAGATGTATGTCTCCTTCCCCCTTGCTGGTTTTGATACCTCAGAATCAGCAACACATTATAAGCACATCTACTTGAAATCTTGTGAGAAGAATAAAATTGGTTTAACTGGATCTGGTGAGAATCAACTGCTACAAAAACTCTCTCTGACTATCTTTACCAACCCTTATGTAGGCTATTTGAAGTGACCACTGATGAAGTAAACCCGATATACCAAAGTTGAAACTGAAGAAGAATTCCCCAAATCCGTAACTTAAGCTTGCACTGTTGTTGATTAAAGAACGATGTAGAAGAATAAGTACAACACCTCTTGAGACTATCCACATTCGCATTTGGGTGTGACACTGAGCACTACAATGTAACTCCTTGAAGTGATAGCCATAACCCATGAGTACTACAATGTAACTCCTTCCATCGGGTATAACTAGATAATCCAAGTCCCAATCATAAACTTTAAGAGTTCACGCAAGTCATCAATCGATGCATGAAGTTTTGATGATGAAATAAGTAGACGCCTTCGTAAAATACTCTTCAATCTCAATTAAGGGATGCCAAATAAACTCCGTGATCACTTGACATTTCATGTCCAAATTGTTAGCCGTTTAGACATTTTAACCGACATTTTCCATAATGTTCTTCGGGTTGAATTACAAAATGCACATTGGTAGGAACAACAATCCTTGATTTAAGAACGAAAAGACGGATCATTATTCATGCGTGCAACTTCGTAATTATGATAGTCATCATCAACACCTTGAGAAATAACTAGAGATTGGATTACTTGAGCAAGTGATCAATCATCGTTCGTTGAAGCTTGGAAGTAATCATCAAACATAAATCCCAGTCATCCTTGGTAAGTAGAACATTAGGTGTTGGAGGAGAGTCGTATGACCATTCTTCAAGCATCAATCAACATGTGGTATATTCACACTTCTCCCCCTCAAAAATTGCAAGTGAGGTTTGCCATTTTTGAATGAGCAAGTGAATAAGAATTCGAGCAAAGATGAGTAGATCCACTTGATGACTGAACGAACATGGAGAAAGCATGAAGCATGTTGTTGATGATGGTCAAAACAAGAAGATTTCTCTTCTTCCGAAGATAAGGCGCACTGAATCGTACACCTTTCTTTTCTTTGATGAACGGGGCCTGAATTGTTGTCAGCAGACACCATAGTTTTGAAATTGAGAACCGTGGCTTGAACTGATTTGTTCAAACGTCATAGTCTTTGAAGAACGAGGCCTGAACTGATGTGAACAGACATCATAGTCATTGAAGAGCGAGGCCTGAACTGAAGTATTCAGACGTCATAGTCGTTGAAGAACGAGGCCTAAACTGATGTATTCAGACGTCATTATGCACATATATCAGCATCGACATTCTAGAACCCCTGAAGCTGGGGAAATGATTGATTTAGGTCTCCAGACTTTGAGTTTTCTCATATAGTGAATGGTTGATGTACCTGCAACTGAGTAAGGACTACCTGCACTAACATCACAAACTTGATTGCACATATATAGGTTAGTGACAACAGTATCCAAACCCTTGGGGGTTTCATGGTCAACCATGGCATTGCCATTAGTAAGCACCTTTCCTGTAGGTATCCACTTAAGTCCAATATCCTTAAAAATTCTACCAGTTGGAATCCACTTATAGCAAGGTCTAGGATTACTAAGCTTCTTATGCATAGTGGAAGGCTTAACGATATTCCTAGTCTCCAAAGATTTAGCAGTTTGTGTCCACCTAGGAGAAGTTTTAGGTTTGTTTTGCTTCTTATGCATTGTAGATGACTTACTGTAATTCCTAGACTTAACAGGTTGAACCTTAGCATTGTACCTCAATATCCTACGAGGGATCATACAAGGTTGAGAACCTAAGATTCCATCCTTATGAAGTAGTGCCCTTTTCCTAGCCTTTTCTAGATCATAGTTCTTGTGCAGGTCATTTATAACATAAGTGTTTTGAGCCTTAGTGCTAGGTTTCGACACTGTTTTCGAACTAATCCTAGAGGATCTGGGTGTAGGAGTAACTACTTGTTGAGGCTTAGAAGAACTAGAGGCAATAATCTTGGGCCAATAATATGTAGTGACTGGTTTTGTCAAAACTTGTTCCGCATCAACTTGGGAAGCAAACCGTGTTTTTGAAAATTTTGGTCTCTCAGATCTAAACGCAGTCAATTGTCTAACAACTGATTGGTTTCTATTCGATTGAAAAACTGGTTTCCCCAAGATTGATGGTTTTGCAAACTTAGTGTTCACACTATTCCCTGTTGCTTGTCTTAGCTCATTCTTTAATGCTGTTATTGTGAAACCCTTTTCCTGAACTTGAGCTTTGAGTTCATCAATTTTTGCAATCAAAGACGTTGTTTGCTCAACAGTTTTAGTATTCGTTTCTTTGATTGAATAACACAGTTCATTGCAATGAATTTTCAAAGACTCATTTTCATCACGTAATTTAGCCACATTATGTTCCAATTCAATAACATTGCAGTCATGTTTAGCTTTAACTTCATTACACATATCACATAACTCAGTAATACATTTTTTCAGGTTGTTGATTGTCAAGTTCTTGGTTTCTAGCTGAGCTTTCAAATCATTAATCAAAAAGAATTCCCGGAAATTAGGAAGCTCCGGATCTTTACATGGTTGGTTAGTTTGAAAACTTTCTTCCTTTTGTTGCATTGCGATTTCAAGTGAAATACAATGTTTTTCAAGTTGTAAGAATCTCTTTGAAAGTTCATTAAACATTTCTTTATCAACCATATCATTTGATTTAAAAGACTCAGTTGTAAACAAAGAACTTGACTCATCATCACGTTCAGCATCCTGATCATTTTCTCCCCCTTTGTGATTCATATTTGTTAAATCAGAAATGGTATTGCTATCAGTCTTTTTCAACAAATATGTGTCATAACTGGGCATAACTTGATCAGTATGCAGTCGTTCATCAAAAAGCACATTATGATGTACAGTTAGGGGTACCTCAACACATGACACTCGTTCTTTTATTGGTCTGAAATCTGCATCCATGTCATGTGTAATAAGAGTCACTGAACTGCTGGTAGTGTCAGGCTTATCAGTCACTGACCCATTGCATATCATGACAACTGACCCAACATCCGATGATATACCCGAATCGCCAATACCATCACAAGATTGCACTCTACATGCCTTCTGATGCGTGGGAATCGCAACAGGCTTTACCTCTCGAGGGATCTCGAGAAGCTTACAACCCCCACCAGGCAGTGTACCTGATCGTTGTAGTATAGTATAGTGACAAGTACCGGGGGATTGATCGTTCAGCTTAGGAATAGTGTCGCTAGGATTAGAAAGCCTAATTACTAGTTCTAAAGGTGAGAGATGATTATTTTTGTATTTTTATGTTTTTATGAAAGCAAGTAAAATCTCGGGTTTTGAAGGAGTGGGCGGAATTAGTTGCTATTCAACTAACCCAAAACTAAGATGCAATCAAAATAAAGTACTAAAAAATGAAAATAAACTAATTTATACTAAGGTTGTGAGCAGTAATTGGAGAAAATGTGTTTACTTAGATTTCACTACTCCCTAGATATCTTTTACACGTTAATTACTTGTTATAATTGCATGGATGACGGATCGTATTCCTTAATACCATTCATGGGGTGGCATACATAACTCCCCAATTCTATGAGCTCTTATCTCCTCCTACACCATGCCCAGCACAACTATAGGGATTGTAAACAGTGGCTCATGCATTAAATACAACCAATAAAGACCTAGTACGCCTCGGTTCATGTTTCTTAAGACGTTCAAGCATGTTACCATTTGGAGATCTGCCAGTTTTCTTAAGCCTAACATATAAATCATTCATCCAAGAACAAGAATAAACAAGTAATCAACACATAATCAATATCTAGGTTTCATTAGATCTAAGCAAACACAAAGGAGATCTAGCCTAGCATAATGGAATTGAGACAAGAACAAGATATAGACAACCAACACATAGATATATTGATTGAATTAGAAGAACACTTATCTTAATTACAATGCAAGGTATCAAGGGTTTGGAACCCTTGAAAAACCTGTAAAAGTTGCACCAAATTCGTCTTTAGGGTTTCTCCAAAACTTCTCTCTTAATGTGAAAAACTAGAAAACTATATATAGGAAAATAAGGCTGACGGCGTCAAGACAACAATGTGACGCCGTCACCTCGCCGCCAAATACTTCCTCGGACGGCCTTGATCTACTTCTGACGCCCTGTGTGACGCCGTCATCAACTACGGATTTTTATTCTTGGGCTTTTGACGCCGTCAGGAACACTCTTGACGCCTTCATGAACTACGGATTTTAATTCTTGATGTTTGATGCCGTCATGGCATTACTCTTGACGCCGTCACCAACTGTTTCCAGCATGGAAAATTGAGACTTTGCCGTTTTCTTCACTTTTATACTCCAAAAACGTCCAAAATGACTTCTTTTCCAGAATTCACTCTCCAAGTACCTAAAATCACAAAAGGAATGATTTAGGGCAATATTTGATCAAATAAAGTCGGATTCGGGCTTAAATGACCCCCTAAAAACGGATCATTTTTCGCCTCATCACCTTCACCTTGTCATCATATGCAGGTATATGCTATGCTTTTTCTTCAATGAATCTTTTCACTTTATCCATAAGTTGGATGAGTGTGTCTCTAAACGTATCAACCTCTATTCCCGTGTTATCAGCAAAACACTTTTTTGTCATCTGACTATAATGGTCATATTCTTGAGTGAATTTCGAATCAAAGAACACTTGGAGTTGTTTGTTGATCACACAAAGGGCAGCCATGGATCCCATTTTGGAAAATTCTCCTTTGTCAAGTTGTTGTTGTAGTTGATCTAAGTTAAGAATCATTGTGCATGTGAAAGTCTGAACATCTTGACCAAAGAGTGTTACAAATGCACGTTCGAATCCCATCTTGAATCCAGTTCCCTCAAGAAGTACTGATAGGTGTGAATGAAGTTGTTGAAAACATTCTATGCAACAATCTTTTGCATTATCGAGCAATTTTTGCGGCTGATGAAGTTCTCTCTCAGAAATGACTGAGTCTGAAGTGGTAGACATGATGTAAACGTGCACGGGATTTTACAAGTCCATGATTTAAACCGAAAAATAGAATCTTTCGCGGGATTTTACAAAATCAAGACAAAACCGTGAAATGAGGATTAATTGAAAGTGGTATGGTAGCGCGAAGAAGAATGAGGTTTTGTAGATAATGAAGAAGTGAGATTGAGTTTTACAAATGAGTCTTTGTAAATTGTTTACGCTTTCACAATTACTAGCACAACTGATAACTCCACACGAGCCCGAATAACCTCAACACAAAAATAGTAACCAATCACGGGTTCTTGAAGCTCAGTCAAAATCGTTGTCGAACAAATATCTCAAAAATTCACCTTATAAGGAATGTAAAGTGACAAGTCATTTCTTGTGATTCACTCATTAGCTCGGCTCAAAAATATGAAACCAACAACGTTATAGTATCAATCCAACCTCTAAGACCAACTTATAATGAATGCACAAATTCGTCCCTTGATGAAAACACCAGCCAACGAGTCCACATAACCAAGAACAAAGTGCCGTTCAAGGAATAACAACCAATTGCCCCTTTGTACCACACAACTCACGGGCCAATTAAGAAATTAGAACCAAGGCCCAGCTCAAAATAAACTACACACGCCCCTGTATGTACTTTGCCAGCCCACGACAATTTATACTTACCCTAAATTCACAGACTATTTAAGAACACTAATCACACTTTACCCTAATCTCTTTGTCACTTTGCAGCCACAATACTCAACCTCTCACCAGTTAATAATCCCCGCTTCCAAACACAGTCCGATCATCCAACTTCTTCTTTCGTTATCATAGCCAATCCATACAAACAAGAAAGGTCTTCAAGATCCTATGTAACGGAGTACGGTAGGTTGTGTTTTTGAATACTTTTCTTGTATTATTTTCTTTTAAACCGAACGAAAAAGGGAATGAAACTCTTTAAGGTTCGAAAAAAAAATCAAAAGAAGTATGTGCTTCGTAAGAGATCTGTGATGGTAAATCGTGTTTATATCTTTTAAAGATTTTGGTATATTGCCTAACACGAGTCTGAGATCTATTTTGGTTCTTGTCTTGTAAACCGAATCAAAAGATGGAATGAAAACCGTTATGGTTTCTTGTTCTTTCTTGTTAAGATTCAACAACAAATAGGGAAGTGTACCCTTCTAACAAGTGTCTATGATGGTTTAAGTTTACACAAAGAAACTCATTTCAATGATTGTAGCAACGTGTGACTGGACTGAGATCTTGTGATTTCTATTTCTTTTATTCGTCTTGAAACTGAAATGAAGTAGAGATTGTTGGTAATTATAATCAGAAGTCTATCTTTCCCTTTGCGATTATGTATCTTGTAAGTAAATCACTAACTCTTAATTAATTGCTAACTCATAGTTAAGCGCTAACTAAGTTAGTCTCTAAATGAGTTAATCGCTACAGATGAACCATGAGCTAAACGCAAGATCAAAAATTAAATGCAAAATGGACTGTAGACTAAACGCAAGATCAAAAGTTAACCGCAAGATTGGAGATAGAGGTAACCGCAAGATGGACTGTAGACTCAACATGAACTGAGACTTAAACGCAAGCAGCCACAAGACAAAAAATGTTACAATTGTTTTTATCTTTAATTTAGCTAACTGCCAAAGTTGCACCCAGAAACAGCCACAAAAAAAATAGTACTCCTTGCAAACAAGAATATGTACTAACCGCAGCAGTGCTAATCGCAAGAATAGAAACGAAACCGCAACCAAGAAACTTAATCGCAACCAAGAATATCCTCACACTGCCACACGAATTACAGCTAATATTGAATAAACAGACTATCCAACCACATCAAGATTCATGAAACAACTCATATAGTGATAGTACAATAACAATACAAATCTGATCACAACCAAAATCAATCAATATTTTCACAAAGGACCATTCGAACCAAATAAAACAAATACAAAACCAATCAATATTCGAGTACACCTAGTCCCTAAGATGTAACCATGGCTCTTGATACCAATTGAAAGATAAGCATAATTATAACATGTATTGTTCTTATGATTATGGTTTGAATTCAATGAAAGATAGATGAAGAAAGTTTAGAGAGAGAAGTAGAGAGGAGGTGGGAACTTCTAGAGAGAGAAAATGAAAATGTATTAGATTGGTGAATGAGAAGCTCCAACCCTCTCCACATGTGGAGAGGGGTATTTATACTTACAATATAACGCCCACTCCCGGGCTGTGGATCAGGCATACAGTGGGTGAAGACCCGTCCTTCTTCCACGGTGTTACTTAAACTAATACTAATTAACTAATAAACAAACTAACTACGAGCTAACTTAATGCTATTACAATCATTAGGTGACCGAGACTTTTACAGGAATATTTGTATTCCTAACATTATCTAATTCTAAGTTTTTCCTAATCTATATTCTAATCCTAATGTTTTCCTATTAAGTCTTATCCTATGTCTATTGGGGTAGGGGTTTTTGGTTTCTAATCCTAATGGTCTAAGGTTTTCTAATCCTAATGGTCTAAGGTTATCTAATCCTAATGGTATTTCTAACCTCAAGTATGGAAATCCTAACTAAGGTTTTGGGGTTTACTAAAGGGGATTAGGGAAAACTAGCTCGGGTATCATAGTAATCTAAGAGTAGGAATATGCTTATATATAAGAATCATATATTTGCATATGGAATAGTTAGGGGTAGATCTCTAACTAGAACGAAGATAGCTTAAGAAAGCCATGGAAAGAAGTGAAGGTTTAGAGATCAGAGGAGAAAGAATTCAGATCTCTATGGTGAAGAATGAGGATTCTCACCATCAGTAATAGGAAAAAGAGTTGAAAAGGGTTAGAAATTTAAAACAGTTTAGAGATTCTATTTACCTAAGACATCGGGATGGGTTAAGGGTAAGGGTTAAGGGTAGGTTATAGGTTTTCCTAAGGGTTTTCTAAGGTGAAGGGTAATCCTAAGTCTAGTTATCTAATCTATCCTAATTGAGGGGTACCAGGTAGTTTCTAAATCCTAACTTATTTTATTTATTTCATATTCTACTTATCCTAAAGGCTCTAACTATTCTAAGGCATGTCTCCTAGGGTTATTTATCTACTTAAGGTTTTCTAAAGTTTCCTAATTTCCTAATTCCATGTGTTAGTGTTTTCTAAGTTTTCCTCATCATTATCTGTTATATTTTCTAAAGTGCAAATCCTAAAGCGGGCAAAACCTATTTTATGGTGATGTTTCATTTGGTTTTTCTGTATTTTAGCTATTTTAAAATGGTTTTCTGTTAACTCCTTTCTTAAACTACTATAGTCAGGTTGATTATTTAAGTTATTATTATTATGACCTTTTTCTATCTTCTCAAGGAGATCAAGAAAAATTTCATCTAAGTTATTTAAAATATCCTCTAATTGGTTTTCCTCATCTTCTAGAGTCAACCTAGAGGGTTTTTCTGCAATTCCATCTTTCCAAGATGGAATGGGAGGGTTTATTAAGTAAGGGGTAGGGTTTAAGGTATAGGGTTGCCTAAAGTCAAATCTAGGGGTATAGGTGGGGATAGAGTGTTTAGGTATATATGGTTCTCTCGGAAGAAAGAAACCATGGGGTTCTGTTTTATAGGTAGGAAAAAGTGGATGTATAATAGGGTTTAGGGGAGGTAGGGGTGATGTCTTAGCATAGAAATTTCTTATGTGTTTTAAATTAGGGTTATCTAAACTATTCCTAGATTCTTCTAAGTTATAGGGTTTAGGGGAATAATCTAGTACATTCGGAGAGGAAAGATCATTCTCCGGATGTGGACTGGATGAGATAGGGGTAGAGTAGAGGGTAGACATAACTATATAATAAAGAAAATACTGTAAATCATTTAGCAGTTAAGCAGGCAATTATTATACTTACCTTAGCACATATGGTTATGGAGGATGGCAGAGGTACTGAGGACTTCCTCGGGTTTAGGAAAAATAGTTGTAGTTTAGGTTTTGAACTTGTTCTCTACAACTGAAGGTATGATACCAATCTGTAACACCCCCATTTTTCACTGATCGCAGCGGATAAAGTGTTTGGGGTATTACTTCATAGAATCACAGATACAGTAATAGAAAATGACTCGAAAAGAGACGTTTTGAAAATTTAGTTATCATTCATAATTATCAGAGTTTTAATTATAAAAGATATGCTTTTATTTTGTTGATGTCCCAAAAATCTAAGTGTTAGGTTGGTTGTGTTTGAATGATAACCATGAAAAGTCCTCCGAGTTCAGTACCTCCTTCCGCCATAGATCCATAGAAGTAATATACCTAGAATACATGCTTAAAAAGTCAACACTAGGTGTTGAGAGAGAATCACAGGTTTAGGGGTTAGTGAATACAAGTTCCCTGGGTTCAGTTGTTACACCCATCTGGGAAAATGCAAGTTTTTGTGATAATTGTGATGCATGCACAATTATCAGGAGTTTAGTAGGTTGCACTAAGCTCATGAATCACACCTTAACGATCCGGGACATGTGGGCTGCAGACCCAACATGAGGGGATAGAAGGATAACTTGCGAAAGTTATACCTTGAGTGGATTCAAATATAGTACTTATTAGTACCACCTAGTGGGGTGTTAATACCAACGGGAGTTGTCAAACTCCAATAGATCTATCAACTATATTCGCGTTCGTTTGGATAAAACGTCCCAAACGATTGGATTCATGAATTTTGGTTATGTAGTGGTGGCAGTAGTTTACTCGTGCAAACAACCAAAGAAAAATACTTGTATTCGGTTTTAAGTAAAGCATTTAGCATGTATCCCCCTTACAGGGTTTATAAAAGTATTTAGAGTAAAAGTTTAAAAGATGTAAGGCTATGAAGACTCACCTGGGTGTAGAGTAATCTAAGTAATGCAAATAGTGCTCGGGAACTAAACCGCCTTACTCACGTATCCTAGTGTGTTGTTGTTGGTTTTGTATGTATGTCAAGCTTTTAGTTATCATGTTTATGTTTATTAAGTTATTGTTATTAGGTTTGTTAATGTTTTAGATATAACATAACACCGTTCAGGCCATTGTAATTCAGAAGTATATGACTCCTCACATGAAGCTCCCTACTATTGTATTATGTTATCAACATAATACCGTTCGGGCCATCATAATTCAGAAGTTAATACTCCTCACACAAAGCTCCCTATTATTGAGTTATGTTATTATTAGGGTTTAGTTATAATCATATCACCGTTCGGGCCATCATATCTCAGAAGTATATGCAATAATCGTTCGAGGAGTCAGGGCACTTTAATTCGTAAACCCAACAAACTCGTCAAAAACGAAATATCCACATAGTACTCCTCACATGAAGCTTCCTAGTATTTTGTTATGCTTCTAACTTTATTTAGGTTTTATACTTATCTGGTATTTTCACTTTTTACCCTTATAGTTTATATATTTACGTTTTCTACCTTAAGTTTTATATTACTTATATTATTTATAATAATAACTATCTATACATGACACTACTAGTCCCTAGACTTCTATATTTTATGTAATTTACCTAAGACTCCTAAGTTTTCTATATTTACCATTTTAGACCTTTAACTTTATACTATTTATGTTTTTAGTCCTTTTTAGTTTATACTTATGTTATTATCTATCCTAGGGTTTTAATATTATGCAAAACTAGTCCTTACTACTTATAACTTCTAGGAACGGTCAAAAATAGTCCCTAGAATTTATAATTTCAGGAATTTACGATATATACCCTTATGCATGTAAAGTTTTGCAAAACTAGTCCTAATATGCATGTAACTTATATTTTATCTAGTATTTAAGTTTTCTAGCCTATGTTTTACTTATTTTAACTTATTTAAGATATGTTTAACTAGTGTATGACCTAAATTAATGACTTATAGCATCCATGCAAGTATATGACTCGATCTAGGGTTTTAATATGTAAACTAGCAAGTAAAATGGTTCTAGGCTTATGCAAGGGTATCTAATCTATCTAAGGCATTCTAAATCTATCCTAAGGCTATACTAAAGCTAAATTAACTAAATGTAAGACTTACTTGGCTAGGGGGTTTACGTGGGTGAAAACTAGGGTTAGGGTTTTCTAGGGCTCGTACGACTTCAAACCACAACACAACGTGACCAAGGCCTAGCTACACATTCCTAATGGCTCCTAATAACTTAGTACTATATAAATGCGAGGTAAAGAGGAGGGGCAGAGGTGTGGAGAAGAAATGAGGGATGGAGGGGATATTTATAGTCGCGATAGGGCGGTTTGGGTGGAAAACACTTCATAGGTATCGTACATGGGGAGGGCTGAGCAAGCAGAGCTAGAGGGGGGTTGTGGCAAGTCTAATGGTGACAAGGAGGAGCTAGGAGTAGCTAGGGGCTGTTGCTAGGCTGGTTGTGGTGGAGAAAGGCCATGGGAGGTGGTTCGATGGTAGCATCTTACAAGCAGGTGATGCACCTCCTTGCTTGGGTGCTTGGAGGTGCTTGTAAGCTGCTTAGGGTGTTTAAGGGTGGTTTAGGGTGATTAGGGGTGGTTTAGTGATGGGTTAGGGGAGGTTTAGGGTAGATTAGTGGTGATTAGTGGTGGATTAGCCAAGTAGGTGATGCACCTACTTGTGTATGTGCTTAGAGGTGTTAGGGTGTGTGCTTGGGTATGACTAAGGTGTTAGGGTGCTAGGTTGAGGGTTTAAGGTACTTATGTTTAGGTTTTACTACGTTTTAGTTAAGTTTAGACCTAGTTTCTACTTACTATGTGTTTAAGGTTGTACCTAAGTTTTAGTGCCTAAATTAAGTTCCTAAGTGTGTCTTGTGACTAATACTAAGACCTAAAGGGTTTATTCTAAGTGTGGGTAACCTATGGGAAAGTTTTGGGAAGGTTTGACCTAGTTTTGTAACCTAAATGACCTAAGTGGGTTTATTGAGAGACTAGGGTTTATCCTATGGTTTTGTGCCTAAGTTAGTATCCTAAGGGTATCTAATAACTATTCTTAAGTTCCTAAAGGCTTATACTAAGTGGTAGTGACTTATGGGGAAGTTTTGGGAGGGTTTAGACCTAATTCTAGTTATCTATGACCTAGTTATGGTTTAGGGCTTATGGGGTTTGTATCTAAGTTCTAAGGGTTCTATTCAATAGCCTAATAGTCCTAATATATCCTAATATTCCTAAAGATACTCTTACTTAAGCCTTGAACACATTCTTACTAGTTTAACTAAACATATAGGTTCAGATAAGCACATAATCCTACTTAAGTTTTAGTTTAGGGTTATTAGGGTTTTGTGTTATGTTTAGTGGTTTAGATTGGTGAATTACTTATTATGGTGTTGTTATGAGTTTATTCTTGACATACCTGGGGTTTATAGGATGTGAGTGTTGAGTTATTTGGCTTGTGTAGATATGTGAGCAGGTCTAGTGAGTCATGCAAGTAACAATGTATATAAAAAGCAGAAATTTACCTGTGAAATGCCTACTATAGGTATTTGTAATGGGAATGATAGTAATGGGTGTTTCTGGGTTGTTATAGTGTTGGACCTATATAGAGCAAATGGGTTTAAGTTACCTAAAGTGTATTGACAATCTACAAATCCGCTGAATCTTTCGTATCTCACTTGCCACATCAAAAATTACTATATTATTTCAATGATATAGTTATTGTAATCATATATTGTACTTCAATTTAAAAAGTTCAAGTCATGAACATTAAACGGTGTAGTTATTAAATCAGGTTATAAAGTTTATATATATATATATATATATATATATATATATATATATATATATATATATATATATATATATATATATATATGTACAATGATATATAGTCTCTCTAACTAAGTAAAAAGGTTAAACATGTAAAACTAAAAAATTAAGCTTGTTTATGCGTTTTTCCAACTCTTCCTCGCTTCTTTCCAACTAAAATCAAATAGAAAAGGTAGCATACGATTTTGGAGCATGTAAAAGTACCTTATTAACCATCTTCTGTGTCTTGCTTTAATATAACTTTTAGAAGAAGCACACATGTATGTATTTGGATTAATTCCCTTTATCACCCTCTCATATTCATCTGCGAAATGAAAAATAAAAATTTACAAAACAATTGCACCAGTATAGGCAGAAACAACCAAAAACCTTTATAGGCAGTAACATCCTACCTACAATAAAATCAATCAATTCTTCTTGATTTAAGCTACAAAATCATCACTCCAAATTTATCATAAAAATATTGCATAGTATAGCTTTAAATATCTTTCTATCGATATTCTTCTATCGATAACTTATTATTTTTCTATTAATGAATTTCCTAGGTCTAGTATTCATCTGGACAGTGTGACCAAGACTAACATAGTAGGTGTGAGCAGCTTGCTCACATAAATCAAATATTAAAAGAACATCAGCATATATTGATAGGCTGCGAACGTTACACTTTATTTGTGCTATTAGGTTCCGACTATTTCATTGCCTTGAAATAGTAAGCCTGTAAAAGCATCTTGCTAAGAAACAACACTAACAATCCAAATTAAAACATAATCTTTAAGGAAACTCGTTGCAGGGTTATGCATAACAACACAATGATGCCTTTATTTTTAAATTTTTGTAGCTTAATCACAACATGACTATTAGGACTGGATGTTCATGTTTCTATCTGGTTTGAAATTTCATAAAGATTAATGACGGTGACAACCTACTATTTTAAGCAACCTATACAACCATCTTATTTATAAATTAACATTATTATTATGATGACGACGTATCTCCGTAATTATTAAGCACATGCATTTCGTGGGTCAATCCTGCCCATTTTGAAATGTACTAAAAACGGACCCGTGTAACCAGTTAACCAGCTTGTTAAATTCGTTCATATTGCCTAGTTTACTCACATATCATACTAACTACTAAGAGACCTCATATTATGCTTAATTTAATTATACCTGGTCTAGAAAATGCATAAATAAGCATAAATCATGACAATAGCCTAAGTAATTGACTGAGGCAAAAGCGGTCAACCAAAGTCAACCACGGATGTGGTCAATATAGTCAAACTCCTTAGGCTCAATTTCTCGTGGAATATAGTGTTTCCCCGTGTTGTTATGTCCCAACGAGGTGTGATGGTATAAAAACGGGTTTGTGATCGGGTGAATTTGAATGGGAAGTAACCAGACAATGATTTGGATTTGTTTTACACTACTGGAATGATTAGGAATAACAGTATTAACAATTACGGGAAAAAGATGTGTATAAACGTAAATCAAATTAAAATCAGACACGATTGCGTGCTGGGAAAAAGGTGAGTTTTAAGCAAATATAAACTACAGGGGGTAAAAATGAAACTTTTACAAACTTAATATTAAAAGAAAATTTAATTAAAAAGAAAATTATTTTTCAGATTATTTTATTATTTATTATTAATTAAAACTATTTAATTACATATAAAAGCTAGGAAAAATATAAAAACTAAGTATTACTTGATAAAAACTAATTATGCTATTTAATACTTAAATATTAATTAATTATTACTTAAACTATATTTAATTCTAATAAATACTAGATGACAATATAAAAATCTGAAAAAATTACCAAAAATACTTTAACATAAAAGAAAATTAATAAAAATATAAACATGTAAATTACTTAATAAAAACTAAAAAGGAAAATTAAAAATATAATTAATATTAAATAAAAACTATCACTTAATTTTAAATTGGATTTTTCTAATTATGCTTTTGGAAAACTCTTTTATACTTAAAACCAAAGAACTTTTGTAAAAACAACTTTTCTATAACTTAAAAATAAGCAAAATGGACACTAAAATGCTTAACAGTTTGACTTTTGTTGACTTTTGAAGGAAATGAACCTCTGTGGGGCCCACAGAGGTGGATTTTGGTTCAAATGACTTACTTGGACTAGTATAAGCTAGAAACAACAAAATGGTACCACTGAATAAGCAAATAAGCCAAAATAAGCACTTTCAAACCTTGATTTTACACAGAAAATGGGACAGACTACAAGGGTGATTCTAGGTGGGTCCCAGGGGTCTTGAGCTCAAAAACATGGTACCACTAGAGAGATGGCCAGCTTGTGAGTCCAAAGAACCAAGGGGGAGGCTGTGGGGCCCAATGTGGTGGCTTGTGGGACCCACAGAAGTGAGGGAGCTGGTGACTGTGGTGGTGGAGTAGGGGCGTGTAGTCCCCTTGCAGCTCACTTTGGGCAAGTGTGGGGCCCACACAATAAATTGCAAAAATACAATGATGATGGGAATCAATAGATTAGCTGGTATACTACCACATATGAAAAGCTCAAGTCTTAAATCTAAATACAAACTTCACATTAATTCCTGGAACTTTTTGGAAAATATGAGATCATGCAAATTTGACTTTCTAAGATGAACTTGTGGTTTGACTAATATGAGATTTGGAGGGTCCTAGATTACTCACTAAGTTCTTGTGAGCTACAATTGACCTGATTTAAGCTATAATACCTAAATATACATGATCCTATATGATTATGCTAACTAAAAGCCACACAATTAAGCAGTTAAGAAGATTTTAAAGCACTTTGACTTTTTAACTAATAACCTATCAATTTCATGACTTACCTAGATGATTAAACTCCTACATGTACTATCTATGCATAAAGCAACCAATAAAACAACCTAGATAGCACAGATCACTCCTGATCCAAACACCCTTTTTGAAACTGTTTTTGAAGATTCTCAAAGACATATGTTGATTTGAACCATTAGACCTCCAAATAAGCTTATACCAACTGATGTTTAACTGTTTAGAGTACAATTGAACCAAACTTAACAATAATTACCAACCATAACCACAGATGGAAATCATGACAGTGAAATAGAGTAAAAAATATGAAACTAAGATTAGGTAAGCACATGAACACACAATAACATTAAATCAATTGAAATATATAAAATAATCTCAGAAACATCAAAGAAGCACAAATAGAAACAGTTTTGAGCATATGAATAGGAAAAAGCAAGGATTTAGGAAGAATGCTCACAAAGGCTTCCAATGGTAGAACAATGAACCAAGAACCAAACCTTAACCTGATGCCTCCCGTGAAGCTACTAAACCCAAGACCTTCCATATTTACCCCTGCTCCATACTTCTTTCATGATCTTGAGTGATTTTTGAATTTCCATCTATTTTTTTTTTTGGATTTTTTAGAATTTATGAGTTAATTACCAAAAAGTCCTCTGAGTGGTATCTAAGCTTCAAAAAGCTTATAAGGGAAATGAATTTAGCTTATTTTAACATTGAACAACCACTTTGACTAACATTTAAGTTAAATTAAGATTTTTAAGTAAAAATTGCATAGGCTGAGATTAAACTGGAAACTTAAAATTGATGATGGAAATATCTTGAAAATACATTAAAATGACTAACTACATCATCTTTTATCTAAAAATTACATTAGAAATTGAAATTACATTAAAACGAGTACCTAAAACTAAGCTACAGCTAATACTTTTTCCATTCTGCTTCTTTTCTTCTTATAAGTGATAATTAGGGTTCCAGGGGTCCCACAGAGCATTTCCCAGCAATAATCTCATCCATTGGATGAGATTGGAGTGATCCTAGCCTCTTAATCTTTTTGGCGGGAAAAATCTTTATAAGCCAATTGGTACCTGTGGCTATCACTAGGGGGTGGAGGTGATGGGTGAGCAGAGTAGCTTGGGCGGTGGAGCAGGCTCAAGTGGGGGTGGTAAAACAGGTGGTATGGAGGAGGTGGTATTGCAGGGGTGAGTGGTTTGGGAGGGAAGGCTGGTATGGGGGTCGTCAAACCAGGGGTTGACCCGGTTTTATATTTAAAAGGGATGTTGGGTTTGTTTTGTTGGGTTAGGAAAATGGTTAGGCCCTAAGGACTGGATCAGGTTTTTTGGTGGGTTATTTGTAGTGTTGGATTAAGTAAATAGGCCCTTTTGGTTTGTATAATTATATAAGCTAGGGACCAAACTTGTAGATTCTGAAAATTGGAGGACCAAAGTTGTACATCTTCCAAAAATATATCCAAGGGTGATTCCTGCCTTGCTCCAATAATCCAGGGACCACTTTTGTAATTTTCCAAATCTGATTTCCAGTACTTGTTTTGCCAATTTTCAAACTTGAGGGGCCGTTTTTGCCAATTTGTGAAAACTTTACTCCAAGGACCGTTTGTGATAAATTGTGATTTCCCAAGGACTTGAAATGTATATTTTCCATTTAAAAATACCCAGGGACTAAAACTGCCAAAAGAGAAACTTGGGGGGTAAAAGTTGCTATTTTTAGAAAACTTTCATCCAGGGACTAATAATGAACATGTTTGATTTCCCAAGAACTAAAGTTGACTCTTCCTTTATTTTAAACCTTTAGGGACTAGATTTGTCAATTTGTGAAACTTCAGGGACTGAAAATGATAATTTTGTAAACTTTGCATGTTTTTCACTTGTTTCCAATCTTTTTGTACCTGAATCACATAAAAACACATTTCATTGATATTTGTAACATTTATATGGTCATTTGTGTGCTTTTGGTCGTTTTTGTGAGTTTAAAAAGCTAAAATATATATGTATTTAGACACATATCAAATCCCCCACACTAAACTATTGCTAGTCCCTAGCAATTTTTTATGAAAATTTAATGGATTTGAAGTCTCTTTACCAAAAGCTATTACTTCTGGAGTAGCCAAATGTTTCAGTTCAAGTAAGAACTATGGTACACTGATAACCATCTGATTTTGAGCAAATCATAAGCTGTCAACGGATTTGATTAGTCTTTACCAGAAGCCGTTTGCTTCTGGACTAGCCAACTCTTTGATAAAATTATCATCTTGGTGAGCTGATTAACGATTATGGTTTTCCACTACCTTTACCACAAGCCATAACCTTGCGGGCTAGCCAACTCTTTACTTTTTAGGATATGGAGAGTTGAATACCATACAATTTTGGGCAAATTGTCAGCTATCAACAGATTTGATATATCTTTACCAAGAGCCGTTTGCTCCTGGATTAGCCAGTCCTTTTGTAGTTTAGACATGGTGGACTGATAACCACAAAAATTTTGAAATAAAGTGAATTTTTTTTTAAATTTTGGCAAAAAACGGGGGTACTAGAAGGTAAAATGTGATAAAATTCGCGAGAATTTCCCCCCACACTTAGAATTGAATATTGTCCTCAATATTCAAAGTCCCGGCTATTATGCCGACTATTTGAACGTAAAAAGGCAATATTACAAGCTAAATGTGGAAACATCATTTTTCACTTTATATATATATATATATATATATATATATATATATATATATATATATATATATATATATATATATCAATGTTGCAAAAATCGTGAATCGGTCCTGAGGCGGTCGAGGGCCGAGTTGCGTTTTTTTAGCCGATTAATCGGCCCAAAACCTTGTAATGGCCGATTAATCGGCCGACTTCCTTGTAAATGTCTCCAAGTTCCAGGTCCTTGTAGCTTGGAATCGGCGATTACAAGGCCTTGTAGGCCGTTTTTTGCAACATTGATATATATATATATATATATATATATATATATATATATATATATATATATATATATATATATATATATATATATATATATATATATATATATATATATATATATACATACACTTTTTCTTTTTTTTTTCTTTTTGGTTAACAATAGTAGGAGTAAATCCCCCACACTTAGGGTGAAAACCCCGTATGCATGCTACTGTTTTTGTTTATCGAGTCGCTAGCTTGACTCGACCCCGAATTCATTGGTTCATGGGGAAGTATCATGTGGAAGAGATAATCTCCATCGGACTTTCATTCAAGATGTTTGGAAAAACATTTGAAGCACGTGAAAGTTCCACACCGATGAGATAAGTACCCGACTTTACCTAGAATGGTAATTGGAAATGCCGGGGTCAAAAATAGTGTCTTCATTCCCGAAGGAGTGAAGAACAGGAGAAGCCACGGGATAGGTGTAGAAGAGAAAGAAAGTCATGATGAAAATCATGACTAACTCATCGTCACCCACAAGAGAATTCATAATATCATGAATCTCATCTTTTAAGCTCGTTTGATCAAGACATATCCTGGGTGTGTCTAGATCAAAGTAGAAATTATCATACCCCGGTGGAGATATGATATGTGTAAGTTCATCAGAGAACTCCTCAAAGGTGAATGAATCATATTCTGGATTGATGTGAGTGAGTTCATAGGAGAACTCATCGAAGGTAAATGATTCATAATTGGGGAGAGAATTATGAGACTGAGAAGTGGTACCCGCCACTAATCTTCTCTCCCATAGGATCAAAATGGAAGGCTTCAAATTCCGGTATAGAATCATCGGAAAGAATGTCACTATCCTTAATAGGGATAGTAGATGACATAGGTTTCTTATTGAAAGCCTCGATTTTAGAAATGAGGAGACTGACATTCAATAGTGTTGCACGAAGTGTTTCATCTTTGATTTCAGTGTCTGTTTCATCATTCTTTTCTTCTAAGCTGACTAGCTCAGAAGGTAATACTTCCACATGACTGATGTCTCCAGAAGATAAAGAATTTTCACCAGCATGTGAAGTACTAAGCTCGATGTTGGGATTAGAGTTTAAAAGATTTTCAATTTCTCCCAGATCGGCTTCAAAGTCAAACAGATCATCATCACTTCCTAATGGAAGTGGATTGATGTGAGTAAGTTCATCTGTAAACTCCTCAAGAAGAGGGTCAACATCAGAATGAGGCAGTGATGCCTCTACATACTCAACTTCTCCATAAGATGTATAATCATCATTAAAATCGGAGAAAGTATCAGAATGATCTTTTGGATTTTCAGGAGGGGATGTTGAAACTATAAAGACTTTGATAGATCTTCTTGAGCACTCTAGAATCGTTAGTAATGTCACTGTAATCAATAACACACTAATAGACAATCTCTGCAACTTGTATTTATAAAGCGGAAACAAAACACAAGCTTGATACTAAGAACTCTTGATCCTCTATGGATCTTTTAATTATAATAAGAGTATTCTCTAAAAGTTATTCAATACATAAACCGTGTGTTCCTTTTATACTCAAGGAACCCTAAACCGTTTCTCAAGAAACGTATATTCTAAAGCTTCTAAAAGATATGCATTATCACTTCCTAAATAAACTCATGCATATCCAAACTACATTACATAAAATACGGAAATACTATATCCGCAGAAACTAATAATGCTGAAACTAGTCTTCAGCAGATACACTGCTTCAGCAGAAACCAACTCTTCAGCAGGATCCTTTCAGCATAAACAACAGCAAAATTCTTACTTCACAGAATTCCCAACAATCCTCCCCTAATCTTGAATTTGACCTAGTTAAGTTCAAGATTCTTGATAGATTTTCAAAATAACATACCAAGAGGATTGTAATAAGATAGCATCAGCAAAGAATCATCTTCAGCAGAATCTCTACGATCAGCTCATACTTGAAAGCTCCATTCTTTGCAGCAACAAATGACTTAATGTACATCAAAACAAATTAGTTTCATACTATTCTCATCACTTCCAGGTGTGTTAACTCCTGAGAGAGGTGAATCATTGAAAATAATGGATTTGAGGTCTCTTTACCAATAGCCATCACTACTGTAGTAGCCAAGTGATCTAAGGTACACTGATAACCACATGATTTTTAGCAAATCATCAGCTATAAATGGATTTGAGATGTCTTTACCTGTAGCCGTTTGCTCAGGACTAGCCAATTATTTTGATGAAAATCATCTTGGTTAACTGATTACCAAATATGGTTTTCCACTGCCTTTACCACAAGCCATATACATGTGGGCTAGCCAATTATTTGGAATCCATAAAGGAAAAATCCATGGTCAATTGACAACCATTTCAACTACTCAGCAACAAAGCATGGGTGAGTTGAAAACCCTATGGTTTTGAGCAAACCATTACAGCTATCAACAGATTTGATGTGTCTTTACCAAAGCTGTACCCTTTGGACTAGCCAACTTTATGATGGAATAATCAACATCAGGTAAGTTGATAACCATACCTGCATACAAATACTATACAACAAGATGTTTTTTTTTAACTAAATAAAACAAATATACAATATGATATCCCTAATCAGATACTACTCTGGAAGTCTTAATCCTTTGTTTGAAAACCTTCACCAAAGATTCAGCAAACAATCTTGTATTTCCAGCTGGATCAGGAGGAATCTCCAACTTTTGTTGTAACATTTTCTCCATCAGAGATACCTTCAGAGGATATCTATTGGTAAGATCCATAATAATCCTCAGACCAGTAGTAGTTTCCAACACATGAACATAAGGCATAGGATAGAACTTCCAACTCTGAACTTTCCATTTCTGATTGTTCTTCCAGATATCATAGCTTGCACCAGTGGGAGTAGAAGAATCAAACAACACTTGAAGATCACCCAACAAATACAATCCAGAGCCTTCAGGAGTATGAGTTGCATAGTACTTAATAACCAACTCATATAGAGTGACTAAATCTTGATAATTCACAAGATGAAGAATCTACTGAAGAAATGTAAAGGATATGGAAGTTTTATTCAATCTGTAAATGGTATTCACTTGGCCATCTTTACTTAACTCCCAATGAACCAAAACATCTCTAGTTCCTTCAGGCCAATCATCAGATGATCCTTCCCTTATAAATGAAGCATCAGAATCATTCACATTAATTAGACTTTGTTTTGAATGTGATGATCTGACTTTAGCCATTCTCTTGCCTCTTCTTCCTGGAACATAAATAGCATCATGAACTGCTGCTTCAGCAGAATCACCTTCTTCAGCATCAGTTTCCACTGATGGAGTATCCAATTGTTCATCAGTAGAATCTTGAGAAGATTCAAGTGCAGCAGAGGCATATTGTTCATCCATAGCCTTCTTGATTTGTTTGTTTCTAGCAGCTTGAATTTCAACTTCTCTTGTCTTCAGTTCATGAAATCTTGCAAGCTCAGCTTTTTGTTCAGCTTCTTGTTCCTCAGTCAACCTCCTAGCAGTCTCTTCACCCAATCTTTCCTACTCCAATTGTCTCCTAGTTCTCTTTCTAGTTGGAGGATCTGATGTCACCACTTTTGCTTTACCTTTATCCACACAAGATGAAACAGCAGAATGTGGTACATCAGCAAAAGGATCAGGTAAAGATACCTTTTCAGCAACAAGAGGAACATTAATAGATGAAACAGCATCAGCATTGAGGAGAGGAATATTCTTGGAAGCACCCATTCCAGCCTGTTCATTTCTAGTCTTGATCATGTTATAAATCTCAACCAGTTTTTCATATGGAAGTCCCCACACTTTTGCTTTAGACAAAGCAGAATTAAATAATGAGCTGCGTTGACTTCTCACATATGTTCTTATATAATCTTTCTGCTGTGCTTGAGTCATAGGTTTATCTCTTTTAGCTTTGGCTTTTAACTCATCTGCTACCTTCTTCCTCATCTTTAACACTTTCACAATCTCAGAATCATAGTCTTTCTCCTCTACCCTTTTACCAATAATATCAGCAGCTACATCAGGATTATCAAGCATTAGTTGTCCAATCTGCTGCCAATCTGACTCATCAAACTTTAGAACAGCTGCATCCAATTCCCTTTGTCTTTCAATGGGTAAGGAAGAAACATATCTTTGAGTGACTGTATCTAATTCTGCATCAAACTTGGCTTGTTCTTCCTCAGCTAGATTAGCACTCTTCTTATAATCTTCCCATTCTTGAAATTGTTTTTCTTGTCCAGCTCTGTCTTCAGCTGTTACAAGCTCATCCAAATCATCATGAGGAACATTATCTGCAGCAATATCATCATGAGAAACATTCACATCTGCCATAGGTTCGTCATGTACTTCTTGAACCTCTTGATCAGGAGAAACTTGTGGATTCTCAGATGAAAGATGAACAGGGGAACTAAGATATTCTTTCCCTGCTACAAAATATGCGTCTCCTGATGTATTTCCTTTATCAGCAGATTTATCAGCAGCAACCCCACTTATTGATTGTTTCTCCTGAAGTACATCCATAGCTTCAGTCATCAGCACATCATCATCTCCACCAGTTACTTTTGAAGTTTCAGCAGCTTGTCTCGCCAAATACTGTCTTGTACTTCTTCTTCTGTGGACTAGTATATTTGGTTTAGATAGAGATACTTCAGCAACTTTAGGAGGAACAACATTAGACTGTCTAGCAACTTTAGCTAGAATCTCAAGTGAATCCAAATTTGCCTCCTTAGCAACTTCAGCAGAATCCAATCCATCCTTACTCTGCTTCTGCTGACTTAGCTGTGCCTCCAAATCTTGAACTTTGCTTTTCAAACTTTTAATTTCATTACCAAGAGTAGTCTTGGTCTCAGCAAGCTCTTTCTGGAGATCTTCAGTCATTTTCATGTACCTGCTAAGGGAATCATATACAAACGTGAGAGTAATAGGGTCCTCTGCTCTACCAGCAGATTGCTCAGTGGTAAATGGAGCTTCATTGAACCCAGCAGGAGAAACAGACTCATGTACAATATTAGGAAAACCTTCATTAATTTGCTCTCCCAAAGGACTGGGTGAAGGTAGTCTAGTAAGCTCAGGTTCAAGAGTCCGAAAATTATCTTCAAACTCATGAATTTGCTCAGCTGGAGCATCCTGAACAGGTGAAATGGTAGGACTAAGTGACATATGTACAGGGGTAGGTGGTGGTAAGTCAGTAGAATCAGGTAAAGGTTCAGCAGTTGTAGCTGGCTCTTCCTCCATTACCACTGAAGGATTATCATCAGCAGCAACACCAGAAGATGATGGATTACCATCATCAGCAGCATTAGGAGCAGGCACATTACCAGCATCATCACCCTCAACTACATTGGCATTGCCTTGTGGCAACATGGCTTCCAACATAGGGTGATGTTCCCCAGTATAATTAGTTTTCATTGAGGCAAACAACTTAGAACCTAGGCTTTTAATAGGTATATGGGTTTTATCTACAGTGGTTATGTTTAATATTATTTGTAAGAATCTAGGGTACATTAAGAACTTATGCTGTTGCTTATCTATATTTTCTAGCATATTATCAAAAATAAACCTAGAAAAATTATAAGTTTGACCCTTAGAAAGACAAACAATACCACAACCCAATTGCAGAAAGAATTGGTTCCATCCACCACACTTGTTGCTGATACATTGAAGCAGCAGATGCACCAAATACCTCCACTTAAGACAAAATTGATTCTTGTGCCACTTGGATGTATCCATTCTTTTATATCCAGCATCTCTTAATCTAGCAAGAATCTCTGCAGTGTTGGAATGATATACACCATTCTCATCATCCAACTGAAGCTTTGTCCTAATCAACCCTTCTGTCACCACATATTCTACACCATCAATTTCAGCCACAATCTCTGTATCTGACCTCTTAGTAGCAGATGCCCAAAATTGCTTCACCAAGGATTCACACACCAAATCGGGACTATGTGTCAAAGCATAGTGAATCTTTGACTTTTCTAGAAATTCCACCATTAAATCGAATTCTTCATGTCCCTTTCCCTTTCTCAGAATAGCATATTTGTTATGGTCGCCCTTCAATTCAAGTTGAGCCATTTGAATGAACTTGTGTGAGATGGTTATGAATTACTCCAGAGAATAATGGGTTTAAAAGGAGTGATAAGCGAATAATTTTGTTTAGGAAGAGATATGCAAAGTGGGTTAAATTTGGAAGTTCCCCAATCGTGGTCAAAATTATCGGAACAAATTATTGACCAAGTCTGACAAGTAGTTTAAAAACTTCCAATTTGAAAATTTACCCTTCAGCAAAAATGAAAGTCAAATCTGCTGAAGCATGGTCAACATCAGCAGAATCAACCAAAAGTAAAAATATCTTCGGTCAATATCTTGATTTTACTGTGCCACCCAACTCGCATTAATTATCGTAACTCCTAAACTTCGCTTATTTAATCACCCCCAAATTACATCTCAGTCACCAATTTACCCCAAATCATCTTACAAACCCTAATTTTCAATTAACCCCAATTCTTGACCAAAACCATGTCATCACTCCCAGAAATCTCAGATCCAAATTCCTCTTCTCCATCAGCAGAGGAAGATTTACCACCATATCCATGGGAGCTTGATGGTTCTGACTTTGAAAGAGCACTGGAGAAACGATGGGATGCACAAGAAGGACAATGGAATGCTCATAGGAAGGGTGACCCAAGCAATGTACCCATTCCTGCTGAGAGAGAGCTTATCTCTCCCTTCATCTATACCTCTGATGAAGACTCTTCAGAGGAAGAAAATGAAGATCCAACCTTTCTTCCTCCTTCCACACCAGAGAGATCCCAACCAAGATCAAGTAAGAGGGATCCATCTCTTCCAACATCACAAAATTTGGTGTTGGATCTTCCTACTCCAGGACCTGGTCTTCCATATCAAGAACATATTGGATAGAGCAAGAAGGCTGAGATCATACGTAAGGGAAAGGAGAAGCTGAAGTAGATGATTGAGGAATGTTGCCATGGAACAAAGTTCTTGAGTATTCTCTTGACTTTAATTCATGAGCATCTTCCCAGTCTTCCTTCTCTTCTTCTTACATTTTCATCTTCAGCTTCATCATTGTACTTGTCATAGCCTCAAGTATTTTGTAATAAGTGATAGAAGCTAGTAGTACTAAATTAGCCAAATGTTTAGGAATGGTCATTGTAACTCAATTGTAACATTGAATGTAAGCTGTAACTTGTTTCTTTGAATGAATGAAAAGATCTTATTTAAATTTATCCATTGTGTAAGACCTTCAGCATTTTTCAATTAATCAGTAGAAACCATGTTCAGCACTTTGACCACATTCCTTTGACTTTTGCTCTTGGTGACATTAATCATAAGACTTTCATTCTCAGAACATCTGCAAAATAAACATCAAACAAGCAAATACACCAAACAACTTGCACAACTGTTAGAGGGTTAGTGTTAAAAACTCAGAAATTATACAACTTATACAAATTATACAAAGTTTACAGTCATCATCCTCCCCTGAGGCATATGCCTCCCCTGAGGCTTATGCCTCCCCTTAAACTTTGCAGTTAAGGGTTTAGCATTCCAATATGGACCACCAAATATTGAAACCTTGGTCCATCAAATGCCTTGGTTAACAAATCTGCCACATTTTCATCTGTATGAATTTTTACCACTTTAACCAAATGTTTCTCATAAGCATCCCTTATAAAGTGGTGTCTGATTTCAATATGTTTGGTTCTATTATGAAAAACTGGATTTTTAACAATGCAAATGGTACTTTGATTGTCAATGAAAATGGTAGTATTCATAAAGTTATACCCATAATCCAGCAATTGATTCTGAATCCATAGAACCTGTCCACAACAATTTGCAGCAGCAACATACTCTGCTTCAGTAGTAGAGGTAGCAACAATGGTCTGTTTCTTGCATTGCCAAGAAATCAGTCTTCTGCCAAGGAATTGGCAACCTCCAGTTGTGGATCGTCTATCCAAATTTGCACCAGCATAGTCACTGTCACTATAAGCTGCTAGCTGAAATGGAGACTCTTTGGGATACCAAAGACCTAATTTGGGTTGGCCTTTAAGGTACTTAAAAATCTTTTTAACAGCATTCATATGAGATGTAAGTGGAGTGACTTGGTGCCTTGAACATGCACTCACAGCAAATGTAATATCAGGTCTTGAGGCAGTCAAATACATCAATGAACCAATCATTGACCTGTATAAATGAACATTCACAGGTAGATCAGGGTCAAGATTGTTCTTTGGTTTGGGAGCCTCATATGGAGTAGTGGCAGTCCTAACATTCTCCATAGCAAACTTGGACAACATATCTTTTACATATTTCTCCTGATGTATGAAAATACCATCAGGTTTCTGTTGAACCTGTAAACCCAAAAAGAAAGTGAGTTCTCCCATGGCACTCATCTGAAATTCACCCTTCATCAGATCTTCAAACTCTCTACACCATGCCTCTTTGGTTGAACCAAAGATAATATCATCCACATACACTTGCACAAGAATAATATCCCTTGAATCTTTCTTGAGGAATAGAGTCTTGTCAATGGCACCTCTTCTGTAACCATTCTTCAGCAGAAATGTGGAAAGTCTAGCATACCAAGCTCGTGGAGCTTGATGAAGTCCATAGAGAGCTTTAACAACCTTGTACACATATTCAGGATGATCAGGGTCTTCAAATCCCTTGGGTTGAGTCACATAAACCTCCTCTTCAATCTCACCATACAAGAAAGCACCTTTAACATCCATCTGATAAACCATAAAGCCCATGTAAGAGGCATAGACCAAAAATATCCTTATAGCTTCAACTCTGGCCACTGGTGCAAAGACCTCATCATAGTCAATGCCTTCCTCTTGTCTAAATCCTTGAGCCACTAGTCTTGCTTTGTTCTTCACCACAATACCCCGTGAATCTCTTTTATTCTTCAGAATCCATTTGGTCCCAATGGCATATTTACCATCAGGAAGAGGAACCAAAATCCAAACCTGCTGATTCTTAAATTGCAGCATCTCTTCTTGCATTGCCTCAAGCCAACTTGAATCAGCCAGTGCTTGAGGAACACTAGTTGGTTCTATCTGAGAAAGAAAGCATGCAAACAGACAATGTTTGAAGTCTGTGTGATTGTTCCTCTTTTGATTGTAGACATAAGAGATGAAAGCAACTTCACCATATTTTGTATTCTTTACAGTACTTCTTGTTCGAACAGGGTCTTTTGGATCTCGAATAATCTTTGATAGGGGATGAGCATTATGAATCCGTTTTGTAGCTGTAGGTGGAACATCAATTGTGGCATCAAGTTTGTTGACTGTAGGCCCAAACTCAGTATCATAAGAAGCTGAGTGGAACAAGCCAGGCTTTGGCTGATAATTCCCAAGATCAGAAGGACTTGAAAATCTTGTAAAGGGCTTATCAAAATCTGCAGAGACTTCAGTAGAGATAGGAGAGTGAGCATCAGTAGAATCAGCATCCGTGACCTTATCAGTGGGAATAGGTGTGCCTTCAGCAGTATCCTTGTTTCCACTGACTGCTTGTGCTGACTGATGTAGGATAGCTTCAGTCTCTTGTGTAACCTTTTCATGGAGTTGCTGAGCTTCCTTAGTAGCAACATGTTCTTACTTCTTCAGTCTTGCAAGATCCTCTGCATAATGTGACTCATCATCTTGTTCAGCAGCAGAGTGATTACCTACAAAATGGTTAGGTGGAAAAGATGGTACAACAAAAGTATTTTCTTCTGGCTCAGACTCACATTCTGAGTCATCATCCATGGAACCTGCAGGATTAGTGCTTGGATCATTGGTACCTGCATCTGGATTAGAAGCATGCCTAGTATAACCCAAATAGTCAGTAAAATAGTCAAGGTCAAAATACCAAGAATGGCCTTGTCCCTGAATATTAGGCTGATCTTCAAGAAATCTTAGATTGAGGGTCTCTTCTATCCTTTTGGTATTCAGATTATAAACTCTATAGGCCTTGCTATGAGCAGAATAGCCTACAATGTATCCCTCATCAGCTTTCCCATCAAATTTACCCAGTATTTCAGCAGTATTCAAAATAGTCACTTTGCATCCAAAAGGCTTAAGGTAATGTATGTCTGGAACTTTCCCAGTGAGAAGTTCATAAGGTGTCTTGACATGAAGTCTAGTGATTGAAACCCTGTTCAAGACATGACAAGCAGTACTTACTGCTTCAGTCCAAAACATTGTGGGTAGTTTGGAGTCTGCAAGCATGGATCTTGCTGCCTTAATGAGGGTTCTATTTTTCCTTTCAGCAACCCCATTTTGTTGTGGGGTTCTTGGAGTACTATAGTCCCTTCTAATCCCCTTAGACTTACAGAATTCTATGAAGACAACATTTTTGAATTCTGTACCATTGTCACACCTAATTCCTTTAACCTTTTTATTCAGCTGGTTCTCAACTAAGATAATAAATTCTTTCAGAATTAGAGTTGTTTCATCTTTAGTTTTGAGAAAGAATACCCAGCAAAACCTGCTATAATCATCTGTGATAACCAAGCAGAAGTACTTGTGATCAATACTTCTAATGGGAGTTGGACCAAAGAGATCCATGTGCAGCAACTGAAGAGGTTCAGAAATGGTGCTCACAGCTTTGACTGCTTTGTAAGAGGCTATGTGTTGCTTTCCCTTGTTGCAAGCAATACAATTGTGTTCATTGGTGACGAGTTTAGAAGGAAGGCCCTTAACAAGACCAAGTTTGGACAACTTGTTGATGGTCTTATAGTTCACATGTGCCATTCTCCTATGCCATTTATTAGATTCATCCAGGGAAGCTTTGGCTACCAAACATGTTAGATCACCTTCTGGCTTGACATCATTCAAATTGAAAGTGTACAAGTTGAAGGTTCTTGGAAATCTCAACAATACAGTTGTATCTTCTGGAAGTTTGAAGTCCTTGGAAAGTACAAGACACTCATCTTCAGAGAAGAAAACCTTATTCTTAGTGTCACAAATTTGTGATACTGAGAATAGATTAAAATGCTCCAGTTCCTTCACATAATAAACATTTTCAAAGTCTAACAAGGGTGTCTTGATTGTTCCTTTCCCTGTAATTTTGCCATCTCCACCTCCAAAAGTTACACTGCCTCCTCCTTCTATGGGTACAAAGTCATGCATATTGTCCTTGTTCCCGGACATACTTCTAGAACAACCACTATCAACAATACCTACTTCAGTACTTTTCAAAGGATGTTCCTATAACAACAACAAAAAATATACAAAATTAGTACACATTGGAGACTCAAGTCATAGCTGACTTGAGCCTGCCTTGTGGATCATTAGTAACAGGCCATGTAGATGTTTTAGATCCACCATTGTTCTTGGGCCTGTATTGCATATTGGGTCCCTTCTTTGTCCAAGAACAACCTGCTGAGGGCTTCACAGCAGTATTCCCATACCCACCACCATAATATACTGAGTCAAAGTAATTAGGCCAATAACCATTAGAAAAGAAAGAACTAGTGGGTCGAACATATGGTCTAGTACTGGTTCTTCTCCATGAAGAATTTGATTCAGCAGAATTGGGTTTCTGCTGATGTGGAACAAAAGATGGTATTTCACTAACATTCTTCCACATTTGCTTAGGTTTCCGTTGACTAACACATTCACCCATTCTTTGCTCATGAAATGTACAATCCTTAATCAAGTGATATTTACTTCCACACACAAAACACTTCTTCTTTTTAGAAGATTTATTTAAACCAAAAGAAGTTCCATAACATGAAAAAGTATTCAAATCACCATGATAAACAGAATTGTTTTTAACATAACCAAAAGTATTATTGTGCAAAGAATTTAAAAACAAGTCTTCAGTAGAAACTGTCTTTTTATCAGCAGCAACTCTAGAAGGCTTGTGGGGAGACTTGGGTGATGTCTTTGGTATGGTCTTGGGAGTGGTCTTGGGCAGGTCAGACTTCTCACTTGAATCACAGCTAGCAAATGAGGTAGACCCTTCATCAGAAGACTTGTCACTGTCACAACAAGAGACAAAGTCAGTAGATTTAACACTAGGGTCTGGCAAGTCAGTTGACTTTTTGCCATAGAGATGGTGTGATCCATCAAAGTCACTAGGTTTGGATAGGTCAATAGGCATATGTTCCCCTCTTATAGGTCCAGGGACAGCATGTAAGTTACCTTCTTTGACAAAGTTAGCTAACCCTGCTGATGTGGTTTTACCTAGGTCATTCCTAGCTTCTAAACCAACATATTTTTGAAATCCTAAACCAATTTTAAAGTTCACAGCCTGACTACCATAGAGTTCACAAGCTAGATTATCACCTGACATTTGCCATTGTTTACCTCTAGCTATCTCTTTGTCTAACTTAACTTGTAATTCTTGTTTTTCTTTTTCTAGATCAGACTTCTCCTTTTCAGTACGTTTTAAGTCTATCTTAGCAATTTCTAAATCACTCTCTAGAACTCTTATCTTTTCATCATATTTAACTTGATTCTTTTGAAACCATACTTTTTGTTTCTCTAGAGTTTTTAAAGCCAATTTATAAGACTCTACCTCTATATAACACTCATTGTACTTTGGTTTCAAATCATCAAATTCCTTTTTAAGCTCATTGTATCTTACACTACATCCAAACACAAAGTTGTGTACCTGAGAGATTCCCATCAAGGAGACTTGCTCCTTCTTGTCTTCTGAAGGTGAGTATGCCAGCAGATTCACTTGTGAAGAAGTAGAAGCTTCCTCTCCAGCAGGTTCATGGTCAGCCCAATCAATTTGGTGATCCAGAGTCACCATAGCCTTTGAAGGTGCAGCCTTGGTATTTCCTGCTTCCACTGGATAAGAGCCATATCTAACTTCATCTCCAGCCTTTCTCTCCTTGCATTCTCTTGAAAAATGTCCCACTTGACCACAAGTGTAGCATTTAACCTTTCTTCTATCAAACCTTACTGCCTCTCTTCCATTAAAACCAAACTTCCTTCCAGACTTGGCTTCAAACCTCTTAATGTTCATGGAGATCATTACAAGCTCCCATTTCAAGTGCATCTCCTCCATCTCCAATGGATCCACCTGTTCAAAATCCTCATAGGCAAGAAACTACTGATGTTCATATTCAGCCACAAATGAATGAATAAGATCCTCCAACACACTACTGGATTTTGGTTTAGGAGCAGATTGAGTGTGAGTTTGAGAAGATGCTCCTGATGAATATGAACTTGAGGCTTGATGCACAGGTTTTGTAGAGGCACCAACAAATGCAGAATGAGTGGATGGACGAATGGGACTTCTAACATCAGGCTCAAGGGATTTAAGCCTATTGTAGAGGTCATCAAAGGACATCATGTCCAACCCACCTTTGGTCTTGAGAGCAATACAAACTTGTAACCAAGATGGTGGCAGAGATCTCAAAAATTTAGCATTACAGTCCTCATTATCGGGTCTAGCCTTCAACTGATTAAGTTGACTTAATATTCGATGAAACCTGTCATAACCCTTATGAATTCCCTCTTCTTTAGATATCTGAAATTCTTGGAACTTTTGCTTCAGCATAGACTTCTGTAACCTTTGTGATTCATCATTCCCACCAAATCTTGCTTTTATAGCCATCCAAATGTCCTTGGCATCCTCCATAAAATGGAAGTCACCCATGTGGTCATCTGGAATAGCTTGGAGCAGAATTGTTATGACTTTACTCTCCCTCTGCATAGCCAGAATTTCTTCAGCAGTTTTGGGACCTACAATAGTAACAACTCCATCAGCATCTGTAACATGCTTCTTCAGACTATTTCCCTTTTTGACAACCTCCCACAGATTCCAATCAATGTTTGTGATCCAGTTCTGCATCTTCATGGACCACAGATGATATTCTTCAGCATTCTTCAAGTCTGGAAACTTAGCATTACTGTTGGAGAGGTTGAGTTGCTGAAGAGAAGTGGTGTCAATGTTTTGAGTTGTATCAACATCATCATCAGATCCAGGCATGTTTGTTGATTTGTTTGGATTTTGGGGTGTAAGATTTGTGTTTCTTAGTATGACAGAGACTCTCTCGAGGCTCTGATACCACTTGTTGAAACTATAAAGACTTTGATAGATCTTCTTGAGCACTCTAGAATCGTTAGTAATGTCACTGTAATCAATAACATACTAATAGACAATCTCTATAACTTGTATTTATAAAGCGGAAACAAAACACAAGCTTGATACTAAGAACTCTTGATCCTCTATGGATCTTTTAATTATAATAAGAGTATTCTCTAAAAGTTATTCAATACATAAACCGTGTGTTCCTTTTATACTCAAGGAACCCTAAACCGTTTCTCAAGAAACGTATATTCTAAAGCTTCTAAAAGATATGCATTATCACTTCCTAAATAAACTCATGCATATCCAAACTACATTACATAAAATACGGAAATACTATATCCACATAAACTAATAATGCTGAAACTAGTCTTCAGCAGATACACTGCTTCAGCAGAAACCAACTCTTCAGCAGGATCCTTTCAGCATAAACAGCAGCAGAATTCTTACTTCACAGAATTCCCAACAGGGGAAGGTAGATCACATATTTGATCAAAAGTTCCTTGTGACTCTCTTGGGATTGGGACAAGGTTCTCAACACTAGACTTTATGAATTCGTCTGATTCCTTTTCGGGAGTAGTGTCAAGGTGCTCGTCCCCCATGTTCAGAGAGTGAGTGGGAACTTCAGTTGTGATAACAACAGACTGAGGGAGTTGAGAAGGACTAGCAATTATGGATTCTACAAGTTCCATTTGTTCTACTGCTAGTAATTCAGTCATACTCTTTTCTCCCTGATCATCACTGTCATCAAGATAAGCAGTATTGCAAAATGCGGCACATATTTTAGCTGCATGCTCTTTGACTATTAATTCTTCCATGCTTTCTCCGTTTCTATCATCTCGTTTTTCTACAAATAATTTCATAGATGTCTCACGAGAATCTTGAAACGATATATTAGCTAACTCCTCCTTAAGTTCTTTCAATATCGCAAGAGCCTCTAGACAAGGGTCTTGCTGGATTTGAGGAGTTGCTTGAATTATTTGGAATTGTGGAGGTTGGTCTTGATACGAATAGTCGTAATTGTTACAAGGAAATGGATTCCTTGTTTGTCAATCAGAGCTAAAGTGTGGACCTCCACAGTACTCACAACAATTGAACTGATGTTGCTGTGAGTCATAGGTGCTGGAGTCATAATTGTTATTAGGAAACTGCTCCTAGACAAGTGTGTTTCCTGATTGACAATCAGAACTGTAGTGTGAACCACCACAGTACTCACAACAGTAAAACTGCCGAGTCTCATAGTGTGGAAGCTGATGGAATGAATTAGTCATGTCATGGTAGGAATAGGGATTCTGGTTATAGACAGACCCGTTTCCTGACTCTACCATGCTACAACTGGGACAATTACCACCTTTATGAGGACCTCCACACCATTGACAATCAAGATGGTGAAAATAAGACATAGAAAGAATCAAAGGGTTTTGGAGGGTAAGGAATGGAGAATCAAAGACGTAGGAGGGTAAAGATGAATATTTTTGATAAACATTTTATAAGAAAGAAAATCTTTTTGTGTTTTTGTGTTCGTTGAAAACTGATTTTTAAAATGTTTTCGGGAACCGTTTTGTTTTTATATGATAATAATAAGAAAATATGAACACGGATGGATAAATATACAATGAGCGTATATCCATATTCACTAATCTGCAAAACCGTTTAGAATACGCGCACAACCTCCTCGGGAGCGGCGCCAAATTTTGACTGAGGCAAAAGCAGTCAACCAAAGTCAACCATGGATGTGGTCAATATAGTCAAACTCCTTAGGCTCAATTCTCCGTGGAATATAGTGTTTCCCCGGGTCGTTATGTCCCAACGAGGTGTGATGGTATAAAAACGGTTTTGTGATTGGGTGAATTTGAATGGGAAGTAACCAGACAACGATTTGGATTTGTTTTACACTACTGGAATGATTAGGAATAACCGTATTAACAATTACAAGAAATAGATGTGTATAAACGTAAATCAAATTAAAATCAGACACGATTGCGTGCGGGAAAAAAGGTAATTTTTAAGCAAATATAAACTACAGGGGGTAAAAATGAAACTTTTACAAACTTAATATTAAAAGAAAATTTAATTAAAAAGAAAATTATTTATTTAATTATTTAATTATTTATTATTAATTAAAACTATTTAATTACTTACTATTAATATTTAACTTATACTAAATATAATATTAAATTAAAACTAAGAAAATGAAAATTTATTTTTAAAAATTCTAAAATAACTTAAAAATAATATAAAAACTAAAAATATGTATTTTTGTCTTTTTATGAATTTAATATTAACTAATTACTAATTATATTAATTAAACTAATTAACTAATTTAAATTACTAATAACACTACAAATGACTTTGAAAATTAAGAAATATTTTATAAAACTAATTAACCATCACAGGAATCCTAAAAAATTATAAAAAGTTTATTTTATATGTTTTTAAACTATTTTACTAATTATTAAACTAAATATTAATTAATTACTAATTAAACTAAATAAATTATAAAATTTAAAAGGTGAACAGTAAAAATTCTAGAAAAATTCGTAAAATTATTTTATAACATATAAAAGCTAGGAAAAATATAAAAACTAGGTATTAGTTGATAAAAACTAATTATGCTATTTAATACTTAAATATTAATTAATTATTACTTAAACTATATTTAATTCTAATAAATACTAGATGACAATATAAAAATCTGAAAAAATTACCAAAAATACTTTAACATAAAATAAAATTAATAAAAATATAAAAATGCAAATTACTTAATAAAAAGCTAAAAAGGAAAATTAAAAATATAATTAATATTAAATAGAAACTATCACTTAATTTTAAATTGGACTTTTCTGATTTTGCTTTAGGAAACCTCTTTTATACTTAAAAACAAAGAACTTTTGTAAAAACAACTTTTCTATAACTTAAAAATAAGCAAAATGGACACTAAAATGCTTAACAGTTTGACTTTTGTTGACTTTTGAAGGAAATGAACCTCTGTGGGGCCCACAGAGGTGGATTTTGGTTCAAATGACTTACTTGGACTGTATAAGCTAGAAACAACAAAATGGTACCACTGAATAAGCAAATAAGCCAAAATAAGCACTTTGAAACCTTGATTTTACAAAGAAAATAGGACAGACTACAAGGGCGATTCTAGGTGGGTCCCAGGGGTCTTGAGCTCAAAAAATTGGTACCACTAGAGAGATGGCCAGCTTATGAGTCCAAAGAACCAAGGGGGAGGCTGTGGGTCCCACTGTGGTGGCTTGTGGGACCCACAGAAGTGAGGGAGCTGGTGACTGTGGTGGTGGAGCAGGGAAGTGCAGTCCCCCTGCAGCTCACTTTGGGCAAGTGTGGGGCCCACACAAAAAATTGCAAAAATACAATGATGATGGGAATCAATAGATTAGCTGGTATACTACCACATATGAAAAGCTCAAGTCTTAAATCTAAATACAAAATTCACATTAATTCCTGGAACTTTTTGGAAAATATGAGATCATGAAAATTTGACTTTCTAAGATGAACTTGTGGTTTGACTAATATGAGATTTGGAGGGTCCTAGATTACTCACTAAGTTCTTGTAAGCTACAATTGAACTGATTTAAGCTATAATACCTAAATATACATGATCCTATATGATTATGCTAACTAAAAGCCACACAGTTAAGCAGTTAAGAAGATTTTAAAGCACTTTGACTTTTTAACTAATAACCTATTAATTTCATGACTTAACTAGATGATTAAACTCATACATGTACTGTCTATGCATAAAGCAACCAATAAAACAACCTAGATAGCATAGATAACTCCTGATCCAAACACCCTCTTTGAAACTGTTTTTGAAGATTTTCAAAGACATATGTTGATTTGAACCATTAGACCTCCAAATAAGCTTATACCAACTGATGTTTAACTGTTTTGAGTACAATTGAACCAAACTTAACAATAATTACGAAACTTAACCACAGATGGCAATCATGACAATGAAATAGAGTGAAAAATATGAAACTAAGATTAGGTAAGCACATGAACACACAATAACATTAAATCAATTGAAATATATAAAATAATCTCAGAAACATCAAAGAAGCACAAATAGAAACAGTTTTGAGCATATGAATAGGAAAAAGCAAGGATTTGGGAAGAATGCTCACAAAGGCTTCCAATGGTAGAACAATGAACCAAGAACCAAACCTTAACCTGATGCCTCCCATGAAGCTACTAAACCCAAGACCTTCCATATTTACCCCTGCTCCATGCTTCTTTCATGATCTTGAGTGATTTTTGAATTTCCATCTATTTTCTTTGGATTTTTGAGAATTTATGAGTTAATTACCTAAAAGTCCTCTAAGTGGTATCTAAACTTCAAAAAGCTTATAAGGGAAATGAATTTAGCTTATTTTAACATTGAACAACCACTTTGACTAACATTTAAGTTAAATTAAGATTTTTAAGTAAAAATTGCATAGGCTAAGATTAAACTGGAAACTTAAAATTGGTGATGGAAATATCTTGAAAATACATTAAAATGACTAACTACAACATCTTTTATCTAAAAATTAAATTAGAAATTGAAATTACATTAAAATGAGTACCTAAAACTAAGCTACAGCTAATACTTTCTCCCTTCTGCTTCTTTTCTTCTTACAAGTGATAATTAGGGTTCCAGGGGTCCCACAAAGCATTTCCCAGCAATAATCTCATCCATTGGATGAGATTGGAGTGATCCTAGCCTCTTAATCATTTTGGTGGGAAAAATCTTTATAAGCCAATTGGTACCTGTGGCTATCACTAAGGGGTGGAGGTGATGGGTGAGCAGAGTAGCTTGGGCGGTGGAGCAGGCTTAAGTGGGGGTGGTGAAACAGGTGGTATGGAGGAGGTGGTATTGCAGGGGTGAGTGGTTTGGGAGGGAAGGCTGGTATGGGGGTGGTCAAACCAGGGGTTGACCCGATTTTATATTTAAAAGGGATGTTGGGTTTGTTTTGTTGGGCTGGGGAAATGGTTGGGCCCAAAGGACTGGATCAGGTTTTTGGGTGGGTTATTTGTGGTGTTGGATTAAGTAAATAGGCCCTTTTGGTTTGTATAAAATTATAAGTTAGGGACCAAACTTGTAGATTCTGAAAATTGGAGTACCAAAGTTTTACATCTTCCAAAAATATATCCAAGGGTGATTCCTGCCTTGCTCCAATAATCCAGGGACCACTTTTGTAATTTTCCAAATTTGATTTCCAGGACTTGTTTTGCCAATTTTCAAATTTGAGGGGCCGTTTATGCCAATTTGTGAAAACTTTACTCCAAGGACCATTTGTGATAAATTGTGATTTCCCAAGGACTTGAAATGTAAATTTTCCGTTTAAAAATACCGAGGGACTAAAACTGCCAAAAGTGAAACTTGGGGGGTAAAAGTTGCCATTTTTAGAAAACTTTCATCCAGGGACTAATAATGAACAAGTTTGATTTCCCAAGGACTAAAGTTGACTTTTCTTTCATTTTAAACCTTTAGGGACTAGATTTGTCAATTTGTGAAACTTTAGGGACTGAAAATGACAATTTTGTGAACTTTGCATGTTTTTCACTTGTTTTCAATCTTTCTGTACCTGAATCACATAAAAACACATTCCATTGATATTTGTAACATTTATATGGTCATTTGTGTGCTTTTGGTCGTTTTGTGGGTTTAAATAAGGTAAAATATATGTGTATTTAGACACATATCAGTAACACCAGCTGCTAATTTGGCACCAAAATTGAAAAAAATTCAAACATAGAGGCCGAATGTCTTACATTGATAACTTGATAAGCTGATAAACTGAAACACAATTATTGTTACTACATTTTAGCATAAATTAATAAAAAAAACTTATGAATAATTAACTATCTACATGCCACAATGATCTTGTTTCCTTTGACTTTTCTAAACCTCCCCTTCAATGGATAATGTTACCGAAGATTAAGGGGTATAAAGTGATTAAAGATAAAGCTAACTCAAGTAGAAACATTCAAGAAGCAGCACCAAAAAAACTTCATTTACTGTTACAATATGTAGTTAAGTTAGGTACTTCTGTAAAATCAGTTGCAGTAATCAAAGTTAATTAGTTGACTGTGCTAGTGAAATCTAACTCACGTCATAAGCTGATGTTCATGTGCAAAATAACACTAATTATTCTCCTATGATCTAAATTGGATTTATGTATATATTCTGCTTATACTAAAATGTATCTATTTGAGAACGGGCAAAAGTTGAATACGATTGGAACTTAGTAGCAGGAACCGGGTCTATATTTAAGATTAAAGATAAAGCTAACTCAAGTAGAAACATTCAAGAAGCGTCACCTGTATATTAGAGATATTGTCGCGGTTAAAGAGTGGCAAGAAGAAGCGATTGGCAAAACGAAGTAGCATCTGCATATTTATTAACAGAACATATAAGTTCAGTGAGAAGCAATTCACAAGAGTGTAATTTCAGTATTGCTATTAGAAATGCATTTGACAGACGTATAATTTCAATTTTGTTATTAGTCTAAATATCATCACCTTCAAAAATGGAAAATAACAAAAAACAGACATCAACTGCATCTTTTACTGACACGTCACTTGATTGTGGCTGTGTTTTATTTCAAACACATAAATGGTGTCAGGCCAAATAAATTAGCTAAAAGGGGAGAACATGTCATAGAGGCTGAACGGCTAAAAATGGCCGGATCAAAAAATCATCTTGTAACGTCTTGTAACATTATTTTATGTCTAAGACGATGATCACGTGCCATATCTTATAAACCAGCATGGGGATTCCACTCAATGTCATAAATGAAATTTGTGTTTGCAATGGCAAGGTTTATAGCAAGATTGACAGCTCTTCTACAGATGTTCACTTGCATCCTATCTATTTATAGCATGGGCATTCCACTCAATTTGTTCACTTGCATACATATCAAACTCATTTATGATCACATAAATTACCTTGAACAGGCTTATGGAGCTTATGATCACACTTTGTATTTAGATTAAAAATAATGTTATCAATGATTCTTTAAAAACATTTTATTATCTTTAGTGACGGACATCACATTAACGATAACATACATTTGTTTGAGAACATACATTAACGATAACGATACCGATAGCAGTCAGTTAATAGTATTACTACCTGTTATACTGTTATCATATTAAAATCATTGATACTTGGATTGCTTAAAAAGTTTGAAAACTCAATTTTTTCACTTGCATACATATCAAACTCATTTATGATCACATAAATTACCTTGAACAGGCTTATGGAACTGATGAAAGACAATGCTCTTTCTCAAAATCTGCTCACCTTCATCCATTGTCGTTCCTTTTTCTCAACGCATTGAAAACCTGTATGTGTATAACATGTATATCAATAATTCAATAACACACATTAAGCATATATAGAGTAAAGAGCAAGTGACCATGACATTGTGTTTTTTAAAATCACAAAGAATCTTTACTATTGTTTTGGTAAGTCCACTTAATGTAAATTACTTATCCAATGCTTAAAATAATAAACTTTGGATAACTAGTTTCGGAGTAGTCACATTATCTCAGTTTGATAATATATTTACTATATTAAGGTTAATTTTAATAACCGATGTTATAATTGTCACGACTTCAAATCTCATAAGCATATCCAAACCTCTCTACCCGTCAATCAGAAAGATGTTAGCCATAAAGCCCCTTTTATAGGAAACATTTTTTGACAGCTTCATTTCTGTGAAACTGCGAAAACAATGTGAAACATGCTCGGGACATGGCTAGTTTTTGTTCTCGGGTGTTTTGTATGGCTTTATGATTAAGGTTGATTTCTCCACATTGTTAATAAATCTGAGCAATTAGTCTGCTTGAATATATAAGCAGGTACCAACCTCTTATATTTGAAGTGCTTATTTACAATCAATCTTTACCTCAACTCTCATCTGGTGCTACATCATAATATCCAAGGTGCTAGATTGCAGGCATCTGTCGCTCCTTGTGGTCGAGTCATGCCATCAGCTGGTGGTGCCTTGAAATGTAATTGACCGTACACCTAAAGCCTGGACAATCAGAATAGTTAATGATTCAATGAAACAGATATATAGAATAAGATGATAAAAAAATGGAAAATCAATGTGTCCGATGAATGCCCGATGGACGGGCGAGCTTCATGTGATATCTTGTTTATGATGATTAAGTATCTTGGCTGCCTTTTTTTTATTATTATGTATATGTTTTCGATATCTGAGAATATTGTAAAAAAATAGGATTAAAATAAGCAAGTACTCACATATGGTGCTCTGCTCTTAGGTGGCTCACATAAACTAACCCTTGATCCTATGATTATAGTTTATCTTTCAATCAAACAACCCACAACTTTTATTATTTTAGTCACTTTAATAGACATATATGCAATAACTTGCCCAATAGTGCATGAGGATCAAACATGGCTTCTTGTTTGGCTCTACCCATCTACGGTCATATTTTTTTTTCACTTAAACAAACATAATTTCTATAAAAGCAAAACAATTTGCTTGTCTACTGAAATACAATGTGTTAAGTTATTCACGTCAGTGCTATCTTCAAGTTTATATACATGAAAGAGATATTTATCCAATTGCGGGATTGAGATTGTGTAGTAGAGAACCTGTTAGTATAAAGCTTATTTCTAACTTACTTATTTCTAATGCATATAAGCATGCCATCATCCATGTGAAAGGAATACCCATAACATACATGTATTATTTAATGGTATGACCAGAGGAAGAACGTTCTGAACATTAACTCAGAGTGGATGAATCAATAGTGACTTTATGCAGCAGGAGTATTGACTCGGAGTGGATGAATCAATAGTGACTTTAGCTTCATGACCCGCCCGATAGGCGGCCAAGGTTCAAAATTTTCACATCTGAATATCTATCATGTACATTTAAAAGAGGTTTACACTTAAATTAAAGCTTGAAGATTGTTGTTACGTCCGATTGGTGGGCTTAATCATTTTGGAGTTAATTTAATATTACAAAATTTAAGGAGCTTATGTTGGACTTATAGCCCATGCTTTTAGAAGATCATAATCAGTGTGTCCTGTCCTGATCATGTGTTTTTAAGTGGTCCTTATTCATTATTACATGCATCGTGGCACATGACTGAGCTATTGATCCTGAAATGGCATTATACATATTTCAATAACATTGACTTACATGTGAAGTAACTGATGATTGAGCAGTCAAAGATACGACCGTAAATGTGTTGTGGCACATGCGCGGGGCCCCTTTTTGAACCATTTGTTGCGACTCTGCATTAAGAACATCATAAGATTTATTAAATGACCCCGTGAAAACATATAGTGTAAGGTATATACTAAGACAAATTGTAAATTGGAGTCGGCCTTACAACAACTTGTCTTAGTTAGCTTCATGACAAATTGCATATCAGGCATATTGACTCGGAGTGGATGAATCAATAGTGACTTTATTACCCTTGTTATTATTCATCTTGTTGCTTCTATGGATACCAAACAGAAAAACATGCTTGTTACCTATTAAAATAAACATATCATATGATTCAATATAGCATATCAATACATCAAATAAGAACCAAAATTCTTCTAAAACATCTCATCAAACACCTTTCATGTATAAAGAATTTACCATAGGTTTTATCTGTAAGACATATTTATTTTAACTAAAACTGCAAATATGACTAATGCCACAAGATATTGAATCAACAATTTGTACCTTAGTTCATGGGATGATAGTTCTTCATTATTAGATCATGTCAAGCCATCGATTAAGCATTTTCTGAAATTAGGGTTCTTCATTAACTGATGAGTCGATCTCAACTGGGTGAAATTAGGGTTCGTATATGTGCCATTTAAAACACATACGTGTCATCATATTTAATCTGTAAATTTCGTGCATATTAATTTGTCATCATATTTAATCTGTAAATTTCGTGCATATTAATTTTTTCTGTAAATTTCGTGCATATTAATTTTTAACAAAAAAACATTAAGTGAGGATTCGAACTCATGACCTATGAGATGTTATATGACATGTTTCCCACTAGAGCAACTTAGTTTTTGAAATATATCTTACAAAACCATAAATATGAGATATTACCCGATTCATTGATTATATCACACATAAACGATCCATTATAAAGATATTGTGTATGGATATGCTGGTTTCATATATTGCAGAATAGTTGAACGCATGTTGCTGTAATGAACTTCCCAAAACCACATGTATGTCTCTTTAGAACTCATTATATTTTGCATATTGATTTACATGTTTATAGTGTGAACAATTACAGGTTGTGAACAATCCCAAGCACCTCTTAATTAAGCCCTAAACATTGTGCAGGTTCATAGCTTCTTATTCCTTTAAGCAACATGCTTATAATAAGCAATTTAAAATACTCCTTATTTAAAGTAATCCGTTTTCAAATGTTCAAGTACTGAAAGTAGCCGTGTTGATAAAGTCGTTGATTATTATAGTCAAACATCTAATACACTTTGCTGGAGCAATGATTTACATCATTAACCACTTTTTTCATATAATTTAACACTTGATTATACGACAGTGACTAACTCGACCCAATTAGTATCCAAAAAAAAATCTCTTAAAAAAACCCTAGAGCAATGAAATCAGCTTGGTCACTCGCACTATGCACAAATGGGCTGCACACACCCCCTGGTAATTTCTCTTACAGAAATTCAAGGCATTACTCTCCAGGAGGATGGCACAGTAGTTACAGAAGTGGAAGGCCAAGGTTAGCTGTTGACGTATTCCAGCATTTTTATGATACAACAGAATCTAATGATATAATGGGACATGAGGTATATATCTTATGTTTTGTAGCTTCTTTTCTGTTTGTTAAAAGCGTATTTATATTAGGAATTCCTATTCTCTGATAAACTTTGAACTTGAATTCTATTTTAAATAGACTATCGTTATGGTGGATTGGGCACCCTAGCCTTCTATGGTAATTCCAGGAACTTCTCTGATCAATATAGAGATTTAAGGCTAGACGTCGACAACATGAGCTACGAGGTATGATAAACATAAATTGTACAGCCCTTTTATTTCATTGCTTTCTTTTCTTTACTATGGTTATTGAATGCTTAGCAGTCGCAAGGTTGACCGATTCTCTATTTAATATTACTATTTTATTGGAAAGTAACTAACTAAATTCTTGGATTTCAGTTCAAACCAGATGCCAAGAGCCCGGTAATATGCTTTGTTCTCCTGCCAGTATTCGGGGAAAACATCTTTGGCGTCATCTATTGCTGCTGCTTTGTGTAGGAGGTTTATACGGATATCCCTTGGTTGTCTGAAGGATCAGGCTGATATTAGAGGACACAGTTATTCTTTGGATCAAAACCAGGAGGAAGTTTCCATTTGGACGTACGTGTTGTTTATATAAATTTCAAGCTGATTTTTTTTGTCATTAGATTATTTTTCTCTTGCTTATGGGTGTTGCTCTGAATTTTTTTGGCCAGACGTGAGAGTAATCAGAAACCAACGGACAAAACAACAAATCTTAATTTGTGGCCGACCTGTGCTTTTGGAAGATGATAGTAGCACAGTTCAGTACCGGCAGGAAGTTTTGTATTTTTAAACGTACATTTGGCGAAAAGACGAGTTATTTCTATTATTATTGCTGTTATTAGATTCTCATCCTGCAGGTACATGATCTACTCAAGTGTATCTCTTAGTTATTAATTTGAACTATTATTTATTATATATTTTTCTATATAATCGACCTCTTTTACCAACAGACGGCTGAGAAAGAACCCTGGAGCATCCGTAGACCGAACAGGAAGGACACCAGGTAATTTTAGCATTTGATTAGAAGTCGGGTTTTTAAGCTTTTCTATTGAGTGTAAGAGATCGGTTATCAAGCCCAAAGTTGAAACCTGAACGGCCAGAAGCCACTGAGACAGATGCTGCTCAAAATGGAAACGCATCCGTGTCAGAGGACACCCAACTGAAGAAACCGAAAATGCTGGAGGAAAGTTCATCATGAGTCCTGCAATTGTAAAGTCATGATAAAGAGTTGCATATTCATTTTTCTTTCTCAAATAACCTGAAAAGAGCTCATCTCTTCCACATACCTCTTTTCCTTGATTTTTTTTTACCAAAAGATATATTTTCCACAGTTTAAACATAGGTTCAATTTCTTGCAGGACATTCTGGATCAAGATAGTGAATACATGCTATACATACCTGGTGTGATGACCCCAACAGAAGTATGTATGTAATTACTTATTGATTGTACTAACGTATTGTAAGATTAAGATGGTCGTTATTTCTTGAATCAAGTCATATGGCAATATCATTTGTATCAGTTATTAGGTATCTTTTTTTTTTTTTTTTAAATGTTGTGTAGTGTTAAGTTTGAATTTTCTCATGGGAGTAATCTTTTCATTTTGCAGATGCTGTCATCGTATAATGAACAAACTAACGTGATTCAGGAGAGTGATTATTTGATTTTCAATGTATATCATAATAGTATTACACTAATATTATAAACCATTAAACTACATTTGTAGTTTACTTTAAAGTTTCATACTAGGGCCTCAACCATTAGATAATCATATGAGTCTCCATTATTGGGACTAATATGCTTCTATTCAATATAGCATATTAGTCCCAATAATGGAGACTCATGATAAACAAATCATCCTTTTCTCTTTGAAAAGCTATAATATAATTTGCCTGTATCTTTTTAATAGTTGTGTATGCTTTTGCATGTAATAAATTATGTGGTTGTTTATGGTTTTGACAAAAGTATAGAGGTTAGTGGTTGCTTCTAGGTTAGTGGTCTTGCACTTTGGCGAACGAGTGGCACGTGTTCATCAGCCAATGCTGCTAGATTTGAGGCCGATGTTGTGCGCACGGGTACTAATTATGGATCTACATCGCAACAACAGATGTCACATGAATTCGTATCTCACTATCACGATAACCTCCTCCGAGAAAGTATTCTTGAACCTACAATAGCTATGCAGCAAACACGAGTGTCAAGAGATTAGACGATACCATCGTTCTCAAAGGTTTTCATACTTGCTCGCCTTCTTTGCAGTTTCTATGTCGACCAAACTTTGTGCCAACATTGTTTCAAACTGTTATTTGCAGTCACCGGTCTCCATGGTACAAGACCACCATCTCACAAAAGATCGCATTCATGTTCACTTCAACAACAGGTGTGAAACTGTTGTACATAAATGTGCCTACATGTTCTCGACGTATTAGGATACACACGTTTAATGGCTGAGAATTCTTTATTTAGCCAGTAATGTACATCAGGATGTTCTTGGCAAAAGGAGCTTTCGTGATGCCTCACGAGGTATATGCAAGTACCATTAAATATCTGTCTTTTCTAGATCCATTCTCATGTTGTCTGATGTATCGTTGGCCATTTTATCTGCATGTTGTTACAGGTACACAAGCTTCGGGAGACCTTCATCCGGGAATAGATGAAGGCCTTTCAGCCTCACGACCGGCAGGGCGACGATGTTAGTGACATTCCCTTTGTATTTTTATATCCTAAAAACGACATGGAACTTTTTTTTTTTTTTTTTTTTTTTTGTTTTTTTTTTTTTATCAAATCATTTACATTGATGTCTATGTACAAAAGAACACTACCTTTTAACATTCAGTACAATGCATTCAGACATATGTTATAAAAAGAGTTTTCGATCAGCTTTCCATCACCTCTTATCCCTATAAGTATAACATTGATTACAATTTTTTTTGAATCTGCTATAATTATGGTCTTATCCATCTTATGCAATGAAAAGCAAATGTGATCTCGAATCAATGTTCACCTATTTCCTTACTTGATATCCAATGGAGGTATATCAAATATACAGAGCTGTTCCCCGCGTGTCTCAGCAGAAAAATCTTCGTTCTGTGCCACCTATGTAGCAGGAACAGCGACAACAGATGTTCATGGAGGTTTGTTGTAAGCTTCGTATGACTAACATATGTGTTGGTGTGCAAATACTGTAGTAACTATGCCGTTACTTATAGTTCTTTTTATGACCTTCACAGCAACAACACAACCACAGGACACTGTACCTCCAGTTACAGCGTCCATGCGAGCTGAAACAAGTACACATCGTGCTCCTTGACAATGAGGTTGCGCACGGTCGATGGCAGTACCACGTGTCTCTGCAGGTACATTCATTACACGTATTATTACTGCTTGACTATTCCATTATGAATTTTTCCATCTTCCAACAGCATTTGCTGATAAATTCGCAAATTATTTTATAGGACCACCAGCTAAATACAATAGTTTTGGGTCATGTGACTGTGTATGTTCAAAATGTCTTGCAAAATTCTGGTTTGAAAAAGATTGAGCACCTCCAACCGATACAGTGGTCCATTGTACCATAGATGTTGTCTGGGTGGGAAAGTTGAGTTATCATTGCGCCGGGAATATCCGGCATATATACAACAACTTTTTTCAAACAGTTCGGGAATGGTAAAGCTGCAGAATGACACGAAAGAATTAGATAATTGAGGCTATCGCTAAATGTTTTTGAACTCAACCGGGCTCGATACCAGGTATTGTGACTTTTTACTTTTGGCGGTGAGTATGGATTTACACTTCATCAATCAAGCTTTCTTTGATGTAAGATGTTTTGGCTTACCTTATGCCTTTTTTAGGTTGTGAGAGGAGTGTTCATTTTTTAGGTTGTGAAAACAAGGTACAAAGCAACGAAAGTGAAAGGAGGTAAGGGGTTGGAGGCTGCGAAAGAAACAATGGGCAAGAAGTATGATCAGGCTACTGCCCCGAAAAGGCTTCAATTATTTCTAGAAAGGCCAACTATTTTCTGCTGCAACAAGAGTGTAAGTAGTTTCCGCATCTGTCGGGAACTTTTTGTGTTACCTCATGCTAACTTACTGCTTTCTGTAGGATCAAAACAGGAACATCCACCCTCAAAGCCCCGCAAGCATCAGCCAAGTCACCCATGATGCCGGAAAGAGCATCGTAAGGCCTCTCTCTTCTATTGATTTATATGTGAACATGATATGGAGTTTTGAATATCTTTTTGTTGTGTAATCTTTACTGTAAAGTTGAGAAGTGGCAAAATAGGTAGATTGGGTAAAGGGTCTAACAGGTTATTTTTTGTAATGGGTCAATATGAGTCGGATTGGTCAACTTGAAGCACATCTTCAAAAATATATATAAAAATTCGTGTGTCAAATACCATAAGAAAACCATATAACCTTTGGTAATGGTCAAATGAATTGATAGAATGATTCAGGAGGCTTTATGTGTTCCCTTTTTAGCTATATTTTGTATGTACTCATTTGACCCAAATAGGATTATTCAAGATCCAAATCTAATCATACATAAGGGGAATTGAAATAGCCACCCTCCTTTACCCAAAAAAGGAAGTGTATGCTTACACCTGTTATACTTTATCTGAGCAGTTGTGGTTGACTGTGCTATTGGAAGGGATATTTTCTTTATTGTTTATCTTTTACAAGTATGATTGATAAATCCCATGTATAACGATTGTCACGCAGGTCTGTACAAAATGCTTCCTTGCCATATCACCCTCCTGATCTGAACAGAAATATTACCAAAATATTTGGCAAGCTTATTAATATTTATAGAGGTAAACTTCCTCGAACATTAAGATTTTTTGTTTTGTACGCAGCTTAGGAGTGTATAAATTTATGGATGTACTTTGTCATGCTATCATTTTCCTTAGCTTTGGGTGAGGATTGGCGGCCCTTAAGTTATTACAAGGCAATTCCAGTTATTGAAAGGTTACCATTTAAAATTGAGAATGTGGATCAAGTCAAAGACTTGTCTGCTATTGGGAAGTTGATGCAGGATCATGTAAGTGAAAGATATCTACAAGCTTTATTAGACATTGCATTTTCTATGACTTACAAACTTCAATATGCATAGTAAATGTATAAGCATTGGTGTCTATTCATGTATTTAATGTCGTATATTTTTTCATTAAAATAGATTGATAGAGTGTGTCAGCTTATGAGGCTTCACAAGCTTTTTTTTTTTTTTTTTTTTTTTTTTTTTTTGCTTTGGATAGGCTAATGTAGGAATAAATAGATGGTGTGACAAGAAAGCTGAAGGTTCCTTAAGTATTGCCATGTTGCATAGTCGTTGATGATAGAAATGCAGTATCACTAACAACAACCTTAGACAGCTTAGAGAAGGTAAAAACCATTTCCTTTAATATTTGACTTTAAAAAGTAACTCAGCAACTGTTGTATAGGGCAGTCTTGACCCATTTACTTAAACCTGAGGCTGAATGAAAGACAAATTAGATCCTTACTTAAATTCACCTGTCAACGTCCTCAGGAGAAAGAGAAGGACATCCTAAAGGTGGGAAAATCTCATCTATTTCAGTATACATCTTTTATGAAAAATCTGTGGTTTGGATGTTCTTCTTGCACATATTTTATGGTTTGAATGTTGCGAACAGCTCACATGGGTGTTTTTAGTGGGCTTTTTAGGCCTTCCACGCCAGTCTACTTATGATTAGGCTAATTTACGCTGTGCTCTATTACAAATGGCTCAAATAGGGTTGTAGTTTTTCAAGACTTGGATTAATATTTTAATAATGTTGCACTTGCAAATATAAGTAACCACAACTCTTACAAAATGGATTTATTTGTTGTTTGTTAGTCAGCCCAGCGCGGTTAAGTGTTCAACCCATCTTCCTATCTGGTTTGGTTAAAAGGCTAGGAATTTGATAATATGGACAGATGTTCTTTATACGTCTCTTGAAAGTTTGTTTATATGACTGGTTTGTCCACTTAGTTTGCTAATATTCATTTTACATGTCTGATGCTTCTGCAGACAGTGCAATCCAACAATTACGATAATGACCCGTATGCAAAGGAGTATGGGATAAAAATTAGTCCGAGGCTAGCCTCTGTTAAAGCTAGGATATTGCCTCCTCCTTGAGTAAATAGCCATCACTTTTGAATTTTCTTTATTGACTTATGTTAATATATTTCGTGACTATTCATCTATTCTTTTGTAGCTCAAGTACCATGACACAGGTCGTGAAAAGGACTGTTTGCCTTAAGTGGATCAATGGAACATGATGAACAAGGTAGCTGTGTATATATTTTGTGTCATAACAGTATCTGACATATGGTTTTTCTCTCTATGCACGTGTGTGTGGTGTGCATTAAACCTCTTAAATCAAGTGGACACTAATTTTATATGATTTGTAATTCAATTTCTCTTAGTTAGGAGACATGGAGTCCTGGGAAATTCTTCGCATCCCTGATAAACCACCCTTTCCTCTTCACCAACAACCCACCAGTAACTACTTTGACCTGTGTTTATGACTGTTTGTGTTTATATATTCGCAATTAAATATTATTTTGTGCTGAACTTGATTACATTGTGCAGTCAGTGTTTATGCCCCTGTAATTGATCCTAAGCATATATTAGTTAATTTTTCTTGACTTCTGTTATTGATGCTTAACCCGTTTTTGCGATTGATTGAAACTGTTTGTTGTTTAGGAAGTTAAATGAGATTTTGCCGCTAGAAAGTCTACACTGCCAAGCGGATGCGGGTAATTTATTTATTATGAATTAAGTATAAAGTGTTATAAACATTCATTATATAATTCATGTGTTTTTATGAATATGATTCATAAATATTGATATATATTACAGCAACAGTCGAACATGAAAACAACAACATTGTAATGGATATATTACTACTACATAATTTAACAGAAAATATTTTACGACCTCGACAGGCAATTGAGGAAAATAAGATGAAGGCGGGCCCTTTCTAGCTCATTATGCAAGGCATTGTGGAAAAGTAAAGAAAGACATGCAATTGAGTCATCCATTGAATCCGTTGCTAATGAGTTGGAGATTGAGAAAAAATTAAGATGACGATCCGAAAGCTTGAATAAAAAACTTGGGCAAACAGATAATGGAAACAAAGGGTTCTTTCGCAAAAGTGTTGAAACAAAGGGCACGGGAGATTATGGAACAAGTTTGTGATAACTTGAAGCATTTCTTGGAAATAAAGTAACGGGTAAGAAAAATGGTCGTAAAGAAGATCTATACGAAACCAAGTAACTTTAGAATATGGCATGATTTAGTCTAACCATGATTTGTGTATAATGTAAAAAATAAATACATGGTGTGATTTTAATCTTGCTTATCAATATTTGATTTAAGGAAACACAAGGAACTTTATAAGTCATGCGTGTCTCTTTACTAATACATAAGTTATAACTATAAAAGATCACTGATATCCGTATATGACTAAATCAAAATGTAAATTACAGGTCATGATCATCCTTAAATATTAATTAATATTGGCAAATACCATAAAAATAAAATAAAACCCGTAAATGTCCAATACTAAATAATAAAAAATACAAAAATAATACAATATTTAACATAAACAATAACAGTAAAAGATCACTATATATATATATATATATATATATATATATATATATATATATACACACACACACATAATTAGATTCAAATTAAAAATATTAAAATAAAATTAAAATGTAAAATTACAAGTCATGCCCGCCCATCAGGCCATTCCATTGTCCCTTTACTACCCTGTTTAACATGTATTTGAATTGTATGCCACGTATACAATACGAAGACTTAAACTGAATATTGCAACAACTTATCTTTCAAATACAACAATTGGTTTTAGAACAACAAAGTACTAAAAAATACATACAATTTAGAAAATGTCTATATACAAGTAAAGATTGTCTATAAACAAAATACAACACTATAGTAAATTAATTAACAAGTATTTGAATTGTATACCACGTTTAAAAAACAAAGAATTAAACTAAATATTGTGATAACTTATATTTAAAATGCAAGAATTGGTTTCAGCACCGCAAAATACAAAATAATACATACAATTTAGAAAATATCTTCCTCGAATGTTAATTACTGTTAGCTGATATCATAAAAAAAATAAAACATATATATATCCCATACTAAACAATAATAAAATAATAATAAACATATTTAAGATAAACAATAACAATAAAAGAACACTATATATATTCATAAATAAATTAAAATTAAAAATATGATAATCAAAATAAAATGTAAAATTACAAGTCATGCCCGCACATTGGGCGGGCTTTGAGACTAGTATATATATATATATATATATATATATATATATATATATATATATATATATATATATATATATATATATATATATATATATATATATATATATATATATATATATATATATATATATATATATATAAGCCCACCCCTTCATGTTCATATATAAGCCACAAATTTTAGGCTTAGCTTATTATAATTAATAAGGTAAAATGACCAAAAAGTATATGAACATTAAATGGTGTTGTTGTTAAATCAGATTATAAGAGTTTATATATATATATATATATATATATATATATATATATATATATATATATATATATATATATATATATATATATATATATATATATATATTGTCATATAAGCCCACCCCTTCATGTTCATATATAAGCCACAAAATTTAGGCTTAGCTTATTATAATTAATAAGGTAAAATGACCAAAAGTATATGAACATTAAATGGTGGTGTTGTTAAATCAGATTATAAAAGTTTTTTTTTTATATAAAATTGTTATATAAGTCCACCCCTTCATATATAAGCCACAAAATTTGGGCTTATCAAAAGCCTCTTATATAAGCTCATAAGCCCACTTATATTAGCTTAGCTAAACACTTTAGGCTTATTTATCATATATAAGCTAATAAGCTCATAAGCTGATAATATAGGCTTAGCCAAACACCCCCATGGCCCCATATATTATGCAAAAATGGCTAATTAATTACACCAGTCACATTAAAAATATTCCACCAATAATAGTAACAAACTTGTTTCATAGCATAATAAAGGCCAACATATGTTTTTTAGATTAGTTTGATACTTTATACTTTGTAGGGCTGCACTGAACAGGAAACTTTGTTCATTACTCGGCTCTTAGCTGCTTTTCAAAAATTCCAAGCTACAAACGTGAAAGAAAGAAACGAAAAACACACCAGGGGGCTATACCACCTGTATTATAATATCAGCCAAATAGACAATAACATATTAGGAGCAACCAAACAACAGCAATTTGCACTGCTTGACTTTGTACTGGTTTTTACCACATATATCATTAACAAATTACACATGATTTTCTTGCAGAAATATATACTTGTTTCATATTTGACTCAGCAACAATTAACTTACAAAGGCGTTTCATATAATTTGAGAAATATATAGTACTTGTTTCATACTTTATTACACACAAATAACATTACAAAACTTCTACAGTTATCATGGTAAAATAAAAGTGAAGCATTTGAGTCTAACAATAACATATATTCTGGGATTAAAATATTCCATAAAAACTGAATAGGACTCCCATCCAGAAATAGTGTTTTGGAAAGAACTTATTTGCCAAACAAAAGTGATTGAGACTCCTAAATCACAAACAAAGAAACTAATTTGTCTAAAAGTGATTGGGACTCTCCCCAACACAGAAACCAAATTGTCCAAAAGTATTATTTAGAAAGGAAACTTGTCCAAAAAAACCATTCAACGGAAACTGATAAACATCAATATATTGCCACTACCCATACTCAGCACTTGTTCCAACTCTTCATGTAACACCCCCAATTCAATGATGCAGCGGAATTCAAACTGGGTGTTACTCGACGGCACAACAGTCATAATAATAGAAAACGATCTATAATTGAGTCGTTTTAAAGGATTTATCATTCAAATTATATAAATATCAGAGAATACAACATGAGGTCCCAGATGGTTTCATGTTTACAAATTACATTAAACGAGTTTTTGAATGATAATAAATTTTATAGCCATCTTGAATATCCGTGCCCTTCCGTGCCATCCTTGATCACCATGGACCTGAAATACATGCTTAAGAGGTCAACACAAAGGTTGAGTGATATTCATAGAGTTTGTTTAATGGTTGAACACAATATGTTGGTAGTATGAGTTAATTAGACTCATACTCATGGTTGGAAAACAAAACAGGTAGGCTACGTTATTATACGCCCATAAAATGTATTATACACTAAGCTTATGACACCAAAACGTTAACGGGTACCAATATCAATCGGCGGAGTTATCCCGGTAGGTACTTTGCTAACATACCTAAATCTCAAATATAGTGCATTTGTTTGAACTTAGTCAATACAAATGGGATTCATCAATCCCAATAGGCCTATTCACAATATTCGCGCTCACTATTACTAGTGATTAAATGGTTCATAATAAGGGATATTGGTTTTAGCAAGGATAGTACTTAGTGATAATAAAATAATCAGGCAAGCATACAATTGAAAAGCTTTGTGTTCGGTTTAAAATAGCATGTATTCCCCCCAAGGGTTTGTAAAACAATTAAGTAATGAAAAGTGGGGCTATGAACTCACCTTGAGTTGGATAATGTATAATGAGAATGATGGATATGCCGTGAGAACTTCTACGAGCAACCTAAAATAATTGTTGCAACTTAGGTTTGGAATAATGTCTAAGAATACGAAGAATTGCCTATATATGTCTTGCATTTAGTCCATTATGTAGTACTTAGTATAGTGTAAGTCTTTGAAAAGAAATGGTTCATGAAATATGTATAGTTTATATATCGTTTACTACCGTTCGGGCCGACATAATTCAGAAGTCATGTAGTAAACGTTCGAGGAGCCAGGACACTTTAATTCATAAATCCACAACTCATCTCGACGGCTTACTTAATGAACTCCTCACATGAGGCTCCCTACTATTGTAGTATTTGATAAAGTATATATATATAAGTTTTGATCCGAAAAGTTACATGTCCAATATTTGAATAAACTTAGGAAAGTTTATTTTTACATGAAGATTGTTATTAGGATGAGTTTCTTAATCTTGTATGACAATTACTTGTAAAATCTCATGGTTCTTTTAATGGAGTAGATCCAAATTGTATGTTTTAAGTTATCGCCTAGGTAAGTTTATATGGTCATTTAGTTATGGCCTTGTCATGACCTTTGGTCATTGTTCCATGGTCTTGAGACTCAACCTTGGCTTTAGCCATGATTGTGGTCTTGAATTTAGGTCATTAGACCTCTTGGTCTTATTAAACCATAACTATTATATAGTAACTTTGGTATATAAAATTGCTGTTAAGAAACTGAAGAAAATCTCATTCGTTATTGGTTTTCTGGATACGTGCACCTGAGTTTTTGAAGAAAACGTGATTCCGGACAACTTTCGTGCTTTAACTTTTTCATGAAACAGACCAGAAGGGCCTCTTGTTGCGTGTTTAAGGTTCTGTCACAGAAGGTTTTTAGGCAGTTTTGCCGTAAAGTTTTGGTAACTTCAAATGGTCATAACTTTTGACTCGTATACTCGTTTTAGGTAGTTCAAATTGCTATGTTTTCCTTGTTAAGTCCTATACTACAATATGTAATTGTCCAATATCATTTATATACTGTTTTGATCAGAGTTTTTCATAAAAATCACTAGTTTGCTTGTTTACTTATCATAAGTTAACATATATATATCATAGTTTGTTTTACCCATTTTTATACATCATGAACTTAATAACAAGACAATATATAGTATGAAGGAAATACAAATGGCATGAAAATGATATTTAAGCAAGGAAGTGTATTAGAGTTTGCTTACAACTTTAGCTTTCTACAAGAAAGGTAAGTAACATGTAAGGTAAGGACATTGATTGATTACTTCTCTTCACTTCATGCAATCTTTCTACCCTTGTATTCTTGAAAGAGAGATGATGAAAGTTGAGGTGACTTGAGTAGATTCAAAGTCAAGAGAAATCACCAAAGTTTCTAGAGTTTGGAAATAGTTTGATGAATCAAAACCAAACTAGAGTTTAAGTGTTGATATTGTCCTTGATTCTTGAATAAAACTTGAAGTGAACTAGCCAAAAGGGTATGGTGTTTGTGTGTGTGTTGTGGGACGGCAAGAAAGGAGGGGGAGGGGGTTTTATATGAGCTTGAGGAGGTGCTAGGAAGTAACTAGGAAGGTGTCTTAAGGAGGTGCAAGACTTAGGATATTTTTAGGAAGCTTGATGGCCAAGTTTAACACTTCTTTTAATCCTAGAGCTAGCTGTTTGAGATCAAGACACACAAGGGTGACTCCCCCACCCCCTAGAGGCGGTTCAAGATGGATAAGGGGGAGTGAGTTGGCTTGTGATGATATTATCCTAGTTATATTAATAGTTTTGACTCTGTAAATTGCTAACCGTAAGTGATTAAGCCTCAAAACGTAAAACCGGGTATCGTAAAAATGTGGAACTTGAAAGTATTGTTAAACATGTCAATATACTTCATAATAAAATATAAAATGAGTGGTAGGTTCCATTGGGGTGCTAAAACCCTGCTAAAACTGGAAATACGGGTCTAAAACGCGTAATACGTAAAATGTACGAATATTGTGTAAAATTGAGAAAAGTAAAATGTTACTTTTCTAATGTGATAATAATGATTTAAAATGACTTATAATGTCTAGACTGGGCTCAGTCTAGTGTCGGTTGTTATTTAATGTCTTTTAGACATAAAACCGTAAGCCTAAAAATCAAGGAATGATTTTTGGTCAAAGGAGGAGGGAAAAATATGTTGACTTATTCCAAAAATGTGAAAACTCAAATTATCTTAGAAATGCGGTGCAGGTATAGGCTAAGGTTACAGCTAAGTAAAAGCGCTTAAAAATGAAAATTTCTGTTTCTCACGGCCGAGGTTTATTTGGTCACATTTTTCTCAGTCATGATTAATTCTCAAATAAATCATGAGTGTATCAAACATTTTTCTGATGCGGGGAAAATTAACGCGGTCGAGTTTCGTTGTGCGTAGGATTTTTGAATGACGTTTTACCCTAAAACGTATAGTTCCTTAATAACTTTCGCGAAAATGATCTGATGAGTGTCAAACTTTTATTTTGTCATGGAAATGATTTATCACACGAGAATATGAAATAAAAATCAAATTTCGGAAAATGAATAGTAAAAAGTGAGTAGTAAAAATGAATAGTGAAATTTTCGGGAATAGTAATTAACCTGAAAATGCGAATTGTTACACTTCATGGGGTCTTTCTCGATCTTCACTTGCACAACTTGCTTCTTACCAGTGGACGACTCACTGCCTGCTTCGTTATCAGCGGGCCTCCTGTTTTTGTTGTCCTTTGTGTCAGGACTCCCTGATGTACTTATTGCAGAAGGGAATGTCGTTTCACCCCCTTTTCATTATCTGATCTGCACATGGCGAGCGAATTAAGCGATGAAATTAGACAATACATTAATCCATGATATACAAAAACAAATAAAACATTACTTACAGATACATCAGTAACTGTAGCCATCCGTTGACCCCCACTCTTGGTGTTATAAAGTTGTAACAATCTCAACAACCAATGGATCTAGTGGTCGTTAATTCATACATGCATATAAAGTATCGTGTTACTGTTTAGTATATGGTTTGGCAATTTATGGTGTGCAAAATGAAAAGTTTTCATCCATCTACCACTTTGTACATAATGAGAGGAAATGTAAGAGGTGTTGTTACACCCTTGTTCGAGCTTTTTGAACATTCCTGACCCTGTTGAAACAAACAATATGATAAAAGAAGTTAAAAATCTGGTTCTTTCTTGAAACTTCGTATTTGTGTAATGAAAATGCACTTGCCATTGAAAATTCGATTATATAATACAAACAACCATGTTTCTGTTACATTATAAACCTATCCAAACACTATTTATATTGTTTAAATCAACATAAAATCAGCAAAACAAACATAAAAACTATTAAAAAAACATATAAAAGCTAGAAAAAATAGCATATAAACCTGCAATAGCGCTCCAAATAGCCATGTTTCCTTGTTAAATCACTTGGAACATCTTATATTATCCGATCAGTGCATTCTGTCCTAACGTTGAGCAGATGTCAAGAATCAAGGTAGCTCCCACCACCATGGCTCTTAATAGCTCAGAAACCTGCACAATTTGGTAATAAAATGTGCAAACGAAAACAAAAGGCATAAAAGTGTGACAAATTTTTTTGGGCATCAAAACTCAAATCTAATATCAACTTCTAATGTTACGTGTCCCAAATCGCTTATAATAAAGCAAACTATTACGTTGTTTATTAAACATGAAACCTGTAACAACAAGCTGAAGTACAACCATCACATTTCTTTTATCTTCTGCCAACTTACCATTACTTAATATGATCTGCTCATTGAAGAGCTGCTCGACACTGTGTCTAGACTCCTGACTGAATAGCCACCATTGATCAAAAGCACCCTGGCCTTGTATGCGTTAGTGACATCTAAACAGTAGGGCCAAGTGTCAAACTCATCATTTAGCCTTATGTGTGATAAAAGGCTGAAAACCATAGACATTTAAATGGGACGAAATAGACATGGAAATTCTTAGCCAAGTAATGGAAACGCACAATGGGGCCTCAAATAATCAAATTATGTAGGAAAAATATTATTTCGTGAGATGAAAATCAAGAGATTAATGGATTAATTTGATTAGCTTTTGTTGAGCTGAATCGTTATTAAGCTTGCAAATAGCACATGCAGGTGCCTAAAATTAAACACAGCTGAAATATCACTCTACCAGTAAATCACCTCTTTCATAGTTGTGCCCATAGGAAAAGAGAGGCATAAATTACCTCTAGGTACATTGTAATCAAGCATCTGTAACGAAATAAGCAAACATTTTGTAATGTTTAGAGCAATGTACGAATGTAGAAGTAAGCAAACATGGAAAGTGATTTTTTTTAACTTCAAAGTTTTATCTTTCACATACTTTGCATGATAAAAGTTATTTGGGACCAATACAGCTAAATCTTAAGATATAAATCAAGTACCATCTTTTGATGTTATTTATTTGTGGCTCAAATTCTACGACTTCCTTTGCTAATAGAAGCATCCCCTGTAAAGAAAAAGAAGTATTAAATTATAACATTTTTAATAATGACATTGTTTCATACTAAGCTAATGTAAGTGGAGTTGTTTTTAGTGTATACATAAATGGTTTGAAGTGCCGTCTTCTTGACATAAACAACAAAAACACCACTTAATATTTCAGATATTGCTTGAAACCTCAAGGTCACTGAAATCTAATACTGGTACAATAGAAAATTCAGTTCGATGTGGGAATTGTCTTGTGCAACTCTTTTGGCTATCAACTTCCCAAAAAGAGTTAAGAATTCCACAATGCGACAAAAGAATAATAAATCAATGTAACATACCTAGCATGATGTTAACACTTTTTTGAACATTCGTATTGCCATCCATCCTGCAATTATAACACAAGTAAGTGGTCATATCCCATAACTGAACTTGGTTAAAATAGGGAGAATGAAATATGATATTTGATAAAATGTGTATGTCTCTCTATTTTTATTTTTTTTATGGCAATCTCTTTTGGTTGCGTTTAGGTGTGCGTAAATTTCAAACTTACATACCTGTGCAAACCAACTAATTAAACACATTCAACATAGGAATCATCAAGTACAACATCATTTCTTGGTTATAAGCAATCATAATGTGCTTCATTTTTTTCCCTACAAATGACATTTACATAGATACTACAATTTATCAAATAGTTGGCGTGCATAGAAAACACACATAGAACATAAACCCAGGTTTTATTTTATAAAAAATCATACAAAAACATGGGTTTTGCTAAAAATCACATTTTTAACAAAACCCAAATTTTATTTTTTTTAATTTTATATTTTTAGGTTTTGTTTTATTGTTAGAGGTTGAAATGTAGTGAAAGGAGGAAAGTATTGGGGTGATTCTGTATTGGAGGAGTGCGTTAGATGTTTAAGATTGGAAGGCTAAGTAGTAGTCGTAACGAAAACCGATTTTATAACTTTAGGACTGATCTTGTATATGATGTGCGTTAGTGGTTTAAGATTGGAAGCATAAGTAGTAGTCTGTAATGAAAACTTTGCATATTAGTTTAAGGTTTGAAAATTATTGTTAGAGGTCGAAATGTGGCGAAAGGGGGGAATATTGGGATTGTTTATGTATGCGATGTGTGTTAGTGGTTTAAAGGGGTGTTTGTTTAATCTGATTTCGATTTTAAATTCACATGCTCGAATGTTTTGGTTTGTTTTGCGATTTTGGGTTTATATAAATGTATTATGTAAGTATTAAAATAAGCTGGAAAATTTGAACTTATGAAATATAAACCGGAATTAGATAATCTCGTTAGCCCACAATTAAGCTTAAACAAACACCCTTTAAGATTAGAAGCATAAGTAATTAAATTTTGAAAATGAAGTTTTTTATAGTTAGAGCTCGATATGTGGTGAAATGAACAAAGTTTTGAACTGATTTTGTATATGATGAGCGTTAGCGGTTTAAGTTTGGATGGAAAACCGATTTGATGACTTAATATTTTCAAGTTTGAATGAGTGCGTACAAGATATTTTTGAATATGAAGTTGTTTGTTTTAGAAACTGATATGGATGTGTTTAGATGTTAGCTCAGGGTTATATCTCGCTGTATAAGAAGATATTAGGTAATGATATGTGTCTTAGTTAATGAGCGAAATCGAGTGATTTTGTATGCAATGACACGAGAAATATTTATACATTGAAGGATACGTTTTTGAGAATGTCTTTTATAAGATAATAATGCTTAAGATCTTAAAACTTAATTAGATACCTAACAAATGCATATGGTCTATAGAATTTCGTTTAAACTTGTGTTCTTTATTATGGGACTGGGTCGTTACATCTCTTATGTGTAGCAACTCATAATAAAGAAATAAACTTTTAAGCGAAGTCGAACTCTTTTCGCATATCTGATGGTAAGCTATTGTTACCACTTTCTCGTCATGTATTGATAGCAAATTGTTCTTGTTTTTTTCAGGGTGTAACATCCTTCAAGCAGTTGGATTCGTTCAATCTACATCCTCTCTATGGCGGTACGTTAAACACTCAAACTTCATAACCCACTGAGTTCTAGTTAATTATTTGCCCCTTGCATCTTTTTACATTTTCCTAATTTAACTTTTGGTGTGTCTCAGGTTGAAAGGCTTTTCAAAGATGAAGCTACCGAAGAGAAGGGTGAACGCGCTAGAATGGTGAGTCTTCTTATCTTCTTACGTCATATGTTTGGCTAGGAGTTTATGCTTAGCTCTAATAAATTTGTATTACGTGCTATTTTCGTTTCAGGCATCCTTTGTTGGAGCTATGGCAATAGCTGACTTGGTGAAGACGACCTTAGGGCCCAAGGGAATGGTTAGTGTGTTGTACATATGTTTCCGTTCCCCAGAGAGACGATTAGCTTCTTATACGCATACTAATTGTTCTTACTATTCAAATTTTGCAGGATAAAATATTGCAGTCGACAGGTAGAGGACACAGTGTCACAGTGACGAATGATGGTGCTACTATCTTAAAGTCTCTTCATATCGATAACCCTGCTGCTAAAGTCCTTATTGGTATCCTTATATTAGTCCTTTTTGTCTTTTGCATGCTATTAAAACTGTCACGTCTTTATTGAGGCTAATGTTAAATTTCTTAATTTTATGATTAGACATCTCGAAAGTTCAAGACGATGAGGTGGGTGATGGGACTACCTCTGTGGTAGTTTTGGCTGGGGAACTTTTAAGGGAGGCCGAGAAGTTGGTAGCCACAAAAATTCATCCAATGACAATTATTTCAGGTCTGTTTTGATGTGTGTTAATAATTTAATATACGTTTAACTTTTCACGTGAATGTATGTAATCCTTATCTTCTTTCAATTTTCAGGTTACCGAATGGCTGCTGACTGTGCTCGTAGTGCATTGTTGGAAAGGGTCAAGGATAACAAGGAAGATGCAGATTCGTATTGCTTACATCAAATATACTTTCATAAACTTACATTTTGGTGTAGCTTCTCACTTGTACTTTGTTACATATCATGACACTTGATATTTAGTTATCTGCCTAATTAGTAGCACCTATGAAATCGAGTTTTGTTACTGCATATTAATGAGAGTGTACCCTGCATGTTAATGTCACGTTTAATGGTTTTATACAGAGAAATTCAGATCAGACTTGATGAAGATTGCAATGACCACATTGAGCTCTAAAATTCTCTCCCAGGACAAGGAACATTTTGCAACCTTGGCTGTTGATGCTGTGATGAGGCTAAAGGTGAGTAGTCATTGCGCACTAATAGACTAAACTCGCATTGTGTACCATAACTTTCCTTCTTATTATTCTGCAAATAATAAGTCTGATTAGTCGATATGATTTATGCTATTTGCTGGTATATTAAACTATTTAAAAATAAGATAAAAGGTCATACGTAAATCATTTCAGAAATGGAGCAAAAAGTATTAAGTTCCTTTATCTGTATATCTGGTGATGCATATCCGTCTGTTATATCTCAAATTTTAGTCTTACATATGCCGGTAGACTGTTTGTACTCATATTGTTGCGCAATATCCCTTTCTAACGTATCTTTGTCTTGATGTGTCAGGGAAGCACAAACTTGGAGTCAATCCAGATCATCAAGAAAGCTGGAGGGTCACTAAAGGATTCTTTCTTGGATGAAGGGTGAGTTAGATAACCTTTTTTTCTTTTCATTTTCTAGTACCTTCATATTCGGTAAATGTTACTTCTTTCATATGGAAGTTCGAAAATGCAATTTCATCACATTAGATACTTTTTGGATGTTAGTACATCTTCTAGGGTATAATTTATGCTATATTGCTTGTGCAGATTTATTCTAGACAAAAAGATTGGTCTCGGACAACCAAAAAGGATTGAAAATGCCAACATTTTGATTGCAAACACAGCTATGGATACCGACAAAGTTAAAATCTACGGAGCACGCGTTCGTGTTGACTCAATGGCAAAGGTTGCTCAAATTGAAGGAGCTGAAAAGGATAAAATGAGAGAGAAGGTGCAAAAGATCATTGGTCACGGTATTAACTGCTTCGTGAACAGACAGTTGATCTACAATTTCCCAGAGGAGTTGTTTGCAGATGCCGGAATCCTTGCAATAGAGCATGCTGATTTTGACGGAATTGAGCGTCTGGCCTTAGTTACTGGTGGTGAAATTGCATCGACTTTTGACAATCCTGAGTCTGTTAAACTTGGACACTGCAAACTTATTGAAGAAATTATGATCGGTGAGGACAAGTTGATCCATTTTTCGGGCGTTGAAATGGGTCAGGCCTGTACTATCGTTTTGAGAGGTGCAAGGTATGACATATGCTTCTTATATACAGTATTTACGTTATCAGTTCCGAAATCAAAATTCCGAAGTACCATCTTTTTATTGATGACAATCAGACATATATAGTGATACTTCTTGTTTTCTTTTTGCAGTTTCCATGTTCTTGATGAAGCAGAAAGATCGCTGCATGATGCTTTATGTGTGCTATCTCAGACCATTAATGACAGCAGGGTTCTACTTGGTGGTGGATGGCCAGAGATGATAATGGCTAAGGCAGTTGACGAGTTGGCCCGCAAAACTCCCGGCAAAAAGTCCCATGCTATCGATGCTTTCTCACGGGCTCTACTTGCTATCCCAACAACCATTGCTGACAATGCTGGTTTGGACAGTGCTGAGTTGATTGCTCAACTTCGAGCTGAGCACCATAAAGAGAACAGCAATGCAGGGATTGATGTGATTACTGGCTCTGTAAGTGAAACAAATTCATAACAAAGACTGATTAACTGGTCGCATCGTAGCAAGACAAGTTCAAAGTTTTGATGTTTTGTTTTGCGTTATTTGTTAAACAGGTTGGAGATATGTCTGAGCTTGGAATATCCGAGGCATTCAAGGTGAAGCAGGCGGTATTGCTTTCTGCAACTGAAGCTGCAAAAATGATCCTAAGAGTCGATGAGATCATCACTTGTGCCCCAAGAAGGAGAGAAGACAGGATGTGAAGTCATTAATAGTAATGGTGTGTGTTATCGTGAGATTTTGTTTAGACATATTTGTTTATGTGCACGTTATGTTAAATTGTTTTGGCACTATGTTGAAGCTAGAATATCATAGTAGTGTTTGCGCGTTGGTTTTCTCATTGTACTCCTTAAGTGGATTCTTTTAAGCACCTACTTAATGGAACTTTTTGGTTTAGTTTTGGTTAATTTTTATCATACGCGCTTCACCGTATCACTACTAACAGTCAAATAACATTACGCATTTCTCAGTTACCTTAAAAACATAAACACAACAATTCCCACCTTTCATTTTCTTTAGGAAAACATACATGTGACATACACATACTATGGTCATATAAAACTATGTTTATACTTTATACTAAATCTTAATTCCTAAAACTATGTAAATATGCATAAATGTGTGAACCTGAGTTGAGGTTGCAGTCTTCAAGACTTAATTTTGATCTACCCATGATGCTAAAGCTTTGATTTTTATCTAAGTTTTAGTGTCAATGATGAAATTTGAGAATTTCCAGTACAAGACACTGGCCGGTTTTCCTTGGCCCCTCTTTCAATAAAGAATGTAAACTTGCATCCAAAACTGTGGAAGTTACAAGCAATGTTTTGAAACCCGGGTTTGGGATTGACCCGGCCGAGTTACCGGGTCACCGGGTCAACCCGGGTCAACCCGGTTAGACCCGGTTTTACGCACATTTCCAAAAATCGATTTTACGCACAAATATGAGTGAATAAACACCATAAGAAAGTCATATCAAACAAAAATAGCACCTTAATAATGACAAATAAATAAAAAAGTGTCAAAATTTAAATTTAAAAAAAAAAATATATATATATATAGAGAAAATCCAAACCCGGGTCAAACCGGGTCACTCAAAACCCGGCGGGTCACACCGGTTGACCCGGTTTTAGAAACCCGGGTCAAAACAACCCGTTTTTTGACCGGGTTCCGGTCCGACCGGTTCGACCGGCCGGGTCGACCCGGGTTTCAAAACGTTGGTTACAAGGGGATCATGTGTGTATCCAACAGTATGCCAAAAAGTGTGTAATTGTAAATAACAGAAACCACATTTGAAGTGAATGAGAAGACAATGGCCAAATGATCCTGAACCGAGTCCGAGGATAGGAATTTGTAGACGCTTATGTGACGAGAGTATGACTGTATGTTGCATCTATGACTCTATGTATCCATTCTTGCTTAGTTATTGTTTCGTTTGAAATTTATAATGAAGTAAGATGTAGCAGTTGTGTTTACTCTCGTCACATAAGCATCTACAAAGTGTTTGCAATATCTACATGATAAGAAATTCTAAATGTGTAGGGCCTACTGGTTCTGAAAGTGTTTGTTTGGCAATATGTTCTAAAAAGTGCTTATGTGATATGTGAAGCTAGTGAGTGCAATATAATCCATATGTGAAGCTAGTGAGTGCAATATCTACGTGATTGTTGGGTCAGTGTTGCGAGGAGGCTGCTCGAGAAAACAGATTAACTGATGTAGATGGTCATGTGTCGAAACACACTGCTGGATCCATTACCATTCCTCAACATAAGTTCAAAATGGTAAAGATACTATCAATATATTTATAGGTTTTGCTTGGTTTTGCCGTTGTTCTTTTGTGACCAATTAGCCATTGTGTTATGCTGTCTAAATGAGTGAACCATGTAGTCAGCTGTTAAAACAATGCTTCTGCTCTGTCTTAATGTTGATCTTGAATTACTTGCTTGAAAGTGAGCTCAAATTTCTATCCCTTCGACTAAACTGTGTTCTTGGAATTGACTTCCTATCGAAGACGATGTATCTTGAAGACCGGACAGTTCATCTATAGTTGTGACAAGATGTTCTTACTAGCGGGTCACCGCTCGTTTATTTTAGGGAGGACTAGTGAGTGAAGTTGCAATTATGAAGAACACATTACATAGTCTGCAACATTATAAATATGGATTTGACATGCATTTACTTGGTACAAATATACCTGTCTAATTTCAGATAATTTATAGGCCGGCATAGTTAGTTTGGTGCAAGTGTAGTTACAACTCACAAATGAGAGCACAAGTGGAAAGAGAGATGCACGTGAAGATACAGAGTTACTGGCCGCTGCTATTACGATCCAGGTTTGTACTTAACACATACGTACTTACGTATGTTGGATAAAGATACAGAGTTACTGGCCGCTGGAACTAACCTTTCTGGATTATAACAGGTAACTTCTTCTTACTTACTATAAAGTCCACATGTCATGCATAGTGCATATATGAAGGACATTACTGTGAACCAATAATCTCGCTTCATTGCTTCTTAAAAACTCGAAGGACCGAAGATGTTAGTTAGAAACTTTGTAACCGAAAGTTAGTTACAGAAGTTAGTTATTGAAAAGTTAGTTATTAGTTATACCGGTTGGAACTATAACCGAAAGGACACAATGGTTGGGTCATGTCGATTCAAACCTTATATATACATATGTATTACATTCGTTACAATGGTTGAATGACAATTTAGATTTACTTATTCATTATACTTTGCAACTTATTATATCGATCCAAAGATAGTGGGACAACAATTGGCATCAGAGCAAGGATTATACATCAACATCATCACAACGATTTCTGCAATAACGAAATCAATACAAATCAGTGAGAAGCCAAAAGAAAAACGCAGGAGAAGTGGAAGAACAATTCGTTATTCCCTTTGAGCGAGAAGAGATACAACTTGTTTTCTTTTAAATCTTCGAAGGAAACACGTTTTGAATAAGGAAACGCGTAGAAAAGATAGTGCACGATCTGTTTTACGTAGAAGTTGCAAAACGCATAGCATCAAGCGTATTGGTGTCGAGGAAGATATTGGAGACTTTGTGTATTAAGAAAAAGGAACTAGTTCGAGGCAAAGAAACACAAAGCAAAGGGCGTTGTTGGTTGAGAAAAGCGTATACGTAGTATTAATTGATCATTTGGATAGAAGAGTGTGGAATTTGTGTCGACATTAACACAAAAGAACAACAACAACGACAGGCGCAAGAAACTGTATAACCATAGTTTGGTTGTTTCGTTGCAGCAAGGATCAAACGACGAGACAGATTTGATTCATATTTACCAAGGCGTGGTAACAAGTAGATGTGTGTAAGATACGTGGAGATTTCAAGAAACGAGATCAAGTTGAACACACAAGAAGAAGGAAATAACAACGTGTAGAGTGGTATTATTTTTGTTTGTGTCGAATTTCTGTAACAATATTCGACAACAACAACAACAAAAAAAAGGGACTCGTTAATAAAAAAAAACAACAACATCAACAATTCGACAAGAAGGAGAACAAAAGAACTTTGGTGTTTATTTACTGGTTCGAATCAGAAGCAAAAATCAGAAGTAAGGCAAAAAATTCGAGAGGTTGCTTGGAAAGATTTGAAGTCGATCTGGAAAGAAATAACGAGGCAGAAAATAAACGAAAGGAGACAAGGGAATACATCTCATATTCAAATACGATAACGAGGTCACAAGTTCTAATTTTCTGGATTTCAATTCATTAGAATAGTATAGATTTTTAGTTTATACTATTAGGAATCCCGAGAACTACTATTGATCCCGTAATTACTAGGAATTCCCGAAAACTATATATATTCCCATATTAGAGGAGATACCATATTAGAAAATTCCCGTGAATATTAGAAAGTGAAGATCATAAATACTTTCAAGATGGGCGATGATACAAACGCAACAACTACATTAAAACCCTTAACACCTATAGCACAATACCAATGTCCTAAGTTGAAAAACACAAATTACACGGTATGGGCTATACAAATAAAGGTTATATTAGAAGCACATGGTTTGTGGGAGACAATAGAACCTACGGAGAATACAGAATTAGATGTTAAGAAAGATAAGGCAACAATAGCCTTGTTATATCAAGCGTTGACAGAGGATGTAATTTTACAAGTGGCAAGTTGTAAAACAGCGAGGGAATTATGGGATTCATTAAGAAGGAGACACGTTGGCGAAGAGAAAGTGCAACAAGCACGATTACAATCTTTAATGATAGGATTTAATGCCCTTCAGATGAAGGATGATGAGACGGTGGATGCATTTGCAGATAAGTTAAATGGTTATGTCACGAAGGCAACAGAACTAGGGAAAACAATAGATGAATCACTCATAGTTAGAAAATTATTAGATTCCACACCAGATAGATTCATTCAGATAGTAGCATCCATAGAACAAACTAGTGATCTAGACAACATTACCCTAGATGAGATCACAGGAAAACTCAAAGCATTTGAGGAAAGGATAAAACTCCGGAAGGGAGATCAAGTTGAAAGCCAGGATAATTTATTATTCACACACGGTGAACACTCAAGTAGAGGAAAACATTTTAATAAGCATGGAGGTAGATCAAACTATGCACGAAGAAACTGGCAAAATAACAAACACAGAAATAACTCACAAGAGGGAAAACCCAATTATAAGGAAAACCCTAATAAGAACACGAATAGAAAGGATGTGAGTAAGTTAAGATGTTACAGATGTAACAAACTTGGACACTTTATGAGAAAGTGTAGAGTAAAATTGACAGATAAGGAACAATCAAACCTTATCTTAGAAGATGAAGAACCATCACTATTAATGACTATGCACGAAACCAAACACGAGGAAGTTTTGTTGAATGAAGGCCAAATTCAACCAGGAAAATATGCTTCAAAGGACGAAAGCATATGGTATTTAGATAACGGTGCAAGTAATCATATGACGGGAACCAAGAGTCATTTTAGAGATATGGATGAAAACATAACAGGACGAGTAAGTTTTGGAGATGGATCATATGTACAGATAAAGGGAAAAGGCTCTATATTGTTAGGTTGCAAAAACCAAGAACAAAAGGTCGTATCGGATGTATATTATATACCAAACCTTAAGAGCAACATACTAAGTCTAGGACAACTTACAGAAATAGGTTGTAAAGTTATAATGGAGGGAAATAGATTGACTTTGTATGATAAGAGCAGGAAGTTATTGATGAAAGTTGAAAGATCCAAGAACAGACTTTACAGTATTAGATTACGGATAGACACACCTATATGTCTCTTAGCAAATATAGATAACCAAGCATGGTTATGGCATGCTAGATTAGGTCATCTAAACTTTGAAGATATCAACAAGATGACTAGAAAAGGTCTAGTAGAAGGAATACCTAGAATAAATCATGCCGGACAGATTTGTGATGCATGTTTATTAGGAAAACACAGTAGAACACCATTTCCAAACCAAGCTAAATTCAGATCAAAGAACCCGTTGGACTTAATATATGGAGATCTCTGTGGTCCTATTAGTCCAGCAACACACTCAGGCAAGAAACTCATATTCTTGTTAGTAGACGATTGTACACGTTTCATGTGGGTTTATTTTCTACAATCAAAGGATCAGGCATTTAGTATATTCAAGGAATTTAAGCAGAAAATAGAAATGGAGTTAAGAATGAAAGTGAGAATGCTAAGAACAGATAGAGGAGGCGAATTTACATCAAATGAATTCACCAAGTATTGTAAAGATAATGGAATAGCAAGACAGTTGACAGCACCATATTCACCACAACAGAATGGAGTAGTGGAGAGAAGAAATAGAACAGTGTTATCAACTACGAGAAGTATGATGAAAGCCATGAAGTTACCCTTAACTTTTTGGGCGGAAGCAGTGAAACATGCTATTTACATACTAAATAGGGTACCTACAAGAGCACTGATAGATAAAACTCCATATGAGGCACTCTACAATAGAAAACCAAATTTAGAGAACCTAAGGATATTTGGATGCACAGCTTATGCAAAAGTAACAATTCCTCATTTAAAGAAGCTGGATGATAGAAGCATACCAATGATTTATTTAGGAGTAGAGGAAGGATCAAAAGCATGTAGGTTATATGATCCAATAAGGAAAAAGAAACATGTTAGTAGGGATGTAAAGTTTATGGAAACAAAGCCGTGGAATTGGGAGAAGAATGAAGAGGATACAAGTACACAAGACACATTTTGGACTAGTTTTGTGGTAGACGAAGCTGACAATACAACTCCTATAACTGTCAATATAGAAAATGATGATGATATGTATCCAACACCGGATCCGTTACCAGATCCAACATCAGAACCAAACTCACCAATTACACCACCAACATTCCATTATGACCCTAACTCAGCAGAAGAAGAGGCTACTATAAGTTCATTAGAAACATCAGATGAAAGATATGATCATACACCAGTACGAGGATTGAAAGGTTTAGCAGAAATTTACGAAACTGCAAGAGTAGTGGAAACACCTAGTTTATTTTTCACAGAAGAAGAACCTCGTAACTATAAGGAAGCATCAGTAGATAAGAAATGGATTGAGGCTATGGAAATTGAAATAGATTCAATAAATAAGAATAAGACATGGATTCTTACTACATTGCCAGAAAATCACAAGGCAATTGGACTCAAATGGGTTTTTAAAACCAAGAGGGATGCACAAGGAAAGATCATTAGATACAAGGCACGGTTAGTAGCAAAAGGATATGTACAAGAACAAGGAATAGACTTTGATGAAGTATTTGCCCCAGTTGCTAGGATAGAAACAGTACGGTTAATATTAGCGTTAGCAGCATATCATGGTTGGCAAGTTCATCACTTGGATGTAAAATCAGCATTTTTACATGGAGATTTGAAAGAAGAAGTCTATGTTACACAACCTGAAGGATTTGTACAACCAGAAAACTCAGGAAAAGTGTACAAGCTTATTAAAGCTTTATATGGCTTAAGACAAGCACCAAGAGCTTGGAATGTGAAGCTTGATCAAACATTAAAGTCATTAGAATTCAAGAAGTGTAATCTCGAACAAGCAGTATATACAAAGAGGAACAAGAATTCTACAATTATAGTCGGAGTTTATGTAGATGATTTGATAATCACTGGCACTCCAAAGAAGGAAGTAGAATTATTCAAATCCCAGATGGAAGAAAAGTTTGAAATGAGCGACTTAGGATTGTTAGCTTATTACCTTGGGATAGAAGTTACACAGACAGGAGGAGAGATTACAATCAAGCAAACAGGTTATATTAACAAGATCTTGAAGGAAACGAATATGGATGATAGTAATGATACGAAGATACCAATGGACCCCGGTACTAAGTTGGTCAAGGCGGAAGATGGTAACTCAGTTGACGCAACTTATTACAGAAGCTTAATTGGAAGTCTCAGGTACTTACTACATACAAGACCAGATCTTAGTTATTCAGTCGGACTACCCAAAGGAACATCATCTAAAGGCAGTAAAGCAAGTAATCCGATATATCAAAGGAACAAAGGAGCATGGCATAATTTATAAGAAAGAAGGCGGATGCAAGATTACAGGTTACAGCGACAGTAGTTATGGAATCAACACTGATCAAGGAAAAGGAACTACTGGCATAGTATTTTATTTTGGAGAGTCACCCATTACTTGGAGTACTCAGAAACAACCGACAGTGGCGCTATCATCATGTGAATCAGAATTTATGGCAGCTACTGCAGCAGCATGTCAAGCCTTATGGTTAAAAAGATTACTTAGTGAATTAACTGGAAATGAAGAAAAGAAGATTACGTTGAAGGTAGATAACGTTTCAGCAATTGCACTAGTCAAGAACCCAGTTTTTCATGGAAGAAGTAAACACATCGACATTCGATATCATTTCATTCGAGAATGCGTGGAGAATGGACACATCAACATAGAACATGTCAGCGGAGAACTACAAAGAGCAGATATACTAACAAAGGCTCTACCAAGATTGAAGTTCATGACAATGCGACAAATGCTCGGAGTTCAAGATTTAACAAGAAGCAACGATCAAGATTAAGGAGGAGAATGTGAACCAATAATCTCGCTTCATTGCTTCTTAAAAACTCGAAGGACCGAAGATGTTAGTTAGAAACTTTGTAACCGAAAGTTAGTTACAGAAGTTAGTTATTGAAAAGTTAGTTATTAGTTATACCGGTTGGAACTATAACCGAAAGGACACAATGGTTGGGTCATGTCGATTCAAACCTTATATATACATATGTATTACATTCGTTACAATGGTTGAATGACAATTTAGATTTACTTATTCATTATACTTTGCAACTTATTATATCGATCCAAAGATAGTGGGACAACAATTACCATATTTGACACTCACTTAGTCATTCTTCTTGGAGGTGGTGTGGGTATGTGGGCAATGCATATTGTAATTTATTCTTAGTTACCCTGAATCTATTGCCAATGTACCAGCATGAAAAGTATGCGTACTTGGGACTGTTGCCATAGAAATGATAAAATTCGAATACGTACATAGTGTGTTGTTGACAACGAAGAAGGAAAACCAAGATATATCCGGTAAACCTAACACAGCCCCCCCCCCCCCCCCCCCATATTAACTTGTACCAAAACGTAACCATATAGACCTTTGTTACCAAAATGATCCATGTTGACCCGTTTCAGTAATACCTGCTTTGACCTGTACTTAAAGTACCCATTTTACCTGTTAACTCGTCCATTTCACTGACGCACTTTAATTACGAGTCATTAATAAATTTCTTTTGTGTAGGATAAAAGGGTTATTTGGATAAATCTAAGTGCAGCCGGCTCAAAGCCCCTTTTGATTTACAAAACGCAGTTGTTATTTGGAAATATATGGTTGGATCAAAATAGAAGTTTTTGTTTGGCTACAATCATCTATACTTATATTCCTGGCTCCTTGACAACGAGTTATATATATGCGGTATAATGGTGTGAAAAAATGTTGAATTTGATCAACTTTATGGAGTTTTTACGGGACTGAATATAACGTAGGCACAAACTCTGGAAAAGATGAGAGCACGAGTGGAAAGAGACATGCAAGTGCAGTTAGACAAGTGGAACATCAAGTGCAGGAACACATACAATAACAGGTATTTGAGGCGAGTGCTCGTGAAAAAGCTCGAGATAGGATTGCATAAAGTGAGGTTTAAGCTGTGAAATTATTGTATCTTTCCAACGCAAATGTGACTCTTTACCGACTGCAACTTTCTGACAAAAGTTTTACCGACAACTTTCTGACATAAATTATACCGACTTCCGACGGAAACATTACCAACAAATTTCCGATGCATGTTCTTTGTCGGAGTTTCCAAGTGAATTTCGACGGATAGTAACCACCGACCATGGATTTCCCGACAGACTATTTTTGTTACAAACTGTCAGAAACTGCTTATATCAACGGATTTCCGACAGAAAGACCATGGATTTCCCGACAGACTATTTTTGTTACAAACTGTCAGAAACTACTTATACCGACGGATTCCGATAGAAAGACCATGGATTTCCCGACTGACAATTTTTGTTACAAACTGTCACAAACACTTACACCAACGGATTTCCGACAGAAAATTCCGTCGGTAAAGACCTGCTATGTAGTATTGACATTATCTTTGTGTTTATGAGTTTGGGTGTTTGACAAAACTAGGTTCCAGTTAATATATCACTCAATTAATTAAGTTAATATTTTGACCATATCTTTAAGTTGCCATACATCTTTTTACGGTTTGGTTCTTGGTTCCACTTTTTCCATATTTTTTGTTATAATATACGGTTCGGTTACGTTCTTGCTTCCACTTTTTCCATATTTTTGGTTCTCGGTTCTTTCGGTTCCGGTTCCGGTTCGGTAACCGATACCATGGACACCCCTATGTAACCACCAAGAGGCAAGAGTTAGTTAAGCTAAGCAAATGGTGTTTCCACACACAGTTTGTGTCACTGTATGTTATACCACTGCATCTTTTGTGACGTTTTTGGTTTTATAGTGAAACTTCAGTATAGAACATTATCTTTGTGTTTGTGAGTTTGTGTGTTGACAAAACTAATCAAATAGTTGTTACTTTTAAAGACAGTAAGGCATAAATCAAGAACGAAAGAGATTAAACATATTACGATTTATTTTAGGCATTATATAAGCCGGAATTTGCAAAGTACAGTCTAGCTAGTAGGGAACCCATGCTACCTCATTTTCGACAAGGAAATGACAGGCTGCATATGTTCCAGGTTTTACATTAAGAACCTGAAATGCTACGGGTGCGTTTAGTTGAGGGAAAACACCATTGTTTTCCATAAAATGTTTTGTGGAAAACAAGGAAAACAGAGATCGCGTTCAAGTTAGTGTTTTCCAATAAAATTCTCTACAAAACACAAAATTCCTATTTCCAACTTTAATACACAAAACTACAAAACACTTTTTTTTTTATTTTCCCCTATTTTCCATTAAAATACCCCAAAATCCGTTCTCGTCAGTTGTTTTACGTTTTCGATTGATTTTTTACGTTTTCGTCCATTTTTTTACGTTTTCGTCAGAATTTTTACGTTTTCGTCTGATTCTTTACGTTTTCGTCAGATTTTTTACGTTTTCGTCCGTTTTTTAACGTTTTCGTCAGATTTTTTATGTTTTCGTCAGTTTTTTTACGTGTTCGTCAGATTTTTTACGTTTTTGTCTGTTTTTTTACGTTTTCGTCAGATTTTTACGTTTTCGTCAGTTTTTAACGTATTCGTCAGTTTTTAACATTTCCGTCCGATTTTTTTCGTTTTCGTCCGTTTTGTTACGTTTTCATCCGTTTCTTACGTCTTCATCCGTTTTTTACGTTTTCGTCAGGTTTTTTACGTTTTCGTCCGTTTTTTTACGTTTTCGTCTGTTTTTTTACGTTTTCGTCAGATTTTTTACGTTTTCGTTAGATTTTTTACGTTTTCGTCCGATTCTTTACGTTTTCGTCTGATTTTTTACGTTTTCGTCAGTTTTTTGACGTTTTCGTCAGATTTTTTACGTTTTCGTCTGATTCTTTAAGTTTTCGTCTGATTTTTTACGTTTTCGTCAGATTTTTTACGTTTTCGTCCGATTCTTTACGTTTTCATCCTATTTTTTACGTTTTCGTCCGATTCTTTACATTTTCGTCTGATTTTTTACGTTTTTGTCAGATTTTTTACGTTTTTGTCAGATTTTTTACGTTTTCGTCTGATTCTTTACGTTTTCGTCTGATTCTCTACGTTTTCGTCCGATTTTTTACGCTTTCGTCCGATTTTTTATGTTTTCGCCAGATTTTTTACGTTTTCATCCGATTTTTCACGTTTTCGTCTGATTTTTTTACATTTTCGTCAATTTTTTTATGTTTTTCTCAGATTTTTTACTTTTTCGTCCGTATTTTTATGTTTACGTTAGATTTTTTTAAGTTTTCGTCCGATATTTTTCGTTTTCATCAGTTTTTTTATGTTTCGTCAGATTTTTTCAGTTTTCCTTCGATTCTTTACGTTTTCGTCTATTTTTTTTACGTTTTCGTCAGATTTTTTAAGTTTTCGTTCGCTTTTTTACGTTTACTTCCGTTTTTGTTGACGTTTTCGTCAGATTTTTTATGTTTTCGTCCGTTTTTTTACGTTTTCGTAAGATTTTTTACGTTTTCGTAAGATTTTTTACGTTTTCGTCCAGTTTTTTACGTTTTTGTCCTTTTTTTTACGTTTTCGTCAGATTTTTTACTTTTCGCCAGACTTTTTACGTTTTAAAAAAAGAGATGGAAACATCCAAAATCAAACAAAAAAGTAAAAAGATGGACAAGAACGTAAGAAAATGGACGAAAACGTATAAAAACGTATAAAACATAAAAAATCAGAAAAAAACGTAAAGAGTCTATCGAAAACGTGAAAAAACGGACGAAAACGTAAAAAAAAAGACGAAAACTTAAAAAATAGGACGAAAACGTAAAAAAAATGATGAAAACGAAAAGAAACGGACGAAAACATAAAAAATCGGATGAAAACATAAAAAAACTGACGAAAACGTTAAGAAACTGACGAAAACGTAAAAAAACGGACGAAAACGTAAAAAATCGGACGAAAACATAAAAAATCTGACGAAAACGTAAAAAAAACGGATGAAAATGAAAAAAATCGGATGAAAACTTAAAAAAACTGACGAAAACGTAAAGAAACTGACGAAAACGTAAAAAAACGAACGAAAACGTAAAAAATCGGACGAAAACATAAAAAATATGACGAAAACATAAAAAAACAGATGAAAATGAAAAAAATCGGATGAAAACTTAAAAAACCTGACAAGAAAGTTAAAAAACGGGAGAAAACGTAAAAAGCAAACGAAAACCCAAAAAATCGGACGAAAATGTAAAAAAAACAGACGAAAACGTAAAAAAGCTGACGAAAATGTAAAAAAAGGGATGAAAACGTAAAAAATCTGACGAAAACGTAAAAATACAAACAAAAACGAAAAATATCGGAAGAAAACGTTATTTGACATTATATTTTAATTTTTTAATTTCTGTATTTTTCTCGTATTAGAAATTTTTAGTTATTTTATAATTTAGTTGGTTAGTTTGTAATATTGTTTTTGTGTTTTGATGATGTTTTTATAATATTACTAAGGTGAATAGTGAATTGAAATATAAAACAACGATACTTAAACATGTTTTCTAGTTTTGGAAAATGGAAAACAGAAACACATGTTTCTCAGACTAAACGCGTTTTCTAAATTTTCCATTGTTTTGTGGAAATCAAACTCCCTTCCCTTTTTCTACAAAATAAGAAATAGGAAATGAAAGAAAATTTTTTTCAACTAAACGCCACCTACATGTTTCGGGTTCCATGAGGAAGTATCTGCATGGCAAACCGATATTGCCTTGGCTTTTACGTTGTTGTTATCCACAACCAAAGAAACCATATACGCGTTAATCTTGGATGCTTTATGGCAATAATGGACAGCGTAGCCATAGTATTCTCGGTGGCAATTAAACAACAGCATCATCTGCATTCACTTTCCTTACACCTTAGACTTTGTACCCTTGTAATGCTGCTGCGTTCTCAGTACCATCCACTTGTGTTGAGACTGCCTTAACTCTTTTCCCTAGCTTTGAAGAAGCGAAATCCGCCATTGACTCCAATGAGTTCGCACAATAGTGATCTTCTTCTTTGTTGGAAGCCTTCTCGCACTTGTTGCATGTTTTCTTGTATCTTGATGAATAAAAAGGTTAGATACTTGGACTATTTATAGGCACAAGAATGCCCTATGTCCTTGAAAATTTTACAATCCATATACATACACTAACTCTTTGTTAGGAAAATGGATTTGCAAGAAACTATTTAATATATGTGTACATATGTATATGGTTAATAGGTTTGCATTCTCCTTGAAGAGAACTTCACAACGAGCAAAAGTATGTTAAAAAAAAGAGTTAATATGAATGAAATATTGTGTCTTAAAATAGGTCACTTGAAACACAAAATTTTGAAAAAATGTTGTATCCCACATCGCCTAGTAAAGGAAGTGCAGAGGTGTTTATATAGAAGTCTTGATATCAAATACGTATCAAATTTCTTTGTTTAGTTTTACTCCAAAACCTACATGAGCGTGTAGGGAGGCAGAAAATCGGATTTCTGGTCAAAAATTGGTTTCAAGTTTGTGAACTCCGCCGGACACGAATAAATGGGTTCCAATCTTGTAAAGTCCAGCGAACACGAATGTAGCGGCATTGAAAATTCGCCTCCGCGCGAATCTTTTTGTGAACAAGAAAATCGCATATTTGGAACATATTTGAAATCGATTTTATATGGCTGCGATTCTGTATTGGTCACCAAGATAGGGTTACACTATAAATATACCCTATGGTCATTTGGTTTTACACAACTAAAAACGTGACTCCAAGTTAAACGAATTCCAGCCATTCCACGATCAGAAACACACTATGTTTCTATGATTTTTCAGGCAGTCACGTATGGCTATACATCAGCTTTGGCCGTTGTACCCTGGGAAACAGACGACAAATCTGTTTTAAGGGAATCGTGTTAAACACGAGCCTCATGCCATGACGTTTTATTGCTTTCTTTAATTATAGTTATTTAGAGACTGTCTTTTGCTTCTACCTCATTATGTCTGTTTAATTTTCTGTTCTTAAATTATTGTAAATTATTATTATTGTAATCGATTTTATCAATAAAAGTGTAACATTTTCCCTACAATCTTAAAACTGATTATGTGTAAGAGAATTAAAACACTTTTTTAAAACCGGATTAATTTAATTAAAAGATTTTATAAACAAAATTTTTTTTGTCAAAACCAAGATTATGTCCGGTAGTACATCAGCTTTGGCCATTGTACGTCGGGAAACAGACGACGAATCTATTTTAAGGTAATCGTGTCAAACACGAGCCTTGTGCATTGACGTTTTATTGATTTCTTTAATTATCGTTATTTAGAGTATGTCTTCTACTTCTACCTCATTTTGTCTGTTTAATTTTCTTTTTTTTTAATTACTGTTAATTATTATTATTATTGTTATTATAGTAATCTGATTTTATTTATGAATGTATAACAATTCTCCTACACTATTTACTCCATGTATATGTGTGAATCACAATTGTAATGTGATCAAAGTTTACTTTTAGTAACCTATCATTGTTTTTAAAGTAGTGCTACATCCACAAAGGATTTACAAAAAAAAATCCACAAAAGAGATGTGTCATGTATTGATTGGTGTGTTTAAATATGTTTTCCCTTTATTTTCTTTGCTCAACTAATCAACACATGACATATCTCTTTTGCGTTTTTTTTTTTTTTTTTTTTTTTTTTTGGATGTAGCACTACTCTTGTTTTTATGTGAATTCACAATTTCAATGTGACCAAGGTTTACTTTCACCAACCATCATTTTTTATTTTGTGTGAAATAAAATTATAATGTGACCAAAGCTTACTTCCCCATAGTTCCGCTAACCATTGTTTTTGGTTTTTTGTGTCATTTTTCATGTGATCAAGTCTTCAAGGTGGAAAAATTTTAACACATGAAATTAAAGCTGTCAAGATCGAGATCGTTTTATGTATCATTTTTATTTTTGTAATAATCAAATCATATTTTTGAATCGAGATCGTAAGATCCTACTTAAATGTTCATGCAACATCCAAAATTTATAAAATAAATAAATAAAGTTAGAATTACTTATTAATTAAAGAATGTGACTAGAAAAGTAAGAACTCGAATTCAAGGGCTAAATGTGTAACTTAATAATATTTCTTAGTCATAAGTATGGATGTAAATTCTCGGCATGATACAATAAACGACACGAACCTGACACGAAGTTAAACATGTTTGGGTAAAAAAACAGGTCAACCCGTCTAACCCGTTTAATAAACGGGTTGTTTTATGTTGGATTTGGATTAAATGTAATTTGTTATATACATAATATGGGTGAATTACGATTATACTTCAGATATCATTGAAATTAACGTTAGAAAATTGTCGTACAGTTATTTGTATGTTATTTTTGTCATATTTAAATCCCGATATTATTTTTGCATTTAAACTAGTTAAATCAATAAACCACTAATCTTATTCACTGCTTGACCTATTTAATTAAACGGGTCACAAACGAGTTACACGTATTATGCAGTTATGTGTTAGGGTTGAGTTTCTTTACACGATTAATATATGAGTCGTGTTTGGGTAGAGATTATACTAATCCGCGAACACAAGAACTCGAATAGGTTAACATGAACACAACTCGATTGTCACCCCTAAACCTAAGTGTTAAATGAAATTAGTTACATAATTTAAGGGGTTGTTTTGTAAATTAATAAGAGAAAATGGAAATAAAAACAGTAGATACGTGTCTAAGGAGAAGAAGGTGAAGGGCACCTGTGTTGACAAGGTTGAAACAATTGAAAACGTGTAGCAAGTTGACGTTATAAACTTTGTTCAAGATTTAGTCCTTTTTGTATTTAAGATTTAAGAAGCAGCAAGTGTAAGAAACAAATTCTGTTAAAAAAAAGTGTAAGAAACAAATGCCTAAAATCTATTTCCGAAATAGCCGGGTACTTGAGCATTGTGGCGTTGTTATCATGCAATTAAAATGCTAAGTTAAAAAAAATACTTATATTGATAACGAAAACCTAAATGTTAAAGAAATCAGTTGAGGTAATTTTATTATATATATATATATATATATATATATATATATATATATATATATATATATATATATATATATATAGAGTGAGGATCATGTGCGGATAACTTTTTTTAGTGCGGACGTACAGATTAATCTGGGCCGCCCATCCAGATCTGATCTTCACTTTTTGTAAAAAAGTCAAAATCCAATGCAACTTTCAATTAATCAATTGACCATTGAAACGATTTTTTTCAGATTTTTCTGAGCACTTTTTTGTTTGATGATTATGAGTGCTACCGTGATATTAAGGATATTGTGAGTGCTACCGTGATATTAACGATAGTTTACTTAAAAAGTTACTTTGATATTAGTAAAAAAAAATTAATATCACTGTTTTTTTATTACGATATTAAAAAAAAGTTACGGTGATATTAAAAAAAATTAACTTTGATATTAAGAAAGCATGATAGTTACGGTGATATTAACAATTTTTATTAAGAAAAAGTTTTTATGATATTAAAAAGGTTATTGTAATATTAAATTTTTTATTAAAAAAAAAGTTTATGTGATATCAAAATCTGATTTTGACTTTTTTACAAAATTCAAGATCTGATCTTGACTTTGTCAAGATCAGATCTTGACTTTTGTAAAAAAGTCAAAATCATACGCTAATATCACAATACCTTTAACGATGAAAATGATTTTTTTTTGAAATTTTTTTCAGCGATTTATAATTATTTGTTGTTCTCTTTATTTTTTAAATTTTTTCAGATTTTTTTGAATTTTTTTCAATAAAACAAGCTAGTGTGATATAAATATATTTTACTTGACACCCTATCTTTTTATATGTATCAAATTATTATTATTTTTCTTTTTGCTATTATAGGCACCCAACTTGTATTTTGCGTCAATTGTGTGTATTATGTGAATTTTTTGCCTTTCAATTTATTAACACTCTTATTACCCGGAGGGGCAAAAAAAGTCATAAAATACAAACAAGTGATGCAAAATGCAAATTTGGTAAATAGAATAGTAAAAAAGCAATTCGATACATATAAAAAGATAGAGTAACAAGTAAGATACATTTATATGCCATTATCCCTAATATAATTAGCACCTTACACATTTGCATCCTTTGCTTTGAAAAATCATCCGATTTTTTATGAAACACATTTTTTAGGTTTTTCAGTAAGTTCTATCGAAAAATTCTAAAATGTGTATAGGTTGGTTCACGATACACTCTTACGATTTAATAACATTTTACGAACATAGTAATTTCGTATGTATTTTGAAACTCTATTGATATAATAATATCATTCTGGACGACTTTTATTGGCTAGCCGAACGGGTGGCAACTCCGATTCCCGGTTGAAGCCGTCGGTAGGGTCGGGTCCGGTTGACAGATTCGCAGGTGCAGTAATATCTATATCTTTTCAATCCCAAATTAAACAAATGCTTAATAAGTTGAAGTTGTGAGACTTAAAAGTTTAGCATGTTAGAAGGCAAGTGTTTCATCCACGGTTAAAAATGTTTATTTTTAAGTGTATACATTATCATGTCGTCATTGTTTAGCTGATAAAATTCAACTGATTTAACTACCTAATTTGGACATTTGCCATAATAGAAATACTCCGTAGTACGTAGTACAGCGAGCTTTTCATTAAACAACGAGAATTATAACAACATGACTCTTGAGTACGTCTTGACCCATATCAAACTGATGATATGTTCCATTATTGTAGATACATGACACACCATATATTTGGAGGCATGAATTATTTATTACCACAGACACACTCATGCATGCATAACAGACTCCCTAACCCACACAAAAGTTTTGAAAACAAGTGCCGCAACATGTGCCTAGGACGCAAGGTAGGCCTGTACGAATACATTGAGTGGTTTTACATGTTCCAGCAAAATAACCATCACAGTAATAGGGATCACAGCAAGGATCAAGAGCCCCGCACGGCTGGCCAAGATCAACGCAATAATTCTCGGCCGGGGATGATTTCCGAGAAAATTTCAATACCTTCCCATCTTCCAAAATCATTATTGCCATTTGAACCGGATTTGCCTGCACAAAGGGACGGTAGAAGAGGATATTATTCAATCTTTAAAGGTGTCTTTGTTTCTTAATTTCAAATTATGAGAGCTAAGTGAAGAAGGTTTGCTAGCTAGTAATACATGAAATACTAAATGTTAGTGCATGCAAGCATATCTTTAGCTTAAGCAGTTAGTACGTACTTTATTAAATAACAATCTAACACATGCATGCATCATGCATGTATGTAATGTACCTTTCTAATCCCTTTTCCTGCATCATGCACGGTCGGTTGATCTTCCACAACGACCATGGAAATTTCATCATTGTTTGAGGAAACACACAAAGTCGAGCTCACACTCGTGATAAAAACCAGAAATAACACCAATGCATGCATATTCTTCATGATGAAAATATCAAAGGTAGCAAAGTAAGTATTTGTTTATGATGTTGTGAGCTACTGCTACAACTCGTCTAGCCTATTTATAGACTTTATTATCTATTTTGATCACGGATTTTCCATCAGAACAGACATACAAATATTGGGACCATTTATCTTTACATCCTTCATATATTTTTGAATTTTTTTTCAAATCGGAAATGTTCTTCTAAACTAACATGGAGATAGAATTTAAATGGTACCATAATATAGTAAACGAGTAATACGAGGTCCGCATGTTATTGAGGGTTTATAATAGACGTATATACTTTTAATTTATTTGTTATTGTATTTACATTACTAAAGCAAGATGATGAGAGATCTTACACAAATTAAATCTCAGTCGCTGAGAGAAAAAAAAAAATGAAAAGATTAATTAATAATATAGAATGGAATGTGCTTACCCAAACACCCCACAAACACTTATGGTACATGTTATAAACTAAGAGAAGTGATACAACTACACAAAAATTCTTAAAAAATAAATCCACAAAAGGAGGTGTATGCATTTGATTGGCTTAGTACAAAAGAAGAGAGAGAACATTTATCAAGTACGTCAATCAAATGCATACAACTCCTTTTATGGATTTCTTTTGTGAGAATTTTTGTGTGGTTATATCACTTCTCATAAACTAAACTTGACTCTTGAAACTGAAAGTAGTACTTTTTGTAGCATCATCTAAAACTACATAAACACTTAGGGTGTGTTTATTTCATTAAGATATTTTAGGTCTGAATCTGACTATCACGTCTTACTAGTAAAAGGTGACTAGAAAGTTTAAATCTGAATAAAATAATGTTGTTTGTTTTTATATAATTGTCTGAATGATTTTAAGTGCTCATTTCTACAATTTATTTATTAAACCAACGCAATGCAATAATAAGTAACTTATGTAAATATGAAACAAAACTTTTTATTGTAAATATAACATAATTAATAAACAATCAAATATATTATATTAACACGAGTCTTCAATATCTTATTGAGTAAGAGGCAATAAGACAAGTCCCCACCTATTACTGAGTAAGATGTTATATATCTAACAGGGTCTGACTCGGAAAAAAAAAAAAAAAAAAAAAAAAAACATCTGAAAACCCAAAACTTCAAATCTAGAAACAGTGTTGGCTTAGATATAAGAAGAAGTGGCTAAGTGGATTCATGCTTTGGTTGTAAGACAGGTTGCTAAGTGAATCTCTCACACTCAAACATCCTTGTGTTTTTGAAGCCAATACACTTTTATTTATTATATCATCAAAAATATCAAAATGTCACTGCCAAGCAAAACATAACCGACAGCCACGTACAACCCAAAGAGAAAAACTGAATATATTTTCGGTATAAGCCATAATAAATCGAAACACAAAAAAAAAAAAAAAAGCAGTGTTTTTTTTCATATCTCACATATGCGAGCAGTAACACACAACTACGCAAACACAAAGACCCAAAATATGAGAGATAACATCAAAAAGTTCATACCATTTAACCCATTAACACAAAGCTAGCCTCCACAAAACACCACCAAAACCACAATATCGTCACTCAAACCATTAACACCATCATTTATTTTTGGCAAAATTGGTCAAATCCACGGTTACGGTTATAGCGATGCCGACAACAAACCAGCAAAACTAAAAACAAAACCACAATATCCAAATGCTGATTTTGGTGATGGTAGTGATAGTGGCGAGTTTTTATAAATACTTTGCAGATTCAATACTTCATTCCAGCCTTGCATTTTAATGTCCACCATTTTAGTTTAATGTTTCCTATATAGTCAAAGTTTCCAGCAATACCAAAGGCCATATGTTTCAAAATGAAAAAAAGTTTGATTAAGATTAAGTTTTCGACTACTTTTCTCTTTATAAGTAGTTAAGATATCACATGCTGTATGAGAATTAATCTCTAGGGCTTTAAAGAAATTTTCTAGAGCTTCCAAAAATTCATTGGATTATATTGATAAAAAAACCATAAGGTGTAAAATAATATAAACAAAAAAGTACCTACATTAGTTAAAGTTATTATTTTTTAACTAATGTCGTAGACGGGCCTCCAACGGAAAAAAGGCATAGGGCCTCCTGAATTCACGAGATGGCCCTGAATGCCGGTCAACCAATCAGAAGAAGATACATTTAGTGAAATGGTTCAGAAAGATACGTGGAACTTTGATGAAATTTTAAAACATGTGAATAAACATAATAAGTTATGAATGAAAAATCTAAACATATATGGTCTAACATAATACATATAGAGGAGAAATTCTTACTATTATATAAATTACATGGCCAATCATGAAAGTTAAAAAGTGGATGTGCATAGTAAGACGATCATCAATAGTTTACATCTTTGCATTAAAAAAAATGATTTGTATACTTTTATTTTTTATTTGCGCATTTCAAACTGTGCATTAAATAAATGTATATTTTTTATATTCTGGTTCTGCATGTTATATACTGAAATGTGCAGATAAAAAATATGAACTCTCTTAATAAACCCTAATTCTCTCTCTCTATGAGCGATTCCCCTGCCGCCTCCTCTTCATACTTTTCCAGCCAAAAACCAACTCTATAATCGCCTCTCTACTTAAATGATCTTCTGATTCGTTTAGTTAGTATGCAATCGATTGTAGGGTTGTGTATTATAAAAGAGGAGGCTGTTTGAAACCCTAACATACTTTATTTTCAACCGATTTTCTTTTAATCCGTCTATAGATCATTCTGATTCTTGGTCGTTTTTTTGGAGTCGGTTGGTTTTTTTAGGGTTTTGGAATTTGCACCTGTTGTTTAGCCGCCATTATTATCCTTAAACTTCTATTTATACCTATTCATCAGTCGCCTAATCGATTGGTTTAGGTGGTATTATCCTGGATTAAGTGGCGGTTGTAATGTTCTTTCCTTTCTGCGATTTGTATTAATGTATATGAAATCTTAACTTCTTAGGGTTATTATTATTATCGCGTTTTGGAGGCGATCTGAGCTTAATTGTTAAAGTGATACCTTAATTACTAGGGTGTCGTGGTTATTTAGTCGTGTGGTACTGATTGATGGTTGTCCTTTGAATGCTATATCTGTTTTGTTGCTATGTAACTAAACCCTCGTTAGGGTTTTCTGGGTGCACGTCAAACCTGTTAGGGTTTGTTTTATGGATCATACGATGATGGAAGGTTTCTATGGGAATTGTAAGTGGGTTTAAGAGAGAGTAAAGTCTGCTGTTGATCGATCTGGTTGTTTGGGTTTCGCTTGCTACTGATATGGTTCTGATTATACCCCAGCAGATCGGTGTGGTTGTTTCTTGTGTAAGTTAGGGTTTTAACCCTAGGTTTGGTTCTATTGGATCGGCTGTATAGCGTGATGCTACTACTGCTGCTGCAATGGAGGTTGTGATGTCAGTTAGGGTTTCGTTAGCCCTATGTGTTGCCTCGTTAGACATGTATTGTACGACACTGGTTTTATGGTCTATGATTCGATGGCAATGCTGGAAGTTAGTGGTTTCTCGTCCATTTCTGGTTGAATATTCATGTATTGTTATGTTATTATGTATACCATGGGATAATGGATTGAAGTTGCTACTATGGATTGTAGTACCTTTTGATGAAAGTTCTGTTTGGGACAGATTTATGTTATAGATGGAAGTTAAGTTTTTGGGGGATCTTGTTCAAAACTCCATTCACACGATCACGGATCAGTGGCACTCTCATTCATCTTGGGGCACGTGATTGTCTATATCCGTTACTGGTCATCATGTTAGGTGTTCATTATCTTGTTCCTTATGATTTGTGTTCGGTTTTGCATCTAAACATACACCGTTGGAGCAAGTTTGTGCTTGCTGCTCTATCCATGGTTTTAGAGTCTCTCACCAATTTTTTGTGTGAAATTTGTGAACTGTATCTCAAGATTGATGATCCATGAGTAGGCAAGTTGGAGGATTCTTCATGAAAGTAGGTGGACCGCTATAGTGATTTAGAAGGCTCAAGTACATTTCTTAAGTAGTATTGTAATGTTTTATTAACTTTTGTCATTATTGGTAGGTTCATTTTTGTAAGTTATAAGAATGGTGTGTCATTCTTATATTAAAGTCTGTAAGTGTTTTAAGGGACTGAGATGAGGGAAATCACTCTCATCCTTTTTACCTCAACGTTTTTTGGAGTAATAAATTTTACCCGGATGAATAAACCCTTTTACCAAAAAAAAAAAAAAAAAAAAAAAAAAAAAAAAAAAAAAAAAAAACTCTTAATAAATTGAAAAAGATTTAAATATAATACTAAAAATGTATTTAACAATAACAAAAGAAAAGAAAAAAAGTTGCAGAAGAGACAATGAAACAATCAAATTGATCAAATTAAATAATGCAATAATCACGGTATTATGAGTATTTCTATAATTGATTTGAAACAAAAGTTCGTAACTACCATCATTCAATAAGCAAGGTGCATTTTTATTCAAACTTGTTCATATTTTAAAATGAAGAAAACGTGCTTAATGTCTCTCGAATATATAGGCAAAAAAATAAGATAAGGATGAACCTTATTTTAAATGGTCGTGATTTATTTCTCATTTAATCGAATGGTTAAGAATTGATGACACATTACCTTTTTTTTATTAATGCTCCGCCAATAATATAAAGTGTATTTTAAATATTTCATGAAGCATCAATTGTTAAACAATTTGATATAAGTATTTTTCTATAAATCAAAAAAAAAAATCCGGCTTCTCAATGGAAAACACATACTCATGACTTTTCAACAATATATATTCGAATTATAAATTATAGGAGTTCATTTTTACCAAATGTTCCTATAGTTACATGCTGAAAAAACACATTTGGTAAAAATCACATTTGATTCAAATTATGTGGGATAATTCACATGTGATTTTATATGTTTTATCAAACTTTTATAAATTAACTTTGCTAATCTACAATTCGAAATATAGTGTGTTATATATGATTGTAGAAACAATTATTTTCATTTTATTACATGTTTGGGTATTTGAATATTCAAATTAGTGTTTAATTATATTTGATTTCTCATGCAAGTAACAACAACGAAAAAAAAACACTTTTGTGGCATGTTTTAAAAATAATAATTAAAAAAATACAATGTAATTAATATAAAAAGAAAAAAAAAAACATTTATAATCATAACTATCTAATAAATGTTATTTTTAAAACACTTCTGATATGAAAAATATTTGTTATTATACATATTATACAAGCTAATAAAATACACAAAGTTTCAAACAATTTATATGTAAACAAGTTAATGGTACATATAGTTTTAAAAACCGGACTCGAGCAACGGGTTCAACCGGGAACCGGAGTCGCCACCGGTTTGGTTACCAGTAAAATCCACTCAAAAATTAACCTGAGATGACCACCGGAACTGGTAGAAACGGCCACCTGATATAACTTAAAATGTCTTCTCATATTCAATGTAAAGATATTATTAAATCAATAGAGTTTCACAATGCATACTAAATTACAATATTTGAAAAATATCATTAAATCGTAAGAGTGCCTCGAGAACCAACATATACGTCATTTAGATTATTATTATTTTTTTTGATAAAACATACCGCAAAAACTAAAACTGTATTTTATAAAAATCGGATAAATGATGCAAAGATACAAACTGTTAGGTTCTAATTGTATTATTTTATATTAATTATTATATTTATATTTATAATAATTATACTCTTCTAAGTAATCTCATATGATTTCTGTGGACGTATGGTCCGGACTGGATCCTACAGCGGCCCACTCTACGCCTAAACCCTAATCCATGTCCTATAAATATAGGGCTGGGATTCCATTCACAATAGAATACAACAGGTTACTCTAAACCTAATTCTCATATATGCTACTACGCATCGACACTAACTTGACCATCGGAGATGGATCCCGGGGCTACGGCCTCGGGTCCACTCCTAACGGGTTCTCTTTGTTGACAGGTCTATTTAGGGCTTGAGAAGACGACTAACGGCCCAAGGAGAGTCGTCGAATCCAGTCCGCGCCAGATTATGCATCAACAAGTGGCGCCATCCGTGGGACCTGACTACGACAAGTTTCGTGTTCTCACATCACCGGAAAGCAACCATTGAGTTCAAAAGCCGGTATTATTTCTTTATTTTCTGCTAGTACATGATGCGCAGATACAAAATAATTCACAACAACACTCGATAGTATTAAAACCTAAAGCTAAAAAATTACTTTTAGTTTTCCTGGTCAAAGATATACGGCTCACAAACAATTGCATTATTTTCTTTTCCCTGCGATTCGACAAAGACAAAACAGAAAGAATTGTTTATCGCTTTCATATACAACAAAACCTAAATCGTACTTTTTTGTTGTTCTATTCACTGACACAAAATTAATACCTAAAAGCATTAATCGCTTTCCATTATTTCCTTGGTCGAAACTCAAAAGTTGTTGCGGTAGACATCTACACAGATCATATATATTTGTTTTGTTCGAAGGGAATATAACAAGAATTATAATTCTTGTTCTTTTGTCTATTGTCCTCTTTTATATATACGATGCAATATATGTTTATCTTTTTACATATTCAAAAGATTTTATGTAAATCTTTTAAACTTGGTAAACACGATTTTACCTATAACCGCACTAAGTCCGCACGATCGGACCTACTTTATATTTTAGCCGCGAACAACGTAGTCACGATAAATCTACCCGCGTTAGGCCATGCGTTCGGACATCTTCGCAGACTGGCGCCATGAGCGCACTGTCACGTACAGGCACCACGATGCTAGTCAATCGCCATGAGCGCACTGGACGAAAGCCGTGGTCCTCTGCGATCATCCACAAAACGTTAGAGTCTATGCTGTCACGATAAATCTATCTGCGTCTGTGCGTGCAACAGAAACTATTAGTCGCGGTCATGGTACGTCCATCCGCGCCATTGTTTTTATTATAATAAAAAAGAAAAAAATAAAAAAGAAAAAGATCAATCAATCGCCATGCGCGCACTGTTTTTATTATTAGCTGCGTGCTACTTCTTTTATGTAGTTTGTAAAACCTCACGATAGGTGTAATTCACACTACTACTTCTCTTATGTATTAATTATATATGCTATGTGCTATATATTGTTTCACGCTAATCTTTTACTTCATTAGATTTTATATGTTGCGATTTGCGGCATATACTTTTAAAATTTGCATTAAGTGTTTTTCAGGATTTGAATAAATAAGTTTAATGCTCCTACAAGAGTAGCACCATCAAACTTGGGGGGCTACCAGGGTATATAGTACCACTGTTTCCGTACGCGTCACGCAGGTATATTTGGAAGCAGATCGTACGTAAGAGGTATTGCAAGCCCGGTACAAAGACGGATTTAAATATTCGCACCATCTTGCCGCAGGGGAGACGTCCTCTGTCGGTTGTAAATACGAATGTAATGTTCGCACACAGCGCGCACAGCGCGCACCTTTGTTTCGCACCATGCTGCATCGCTACTGGTACAAGAAGGTACGCCCTTACCCAGGATACAACATGCGGAATCCACCTCCACCATTGTGAGACAATCACAATCGCAATCCTAGTGCGCACTTACGCATTTGGGTTGCGCAGTATGGTATGTCCCATGTGCGCACCCGAGTTGCGCACACATGGTTGATTGGGCCTACGCGGTGATGAGGCGAAAAATGAACCACTTTTAGGGGGTCGTTTAAGCCCGGAATTGAACTTATTTTATCAAATATTGCCCTAAATCGTTCCTTTTGTAATTTTAGGTACTTTGGGAGTGAAATCTGGAAAAGGAAGCAATTCGGACGTTTTTGGAAACGCCAAAGTCTTAATTTTCCTTGCTGGGAACAGTAGGTGACGGCGTCAAGAAGGAATTCCTGACGGCGTCAAGAGTAATTTCCATGACGACCCAGTACAGATTTGACGGCGTCACGAAGTAGGGCGTCAAGAGTAAAATGCATGACGGCCTGGAAATGCACAACACATGACGGCGTCAAAAGTAGATCAAGGCAGTCCGAAAATTATTTTGGCGGCGAGGTGACGGCGTCACCTATTTGGTCTTGACGCCGTCAGACCCTATTTCCTATATATATTTTTCTAATTTTCACATTAAAAGGAGAGAAGTTTTGGAGAAACCCTAAGTACGAACTTGGTGCGAATTTTACAGGTTTTTCAAGGGTTCCAAGCCCTTAATACCTTTCATGTGTAATTGAGATAAGTATTCTTTTAATTCAATCAATATGTCTATGTGTTGGTTGTCTATATCTTGTTCTTGTCTTAATTCCATCATGCTAGGCTAGATCTATCTTGTGTTTGCTTAGATTTAATGAAACCTAGATGTTAATTATGTGTTGATTACTTGTTTATAATTGTATTGGATGAATAAATTTTATGTTAGGCTTAAGAAAACTGGCAGATCTCCAAATGGTAACATGCTTGAACGTCTTAGGAAACATGAACCGATGTGCACTAGGTCTTTATTGGTTGTATTTAATGCATGAGCCACTGTTTATAATCCCTATGGTTGTGCTGGGCATGGCATAGGAGGAGATAAGAGCTCATAGAATTGGGGAGTTAAGTGCGCCACCCCATGAATGGTATTAAGGAATACAATCCGTCATCCATGCAACTATAACAAGTAATTAACGTGTAAAAGATATCTAGGGAGTAGTGAAATCTAAGTAAACACATTTTCTCCACTTATTGCTCACAACTTTAGTATAATTTAGTTTATTTTCATTTTTAGTATTTTATTTTGATTGCATCTTTAGTATTGGGTTAGTTGACTAGCAACTAATTCCGCCCAAATCCTTCAAACCCGAGATTTTAACTTGCTTTCTAAAAAATATAAAAAATACAAAAATAATCATCCCTCGCCTTTAAAACTAGTATTTAGGTTTTCTAATCCTAGCGACACTATTCCTAGCTGAACGATCAATCCTCCGGTACTTGTCACTATACTATACTACAACGATCAGGTACATTGCCTGGTGGGGGTTGTAAGCTTCTCAAGATCCCTTGAGAGGTAAGCCTGGTGCGATTCCCACATATCAAGTTTTTGGCGCCGCAGCCCGGGGAATAGTTATTGTCTAGGTTAGAATCTCTTTTTATTAGGTCTACTTGCTAGATTCCTTTCTAGTAAGATTTTATTTTTATTTTTAGGTTTTCTTTAGTCTATCTTATTACTTTGTTTCCTTTGTTCGTAAACTATTTCGATGGATAACAATAACATTGATCGTTTGATTCTTGATATTCGTGTTTTTTGTCGTAGGATTTTCCAAATGCCCGCCCCACTCCCTTTAGTTGAGAATGAGAACCCACCTAACCTCTCGCCCAACCACCACTTTGACAATAATTCTGAGTTAGAGGAGTCTGATCATGATGATGACCGTAGGGCTAGCCCTTTTTACTATTCAGAATCCGATGAGGATCTTGATGATGGTGATGTGATTAATGAGAATAGGATAGAAGAAGAAATAAACCCTCTTAGGTATGTCGACCCTAGAGTGTGATAGTTCATTCAACATGCAATTTCCTTGTAAAATCGGATTTAAGAGCTTTAATGCCTATCTTAACCCATCTCTCCCGATGAACATAATCTCGCGCAATGAATATAATAAAATCTTGGTAGATGAGTTAGAATACAAAGGAGAAAACATTATTGCTAGGGCAATACCATTGCATATGTTTGTAGGAAGTTTGGTCTATCTTGTTGAGTTCATGGTTATGGAGAATCTAGGAGAATTTATTGATGATAAGTTAACCCAAGTTGTGTTTGGAAAGCCTTTCAAACGGTTGACCAACCTCGATGAAAAACTCATAGAAGGGTTAATTACATTCTCGGATGGGGATGAAGATTTTGTCTATCAAATGCCCCGCACCCACCCTAGGTTCAAGGATTTTTTCATGGAAAAGTGTAGTAGGTATCCGCCCATAGAAATATTAAGTGAAAATGATAAGAGAAAAGGACTTAAATATACTCATGAAAAGAATAAAAGATACTATCGCGGATGCTTAGAGTTAGGAGAAGATTATAAGAAAGATGAGGCGACTATTAGATGGCTCACACTTGGTTACGTGAGCATAAGTGATACACGTTAGCCCATGACCTTGAATCTAGCTACAAGACTCGTAAATAAAGAAAAGCGCTTCTTGGGAGGCAACCCATGTTTTGTGTGATTTTATTTTGTTTGTTTGTTATTTGCTTCCGTATGCATGCTTTGTTTTTATTGTTGGTTGATCATGTTTCTAAATTAAATAGTGGAAATACTTTACTTTGTTGTTTTGGCCTAGTCTTAACTCCACCTAAAAGTATTTTTGCAAAAGATAAGTGTAAGGGGAAACCCCAAATATGTTTTTAAGAAACAAACCGATCATGATTCCCCACAATATTAAATAAACATGTATATTCGTATTTGTTAGAGTCAAATGCTTGTATTGAGTCATAATGAAGTTTTGCAGGATTTTCCAGGAAGTAGGACCAAGTTTTTCCAGAAATTTTCCGGAAACTTAACATAAGAATTTCTACAGGTCACTTCTGACGGCGTCACGAGTTAACTCTTGACGGCGTCACGTGTAAAAAATCTGGAAAATTTACCGGTTTTGTTTTTCAAACGGAGTCTTATGGTTTTTGTGAATTATTAAGTTTTATAATCTCAAGGAAATCTGCAAACTTCATTCCACAAGCATTATATCATATCTTGTTTTCTAGGATTTAGTAACTTATATAGGATGCCGCCGATTTTACGCGAGGTTGTCTTGTTTGTTTTTTCAGGATTTACAGGTTATGTATGACAAGAAGATGATTTATATTTCTGGAAGGGAAGCTTTGATTGTTCATTTTCTTGGAGGAAGATTTAACCTGGCCACCTTATTATCCATACCGAGCGAATCAGGGGAGTATTTGATTTCATTCTTTTTACTTTTTCACTTTTACATTCTTTACTTGAACATTGGGGACAATGTTCATCTTAAGTGTAAGGGGAGGGTAAAAAGATGATACCTTACATATACACTTTCGCTTGAGTTTGTTTTGTCTAATGGTAGATGTGTAATAAAACTATGAGAAATACTTGTTAGTGAAATTTTAGCGCCAAATTTAAATTTTTTTACAACATTTAGGAGTGAAACTTTAGCCATAGCAAGCGTCTCATTGATAGGAGATTGTATGACTAGCACATAACCGTATATTCAGAAGAATTTTTCACCCAAATATGTGAGGTTCGCCTTTAGATTTGATAGGAAAAGCATTCATTATTAGTGCTTATGAGTGTACCGGTAGCATTTAGATTCTAGAACTTGCGTTAGTGATGCATCCCGAGACCGCTAGTGAGACTACATTCGTGTAGTAGGATTTACTACATGATAAGAGGTATTAGGATCACCCTTGTGTTAAACCCGTATCATAATTACTTGACCATTTAAGTCATATTACTTGGCTAGTTAAGTCAACTAATTTTTCCCACACCCTTAGCGTTGTACTCATTTTTAGTACACGAAACCCCTAGTACACCCCTCCGAGCCTATCTTTTCGTTTCTAACTTTAAGCATCTTACTTAAAGGAAGAATTTGTTACACCCCACTTAAATGTACAACCAAATCGCCTTAGCCTTCCGTGTATGCACTCATTTTTAGTGCATTATTATTATTTGTTAAACCCTAAGTTAACTATCTAATTGATTACATGGTTGCTAAGTCGAGTCATATCCTTGTACATATTGTTTTGGGACGATTGGGACTCATGGGTAAGTACTTATTTTATGGAGTAATGGGGAAGAACATCATTTATTACCCCCATATGTACGTTAATCTTAAAAGTACTCCAAGTGTTTTGATTTTCTTAATTCGAGTCATTAGATTAGTTTATTGTAAAGTATGTAAAAATTCAAGTGTAAGGGGAATGTTCATCCCCTATGATGTATTATTTTTGATGGTAGGGTAAGAGTGTATGCAAAAAAAAAAAAAAAAAAAAAAAAAAAAAAAAAAAAAAAAAAAATCGAAAAATCAAGAAAAATCAAGAAAAAAATATAATAAGAAAAAGAGAAAAAACATACGGACTACCATCCCTTTTTATTCTATGTTCATTTTATGTTTTTGTTATTTTTCATTTATTAGCTTAAGTCGAGTCTAGTCTTGGTTTAGCAACGCCACATTGTACATGTAATTAACCAAGATTGTTAACTCGCCACCAGTAAAAACTTCCTTTGTCCAACAAAACCGTGTATTTCATATCCCTACACCTAACGTTACAACCCTTTAAAAGACCTCTTTGATAGTTTATCCTAGGTGCTTACGCCATGTGGTGGAGATTTGATCCTTTCCCAAGCCTATGGTAATCTATTTTGCTATGACAGGTAGTGAGAGATATCTTTCGTTTCCATATTGTAATTTATACTTTATTACACCCGAGAGATGTGAGTATCTAAACACTATTTGTGAGGTGCTAGTATATGACCTCCGTGCTTGTCTTTGGTCTTTAGTGGAACGATTATTTGTTGTAATTACTTTTATATTAGTGTTAAATGACCCCTAACTTGTATTTTGATTAGAATAAAAGCGCATTTGCTTGAGGACAAGCAAATCTCAAGTGTAAGGGTATATGATGAGGCGAAAAATGAACCACTTTTAGGGGGTCGTTTAAGCCCGGAATTGAACTTATTTTATCAAATATTGCCCTAAATCGTTCCTTTTGTGATTTTAGGTACTTTGGGAGTGAAATCTGGAAAAGGAAGCAATTCGGACGTTTTTGGAGCATAAAAGTGAAGAAAACGCCAAAGTCTTAATTTTCCTTGCTGGGAACAGTAGGTGACGGCGTCAAGAAGGAATTCTTGACGGCATCAAGAGTAATTTCCATGACGACCCAGTACAGATTTGACGGCGTCACGAAGTAGGGCGTCAAGAGTAAAATGCATGACGGCCTGGAAATGCACAACACATGACGGCGTCAAAAGTAGATCAAGGCAGTCCGAGAATTATTTTGGCGGCGAGGTGACGGCGTCACCTATTTGGTCTTGACGCCGTCAGACCCTATTTCCTATATATATTTTTCTAATTTTCACATTAAAAGGAGAGAAGTTTTGGAGAAACCCTAAGTACGAACTTGGTGCGAATTTTACAGGTTTTTCAAGGGTTCTAAGCCCTTGATACCTTTCATGTGTAATTGAGATAAGTATTCTCTTATTTCAATCAATATGTCTATGTGTTGGTTGTCTATATCTTGTTCTTGTCTTAATTTCATCATGCTAGGCTAGATCTATCTTGTGTTTGCTTGGATTTAATGAAACCTAAATGTTAATTATGTGTTGATTACTTGTTTATAATTGTATTGGATGAATGAATTTTATGTTAGGCTTAAGAAAACTGGCAGATCTCCAAATGGTAACATGCTTGAATGTCTTAGGAAACATGAACCGATGTGCACTAGGTCTTTATTAGTTGTATTTAATGCATGAGCCACTGTTTATAATCCCTATGGTTGTGCTTGGCATGGCATAGGAGGAGATAAGAGCTCATAGAATTGGGGAGTTAAGTGCGCCACCCCATGAATGGTATTAAGGAATACAATCCGTCATCCATGCAACTATAACAAGTAATTAACGTGTAAAAGATGTCTATGGAGTAGTGAAATCTAAGTAAACACATTTTCTCCACTTATTGCTCACAACTTTAGTATAATTTAGTTTATTTTCATTTTTAGTATTTTATTTTGATTGCATCTTTAGTATTGGGTTAGTTGACTAGCAACTAATTCCGCCCAAACCCTTCAAACCCGAGATTTTAACTTGCTTTCTAAAAAATATAAAAAATACAAAAATAATCATCCCTCACCTTTAGAACTAGTATTTAGGTTTTCTAATCCTAGCGACACTATTCCTAGCTGAACGATCAATCCCCCGGTACTTGTCACTATACTATACTACAACGATCAGGTACACTGCCTGGTGGGGGTTGTAAGCTTCTCAAGATCCCTTGAGAGGTAAAGCCTGGTGCGATTCCCACGTATCACGCGGCCATGAACAGAACTTAAGTTTAGCATAACATAGCTACGCGCTATGTCGTACTAAACTTGGGGGGCTTGTGGACGTATGGTCCGGACTGGATCCTACATGGGCCAGACCCGGCAGACAGCGGCCCACTCTACGCCTAAACCCTAGTCCATGTCCTATAAATATAGGGCTGGGATTCCATTCACAATAGAATACAACAGGTTACTCTAAACCTAATTCTCATATATGCTACTACGCATCGACACTAACTTGACCGTCGGAGGTGGATCCCGGGGCTACGGCCTCGGGTCCACTCCTAATGGGTTCTCTTTTTTGACAGGTCTATTTAGGGCTTGAGAAGACGACTAACGGCCCAAGGAGAGTCGTCGAATCCAGTCCGCGCCAGATTATGCATCAACAATTTCTTGAATATTTAGGTTATCTTTTTCTTTAAAAATACTACTCCTTCCGTATCATATTAAGTGTCCACAATGAAATCTTTAGATGTCCCAAATTAAGTGTCCATATTCTATTTCAACAAATGAGATAAGACTTTAGTGGGTAAAAATGATATTTGATTGGTGGAGAGTGTAGTTTGTGAAATTTTTTAAAACTTTGTGCATGATATAAACGGACACTTAATATGGGATGGAGGGAGTATTTTACTTGTATTTTTTTTTACCTATGTAGGATAAATATAACAAATATTGTCAATAATTCAAATAAGTGTCAAAAGAAACTTATAAGGTATATTTTTAGATAATTAAATTTTCTTAACATGATGTGAGTGATTTTTAAAATTCGCTATGGTGTTTTATTTAAAAGTAACTTGCAACTATGAGCCATTGTGAGTTACTTTAACCTCATACATTTATAATATACTAGCTACCGCATTTGTTTTGGCACAACATCACATGGGTAATTTATAGTTTTTATATGAGTTAACTTTTTATTGCTTATAATCACTCAACACTAAACTTATCGTCATTCGTAAAGCCGTTGTATCGTAAAATATAGAACTAAAAAAAAAACTTTTCAATAAAACTTTTAATTATATAATACCCGCCGTTGTAATGCACTTGCTACTTCTTAAATGAAAAAGGATTAATTAATTCTTGAGCATAGTTTATAACGTCAACTTGCTACACGTTTCATTGTTTCAACCTTTGTCAACGCACGTGCCCTTCACCTTCTTCTTCTTTGACATTTGTATCTACTGTTCTTTCTTTTATTCCTTTTGTATTAATTATTTACAAAACAGGCCCTTACATTATGTAACACATTTCATTTACCACTTAGGACTAAGAACTATTATTAAGTTACACATTTGACCCTTGAACTTCGAGTTTCTTACTCTCTCCATCCCATAAATAAAGTCAACTGTTGACTTTTGAAGTCTTTAGTTTTCAACTTTGACCTTAAATACTTTTATTTGTGTGATATATTATTTGATGCAAAATATATGAATGGATTAAGTTTTAAATGTATTTTTCATTGGTATAATTTTTATCAAGTATTATATAACACAAATAAAAATATATAAGGTCAAAGTTGCAAAACGAAGACTTAAAAAGGTAACAGTAGACTATAATTATGGGACAGAGGGAGTACTTTAAGAAGCAATTCTTACTTTATTTATTTATTTTATAAATTTAGGATGTTGCATAAACATTTAAGTATGATCTTACGATCTCGATTTAAAATTATGATTCAGTTCTTACAAAAGTAAAAACTATACGTAGTAAGATTTCGATCTTAAGAGCCTTGATTTCATTTGTTAAAAGCTTTTCCACCTTAAAAACTTGATCACATGAAAACACACAAAAAAACCAAAAACAATGGTTAGCGCGGGGAAGTAAGGTTTGGTCACATTATAATTCTATTTCACACAAAATGAAAATTATAGTGCAAGTAAACCTTGGTCACATTGAAATTGTTTATTCACATAAAAACAATGATAAAAACAATTATGATTACTAAAAGTAAGCTTTGATCACATTACAATTGTGATTTACACAAATACAGTAAAACCTATATAAATTAATAGTGTTGGAACTAGGATATTTTATTAATTTAGTGAGATATTATTATATTGATAAATTAATAATTTATTAATTTAAAATTAAATTTTCAAGTCTAATACACTAGCTAGTTACAATGTATATATTCATTAGAGACGAAAAACAAATTTGAAAAACAAGTTCTAGTTAACATTTTATAAATTCACATTCACATTTTATGAAAATAAAATTAACACTTTTGTTGCAATACGAGAAGACACCGCACCAACTCTTTTGAGCAATTAAGAAATTCTAAGATAAACTCAATATAGATTTGAAGTTCAACAAAAAAAACGAGTGACTATGGGTTCATTTTTTATAAACAATTTTAGGATTTTGAAGTGTATCTCTCACACACTCATATATAAATATAGAATTTTTAGTAATTATTAATTTGTAGTTTCTTTGGGACTATGATGCGTGGGAATCGCACCAGGCTTTACCTCTCAAGGGATCTTGAGAAGCTTACAACCCCCACCAGGCAGTGTACCTGATCGTTGTAGTATAGTATAGTGACAAGTACCGGGGGATTGATCGTTCAACTCAGGAATAGTGTCGTTAGGATTGAAATTAATCTAACTAGGTTTAAAGGTGAAGGATGATTCTTTTTGTATTTTTATATTTTATGAAAAGCAAGTGAAAATCTCGGGTTTTGAAAGAGTGGGCGGAATTAGTTGCTAATCAACTAACCCAAATGCTACTAATTAAACTAATAAACAAGAAAATAAACTAGGGTTCTACAAGATAAGTGAAGCATGTCTACCTATGATATGTTACTCCTTGCTAGCTATCCAATTCTACCTATTGACTGTAAACCTTATTTTAATTGACGGGTGTATTCCTAGTAACTCATGGAGTGGCATACATATCTCTCCAATTCTATGAGCTCTTATCTCCTCCTATGCCATGCCTGGCACAACCATAGGGATTGTAAACAGTGGCTCATGTGTTAAATACTACCTTAATAGCCTAGTATGCCTTGGCTACATGTTTCTTAAGACGTTCAAGCGTGTTACCATATGGAGATCTGCCAGTTTTCTTAAGCCTAACATCGAATTCATTCAATCAAAACAAGAATCAATAGGAAACAAGAATTATAAACTAAACCAATTAGATCTATCGAAGTGTCACGCCCTAATTGACGAAGATAGACACAAACATCAACAAGGAATCAATAAGATCTAATCAATTATATACAAGTTTCACACAATCATAAGTAGACACAAGGTGAATTAACAAAACATAATCAAAGAAGGACAATCAACAAGAATAATGAAAGACATAGTTGAGATAGAATCATCAAACCAATACATGATGTTTATGGAGTAATTGAAACCCTCTAAGTTGCTGGAAAAACACCCACCTAAACCCAGGAATCGACTTTAGGGTTTAGGGCTTACAAAAAGTGAAGTTATGATGTTATATTTATAGGCATGTTTTCTGTCGGCCCTTCTTGACGGCGTCAGCACGTTACTCTTGACGCCGTCACGACCATTTTTTCACCAAATTGTAGATCTCTTCGTCCTCTTCGCCTGGGCTTTTGAATCACCTAAATCCGAGTTCGTATGCAAAAGTTATGACCAAAACAATATCAGCTACTTCGCGCGCAAGTTTTGACAAGTTAACACGTGACGGCCTTGGGTGATGCCTTCACGTTCTCTTTGGGCCGTCACCACTTTTACTCTTGACGCCGTCACCAAAATGCTCTTGACGCCGTCAGGTACTGTTCTCAGCATGGAAAATTAAGTCTTTGGCGTTTTCTTCACTTTTATGCTCCAAAAATGTCCGAATTGCTTCCTTTTCCAGATTTATCTCCCAAAGTACCTAAAATCACAAAAGGAACGATTTAGGGCAATATTTGATCAAATAAATTCAATTCCGGGCTTAAATGACCCCCTAAAAGTGGTTTATTTTTCGCCTCATCAGACTAATATATATACACTCAGGTTTTAAAAAAAAATTATTATCTTATTATTTTATCAATTGGGGTCAAAATTTGTACTAGTCCGAATTTAGGACTGGACAAATTATTAATTTTATCAAGGTTATTAATTTACCGAGTATTAATTTATAGAGGTTTTACTGTACATATAGTAAATAGTGCAGGAAAATTGTTACACTTTTATTAATAAAATCATATAGAACAAGAACAATAAGGGACTAAAGGGAAACTGTTACACTTTAAAGTAAGCTTTTAATTGTTCAAGGACACTAATAAAAACGTGCGAAAATTACGTGTGTGCCCATTTTTACAAAGGTGTTAGCGAGTAGAGCCCAAGTTTTTTTTTCCATATTACCCGTGGTGTTCGGGTATGATCCTACACGATGTACACTAGAAATGGCAATGGGGCGGGACGGCTATCCCCGTCCCCAAACCCGATTACAAAAGTAAACCGATTGCTAGTGTGCCTTGTCATGTGCTCGTGTAAAAAAATATACACCATGTACCCGATGACCTGATAGTGCCCTAGGAAACTATGCTACACTTAATTTACAAAATGTTTGTATTGTTGGTGACTTGGTGTAGACCGTTTATACTTGATTTAATTTACAAGATTCTTAAACAACATGAATGAAAATGATAATTTGCTATCTTTGGTCACGATTTAACAGAAAATATTTTTATTTGTTAGGTAATTTGATTTTTTCTTGACAAAACATAACATATAGAAAAGTTCGTATTCTACTTTGAAATTTCAAGAACTTGATTTATAGAACTTAGTTTGTGAGTCAAGTGACTCACTTTCACGCACGATATCTCATTCATGTTAAGTCATTTTTCTACACGACTTTAGTTTGTTACGAAGACCTTGTCAAGAAAAAATCAAATCACCTAACAAATAAAAATATTTTCTACACATACGTATGTTAAATCATGGCTAAAGATAGCAAATCGTCATTTTCATTCATGTTGTTTAAGAATCTTGTAAATTAAATCAAGGTATAAACGGTCTAGACCAATAATACAAACATTTTGTAAATTAAATGTAGCACAGTTTCTTAGATACTACTAGGTCATCGGGTACATGGGGTATTTTTTTACACGAGCACATGACAAGGCACACTAGCAATTGGTTTACTTTTGATCTTCACCATACACGTTTTGGTCATGTACATCGTGTAGGATCATACCCGAGCACCATGGGTAATATGGAAATATGGAAGGAAAAAAAACTTGGGCTCTGCACGCGCCACCTTTGTAAAAATGGGTACACACATAATTTTCGCTAAAAACATCGTGACCCATGTTTCAAAACGGTATTTGAACAAAGAATACAACAAGATATATAAGTTGAAGAACGACTACATCTAGGAAGCCTACAAAACCATTTGCTTTTGTTTGTTTAAATAATGTAAATGATTATGGAAGTCCAAAATAACCTTTACCAGGTGCCGAAAACCAATCTCTGGCCACAAAATAGACGGTGAATACAAGAGGCAGCTACTGCTTTGCCATAAAAGAAAATTACTTAAGCGGGTCTCACCAGACGTACGGATTATAATATCAGGGTCCGGCGCTACTGCCATGTACATATGCCTTTCAATATCCGCCACATCGATAATATTCTTTTCATCTTTTGTTTCACAAGATTCATGAACAGCATGCGATATCTCATCGGTGGAAGTATATGCTATACAAATCAATAACACTGCTTTTGAGTTCTTAGCAGTAGCATCCATCGCCCGCTCTGCAGCAAACCTCACGGGTTTGCTTAAAAGTTTAAGATTTCCAATAAAGTAGACCCTGACTCCATATTGATTAACTATGCTCTCCTCTTTTATAAACCCTTGGATCTTTTCCTCCATCAAGTCCATCAATGATTGGACTTCTTCTGGACTTCGTTTAAAATTCTCTATGCTAAAGGCGTAAATCGTCACATACTTCACCCCAAGCTCACAACAGTATCCAAGCATTGACATTAATGATGAAAACCCTACCCTATGTCCTGCCCCGTCTATTAAATTATGATGCTTGAAGTATCTAGCTTCTACGACCATCCATTATGAAGGCAATATGATTAGGTAATGCAGCTACCGAAAGAATCCCAAAAATAGATTCCTTGCTAAACTACCTACACTCTCATATATTTTATTTCTTTGTTTAACATCCATACCAAAATTCCAAATCCAATATCCCTATGGTCGAACCTGCTGATTTAAAAAAAAAAAAATGTGTTAGTAACTATACAACCATATAAGAACACATACCGAATATATGTTTTTAGTGGCTATGCAATGAAAACTTAATTTACACATAAATGCAAGCATGTCAAACACAAACATAAAAAAAACAAACATATCAGCCATATGGAAAACAATAGTCATGTTTTTAATCCTTTTTTTTTTTAGAAATTTTTCGAATTTTTTAAGAAAAATTTTTATTAGAATTTTTTTTTCAAATTATTGTTTTTTAGAAAAAAATTCGTCAAATTTTTTTTTTTAGAAATACATATCAGCCAAATGAAAACAAAATGTATACGCAAACTACCACCTCCTAACAACAAAGAGAGACCCTTCAACGTCCCTGCGACTCGGAAAAAGGAAACAAACATTCAATGGAAATGAACTCAGAAAACATCAACGATGGACCTCTCACCCCATCTTATGGTAGCTACAAAATATCCTTTCTAACAATGTTCAAGTTCAGATTATACTGCAGATCTCTGTATACATAGTTTCTTCATAACTACATTATATGAGCACACAAAACATTGATTAAAGTATTCACTGATCGTCCCCTCTACTTGTTATTCATGATGTATATCTCAACATTTTGATTTTTGTTTCTTTTTTCAGCCTTTATCATGTATTCTGGTTTGGGGTGTTCATTGGTCCGGCTTAGATCTTAATACTATTATGCTCAAGTCACTAGCTTAAAGTTAACACCAGATCACGTTACAGTTACTAAACGATCAGATCATGTTCTCAAATTTTCAGCACGTAGATACTCAGGCACGCTACCAATCACACTTACAGCAAAGAAAAAAAAGAAGCAGTTCCCATCTAGTACAATTTAGCATCTATCCAGTTCCGTTTGGTTTTTATTTTTACGCCTATTACGTTTAAATCAGTAGCTCACAGTTAAACTCCACTTCACATCACATTTACTAAACCTTCAAATTTTCGGTACTAATATTCTCGAATTTTGGCACATGTATCCTCAGGCACACTACACAAGTACACAGTAACAATTACAGCATCAAAGATAAACCAATTCCGTTCCAGTACAAATGTCCATCCAGTTCGGTATCTAATCACTAGCACAAAGTTTAAGTCCAGCTCAAAATACATTCACTAAACCCTCCGATTCTTCGCTACTCTTATTCTCAAACTTTCTGCACCTATATACGGAACTCGAGCTCAAAAACATTGACATTAATCATTATAACTTGCTGGTCTATGCTACATCAAAGGTACTGCACCTTATAGAGAACTCATATATAATACTACTAATAGCAAGAAACACTCTCTTGAACCATAATCTTTTCTTCATATTTGACTTTATCTTTGTTTAAATCTGATAAAGCAATACGCTTTTTAACCGAAACAAAGGTTCTCGAAAAACCCCTTGCTAGCCATGGAAAAATAAAAGATACAGATTTCTTAAGCTTTAAGTAAAAGTAGCGATGAAAACTGTTTAGTAGTTGCTAACAAACACATGTAGGTTAGTAACAAACGCAGTGATTTAATAATCGGTTTAAGCTAGCAAGTATGATGCAGTTGATGCTAGTAGCAAAGAGCAACTACATACGACACCTAATACTCGAATCAAGAAAGGGCAAAAACGCTTCATATACAAAATGCTGTTAACAACAAAACTGGATCTAATCATTAAGTAATTCAAACAAAGACTATAGCAAGAAGACATGTTGTTTCTCCTATCATATATATCAAGAAACCATAAATATTGCAGCCATGAACATACACAAAATCCTTGTAACAAGTAACAACAAACAGAAACAAAATCAAGAAAAACCCATACACAAAATCATGAATCTTACACACATATACTTGAAAAAAAAACAAACCAAAACAACATTAATTCAAATAAAATCATGAAAAAGAAAGAAAAAGCATACCTAACCTTTTGCAAATGAGATATTTTTGGCAAAAACAAACACAGCTTACACTAATATCTTGTAGTTATAAACTCTAGATTTTTAATGACTGACGTAAAATAAAGTGATAACAGTTCAAAATGTCTTTTGCTACATACCAAGTCACTTTTTTCTTACTTGATTCGCGTTGCCGCGGATAACTTGAAATGATATTTTTAAAATGTATTTTAGTTTAATAAGTTTTTTTGTCGTATCAAGAATTTCATGTGACGTATTTCAAGTGCTTAACTAATGAATTTATTTCGTTTTTTTTAAAGCTATTTGTATAACATGAGCCCGTTTGGCCCGTGCCCGTTCGGGCTCGTGCCCGTTTGGCTCGTGCTTGTTCGGCCTCGAGCCAATTTGGCCCGCTCCCCGTTCGGTCTTGAATATTTGTATAATGTGTTTTATTATTTGTATTAGTATAATTTAATGCAGGAGTTGTGTTTAAGTTGGTTGTACAATATGCTTGATAATTTGTATTTTTTATGTAAGGGGTGTTTTAATAACTGCATTAATTGTATTTATTGACCAATCAATTAATTGACTACATTAAATATCTTGACCACATTAATAGTGCTTTGTATTGTATTTAATGTTAGAAAATGTATTTTAATTAGTTGTACTTTAACTTAAGAACTAGTAATTCGGAATTTCTATAATTAGCAAACTGAATTTTTAAGTATTAATATATATAGAAGGTCTTCCTCCTCTAGTAAGATATATTTAATATATGAAGATAATATATTAAGAAAAAGCTATGCATAAGAGTGTCACGTGTGATGGCATACCGTTTGGCATGTCATTTGACATTCTGCTTAGTGTCGTTAAACCTTGTGTAAGCTTGTGTATGGTTTGTTCTGCCTGAAGGAGCGTGTTGATTAGTGAAGTAACTCTCAAGTGTGGTACTCGGGGAGTGGAGTAGGATGAAGAGGTGCTTCGTGCCGAACCACTATAAATCATCGTGTCCGGTTTGCGTTTTCTCTTCCTATCTCTTTACTTTCTATGCTTGCATTACATTTATGTTTGTGTAGCTTGTTGTGTGTATGCTTATGATATTAACTTATTAACTTAGAAATGCAAAACACAAGAAAACTTAATCACATGTAATAAAATGCCCACTGGTGGTGGTCCCTTATACAGGGACGGTCCCCAAACATTTAAGGGACCATCCATACATTTTAAGGACCGTCCCCACTGTAATCTGAATTGGTTAAAAACGTTTAAACCTCATTTTATGTTTATGTTTATGTGATTGCTTGCATACTTGTTATTAAGTGACATATATGTTTGTTATGAGTGACATAACTACCATTTATATTTAGTCACACTTAATTGGAAATTTCATACGAAACATTCTAAGTTTTAAAGAGGAACGTAGCATTAGTTAGCTCGTAGTCTTAATTGTTTAGGTTTAGTTATAGTTTAGATATTGTAACATCGTGGAGTCGGGTCGGGTCTTTACCCACTGTCAGCCCGCTCCACAACCCATTTTAGGGGAGTATTGCTTGTACTATATAAAGCCCTTCCCACCCATGGGAAGGGTTGGACCTTTCACACACATTAATCTAATCTCTTGTGTTTGGGCGTTGGTTTTCTCATTGTACTCCTTAAGTGGATTCTTTACGCACCTACTTAATGGAACTTTTTGGTTTAGTTTTGGTTAATTTTCTTGTATCTTAGTGTCATTTCAGATAGTTGCCAACTGCACATGTATGTGGCAAACAATCAGTCTCCACAACTTATCAATTTAATCAGTATAAAGCCTATCATACGTGCATTTCTTCACCGTATCACTACTAACAGTCAAATAACATTAAGCATTTCTCGGTACCAAAAAAACATAACACTACAATTCCCACATTCATTTTCTTTAGGAAAACATACATGTGACATACACATACTATGATCATATAAAACTATGTTTATACTAAATCTTAACACTTAAAACTATGTAAATATGCATAAATGTGAACCTGAGTTGAGGTTGCAGTCTTCAAGACTTCATTTTGATCTACCGATGATACTAAAGCTTTGATTTTTATCTAAGTAGTGTCAATGATGAAAATTGGGAATTTCCAGTACATGACACTGTCCAGTTTTCCTTGGCCCCTCTTTCAATAAAGAATGTAAACTTGCGTAAGTTTAAACATCATCAGTTTCAGATGTGATCTTCCTTTTTGTTCACCATTTAGTACAATGCAATTGAAAATTTGCATCCAAAACTGTGGAAGTTAAAAGGGATCATGTGTGTATCCAACAGTATGCCAAAAAGTGTCTAATTGTAAATAACTGAAACCACATTTGAAGTGAATGAGAATACAATGGCCAAATGATCCTGAACCGGGTCTGAGGATAGGAATTTGTAGACGCTTATGTGACGAGAGTATGACTGTATGTTGCTTAAAAATTGTAACATTGGTAAACCAAATCTTTTATAAACTTGTGATAACACGCGGGCCTCAAATTACTCGTAAGCATAGTACTTTTAAAAAGAATTTAACAAAATATGTAGTTCTGAAAATATTTATAAAAAGATAGTACGTTTTCAAAATTTACATCTATTCAACATGCATCCATTATGAATACAAAACTCATAATAAAAACTTCAATCATCAAATCGCTGTTTTGAATTAGACGAAAATACTACGAAGTAGTTTCCTTTCTGATGTAATAAGTTCAATTGCTTAAAACCATAATTATTGGAGAGTTCAAACAACATTCTAGTCTAATAGTTTATATCTTTTGCTTTAATAAATGGCGATGATTTGCACATTTTTATTTTTTATTTCCACACTCTAAAATATGCATTTAGCAGTTATATATTTTTTATATGTTGCTTCTGCATGTTGTATAAAGCGTGTAAATAAAAATGTGAGTGTTTCAATCAACTCTCTTTTAATAAATTAGCAAAATTTTAAATATAATATCAGAGAACATATTTATTGATGGCCAAGCAAGAAAAGGAGTTGTGGAAGAGATAGTGAAACAATCAACTTGATCAAATTAACGAATGCAATAATCACGGTATTATGAGTATTTGGATATTAGATTTGAATCGAAGGTTCATAACTACCATATTTGACTAAGCAAGGTGCATTCTTTTTAATATCTTTTAATGAAGAAAACGTGCTAAATGTCTCTTAAATATTCAGGCAAAGATATACAATAATGAGAGTTAAGTACACGTTTGGTCCTTGTGGTTTGTTGCCGATTTCACTTTTAGTCCAAAATTCAAAAAAGTGTTGGTTTTGGTCCAAAACATATAGTTTCGTTCCACTTTCAGTCCAATTTCACTGACACCGTCAGTTTGACTGGTTTGACCGTTAATTAAGAAGGTATTTTCGTATTTTCGTTATATTAAATTAAAATAATCAGATGGGACCCATAAACTCATTATTTATTTTTTCCTTATATCTTTTTTTAATCCTTTTTACTTTATCCTTTTTTCCTCATCATATGGCACATCTTATTCATTCTCTCTCAAAATCCCTAAACACAAACACCTTCATCACTCACTTCCACCACCACCTTGGATGATCTTGTTGTGATCTCCCCGTCAACCACCACACCATACCCACCACCAAACATCCACTAAACACCATACGTACCACCATCTCTCAAACAACCATGGCTGCGGTTCACAAACGCCGCCACCACCGTTGTCGGGTCTTTCATGATATTATCAGATCAACAACCTTCACAAACAACAAGATCTGTCATCATATTATCACCTTCAGTAGTCGAATCTGCCACTGACGTCACCACCAAACCTCCATCGTCGTCCATCTCACAGCCACCCCCACCTAAGCCTATTTACTCAAAGCTTCTTCATGTTCTTTAGTTAGGAGAGAGAGAGAGAGAGAGAGAGAGAGAGAGAAAAAAAAAAAAATTTGTTTGGGGTTATGATTGATTCGAAAGATTAGGGCTCACGGTGGAAGAAATCGGGTTTTAGAAAGTGGTTGTGTTGTGAGATGATAAAGAAGATGAGGGTTTAATTTTTATGTGTGTTTTCTATTTTAATTGATCTACATTGTGGATTTATTTTTAATGGAAGATGATAAAGAAGATTAGACTATCAAAGTATACGGTGGATTCATTTGTGTCTAAAATGTTTAAAGTTATTTTAATAACAGTAATTTATATAAAGAAAATCTTATAATAAATTTATTATTAACAATAATAATAATAATATTAGCAGAAGGCGACTTTGTAACTTACAATATGAAAATGAGAGTATTTTAGTCATTTTATACAATTAAACAAGTGAAACTAACTAGGTTACCGGAATTGGACTGAAAGTGGAACGAAACTATATGTTTTGGATCAAAACCAAAACTTTTTTGAATTTTGGACCAAAAATGAAATCGACAACAAACCACAAGGACCAAACATGACTTAACTCAAATAAAGATGAACTTATTTTAAAGAGTCGTTATGATTGAATGATTAAGAGTTGATGCCACATCACTTTCGTCAACAATATAAAATATAATTTAAATATTTAATGCATCGTAACTTACACGTTTCTTAACATTTTTGTCCAATTCTTTCACATCTAAGAGCACAAGGTATGGTAACCTTGCACCCGAGTTAATGCTTAACTTGGCATGCGTTAAGGCTGAGTTACCATACCGTGTTCATGCGTTAAGGGTGGGCGTTAAGGGCTGCGTTACCATGGTAACGCAGTGTTAAGCTTAGTTGATTAAAAAATATGACACCTTTACCCCCTAAACGGCTATTATATTTGAATTCAATAATAATAATTTTTTCTTTCCTTTTTGTCTAAATAGCACATCATTTGAGATCAAGTAAAATTTATTTATTGCATGATGTGATCCTTTAATGATAAAATAGTCCATGTCTATAATAACACCATCCTTCTCATACTATTTTATTCGCCTAATAGATCTCCCAAATCTCTATTTTAATATGATAGGACAATCTACAGTCTTTGTTTTGATTGAATGATAGAAATTGTTGAAACAATTTTCAACCCATCTTTTCTCATCCCATTTTGACCAGGGAATCACAAACCAGTGGTCTTGAGTGTTGGCCACTTTTTCTCTACAATATTGATCTACTCATTTTCTCTTCCATGAGATTTGAAATAGAAGATATATGTACATTATGAATAAACAAACTCAATACAATTATAAGGAAAGCTGTCTCATGCCCATTCAATGATAAGCAAAGAGCTTGATGTCTGTACATTATGAATAACATGACATAATGTAAAGTATATTATGTACTAATTAATTTTCAAAACAAAACAAAATCTGATAGTTTACATCATAAAATATTTGATGGTTGGGATTGCTTAGGTAGCACCGTAGCATTGTAGCAACACCACTATTCGGTTGTAAAAGTCACTCATTTTGTCGTTGAGTGTTAATCTTAGTACAAACAACATGAAAAAAATAGTGAATGGGGGATGAAAACATTTGAATCGTTTGAAAGATCTTATAGTTAAAAAATTTGTTTCTCACGTATAAAATGGGGTGGGCCAAAGACTTTTGAGTCCTTTACAAGTTTAGTGTGATGTTTGATGCAGGGGTGAGCAGAAAAACCGAAATATCCGAATAAACCGAAAACCAAAACCGAATCGAACCGAAAATAATTGAATCGAACTTATAACCGAAACGAAAACCAAACCGAACTTTTAATTCGGTTCTCGGTTTGGATATGGTTTTGATAATCAAAACCGAAAACCGAATTCATATAAATTTATATATTTTTTATATATTTATATATATAAAAAGATCAATAAAACGTTATATTTATATTTATATTTATATTTATATTTATATATATATAAATAACAAAAAAATTCTATCCTAATATTAAAAAATACTTTTTATATTTGAAATAACTTTTTTGGTAAAATATATTTGTATATATATATATATATATATTTAAATAAAGTGTGTAATTTGGTTAAACCGAAAACCAAACCGAACTAGAATTTAACCAAACCGAACCAAAAACCGAATTTGAATTCGGTTTGGTTTGGTTCACGGTTTGACCCTAAAAAAAATTAACCGAATAAACCGAATAACCGAAAACCGAACCGATCAACACCCCTAGTTTGATGATACATATAATTTTTTAAAGATCTGACGTGTAATTTTCTTAGGGTGCTACAGTAAAAAACTTCTTTATTTATATAATAAGGGTTTTGCTAAGACAATCTTTGGGGCTGTGGTTAACAAGATGTATTTTATTACATTGTTATGAATAATTGATTATGATTGGTTGATAATTCCAAAAAAGATGGGCACAATCCCGAAAAATATGAAACCACAACAAACAACTGATTGTTATAGGATTATTCAAGTTACTACAATGAATTGTAGTAAAAATAAACTAGTTAACCACAGCCCTAAGAGTTGTCGTTAGCAAAACTCATATAAATAGGTAAGATATTGAACTAATATAAATTGCGTAAACATTGTCTTTTCGAGTTTCCAAGCCTTACCAACGAAGGAGTCAATTATATTGGACGTGTAGATTAAAAAATATCACTTGTACTCACAACTAGGGGTGAGCAAACAACCCGAACGGACCGCACCGACCAAGACCGGATCAGACCGGACCGACCACATTCGGTCCGGTCCTCGGTATAGGCTTTTTGGCTAATTCGGTCGTCGGTCGGTTGGTCCGCTTCGGTCCGACCAAAAAACCAAAAATCTTGCCTAAATCTTGCCTTTTTGGACCAAACCGGACAGACCATATTCGGTCTCGGTCCCGGTTTTTACCTTTATTCGGTCTCGGTTTTTAGCGGTCCGGTCCGGTCCCGGACCGATGCTCACCCTTACTCACAACTACAAAAAATTAAATTCTAGAAAATGACTCAGAGGGATGAATAAGTAACTAAATAAGAAGAAGCGGATGAAGAAGCATGTAACAATTGGCGTGTTCTGTGTAGCCAGGAAATAAATTACCAAACTAATAAATGAAAATGTCATTGTACAAAAAATCTGTTAATTAAAATATGATTTTTCAAAAAAACACAATCTTGGTTTTAACAGAAAACAGTTTGTATAAAATCTATTAATTAAATTTATCTGATTTTACCAAAAAAATGTTTTAATTCTGTTACACATAATCTATTTTAAGATTGTAGGGAAACGGTGACACGCTTCCTTTAAAACAAATTCGTCGTCTGTTTCTCAGGGTACAACAGCCGAAACAGTATGTTGTATAGTTGAGCTAAACAAAACTGCCTGAATTTCACCTTTTCATATGCGTACTCTATATGTTGGAAATCAATAATACTTATTGATTTGATGTGTGTCAAAGCTATGAAATTAGGCCTCTATTTATACACAATAGAGTAGGGCTGAGCATCGCATGTTCAAAACCGAACCGGACCGACGAACCGGACCGAACCGACAAGAACCGAACCAGACCGACGGCCCGTCGGTTCGGTTTCGGTTCCGGTTTTTATTAAATTTCGGTTTCGGGTCGGTTCGGTTCGGTCCGGTTCGGCCCAAAACCGACAAAAACATGCCAAAATACACATGGACCGACAAACCCGAACCGAACCGACGAAAACCGAACCGAACCGACGGCCCGTCGGTTCGGTTTCGGTTCCGGTCTTTTGTAAAATTCGGTTCTCGGTTTTTTCGGGTCGGTTCGGTTCGGGTCGGTTTCGAACCTGTGCTCAGCCCTACAATAGAGTATACACAAGTTTACTCATCCCACCAATGCAGGATAGAAAAAATAAACATAATTTCTCTTTAAGCATGGTATCGAATGCGTAACTTTGAGACGCGAAATCGCGCTCACATCAACTCCATTTTGAACACATCAAAGTTCATTTTGAAGCTCTCTACCAGGAGAACGCGAACTTACAAACTATTAATTATATATATGACACATACACATAGATATTGTGTCTAAAGTTGGTCAAAAATCACTTTGCCAATCAAATTTCTAACAATTAAAGTTATCTACATCTCACCTTCGTACCTCATGAAAGACATGATTGGGTATACGTCGATTCACTAATCAATTTTGCTATTTAACTATTGAGCCTCTTAAAGTGCAAACAATACATTTGTTCACAGATTTACATGTGAATTGTGACTCTTTAGTTTTCGCTGAACCTTCTTAACTAGCAATTGTCAATGTATCATAGTCATGATTTATAACTTGCACTTCAGTTTGTATGTAGATTTGTTACGTATGCTCTACCATTTTTATGAAAAAATTACATTTATAAAAGTCAATTACTTATAGATGATGAAAAAAGTTATGATGAGGCATCGTAAAAGTGTGGTGTAACAAGATGAGTTTTAGCATGGTAAACTTGGTGAAGTGTTAAATTGGGTATTATATATGTCATCCACATTCATAATCACTGTACCAATTATTTTCTCCATCGTCGTATAACAGGTGTACTAAAACCATCAACTTCATCACTTAAAACATACCTCACTTAATTGCAAATACGCAAAACAAAATACTCTCACATTGACACAATTATTTTAACTCTTTACACAATGTGGTGGTGTGCACCACATAATCTCCAAATAATTAAAATGGGGTGGATAACTCCTCGTGCTTTATTTCTTGATCGAATATGAATTTTAACTTTGAGTTTCACGGTCTTTTTTTAATTGTTGAAGAAACATCAACTTTTCTAAATTGCTTTATCAATCAACAAAAGAAAAACTACTTCAATTCACTTTTAGGATGTTTTCTATATGTCACGTTTATTTAAAATTCAATAACTAAATGTATGCATTATAGTTAGTATACATGTAAATTTTCATGAGCGGTATTAGTCACAACCATACTTGTTTAGGCACGAATCTTTATAAGAGCAAGAGGTGTGGTAATTAGTTTTACCTTCTCATTTGAGGCCCACGGGTGCCACATCATCCCAACACCTCTTCACAACTAACCCCTTCTCACTCATAACTAACCTCAACTTACTCATTTGAGGCCCACTACTTACACATTTATTTTTTTAATTATTTCACTAAATAAATTAAATTCATTACACAAAAATTAAAAATAACACACCAAACTAAATTTATTTCTTCAAATTAAAAAAGTTACAATACGGGAAAAAAATAACGATACGAAAATTAAATAAAAAAAACAATACGAAAATATAAAAAACGACACTACATGCATATTAAACATTTTATTCATCGGCATCCTCATCGAGTTGTTGGTATTTCTTCGTTATTTTCGCTTGTCTCCTGCGAATGATTTCGGCTCTGACCAGGTCAGTAACCAAGCCGGGATCTAGCATGAGCATATGCATTTCCTGCATTTCCAAGGCTCATTCTTCCCTCCTCCTCCTCGCCTCGTAACAAGTCGTCTGAGCGTCTTTGGGTTGCGTATACTTTTCGGATAATTGTCCCGAAAAAGTACTCGTTTGACTCCCACCGGAGCTCGCAGCGCTCGACGTATCCGTCGACTTTTGTTTCTTTCCAGCTCGTTTGTTGGCTCTTTCGGGACGAGGTCGTGCGTCCGTCCCGAATATATCCTCGAGACAAGAAACGTTCAACGGATCCTCAGCATTTCATTTTGGGTAATTTCTCAAAAACTCCCAAACATGCTCGTATGTGAAACCCCTCGCACCAAAGCATTCTGCGAAACTCGCCTTGGCATTGTTGATTTGATCATGCTCATTCTCACCACTTCGACGCCCCAAATGCTTATATATAGCGTTGAACTTTTGGCAGTCGCCGTTCATCCTCGTCCATTTACCGGTAAGCATATTCTTGCCTCTAGGGTCATCCACAGTTTGCTGGTTGAACGATTCTGCAATTTCGTTCCAAAAGAAATCGTCGGTTTTGGAATTGCCCATTTCTTTGTCTTGCGAAAATTCTATCCATGTTTCCGCAAGGAGCTTTTCTTCGGCCTTGGTCCATTTCCGATTCACACGCGTTTGACCTGCAAGTTCCAAGTCTTCGTCATCATCGGCATCTAAATTTATGACTTTTTTTCCTTTGACGTCCTTGGTTTTCTTGCCTCTACCTTTGGCCGGTGACCGTGCTTTTGGAACTTTAAACTAGGGTTCGACCTGAGGTTGTGGTTCGACTTGCGGTTGTGATTGATGAGCTGGGAACGAGGATGCTTGAGACGGGTTAAAAAATTGTGCAACATTCGTTGAGGATGAGCTGTGAACCCCGCTTGTTGCAATGAAATTTGTTGATTAGTATAAACGTCCATCGGATTGAAAGGTTGTGAACCATATGGCGATGAAGGTTGTGGGGAATTTTGCGACGAGGGAGTAGAAGTGTTTGATGATCCCCGTATCGTTGGTTTGAGGTTAGGAGGGTTGTGAAATAACCGGGTTCGTTCGGGTTTTGAGACATAGTGATGAAACTTATATATTTGTTGAGTTGAGAAGATATATATTGTTGAATTGTAGTGATGAAAGTATGTGAAAATGGTTTAGTATTTACAGGGGTTGTAAAAGTTTTTAAAATCAAAAAAAGAGAGAGAGAAAAAAAAAAAAGGACCGTTTGTTTTAAACGGTAATATTACCGTTTGTTAATTTAATATGCATGTTACTCTCTTTTTCGTACATGGTGTCAGGGTTTTTCCTTCGTCGTCTGCACGAGGATGAAGGCTCCAATGAGCCACGACGAGCCATCGCCGGTGTCGTGGCGAGCTACGGCGAGCTCCACGTCGGACGACGAGGACGAACGACTAGACCACACCTCTTGCTCTAAGGGCTTTTCAAGCTCCATGTTATGTAAATCATAAATTATACCCTTTACCTAAATATATATGATTTGTGTGCCTCAATATCAAATAAACAAATGTACTTTTGTTTCTTTTACTTTTATAGACCTTTGTATAATGCTATATATTGAAATAAACTATGATCTTCTTTGTATGATTGTTAGGTGGCTTTTTCTAGCTAATAAGCCAAAGAGTGAACTAAAAACTAATATTTATTTCAATATTTTGGTCCCGACATTGTTTTTGGGCCTAATATATTTAAGGAAAATAATTTGTAGGCCTAACTCATAAACTTAAAGATAGACCTACAAATGTGATTGGTGAAAATAAAATATTTAAATTATAAAAAGATGAGTATAATTGTATTTTTAATTTAAATATCAATTTATCTCTTATTTTCCCTCAACAGAAGTAAAAAAGCAAGCTAGCTCCTGACCTTTCTTTTCTTTAATGAAAAAAAACTCCCCTCCGGCGATGTGGGTGAGAAACCCAAATTAGAAAAGCTCAGCAAGCCAATGGCTCAACGGTTCTCACCACCCTCCTCTGGTGCAAAAACCGTTCGCTGCGCTGCGCTAATCACTAGAAGCCGGGGAACTCTTTTGGTTGGACTTTACGATGATAGTCAGTCTGAAGTAGGTTTTCTAGTCTTTTAATTGAATATTGGGGAGATTTGTTTATTAGTATGTGACAAATGTTTGATATGTGAAAGACATATATATATATATATATATATATATATATATATATATATATATATATATATATATATATATATATATATATATATATATATATATATATATATATATTATCTTGTTACAGCATTCCTTTCTATTGCGCCTAAAATCTCTATTTCTGCTAATATTTCACGTCTTTCTATTTATAGTTCTTATGGAGCGCCTTGTTATGTAAATACAATAACAAATGAATCATACGTATACGTGTCTTTTGTGAACGGTACCATTTAAATTCTATCTCCATGTTAAATTAGAACTGTTCCGTTTTGAATAAAACTTCAAAAATATATGAATGGTGATAACACTACTAGAAATTGACTTTCACTGACGTATTTCCCAACGGATAGCTTTCCGTCGCTAATTACTAATGCTTTTCCATCAGATTTACAAGAGATGTTAACTTTTAATATTCGGGCGGAAATTTGTCAAAAATAAATATTATTTCCGATGGACAACTGACAGAAAACTAAACAACGACTTGTTGAACTTAACAGTCTTTAATCTTACTTACAAGTTGATATTTATTAAAGACTTGATTCGAAATTTAATAAATAGATGATAAAACTTTTTTACTCTTCTCCTTCAACTATCACACACTTCACTTTTACACACCATTCCATCCACTGTCAACCACCATTCCTTCGTCATGACCGTCGTTGTCGACCATATCCCCACATTTGTACACCATAAGTTGTCCACCGTGGCCGTCAGTCATCGACCACATCGCCACCATTCGTCCGATCACCTTCATAAAGATTTAATTCTTCTATTTCAATTGTGCTTGCTTTTCAACTGAACGTGTGTTTATTTTTCCCTAAATTACATGCCCTAATTTTTGCCCAAATTATTCGTCCGATCACTTTCGTAATAGATATGTTTATTTAATTGTCTCATTTAAGCTATTTCATATGAAGGATTACTTAAATTTGAGTTGCAATCTGTCCAACTTATTTTTCATGAAAACTATATGACTATTTCCAAGAGGTATGTGACCCTTTACTATCTAAGGTTTACCAAAGGATTTCTGACGACTTTCCAACGGATTTCTGACGAATTTTTTACAGAAAAAATACCGAGAGATTTTCGACTAAAAAATTACAAAAGAATTATGACACAAATTTATGTCGCTATTTCTGACATAACTCTAGCAGATACTAATTAGCGACTATAGATTTTGTGACACACTATTTTTGCCACATATCGTCGGAAATCACTTATACCGACGGATTTCTAACAGAAACATCTGTCGCTAAACATCACGTAGACAATATCACCAGGAAAAAACTTGATGCAAAGCAGAACCATTCAATATAAATTGCGTACACATTGTCTTTTCGAGTTTCCAAGCCTTACGAACGAAGGAGTCAATTATATTAGACGTTTAGATAAAAAAAATTATCAATTGTACCTGCATATCACAGCTACAAAAAATTACACTAAATTCTAAAAAAGACTTAGAGAGATGAATAAGTAACTATATGAGAAGAAGTAAATGAAGAAGCATATAACAATTGGTGTGTTTTGTGTAGCTTGAAAATAAATTACCAAACTAGTAAATGAAAACGGTCGTTGTTCAAGTCCAAGTGTGTTTGTGTTGATTTCATAGTATTTTTTCTTTAAATGAAGCATATGTGGTGTATTTATGTTGCCGTTTACATTAGTTTTCATAATCAACTTTTTTACATTAGTTAGTTGAATGTTTGAGATGTTTTTGTCAAAATTAGCAGTATGAGTGAGTAATAGTGTAGTTGTTGTGAGCCAAAGAACATATAGTTGTTTTTACTATAAATACGTGTGGTAATGTAACTGTAGTTGTAATCACAGTATGTAAAACAATGTGTGAATACCCGATACTTTTAAAGACCACTTAATGAAGCGTTGAGAAACAAGAATTCTAGAATAAACTATATATAGTTACTTGATGCTTGCTAAAAACATTTAAAAAAAAAGAAAAAAAAAAGGTGCAATATTTACCTCTCCTAAATGCTTTGCGTCAAACACATCATATAAACAAAGATTCATGTTATACATGGGCGGTTTTGGGCCGGCGCACCATCAGCAACCGAGCCGGGCCCAACCCACTAAGGGGCACTAAATTTTTTTATACCCATTATATGTACTATGCCCAACATGAAAGGAAAATTTATTCGGAACCATGGGCGGTCTATGGATATTATAATATAGGGGCACTTTTTTTTCTTCGTGTCGGGCCTAATTTTTTTTTTTAAGTTCTCAGCACCGCCCCTGAATTGTTATATCATTTACTATTAATTTAACTTTTTATAAATTAGTGTTCATATACATATGTTCTTAAAACGAGCGGGGTACCCGCGCGTTGCTGCGAAAATGTTGTGGTTAATCTAAACTCGAAATAAAACTATTGAAAAAAAATTTTTTTGTTATTAAAGACTAAATTTGCAAAAGATCGATAACTGCAAGTACTATTTTTTTAAAGTTAGTCTTTTGGGACTAACTTTGAAATTAAAACATGAGGTGGTGTTTAAAAAAAATGAACAGTAATTTTTAACGGGATCGATATGTTGCAAAGTTAGTTCTTTGAGACTATCTTTGAAATTATAATTTAACATGAGGTGCTGATTTTGTTAAATATTTAACCTCATGGTCAAAAATTTTAAAAAAAATAATAATAAAAAATAAAATAAAAAAAAATAACTCTTGCTACAGTACCGAAGCACACATAATTACTGTTATAATCACTGTAGCTACAGTAAATTGCTACAATACTCTCACTGACTTTTAGTATATATATATATATATATATATATATATATATATATATATATATATATATATATATATAATAACGTATATTCAAGCAACACGCGAGTATTGAACTTGTATAAAAAGATGGGTGTAATTCAATTTATAATTTACATATTATTAATTAATCTTTTCATTTTTTTTTCTCTCAACGAAATGAGATTTAATTTGTGTAAGATCTCTCATCTTGCTTTAGTAATGTAAATACAATAACAAATAAATTAAAAGTGTACACGTCATAAACCCTCAATAACATGCATGCGGACCTCGTATTTTTTGTTTACTATATTATGGTACCATTTAAGTGTAGTATTCTTTGAAACAAAATATTCCAAGTTACAAACCACCATCTCATGTGTAAGCAATTAATTACTCAAATACGAAAATTACAATGTTTCATAAGCAACTTAATGAACATTGTAAAACCCGAAATGTTTAATTAGATTAGAGAAGATGAATTACGAACCATTTTTCGATTTGAGGTATGATTCTTGGATGGCATCTTTCATCAACTTTGATCCTGTAAAATTTCAGGAAATAATTAGTCTCCTCCTAGATAATACAACACCCCTAAATTATGAATGTTATGTTGTTCAAAGAGAAAAAAATATTCACCTGTTGTTTGTGGACAAAGACCTTGGATAACAATTGACAAAGATGACAAATATATTGGAGAAAAGAAAGAAAGCGGGAAAAACTTTTGCCAGTCAATATGTTAAATCCGGAGCCCCTTGGTGGGTTTTCTAGAACCCCACAAATGGGGGGTTGAGTCCCGGTTTAAAATCCCATAGATGTTAAACAAACGTTTTTTTTTTTTTTCTTTTTTTTTTTTTTTTTAAGTCCAGTACCCCTAGCCTAAACACCCATACCAAACGGGCCCTAAATTCTATCTCCATGTTAGTTTAGAAGAACATTTCCGATTTGAAAAGAAAAAAAAGAAAATCAAAAATATATGAAGGATGTAAAGATAAATAATAAGGCCCGTTTGGTATGTGGGTGTGAGTGGGTGTGGATTCAAAGAAATTTTAAATCAAGTGTTTGGTACAATTTTTTTTATGACACATGGAATTGAATGATAGATTTCATATATTTAATCATACTTGGCCAAGATGGTTGTTCGGGTCTAACCCGAAACTCACGGGTCAACCCGTGATCATAATGGATAATAAAGTCTATAAATAGGCTAGACGAGTTATAGCAGAGCTCACAACATCATAAACAAATACTTTGCTACCTTTGATATTTTCATCATGAAGAATATGCATGCAATGGTGTTATTTCTTGTTTTTATCACGAGTGTGAGCTCGACTTTGTGTGTTTCCTCAAACAATGATGGCAATCAGGAAAAAATTTCCATGGTCGTTGTGGAAGATCAACCGACCGTGCATGATGCAGGAAAAGGGATTAGTAAGGTACATTACATACATGTATGTGTTAGATTGTTACTAGTTAATAAAGTACGTACTAACTGCTTAAGATAAAGATATGCTTGCACTAACATTTAGTATTCATATATTACTAGCAAACCTTCTTCACTTAGCTCTCATTTGAAATTAAGAAACAAAGACACCTTTAAAGATTGAATAATTAATATCCTCTTCTACCGTCCCTTTGTGCAGGCAAATCCGGTTCAAATGGCTTTAATGATTTTGGAAGATGGGAAGGTATTGAAATTTTCTCGGAAATCATCCCCGGCCGAGAATTGCATTGGTCTTGGCCAGCCGTGCGGGGCTCTTGATCCTTGCTGTGATCCCTATTACTGTGATGGTTATTTTACTGGAACATGTAAAACCGATTATTGTGTTCGTACGGGCCAACCTTGCTTCCTCGGCACATGTTGCGGCTATTGTTTGAACAACCTTTGTGTGGGTTAGGGAGTCTGTTATGCATGCATGAGTGTGTATGTGGTAATAATTCATGCCTCCAAATATATGGTGTGTCATGTATCTACAATAATGGAACATATCATCAGTTGATATGGGTCAAGACGTACTCAAGAGTCATGTTGTTTTAATTCTCGTTGTCTGTGTTCGTTGTTTAATAAAAAGTATTTCTATTATGGCAATGTCCAAATTAATTAGTTAAATCAGTTGAATTTTATCAGCTAAACAATGGCATAATAATGTATACACTAGTTAAAAATAAACATTTTTAACTGTAGACGAAACACTTGCCTTCAAACATGCTAAACTTACTTTTAAGTCTCACAAGTTCAACTTAAGCATTTGTTTAATTTGGGATTGAAAAGATCGATATAGACATTACTGCACGTGCGAATCTGCAATTATGGCTACGTGTCTTAAGTTAATGCTTAACGTATAGCTTTATGACTGTGCGACTTAAGTGTTAGATAATTATATAACTCTACTCTTTAAAACGAAAATTTTGAACTGATATAAATGTTTTTATATACAATAATTATTACATTAACACAACTACGGGCGAGCAAATGGACTGAGAACCGAACCGAAACCGACTCAATCCGAACCGCATTTTAGAACCGCGGTCCGGTTCTCGTTTCTTAGATATTTCAATTTTCGGTTCTCGGTTCGGTTCGGTTCGAAACCGCGGGTATCGGTTCCGGAACCGAAGAACCGCATTATTTCAAAATTCAATTATTTAAGTTTTTGATAATACATCAATGTATGTGTTTATTTAGTCATTATTGTGGGTTTAATTGTCTTCTTGTTATAAAACAACTAATTCAGCATTGTAGCAATTTTATTTTAATTTTTGGTTGTCAAATGTGACATGGTATCAACAAACCCAAACATCTAAATTTAGTCTGAATCTAGTGAACTAAAGTGGCATCATAAGTACTTCCCATGTTCAATATTAACGTATTACTTGCGTCTTGACATAGAAACTTCCCCAAAGATAATTATTACAAACGGATTTTGATTAAAAGTTTCAAATCCACTCTTAGCTAAATCAAACAATACGGAAAAATATTCTAGCTTTCCAAATGTAACATAAGTACTTCCCATGTTCAATATTAACGTATTACTTGCGTTTAAAATTTTGGCTATTAGTTGCTACTTCATACTCCTTGAGTTTTATGTTTACTTATTTTTTAATAGCCACATCAAATATGGAATTTTATTTTGTGTAAATGAAAGCCACGACACGTATTTGAGTTTTGCCTACTAAATAACCAGTTGCACATGTACCTTCATAGAACATTATTAGTTATATGCAATGAAAACTTTAAACGGAGAGTAACAATTATCAAATACATAGGATTTTTATGGGATGTTTAACTTTTTTAAGTTCACGATTACATTTAGTTATTTTTGCGGTTCTAATCGGGTAGAACCAAAAATACCCGAACCGGACCCGAGAACCGAACCGGAACCGAAACATGTTATGCGGTCCGGTTCTCGGTTCCTAAATTATGAGTATTTCGGTTCTCGGTTCTTGCGGTTTCGGGTCGATTCCGAGTGATTCCGGAACCGCGCCCACCCCTATACACAACCATATTGATGTGTAATAAAGTACATAAGAGACATAATAACCATGATTCCCTCTCATACACATTATCGAATAAAATGAATACGTTATGTTTTAACATAATTCGTGCCTCGACAAGTAAACCAGTAAATTAAATCTAAGTTTCATCATTATTCCAACTTCACATCAATATCAACAACACAATTAAATAATCAATTGTGAAATTATTATATTAGGTATGTATGAATTATTGCAGGAGCGAAGCTAGTAGAGTGACTAGTGGGTGCCTAATCAACCTACTTCATTCATTATTTACTTAGACTACGAGTCATTTTTCTACTAGTTTTTTACATTCAGTCACCCTTATTTTATAGGCATACCTACAAAATTCAATAATGAATAACTTAAACAATAAAAAACAACACTATAAATTAAATTCTGAAACAACATCCATCACTATGACTTGCCTTAAGCATGGTCGGCCCCCCTTAACTAAAAATCCTGTCTCCGCCCCTGAATTATTGAGAAAAGAAATATTAGATTCAATATATATATATATATATATATATATATATATATATATATATATATATATATATATATATATATATATATATATATATATATATATATATGGGGCTTTATTTTCAGAACCCTGTTAAGTGCGGGAACTGCGAGAACTCCAATTTTGCATTAGAAAACAGGCATGTTCATATAAAAAATGTATGTTTTCTTACATACACCTTAATATACATACATGCGTAACATGCATGTTCATATAAAACCATTTTGCATTGATATATTCACTTAACAGGGTTTTATATGAATATATATGTTACGCAGGTATGTGTATTAAGGTATATGTAAGAAAACATACATGTTTTATAGGAACATGCATGTTATCTAATGCAAATTTGGAGTTCTCGCAGTTCCCGCACTTAACAGAGTTCTGAAAATAAAGATAATATATATATATATATATATATATATATATATATATATATATATATATATATATATATATATATATATATATATATATATATATATATATATATATAGGCGGCCATTCATGTGAGAAATCTAATTTTTGTGATAACGCGAGAACTAATCGTAGCCACTCCTTTTCTCCTTCTTAAACTTTGATCTAACGACTATTATTAGCTAATGATTTTTTTTGAAAAATTTCAAAAAAATTACAAAAAAATTTCGAAATTTTTTTTTCACATGTGACGATTTTTTTTTTCACATGTGACGGAATTTTTTTTCAGATGTGACGAAAAAAAATTTACATGCGACGAATTTGAATTTTTTTTTCACACATGACAAAAAAAAAATTTGTAAAAATTTCCAAATTTTTTTTCACATGTGACGAATTTTTTTTCACATGCGACGGAATTTTTTTCACATGCGACGAATTTTTTTTCCACACGTGACAAAAGAAATTTCGTGAAAATTTCCAAATTTTTTTTCACATGTGACGATTTTTTTTTTTCATATGTGATGGAATTTTTTTTTTACATGTGACGAAAAAAATTTTTACATGCGACGAAATTTTTTTTTCACATGTGACGAATTTTTTTTTCACACGTGACAAAAAAAATTTCGTGAAAATTTCTAATTTTTTTTCACGTGTGACGGAATTTTTTTTCACATGTGACGATTTTTTTTTTCACACCTGACAAAAAAAATTTCATGAAAATTTTTAAATTTTTTTTTACATGTGACGAAATTTTTTTTTTCACATGCAAATGGAATGTAGGTTGAACAGACATTTATTACGCTTTTATATTCCCAAACTTTATTTATCACTAATCACTTATTATCCTAACAAGTTACTCAACAAACAAACACACGCCCTGATCATAAATCCTCACAACTGTAAACCTATTTTTTCCAATTAACTCATTCAATGGTTAGAATAAATTAATGAATAACGGTTATACATAAACAGTACCAACTGTAACCCACCCGTAGTAACTTTTAGCCTACCAGTACTAACTACACCCAACAGTATAAACTTTTTTTCTCAACAGTATTAACCTAAATTGTTTGAGAAAATGTCTTTTGTACCTTTTCTTGTTATGCTTACTGAAAATCACATATTTTCTATGTATTGACTAATTCAATTGCATTTCTAAACTAAGTTGTTTGAATTTGTAATTTTATTTCCAAACAATCCATAAAACATCAAAAGGTACTGCACATGCCTATAATTGACTTTTACAAGTCAACTTCAATCAACACTCAAATTATAAACTCTTATATAACTAGACTTATAATCCTTACTACGTCCAACAAACAAAAGTCAAATGTTGTAAACATAGAAAACTGCATATTTACTAATAGTAGATAAGTATGTTACTTTTTACAACCAAACAGTTGGAGCATTTCCAAATGTAATTGAATGTCAAAAAAGTTGGAACATTTCCAACTATAATTGAATGTACAATATAGCAGCAAAAGTAATTGTTTATACACATATAATTAGAACAACCCATACATCAAGTCAACTTCAAAACCATTAAACATCTGGAGTATCTCGAGCTCTTAAACCAATTATGACTCCAGTCATAGGTGGTGGCCTCTTGCCTATTGGAGCTAAAGTTGATGGAGCTTCTGATGGAGGAGCTTGTGATGGACCTTTTATCTTTTGACCACCTGTTTTTGAAGATGGGGAAGGTCTGCCTCTAGGTCTTCTGGGAGCAGGTGAAGCAGTTGAAGTGGAAGCTTTGCCTCTTGGAAATGAAGTTGATGGAGCTGTTTTCTTTTGACCACCTGTTTTTGAAGATGAAGGAGGTCTGCCTCTGGGTCTTTTCGGAAGATGGAGTTGTTTTCTTTCATCCAATGTCGCTCCATACTCTCTTAATAGTCCTGAAACGAATAATGAAGAAATAAGACATCACTACTAACAATTCTAAGCATAAATAGTTAATATAAATGGGAAATTGACACTTAGAAAATTAGATTATTTTACATCATCAGCACCTACGTTTCCCACTTTTCAATGTTTAACCATTTTCTCTTTATAAGTAGTTAAGATATCACATGGTGTATGAGAATTAATCTCCAGGGCTTTAATGAAATTTTCTAGAGCTTTTGAAAATTCATTGGATTATATTGATAAAAAAAAAAACAATAAGGTCTATCATAATATAAACAAAAAAGTAAGTACATTAGTTAAGACAATATTTCACCGTTCGTCCCTAAACTTGTCGCAATTCGCACATTTCGTCCCTAAACTTTTTTTTTGGCATTTTCGTCCCTGAACTCTGCATTTTTTGCGCGTTTGGTCCCTGGAACCAACTTTTGGCTGACGGACGTTGCTTTGCAACGTTAGTTGACCAGTCAACTAGGTTTTTTGTCATTTCACATTTTTGTATTGGCGCATTTGGTCCCTTCCCTCACTTTTTTTCCCGCCTATCTTCTTGAGAACCTGATGAGGCGAAAAATGATCCGTTTTTAGGGGGTCATTTAAGCCCGAATCTGACTTTATTTGATCAAATATTGCCCTAAATCGTTCCTTTTGTGATTTTAGGTACTTGGAGAGTGAATTCTGGAAAAGAAGCCATTTCGGACGTTTTTGGAGCATAAAAGTGAAGAAAACGGCAAAGTCTCAAATTTCTATGCTGGGAACAGTGCATGAAGGCGTCAAGAGTAATTCTTGACGGCGTCAAAGTCCCAAGAATAAAATACCGTGGTTGATGACGGCGTCACATAGGCCGTCATAAGTAGATCAAGGCCGTCCAAGGAAGTATTTGGCGGCAAGATGACGGCGTCACACCATTGCTCTTGACGCCGTCACCTCGATTTTCCTATATATAGTTTTCTAGTTTTTTACATTAAGAGAGAGAAGTTTTGGTGAAACCCTAAAGACGAATTTGGTGCAACTTTTACAGGTTTTTCAAGGGTTCCAAACCCTTGATACCTTGCATTGTAATTGAGATAAGTGTTCTTCTAATTCAATCAATATGTCTATGTGTTGGTTGTCTATATCTTGTTCTTGTCTCAATTCCATTATGCTAGGCTAGATCTCTTTTGTGTTTGCTTAGATCTAATGAAACCTAGATATTGATTATGTGTTGATTACTTGTTTATTCTTGTCTTGGATGAATGATTTTATATGTTAGGCTTAAGAAAACTGGCAGATCTCCAAATGGTAACATGCTTGAACGTCTTAAGAAACATGAACCGAGGCGTACTAGGTCTTTATTGGTTGTATTTAATGCATGAGCCACTGTTTACAATCCCTATAATTGTGCTGGGTCATGGTGTAGGAGGAGATAAGAGCTCATAGAATTGGGGAGTTATGTATGCCACCCCATGAATGGTATTAAGGAATACAATCCGTCATCCATACAATTATAACAAGTAATTAACGTGTAAAAGATATCTAGGGAGTAGTGAAGTCTAAGTAAACACATTTTCTCCAATTACTGCTCACAACCTTAGTATAAATTAGTTTAATTTCATTTTTAGTATTTTATTTTGATTATATTTTAGTTTTGGGTTAGTTGAATAGCAACTAATTCCGCCCACTCTTCCAAAACCCGAGATTTTACTTGCTTTCATAAAAACATAAAAACACAAAAATAATCATCCCTCACCTTTAGAACTAGTAATTAGGCTTTCTAATCCTAGCGACACTATTCCTAAGCTGAACGATCAATCCCCCGGTACTTGTCACTATACTATACTACAACGATCAGGTACACTGCCTGGTGGGGGTTGTAAGCTTCTCGAGATCCCTCGAGAGGTAAAGCCTGTTGCGATTCCCACGCATCAGAACCGTTCAACAACTCGTCAGCCTATTTATAACCTCGTTTGTATACCCTAGATCACACACCAACACAGAAATCCCTTTGAAAAAGAACCACACTTAAAAATGGCCGCCCCAAATGCAAATGGAGGTTTTCCAAGTGAAGTTGACGAATACGAGTTTGTCTTAAACAACGCCTTGTGTGTTCAATCAATTCGGGTATGATCCCGTATTGGAATTTTGGAATTACAGGCATGTTAGCACCGTGATGAGGACATAAATACTGAGGTGGGTGCGGAGACAGGACTTTTACTAGGATGAAGTTTTGGGGTTGAATGAGAAGAAGATATAGATGAGGAGAACCAAAAGGAGGTGGGGGATGATCAAAATCAGGTGGTGCAGCAGCAAAACGTGGTGAAGCAGCAGAATAACGTGGTGAAGCAGCAGCATAACGTGGTGGAGCAGTAGCAAAACATGTCGGAGGAGTAGCAAACTGTGCTTTTGGACAGCATGGTGGAGGAGCGAGTCTCCTAGGTTATCGAGCAGCAAGATAGATTGAATTTGGTAAGCAGGATTAGGGCTCTTGAAATTTTCTTAGAAGAATTTAAAGAAAGGAAGGATAGGAGGGAAAGTGATGCAAGCAGGGAAGAGAGCTCTGGTTCGAACCGGTGGGGGTGAAAGTTTTTATGATTATGGTGTTTGTATGGTTTTAGTATGTTTGTAATCTGGTTTTTATCTGATGTATGGAATGGTGATGTATGGAATGGTTGCTACTTGTTACCTCTATGAATAAAAAATATGAAGTTTAATTACTAGTCGTTGTTTATGGTTGATTGTGAATGTTTGATTGTCAACTCCATATCAAGGGCTGTTCAATTCTACCACAAATTACTCTAATTGTATCCGATCTCAACCTTTATCATAAGGAAGTCATGATTTGCAGAATTTGTAAACTAGAAACATGAAAAACATTAACCATTAAGTAATTAAAGTAATTAAGTCAACTACATCACAGAACCCAAATAAGTCTACTACATTAGCACCATTCATAGTAAGTTAAGAAGTATTTACAACCATCATCAGAAGTGAACAAGTTTTTCAAAAGTATAAGTTGGACATGATACATCATCTTCATGTTGCCTTGCCTTTCCCCTTGCCCTTGCCTTTCCCTTTGGCTTTATCTGTTGCCTTTGCCTTTGCCTTTGCCTTTGCTGCTTTTACCATTATCCTGGTCACATTTACGTTTCTTTGCTGGAATTGGCTGCTCATCAGGGACAGGCAGAGCTAGGATAGCAAGGTCAGCTGGGAGAGGCTGAGAAGATAGAATAATGTTGGGATCATACTTTTGTATTTTTTGTCAAGTCTCGGTCATTACATTTTTGTAATAGGTTGCTTTAGTATTTATTTCATTTTGTTTAAGTTAATGGGCAACATGTAAAAGCCCATAAGGCCTTAAAGCCCACGAAATTAAGGATAAGGGAGGAAGGGAGTGTTGCCCTAACTCCTCCCTTATAAATAGTGAGCTTATGTTAACATTTCATTTGTTGGTTATTTGATTACCTTAAGGAAACTCTTGCACTTTCACCTTTCATATTGTCTCATAATCAACCAATCTCATTTCTCATCTTATTTCTTATTATATCATACTTGTGTTTACTAAATGGTGACCTAACAAGTGGTATCATTCGCCTACTAGAAGTTTGAAGTGTGTTTCTTTGGTTAACGTGGAGAGTGGTGCTTATTTCTTCATCTTTTTGCATTTTTCTTTGTTTCTTTCACTCAAATCTTGAAGCTTGGATAAGTTTCAAGGTTGATATAGTGATTTGAAGCTTAGTTTTTGCATAAAGTTGTGATTTTTAAGGTTTTTGTTAAGGTTTTATAGCTTCTTTGATATTGGAAAACTAGTTTTTGGTAGCTAAATCTTCTAAAGTTATTGTTTTCTAAGTATTGGTGAAGTTATTTGATCAAAAGTACCTTATTTCTAAGCATTTTTCTTCAAAAAGTTGAGATTTTTCAAGTTTCTGACCAGTTTACGCGTAAAATAGGTGAATAGTACGATTCTGTAGCTGTCAACAGTACTTTTTGTCCTTTTTACGCATAACTTTTGGCTTAAACCCTTTTCTTACGCGTAAAATAGGCCTAAACCCTTTTCTTACGCGTAATATTGGACAAAACCCTGATCCTACGCGTAAATTGCTCTTCTACGCCTTAAAACCTACGCTTAAGTTTGATTCTACGCGTAAGTCAGAGTTACGCGTAACTTGCCAGAGTTTACGCGTAAGCTTCATCTACGATCTTCTCCTCGTGTAACGGTGACTCAGTACTTCCCTAGCTTGGATAAGTTAGTGGAATACTTCGACTACGGACATCTTTCAAGCTTGGATAAGTTTGAAAGATTTGTTTGGTTGTTTAACCTTACGCATAAGTCTAAACTTACGCATAAGCATAAGCTTACGCGTAAAGAGAAAACTTACGCATAAACTTTTAGTTTACGCATAACCTACTCTTTACGCATAACCTACAGTTTACGCGTAAGATTAAGTTACGCGTAAGAATTGAACTTACCCCAAGGATTTTGGAACTTACTCAAAGGAACGTGCATTTCAATCTTCTACAAAGATCCATTTCTACACAAGTGTTCTAAGATGTCTCAACCTCCAAATCATTACTTCCCTCATATTCAGCAACCTCAACATCAGCAGTCTCAGCAACCTCAGCATCAGCAGTATCAGCAACAACAATACCTTCCGCACATAATGAATCAACAACCTCCTAAATACAATCCACTACATCATTACCTAATGATGCAACATCAGATCATTCCTCAACAACAATCATATCAAGTGCCACAACAAACCAATCAGTTTTCCTCCAAACAACCTCACTGGTTTGACAGAATGTGTGAAGTTATTACAACTCAACAATCCAGACATGAGGCAGGATCACTTGAAACACCTCCAATGCTTACACCTGGGAACTATGTTCAATGGTCAAGTCGATTCTTATGATTTGTTGAACTAAAGAAACCTCATGGGAAATTCTTGAAGCAAGTGATACTTGAAGGACCATTTGAGTGGCCAACTAGATTTGAAGCTGGTGATCCACATGCTGATCCTCCACGTCCTCCTGGTGATAGACCCCTTCCAGAATCTGCACTCACTGAAGAACAGAAACTACATCGTGAAGCTGATCAGTATGCAATGGCTTATATACTTCAAGGTATACCTAATCCGATCTATCGAAGTGTCGATGCTCAAAAAACAGCCAAAGCTATGTGGGAACACGTTCATCTCCTTATGGAAGGAACTCAATTGAACAAAGATGACATGGAATCCAAGCTATACATGGAATACACTGACATCACAATTGAACCTGGAGAGTCACTTGAATCCTATTATCATCGTTTCACAAATGTGGTTAATGATCTGGAACGTCACAAAATCACAGTACCAAGGATCGCTGTGAACTCCAAATTTGTTGGTAGTCTTGGCCCGGATTGGCATAAATATGTGACATTTGTTCGTCAAACAAAGAATTTGCATGATGCTCCATATGGTTTGTTGTATGATTTTCTGAAACACCATGAACCTGAAGTGGAAAAAGATCGAGCTCTACGAGGAGGATACACACCAACTTCTACACCAAATTCTTTGGCTCTCGTAGCTCAGTCTTCCTACGCTCCACCACCAATGTCTAATCATGCATATGTTCAAGAGCAGAACTACTTCAGTTATCCACAATCTTCCACCTCGAACCAAATGGTCCCTTATGATTCATCTCTACAGAATACTTCTACTCAACTTGTTCCGTCAAACAACAATGATGCTGTGTACTACTCCAACTCCAATAAGGATGACGATGATGACTTTAATACGTTGAATCAGGGACTTGCTCTTATTGCTCGTGCTTTCAGCAAATTCTCCAACAAAACAAACAACCGTCAACGGTCATCTTCAAATACAAGGAATCAAGCGGTTGTCCATGATGGAAGAGTGGAAATACAGAATCGCAATTATGGTCGATTTGGTTCAGGAAGTTCTTCCAGAAATTATGGGAATGATCAGAGGTTTGGTAACAATACGGGGTTCAAGAACAACTCCGGATCTTCTCAACAAAGGTCTGACTCAGTTGCAACAAGGAACTCCAACTCAGGGAATGCAGTTTGGTGCTACAATTGTAATGAGCAAGGTCATATAGCTACAGCATGTCCCAAACCGAGAACTCGCGGTAGTAAGTTTCACAAGCAGGCATTACTCATGGCTCTTCAAGATGAAAAAGACGGACATTTCCCTGAACAAGATAACAACTTCATGGCAAATGTGAACAATGATGATGACATGGAAGATCTGGAAGCTAATGCAGCTGTGATGCTTATGGCCAACATGCAGGAACTTAAGCTCAATGATTCAGGTCCAGTGTATGACACTGACGGCTTGTCTCAGGTACATGACCTCAATGAATGCTTTATTAATGAAATAGTCTCACCTTCTGCTTATGAATCAGATATGGCGCAAGTTGTTCTATCTAAATCATCTTCTTCATCTCAAAAAGATGAACAAATAAGCACAGTTGTCATATTCGATGATGACACAGTTGTTTCATTTGATGATCCTATTGAGAATGATGAACATGATAATTTAGAACAACATGACCCATCATTTGATCCAGACCCTGACCTAATATTGTTATCAAAACAACTGGATGCTCAACGATTGCAAATAATAAAATGCAACGAAATAAATAAAGTTTTAAAAGAACAAAATGCGTCACTTGCAAGAGATATTGAATGTTATAAAATTCAACTTTCAAATCAGGAAGAAAAGATTAAAAATGCAAAAAGTTTTGAAAATGCTTTTCAGGATTCTTACAATAAAGAACAAGATCTTCAACGCAAAATACAAGATTTAATTGAGTCAAACGGAAAGTTGATTTCGAAACTTGAAAGTGAAAAGTGTGAATTGAAAATGCAAGTTGAACGTCTTCAAACAGAACTTTCAAAAACAGAAACAGAATTGTCAAGTTGTCAAAAAGATTTTTGTGAACATAAAATACGAAAAAGGAAGTATATAGATAACTTACTCGGTGATATTGTTGATCTTGAAAAACAACTCAAAGAATTTCGTAACATTGTTTACAAACACGGGAACTCTGTCACAACAATTCAGAAATTCACTTTAAAACCGAGACCCAGTACAGGATTTGCACTTGGCGATTACAATTCAATGTTTCTTCACACAGCATTCAAACAAATTCCTAAAATTTACAGTATGGATTATTTGCTTGATGATACAATTGTGCGTGCTGTTGTTTTTGATACTGAGGAAGAAGAAGAACTTGAAGATGAGAGTCGGTCAAAAATGAGTAATGTTCAATATTGGACACCATATGACTATTCAAAAGATCATATTAAATTTGTTACTCAAAAAGTCTTACCTGAGAAATCATGGTTTATCGAAGAGTCATATGTTTCATCTTCTAATGCAGCTCCTGTCCAAACTATAGCACAAATAAATGGTCCTTTACCATCATCCGGTGAACTTTCACCCTTACCAAAAAATGTTCGTGTCTTAAATTATTTCAAAACCTTTATGGAAGACATCGAAATTTTGGAAGAAACAATTGAACGTAATTCTGAAATAAAAATTGAAACTTTTCAATCCGCTTACGAGCGAGAAAAGAGAGATATTTTTCAAAAACAAATGAAGCCAATTGTTCAACACCTCCGTCTATGTGCTACACGTTGGGATCAGGAACTTCAAAAGGAGGTCAAACATATGATAAACGTTTTCAATGAAACTGAAAAAGAAATTTTGGTTCAAAAGCAAAGAACTAGAGTTTTCAAAAATGATGCTGATCGACTCTTGGAACAAGTTCTCAATGCTGATATTTTGTCTGTTATCATGAATGATCTCTATAAATCTGGTACTTCTATGCTTATGGATGATCTTTGTGTTGATAATAATTTGTTGAATGAGGAAATTGAGACACTTAAACAGGAAAATGATAAGTTGAGGAAAAAGAATGATGATGTGACAAAACAGTTTTCAAAAGAAATTTTTCAACTCAAACAAAAGCTTGATTGGTGTCAAGCTCAGAGTCTTAATAAGGAACTCAAACTTCAAAGTCAAAATGTTTCTAACTCCTGTCAACTTTGCAAAAACATTGAGTCTTTCAAAAGTTTGTGTCTCAAATATGAAAAAGAAATTGCGGACTTAAAAATTGAAAACGTCGAATGGCAACAAAACCGCGATGACATCAAATATTGCAATGGTTTACTCGAGTCTGAAATTCAGGATAAAAATCACATCATCATCGATTTAAAAGAGAAAGTTAGGCTACTTCAAAAAGGAAAGATGGTTGACACCACGGTGATAGCACCAGGAATGTATAAATTAGACAAAACGGAAAAAGGAAAGGTTGTTCATAATACTAATGTTGATACCTCCACTTCTACAGGACTAGTCTCCACTACTAGCATTAGCAGACCCAAGCGGAAAAGTAAAAGGAAGAATAGGATCTTGCAACGTAAGAGAGGACACCTAGAAGCTCAAGAAGTAGAAGACCAACTTAGGAATTTGAATAAAACTCATGTTGCATCAGATTTAGATTCTAATCTGGCAAATTGTAATCAAAATCTAAATGTAACGAATGATGAACCTTTGAATGTTTTGAATATTAATGCATCTTGTGTGTTTTGTCGTAAAAGCGTATCATTTGGTGATCATACAAAATGTTTAGCTAATTCTCTTCTAAATCGTCATAAGAAACGTGGAACACGCATTCCTTCTAGGCCCACTATTGCCTCTAAGTCTAACTTAGGAAAGCCGTCTTCTACGGTTTCTAATGAAGCTGAAGTTACCCCCATAGGTGCCAAGAACAAATCTAGGATTGAGCCCACGACTAGTGCATTTAACATTAAGAAAGCAAATACTAGTTGGAATTGGCAACGTTGGTTACAACACAAACCAGACTTTAAATGGATTCCTAAATTGTTGAATAAATGTGTTTCTAACCAACAGGAACCCGCACTGTCTTTGGGTTCCACCCTTACTTCTGTTCCATCTGTGTCCTCTTCTTGTGATGCAGGTGGTACAGATCATTCTCTGGATTGTTGATAGCGGATGCACCCGACATATGACAGGCAATCTCAAACTGTTGAAAAACTTTGTCTCAAAGTTCATTGGTACTGTCAGATTCGGGAATGATCATTACGCTTTAATCATGGGATATGGTGACTATGTAAGTGGGAACATCGAAATAAGCCGTGTTTATTATGTGGAAGGCCTTGGACACAACCTTTTCTCTGTTGGTCAATTCTGTAATGGGGATCTAGAAGTTGCATTTCGTGAGAAAACTTGCTTTGTTCGTGACTTACAAGGAAACGATCTTATGTCTGGCTCACATGACTCCAATCTTTATACTATATCAATGTCAGATATGATTGCAACATCTCCGATATGTCTTCTCTCCAAAGCAGAGTCAACTAAATCTTGGTTATGGCACAAACGTCTTTCGCACTTGAATTTCAAAACCATGACGGACCTTGCTCGTTATAAACTTGTTGATGGATTTCCAAGATTCCGTTTTACCAAAGATCACTTATGTTCAGCCTGTGAACAAGGAAAAAGTACTCGTGCTCATTTCCCTTCTAAACCTGAACACAGTACGAATCATGTTCTGCAACTGCTTCATATGGATTTGTGTGGACCGATGCGTGTTCAAAGTATCAACGGTAAACGCTACATTCTTGTAATTGTGGATGATTATTCCAGATGGACTTGGGTTTATTTTCTACGAAGTAAAGATTAGGCTCCTTCAATGATCATCACCTTTCTCACTAAAATTCAAGTTCAGTTACGCAACACGGTCCGAATAGTCAGAACTGACAATGGAACTGAATTCAAGAATCAGACACTTAGGTCTTATTATGAGAAAGTGGGAATTGAACATCAAACATCTATTCCTAGAAGCCCAGAACAGAATGGAGTTGTTGAAAGACGCAACAGGACGTTAGTGGAAGCTGCTAGAACTATGTTGATTAATGCTCAATTACCAGATTACTTGTGGGCAGAAGCTGTTTCAACTGCATGTTACACTCAAAACCGTTGTATGATCACAAAACGTCATCGCAAAACACCATATCAAATTGTTCACAAAAGGAAACCAAACATCGATTACTTTCATGTTTTTGGAGCACTCTGTTATCCGAAAAATGATCGTGATGATTTAGGTAAACTTAAAGCAAAGGCTGACATCGGAGTGTTCGTTGGATATTGTGAAAATTCTAAAGGTTTTCGGATTTGGAATCGTCGTACTAGAGAAATTCAAGAAACCATTCACGCTAATTTTGATGAACTCACCCAAATGGCTTCTGAGCAACACAGCTTAGGACCCGAATTTAACCGTCTTAACTCTCCGACATCTTCAGCTGAACCATTGCCACTTAACCACAAAGAATTAGAAACCTTGTTTGCTCCACTATTTGATGACACAATTGAATACCGTCCTACTGAGGTCTCACCAAATTCCGCTGCTCAACCTGATAACATTCAAGTACCAGACTCACCTCAACAAACCACAACAAGTGTTGAGAGAGACGGTCCTCCAATTGTATCACCATCTACAGCAGAACAAACTGGTTCTAACTCCCGCCATCCAGCTGAAGATCCAACACCACTATCAGTTCCACAACCCGCAGAGCATGATCCTGATGCGTTCTTTAATCCGTTTGCACCAGCTACTACAGTTCCTGATATAGCTGAGTCGTCAACACGTAATCTGGATCCTGCTAACATGCGAGATACTTATCAACTACACCCTTCTACACACAAATGGACCCGAGACCATCCACTAGTTCATATTATTGGCCATCCAGATGCACCTGTTATGACAAGACAACGACTTCACACAGATGGAGAAACTTGTATCTATGCACTCACAGTTTGTCACGAAGAACCTAAGAATATCAAAGAAGCAATGACTTATGACAACTGGATTGAATCTATGCAAGAGGAATTTCAACAGTTCATACGATTAGAAGTCTGGGAATTGGTTGAAAGACCTGACGGAGTATTTGTCATCGGGTTAAAATGGATCTGGAAGAATAAGCTTGATGCTGAAGGGACTGTCATACGCAACAAATCACGTCTGGTAGCGAAAGGATATTCCCAACTGGAGGGACTTGATTTTGCTGAATCCTTTGCTCCAGTGGCTCGACATGAAGCTGTTCGGATCTTTTTGGCTTATGCTGCACACAGGAATATGGTGGTTTACCAAATGGATGTGAAGACAGCATTTCTTAATGGAGAACTCCGTGAAGAAGTTTATGTTAGTCAACCTGAAGGCTTCGTTGATCCTGAGCGTCCTAATCACGTTTACCGACTCAAAAAGGCACTCTATGGACTCAAGCAAGCCCCACGGGCGTGGTATGACAAACTGTCCACTTTCTTATTGGCCAATAAATTTTCTAAAGGATCGGTGGATCCAACATTATTTACTAAAACCTACGAGGAGGACTTACTTGTTGTTCAAATATATGTCGATGACATCATTTTTGCCTCAACAAAAAGAAGTTACTCTAATGATTTTGCTAAATTAATGAAAGATAATTTTGAAATGTCCATGATGGGTGAACTTTCGTTCTTTTTAGGACTACAAGTTCATCAATCACCTCGTGGAATTTTTGTAAATCAATCCAAATATGCTCTTGAAATTTTGAAGAAACATGGAATGATGTCTTGTGATACTTATAATACACCAATGGGCTATACCACAAAACTAGATGCTGATTTACATGGGACTCCAGTTGACCCTACCAAATACCGAAGTATGATTGGGTCCCTCATGTATCTCACAGCTAGTAGACCTGATATAGTATTTGCTGTCTACATGTGCTCTCGCTATCAGTCCAGACCAACTGAAAAACACCTCAGTGAGGTCAAGAGAATCCTTAGATACATAAAGGGAACCATTAACTTGGGGATCTGGTATCCGAAGGATTCTGGCTTTGAACTAATTGCGTTTTCAGATGCTGACCATGCAGGATGTTTAGACACACGCAAAAGTACATCTGGTGGATTACAATTTCTCGGAGACAAACTTGTGTCATGGCAATCTAAGAAGCAGGACTGCACTTCACTGTCGTCTACAGAATCAGAATACGTAGCCATGTCTGCTTGTTGTGCTCAAGTCATCTGGATGAGATCACAACTTAAGGATTATGGCTACCTATTCAACAGGATTCCTATCTACTGTGATTCAAAGAGTGCAATTGCTATCTCCTGCAACACTGTACATCATTGCAAATCCAAACACATCGATCTCCGATATCACTTCATCAAAGAGCATGTGGAAAAGGGTACAGTTGAGCTTTATTTTGTTGGAACTGAGTACCAATTGGCGGACTTACTTACCAAATCCTTGGCACCATCCAGGTTTGCTAGTTTAGTTCACTAAATTGGTATGCGATGTTTGACTCCAGAGGATCTGGAAAAGTTTTTAAAACACAATTGATTGTCAAACATCAAAACTATCTTTGTAAAATATTTTTTTCAAAAACAAAATACAAAAATATAAAACCAATGAAAAACTCAAAAATATTTTTGGTCATTTAAAAAAAAAAATGCAAGTATAAAACTCTTTCAACACTATTTTTTTACTAAAATGTCTTCAATCATTTAAAATTAGTGTTGAGGGGGAGGAAAAGTAACGTTTTTTTTAATTTCCAGAAATTATTTTACTTTTTATACTTGCATTTTACCAAAAACATTTACGTTTTTATCTACTAAGTTGATTCAAAAGGATTTCGGGTTACTCTCCTTGATCAAAACCAATTAATTTTACCATGTTCTAAGGTCAAGGGGGAGTACGACAAGTTGTTCTTATCATTTCTTGGAGTTAATATACAAAGACTATATGTGTTAAAGTGGTTAGGCATTAAGTTTAAATGTTTTGTTAGGTTAAGGGACTAAAATTGTCACTTTGTGTAACTTGAATTAACCACAGTCAAAACAAGGTTTGACCTCTCACATTTACTTTTTCTGCAAATCATTAACTCTTTCACCTACTCTATCCTACGATCCACAATCATTCTATTGATCTAATCAACCATCCTTGAATCTGTAAGTGATAACTTGTTTTGATCATGATTGCTAACAAGGGTTTTTAATTTTTTTACAATCCAACGGTTCAATCTAACACAATCGTTTAAATTGCTTTTTGAGTTATGCGTAGAATTCAAACCCAGAAAGTTGTGATGTTATGATTGTTTTGATTGTTGGGATATGGTCTATGGTTGATTGTTTACATGTTTTCACACTCTAATTGCACCCAGAACCACTTAATCGATTGATTGGCACTTAGGGTTCATGCGTATGATTTGGGGGTTCTTGAGTTTGAGCAATAGGATTGTAATTAGTGATGGGGATAGTGTTTGTGTATGCCTAGGATCATTCGAATATGGTTTAATTAGATCTTAATCATGTTTTGCTCATGAATCTAAGGTTTAGGGTTCGAAGGTCACTAGCAGATTCAATCTTAAGATTTTGTGGATAATTTGTGTTGTTATTTGAAACATATGATCCTTATGATGTTTGTATCACTTGCCCCATGTTAATTCCTACCCAGTAACATGTTTTATTAAGGTTGTGATTAGGTGTTCATGCTTGTTTACGCGTTAAGTTGTAATTGGCATGTTTACGCTTTAAAATGTGTGAATTATGTATGTTGGGTTTGTTATTGATCAGTGGTAATGTTTGTACACTTTCAGGAAAATAACAACTCGAATTCATAAGGTGAATTTCTGGAAATGGCATGATTACGCGTTAAATATTCATCCTACGCGTAAGATTAAATCTTACGCGTAAGATTCGACACGTGGACAAATTGTGTCTTGGATAAGACATAGTTTACGCATAAAATTGGTCTTACACATAAGTTCTGACCTTACGCATAAGTCTAGAACTTACGCGTAACTCATTACCTACGCATAAGTTACAATTTACGCCTAAGGGTAATCCTACGCGTAACTTCAATTTCTACGCCTAAGACTTGTCTTACGCATAAAATTGATCTTACGCGTAAGTATCACTTTTACGCGTAATATTCTACCTTACGCGTAGATTTTGCACTTACGCATTATTTCTATACTTACGCTTAAGTCAGGTTACGCGTAGAAACAACTACTTACGCGTAAACTTGTCAAAATCCAAAATTTTTCTAAGTGTTGGAAATTTTCCAATGTGTAACTGGTTGTAAATGATAAACTTATGTTGTAACTGAATTGTTTGATGTTTCTAACAAGTAATATAACTCAAGTTTGTCATATATCAAAAGTTTTCACACACACAAACCCCCACTGATCAATGTCAAACATGCAAATCTATATGTACACATGTTTAATGAATGTCTATGCTAACATCATCAACAATTGCCATGTTTGTGTGTTTATGATCTATTCAGATGGCAGAACACAATGACATCCCATACGGACCAGATCCTGAACCCATTCGTGCATGGGAAGACACCTTTCCTGAAAACTACTCCAGAAAGATAGGAAAGAACAACCTGAGAGTCAACTTCAACAAACTTACATGCAATGAGTCTTCTTGCCTTGTTGCAGTTGATGCTCTTATCTATCACCCATGCAAAGTTCTACTCACCAAATCTGCTGCAGTGGCATGCTTCTACATACATCAGTTTTGGCACACACTCCACTTGGACCTTCTTGAAGAATCCTTTACTTGTATGCTTCACATGAGACAAGTCACGGTCGACAAGGATCTTCTCCGTAGTGTTCTTGGACTTCCCGAACTTGAACCTAATGAAGAATACGACCAAGTTCCTAGTGAAGAAGAATTGATAGAATGGCTGAGAGATATTGGGTATGATGAGTCTGAAGGGGTAATGACTAGGCACTCTAAGGTCAATATCAGATTTCTTCCACAGCCTTGGAGAACTCTCTACATCATCATTGCCAAGTCACTATCAGGTAGAGACACAGGCCATGAACACCCTAAGCTCCAACATCTCAAGCTGTTTTAGGCTATTGCTAATGTCAAGAAAGTTGATTATGCCAGCATTATCTGGGAAGACATTGTGTGGCATATACAACACAAGACGACCAATATTTCATTCGTCCGTTTCACCAAGCTTCTTATTGCAAGCTTCCTCCATGAATATGATGACATTCCTCAAAGATTGAATGATGAGTTTCAGCACACATACAAGAATGAGGACACACTTAAGGTCATCAAGAGAATGGATACTAGTACAAGGAAACAGGGAAAGAAACTTCCAGATAACCTCTTGACTGACAAAGTCAAGGCTTGCAATAACTACAAGTACTACCTTCAGGCACTTGAAGCAGAAAAAGTTGGGTTCTTAGACGAAGCTGTTCTACCATCATACATGCAGAAGAAGAAAGGTAGCAAATCTGGCAGCTCAGAAAGTTCTACCAAGACCAAACCTAAGAAAAGGGGATCACTTAAGATCAGAATTCCTGCAAAGAAACCAACTGCGGAACCTGGGTGGTTTCCCTCATCACAACCTTCTCCAAAACCTGCTGACTCAGAACAAACCGAATCCGACGAAGGTCCGATTTATAGTGAAGCCTATGCCAATATTACCAAGGAAGTCAATCTTGATGAAATTGACGATAAGGATTTGACATTCGAAGATTGGGAAACTAAAATTGATGCGTTTGCTGACAATGCTGTTTACCCAGCATATCTCAATCAAAGACCTTTCACCAAAGCACAGACAATGCTGGAAGAAGAAAGGATCAGAAGAGAAAAGATGAAGGAACCAGTTACAGCTGTACAAGAGCCTGAAGGCCTTTCAGTAGAAGAAGAAAATGAAAGGGCTCTCAAACTTGATCTCCTCCACAGCCGAATCGACACCTTCAATGCTGATATACCACCACCTCCAGTGATCTCCCAAACCACCACCGAGGCTGGCACTTCAAGCAGCATCCCTGAGCCTACCACTGAGATCCATACTGACTTAGTAGTTTATGATAATCCCTCGGTATCTCCCACTGACGTTGAGATGACTACAGCAATGGGAGAGGAAGGAGAAGATGATCCCATGGACACTGATGCTCCAAGACTTATGTCCATAAAAGAAATGGAGCGTAGAGAACGGGCTCAGGAAGAAGAATTGAAGAAGAAGCAAGAAGCTGAGGAGGCCAGGCTTGAAGAGATTGCTCAAGCTAAGCTGGAAGCAACAATCAGAATGGAAGAAAGCAGGAAAGCTGAAGAAGCAGCCAAACTGGCTGAAGAAAAATTAAAGAAAGAAGAAGAAGCCAGGGTTGCTGAAGAGCTAAGACTGAAAGCTGAAGCTGATAAACTGGCAGAAGAACTAAGGGTGAAAGAAGCAGCAGCCAAAGAAAAGGAAGTTGTACAACCCGAACCACAACAAAGTGATGACAAAGACACTACCACCATCATTGAATCCTCACAGTCATCTCCTCCTGCTTCTGAATCAACACATGACAAATCGATCAAGAAACCTAGCTCCAAAGCCTCTGCTGCATCGAAGTTACTCAAGTCAGCTTTCAAAAGAGTACATGAAAAGAAGAGAAGCAGATTGGAAGATCAGGTTGCAACACTTGTAACCCAAGTTGCTGAATTGACGAAGCTGAACTCGAACGTCCAAGAGCTACAAGACAAAGTTGATACTTTCTTAGCTAAAGACGTACAAGAGAACTTGGAAGCCGCTCTAGCAGCTCAAGCACAAGAATACATGGCACAACACTTAGTTGCTGAGCTGAAAGATCTGCTGGCACCAATGAGAGACGAACTCACCAAGTTCGCTGAGCAAGCAGTCAAGAAAGTTATCCGAACAACAACCTTCACTCTTCGTGCCGACAAGTCCACTGCTCCTCTACCAGGTCTATCTCTAGATGATCTGGAAGCTCAACTCTTAGAAAAGCTGGTAAACAAGGTCACCTTGACTCCTGAAGAAGCAAAAGTCCTGGAAGCACTGAAGGACAAGATGAACAAAGAAACATGCAGCACAGAGGCAGATAAGCTGAAGCGTCAAAGAGATGACGAAGACAGGGATCCCAATTCACAGGCTAAGAAACAAAAACAAGCCGAAGGACCCTCATCTCGAACACCGGTCATTCCCCTACTACTACAACCTCCACACACCAACCGAAAGCATCAGGTTCTGCCCCCAAAGAACACGATCACTTCGAATACACCGGTGGTGACGACATTCCTCTAACCGATGAAGTTCCAGAACCATCAACCAAGAAGAAGAAGAAAGAAAGGAAAGGAAAACATCACCAACCCAAACCGGACACCTCATCTAAAGAAAAGGAACCCAAGAAACCCAAAACCGTCCTTCAATGGCTCGATAAAGATGAGACTGCCGAGTATTCCTGGTTTGAGAAGATGATTAATTCCCAACCACCACTGGAAGACAATCAGGAACCACAAGATGGTCGTACAGTGGAATATGCTCAATTACTTCAGCACAAGTTCAAGATGAAAAAGATGAACAAGAAAGAACTGCGCAGAATTGAGAATGATGCATTTAATCTTCTCAGAGATCGGTCTGCAAACTCCATCGAGCTTGAGTATCATCTGGAAAATATTGCTCGAGCCATGTCAAGCGATATTGACTGGATTAATCTAGAATCTTTTGTCGACCCAGTCACGAAGAAGTCAGCACCTTACATCACCGACTGGTCAAAACCACTACCGATGATTGGGAGGCCCAAGGAACCAAAGATCCCATACAAGTTCTTCTTCAACACCGACCTAGAATTTCTGAAACTTGGCAGTGCTACTGAGAAGAAGTACGTCACCTCACTCGCCTTTCTCCCGGCTGCTCGTTATCTCAACAATGCCATCGAAGAAGAAGCCTCAGCATTATTCGTCGACAAACTTGTTGAGTATGACCGAAATGCACTTTACGGTATTCATCACTGGCCAAAAACCAGGGCACAATACTATCGTAGCAGCAGACTGAACCAGACAATGGGAGAAGTGACAAGTGATCTGAAAATTGTCTCAATTCAGTTCATCTCAACTGTCACTCACTTCGGGTACCCCTTTCTCAGCAAAATTACACTGAAAAGGATTGATGAACAGGAGTACGACATTTCCGAGTCAGACTTTCCTCGCCTACTTCTCAACGATATCGAAGACCTGTACCTGCTCAAAGTGCAAGGCAAACTCTGTGGTTTACCCAAAGACATTCAACTTGCCTTCATCCAAGCACTCCTCATTTATATCAGGCAAATCGTAATCAGAGAACGTGTCGAAGATCTTCAGTTGGGAGTAGAAAGTTACCAGAAGAAGCTCAATCTTACCAAACCTAACATGTTCGACATCCCCAACCTTCAACATCTGCCTCAATACACCCTGGTCAAGCATCCTTTCGGGTTCACCTACCGCAGCATTAATGGTCGCAACTGCTTCATGGCTTACAACGAAGTTCAGAAGTTCTATGATGAAACATTAAAGTTCGTCAGAGACGGCATCAAAAGCAGAGTAGATGACATTGCTTTGGGTAAATCGAAACGGTGGAACACGACAGAGGTTAGGGATGCCCGCAGATTCATCTCAAGGATCGAGAACCGCTTAAGGCGCAGGGATCAGTTTCGAAGGTTGGAGAGCTATGTGGGAGGCAGACAGAAATTTCCGGTGTTGACATTTCAGAGACCTGATTGGTAGATCATTGTAAGAAATTTGATTTGATTTGTCAAAAAAATTTACTTCATAATGGCTTGTGCACGCATTACAGTGCACAACCCGAACTTGTAAAGAAAGGACCCTGAGGTACGCATCAGTGCCTCAATCCTAAATATAAGGAGCGAAGGCTTCTTACTTTTGAGTAGAATTAATCAAACATTTATGATTTTTCATAATTCTGCTCAAAAGGACAAGTATTTCACCTCAATAAGACCTAATCACTTGTTGAGGGGGAGCACTTGTCAAAACAAAATACTTTGCTCTAAATCAAAAGTTCTTGATGAATCTCCCCGAAAGACTCAAAAGGCATATTTTAATTTAAATGTTTGTCAAAAACACCATTTTATATGCTATTTTTGAGGGGGAGAAAATGAAAAAGTGATTAAAATATACGAAGTCAAAGCTTTAAGGTGTATCATGTGCGAGCTAGACTCAGTATTGACCCAGGAATTGACGAGATAATACAAGTTAGTAATATCGAAAGGACATAGCCTCGACGGGTAATAACATCAAGTTATTTACTAGAGCTAGTTGTCACCTAAAAGCTGACAATGCATCTCTTTAACTAACCACGTAAGCGTGTCTCGAAAAGGATATGTCTTAGTAGAAATGTACCGTCTCGAGAAGCTTTCTGTGAACTTGATCAGGCCGGGTAATAACTTCAAGCTAGTCTAATTAGTGATGTAAGCGTGTCTCGAATCGGTCTTGTTTACGGAAAGTGGATCAATTCAAAAGTGCTTGCTCCTCCCGCATGTGCAAATTTCTTAAATACTTATGAGCACATGTGCAGGGGGAGCCCTTCAAAAGTGTACACAAAACTCTCAAAGTGTTAACCAAAATATTTGATTATCACAAACACTTTGAGAGATTTTCAATCAAAGGTTTCTTGGCTACTGTCGGAGTTATAAGGTGATTAAGATAGGAATATCCGTCCTATGATCCGCCAGAGCCGGAGGGATCTACCCAAGGACATCTCCCATAGTTAGAATTAGAAGTCCTTAGGTATGATACGAAAAAAGGAGAAATGAATGAAAGGGAAAGAAGGAGTTGAAGAATTAAAAAGAAAAGCAAAGAAAAGGGTGAAAAGAAATAGCCCTCCATATGTTCAACCTTAGGGCAGACACCGGGTTCACTACGTATGCTACTGGCTGTTGCAAAAGACAACACCGGTATTGAAGATTAAGTCGTCATGGACCCAGTGACGCAATGCACTAAACCTTCTTAACCACTCAAGTTCTCTTAAAAGGACTTGTTTCATTCTCACGGGGAACCCGCGTAACCTATCGACCTATCTCTTAGAGACGGTTGATATTGAAGCAGGAGACACCTCCCCAGTCTCCGCATAGGAAACCTAGGTGTGCACTTATAGAGTCTAGAGCCTCGAGATACATCAAAGATCTCTTAGGAACACTTAGTCTTTCTACAGCTGGTGTTCTACATCAATGGGCATCAGTTGTAAACTATCGAGTCCTTCGCAGATCTTAGCAATCTGCCGAGAACGTTTATGAGAGGATTACGTATGTATTTCTCAATGATTGAACGGAAATCCTGCCAGGGTCAACATCAAACAGCCCTGACAGCAGGTCACTTCGGTAACCCCACAAGGGTTACGCTTAGTGTTTGCGGTGGTTCCATCCCGGTCTACAGTCGTGGAGTGATCCCCAGCGACTCACCCAGTCATTGAGCTACTTAGTAGGTCTCGTAAGCTCCTTCGGGAGTATCTGATATGAGAACGGCCTGGATAAGGATTAGAAGGAGTCTTCACACTATGCTGTTGATGAGCTCTAATTCCTTATCCGTAAGTACCGGTTGTTTTATTGCTAACTGTTTACTCGCAGGTACCTCATTTCCATGATGGTAGATTCCAACATGCTCATACATACATCTTGAAGTCAAAGAAAGCTCCCCCAAAAGATCTCAACAACACAAAGTTCAAAGAAAGATTCTACACTAATAAGAAGAATCTACAAGGTATAATGACAAAGATCTCAAAGCATGTAAAGGAACTTCTTGTTCGTAAAAGTCAAAGTCCAAAGATGTATGAGTATGTTGGAATGGCGAACAACCACCACAGACGCAGAAGTGACGAACGGCAGACAACTTCATAACTTATTCACTACATCATCACCAAAGAACAAAGACAAAGTGCAAAGTACTTTCATTCTCATTCACTCATTTTTGAAGACGTCTAGAGCTTACATGTCACAAGTCAACGACAAAGATGAAGACGTCAAGCAACCGTGATGACCGACCCTTAGGGGGAGATTGTTGGGATCATACTTTTGTATTTTTTGTCAAGTCTCGGTCATTACATTTTTGTAATAGGTTGCTTTAGTATTTATTTCATTTTGTTTAAGTTAATGGGCAACATGTAAAAGCCCATAAGGCCTTAAAGCCCACGAAATTAAGGATAAGGGAGGAAGGGAGTGTTGCCCTAATTCCTCCCTTATAAATAGTGAGCTTATGTTAACATTTCATTTGTTGGTTATTTGATTACCTTAAGGAAACTCTTGCACTTTCACCTTTCATATTGTCTCATAATCAACCAATCTCATTTCTCATCTTATTTCTTATTATATCATACTTGTGTTTACTAAATGGTGACCTAACAAATAACTTGAGAGGTACAGCTTCTATTGGCGAATCAGAGCTTGTAGAATCTTCAATTGAATACTCAGAGGTTGTAGCAGACTCAGTTTCTTGCTCTTCAATTAACCAATCAAGCAATCCGGGTGGGATTGTGTAACCACCAGAACTTAAACTAGAACTGCTGGAAGATGAGCTAATTGGTACTGGGTCACATTTAGGGATGAGTACGGTACGGGTCCCGTACCGATCCCGTACCGAATTAGTGGTACCGATTTTTTCCCGAGCATAAATTAGTAGTACCGGTACCGTACCGAACGGGATTCGGATACCGGTACCGGTATCGGTATCGGTACCGGTACTAGGAAATAGGGATTTCCCGGTTTTTTTCGGGAATTTCCCGATTTGGTACCGGTCCCGTACCGAATTAGTGGTCCCAAAATTTTTTTTTCTCCTTATTTCGTAGTACCGGTACCGTACCGTATATCAGAAATCGGTACCGTTTTGGTACGGCACCGGTACGGTTTCGGGATTCGGTTCGAAATGCTCATCCCTAGTAACATTAATATAATTGGTACTGTTAGTGTTCAAAGGTAGGTATCAAACAACATTAAAGGCACAATACATTTCGTTCAAGTAGGCACAAGGCATGTGTCACAAATGAAGGTGAGGAGTGAAAAGTTTGATCAAATAATAAAATAAGCTCATTATGGTCTTTCTAATCTTAGTGTTCAAATGTAGGCATCAAACTACATTATGGTCTTTCTAATCTTAGTAAACACATACAAGCAAACAAAACCCCCAAATCTTGTCACTTAAAACAAGGTCAAATATGTTAAACAGGATAAACAACAATTAAATGGTGCAAAAGATGTATCAAATGATAAATAACAATTCCAGTATAAATACCTGGATGGCTAGGGGAGCTTCACTGTGTTGATTTGTTTTTTTTTTTTTTTTTTTTTTTTTTTTTTTTTTTTTTTGGAATTTAGGGTTTGATCGGGTGTAGTTACTGTTTGAGTGTTATGTGTTTAATGTTACCAAGTGTGTGCTCAATACGCTACCTTGCTTTTTATAGTAGGTAAGTTGTTTGACTTTAATTAGTCAAATTTATTGAATGGCACATTCAATGCTTGTTCAACGGATGGTTGAAAGTCAAATTAATTGCTAGATACAGTTTGTATTTTTTTTAATGGCACACACAGACATGTAAGGAAATGAGATAACATATTACAAATGTGACATTGTATTATTAATCCACTAAATTCTTTTGTGCTGAGTAATTCTGCATTGATAGATTGTGTAGGTCATCTTGTTTGAACTTGTTGAGAAGCAGTGACTTCTTTACTCCTTGATTGTAGCAGTACCTTCTTTAATTCTACCAGTATCATTTTTTTTCAGCAGTACCTTCTTTAATGTATGGTCACATTAAAGTTGAAGCAATATATTGTCATATTAGTCCTAACAGTTATTATACAGAAATGAAGGAAATGATGAAACTGATTTCATTTCATTAAACTGAAACATATTACACAAGATAGTCAAACAAAGCAAACATATATCCATTATTTGTTTTGTTACACAAGCAAGCCCCAAAGCAGGTTATACTCCTCTTCTTCTTGTTGCAGCCTCTCTTGGTCAGCCTTTACAAAAGCTTCTTCTTCTTATAATGCAAGGTTTAATGCTTCTTCATCTAAACTGTGCTGAATTTCATCATCAATAACATTTCCAATTACCTGCATCTCCAATTCACCCTTTTCTTCTTCTTCCATCAGTTTCATTATTTCTTCTTCCTCTAAAATTCCACTACAACGAGGAAGCGTATCTTTTTTGAATACCTTAACTAAGTTTTTCCTGGTAATGTTAAGATAATGGCCTGATTTAGGTGAAAACACTGAAACATTACGAAGAATCAAAGCAGCTCCTACAGTAATATCCTTTCCATAATCCCCCTCATTAATGATTTTATGATGTATTGTACCAGATATTTCACCTGAGAGATCTTTGACAGTAACTGTAAGATCTCCAAGCGCATTTGGGGTACACGACTTTATTATAGCAACAACTTGTTCAACTTTCCCCTTATTGATAAAGCTTTTGATATCACCTAAATGTCCAATCACAACCCCCCATTAACATTCACATAGTCCACGGCACTAAGCCATGACCCACGTGTAAAATCCTTATCCTCACCCATGTCTTCAACAACTTTCCTCATATACTCCTGTGTGGAAATTATAGACATCTCTCCACCTTCCTGGGTTTCCTCTATTTTACGTAGCTTCGCCCTTTGACAGACACCCGCAGGACCTGGTATGATCCTAACGGGATGTTGGCTAGAAATTTCATCATTCTGGTGATCTGATGAAGCACGGGGTGAGTTACTCATGTTGTTGTCGTTTTCTGTGACAGCAAGAACATTCTTGCCAATTTATAGTGTCCTTTAAGTTGGTGTTTGTGAGGGCCAATAACGCGATTCTGCAAACGGGGACGATGCATGTAAAATGTTTTCCCAATTCAGGGACCTAAAACGAGATAAAAGGGTTCAAATAATGCTCATTTGCCGGGATTTTTAATTTTCCCACCAATTATTTCTATCTCACAGAGTGTGTGTTTAGTCCCTGAATTACTGACCTTGTTTTACCGTTAGTCCTCGAAATTCACATTATATGTTAGTCCTTTGGTCATTTTTCCCGCCAAACCACCATGCCACAGACAACTCTCATTTGTTCCTATAAAACATGGCCCATTACCCTTTCCATTTGCAGCCACAATTTGCATCCAACAATTCCAAATGGCTAAAAAGAAAAGCAGTCTGTTCATTGCAACCCACAACTCCCAAATGGAACAATCAAGAACAAAATGGGCATCAATGCTGGCATTTATCAAAGATGTTGTTGACCATCTCCCTGAATGGTCTGATGAGGGCAGTGACGATCCACTCAACTTCACTGAGCTATGGTTGAACAGGATTCATGAATACCACAAGTTCAATAATCTGCTGAATGCCATTAAAAAAAACTTAAGGGAATAAGTCAACATGTTAGAAAACAAGATTACAAAGCAAAAGGTTTGTCCAATCAAGGCATGGGCAGATTGGAATGAAACCTTAGACAGCACACTTGTCAAACTAACTAATGGTGCAGTTAATGTGCCAAGAGTTAAACATGAAATTGTTGTTGTTGATCTTGTTACTCCTGAAGCTGTTGTTGATGAATAGGTGGAAGCCAATGGAAGGCCACTATAGAGGAAAAGGGTGTATGCTGGTGACAAGAAGGATTTGGTAACTGATGGGTGTTTTTATGTTTAGTTTAAGGTTTTTATGTCTTGGATGTTGTTGTTATGGGTTGCTTAAGTTAATGTCTTTTGTACTCACCTAATATGCTTAATAAAAATAAGTTATTGTGTGTGTGTTGACTAATTGTATGTTCTACAAAATGAACCATGAAATAATATACCCAATATTGGTCATGGCTTTAATTGACTTTCAAAAGTCAACTAACTTGTGAAACTCATTGGAGCAAAATGTAATATTACTAAACTTAAAATACTTACTAATTTCAACAAACATAATTCAAATCATTTAAAATGAAAGCTAACAAGACACAAATATGTTACTTTTTTACAACTAAATGTTTGAACATCTACAAACATAACTTTTAGACTGTTTGATCATTTCCACACATAACTTTCAGACTGTATGAAGATTTTCCTAAGCAGCTCTTTTGCCATCTGAGTATCTTCTTCGACAGTCAACTTTACAGATAATATCACATTGAGAGCATGTGTTGGTAATGGGTATTCTTTCTCCACCAGCATGTATATGTCACTTCCACCTTTTGTAGACACATGGTGAACTCCATATATATCATACAATATCCATTTCAATGATGCTTCATTTGCATTAAACTTCCATAATTTGTCATCTTTATCTGGTTCAAAAAGCCTATTCAATTCAACCCATAGCATTTTTTCCTTGTCATCAGCTATCTCTGTTAACTTGAACCTTTCAGTGACTAAACTCCATAGCTTGACCAAATCTTCCCTGTCAAATGCTTTCATCATATCTTGAAAGTGTTTGTATACCTCAGAACGATTTCCACCTCTTATTATCTTCCAGTATTTTCCAAATTCACCAGTGTAGATCTCCCAGTCAATGATTGGATATTTGGCTTGTAAAGCTTCTGCATTCATACAGTCATATGGAACAATTTGCATCATATGCTGAAGCTGTTCTACACTCAATTCTTGTTTCTCTTGGTCTGCAACATATGCTTTTTGCTTCTTTGAAGACTTTGATTCTAAATGTAAACCACCTCACTTAAATCTTCTACTTTCTTCTTCTGAATGCATTGGAATAAAGTCGTCAACCTTCCTGCGAGCAATTCTGTGTAGATTTACAATTTCCTGAAAGGATTTTCCTTTCAGTCGACTTGCAGTCCAATGATCTTGATTCATCATATATCTCTTCATATAGCTCATCATTTGTGCTTCAGTTTGGGGTTTCTTCTTTTTAGCTTCTGCTTTCTTTGCAATTTGTTTGCTTTTAATATTCTCGAGTAGATCATTAATAGGATTATCTCTGATATGAACTAATGTCTGTACAGCTGTTTCATCAATATTCGGAGTACTAGCAGTACAAACAGATCCGCCACCAGTACCAATATGTTCAACAGTATCTTTAACAGTATCTGCACCATCAACTTTAAAAGGGATATCAAATCCCATTTGATCTTCAAACCTACCACCATTTGCACTTTGAGTAATGCAGTTTGACTTGCTAAAGTCAATCTGGATAAAGGCCCTTAATTGCTAAAGTCAAATTGCAGATTCACTTAGGTAAATCATAAACTAACATAAAGAGCATTCATTAGAGTCACAACAAAAGGGCAAATCAACATCAAAATGGTGTAAACATATGCTCAAGGTTGGCCATTTTAAATAAATACCAAAATTCATACCTTTATTCTCCTCTGCTTGCTTTCCCTCCATGGGTTTTGAGGTCTGACCCAACACAGCTTGAATGGTAGGAAATTCCTTACTGGGTCCTTTTTTGAGAACTGTCAAAATAAGATGGGGCAGATGATCAAAAAAAGGTCAACTCAAATCATTTACTCTAAATTTAACTATAAACAAGAACAATGCAACAATGTGCTAACCTTCCACCATAGCATAGTTCCATAAGGTGTCTAACATTTCATCAGACACCTCATCTCCTGACTTTCAGCTATCCTTATAGGTTTCATAAAGATAATCTTTCATGTCTTCAGTCAACGTAACTTTGCTCTAATCTTTGTTGGCCATTGCAAGAATCACGGTGTGTATGAGATTGTTTGTGTGTGACAATGATCGGGTTGCAGAGTAAGAGTTTGAAGATGACCGGGTTTGCACATTGACAAGTGACCCAATAGGGTTGTAATAGCCGTTTTATATTCAGGGACCAAGCATTCAATTAGTAAATTACTAAAATGTGAAATGACAAAAAACCCAGTTGACTGGTCAACTAACGTTGCAAAGCAACGTCCGTCAGCCAAAAGTTGGTTCCAGGGACCAAACGCGCAAAAAATGCAGAGTTCAGGGACGAGAATCCCAAAAAAAAGTTTAAGGACGAAATGCGCGAATTGCGACAAGTTTAGGGACAAACGGTGAAATATTGTCTTAGTTAAAGTTATTATTTTTTAACTAATGTTGTAGACGGGCCTCCAACAGAAAAAAGGCACACGGCCTCGAGACGGCCCTGAATACCGGTCAACCAATCAGTAGAAGATACATTTAGTGAAATGGTTCAAAAAGATACGTGGAACTTTGATGAAATTTTAAAACATGTGAATAAGCATAATAAGTTATGAATGAATACTAACAAATCTAAAAATCTATTGTCTAACACTAGACAAGTACCTGTGTATAGCAAAAGGATCTTATAACGGCAAATAGTTGTAGCGATAAAAAAAAAGTTTATGGTTTATAAACGAAAAATAATAAAAGTTTGAGGATTTGGGATTAAACATAATGTTTTGAAACTCGGTTCGACCTGGCCGGTTCCACTTGTTGAACCGATTCTGATCGAAAAAACGGGTCAAATAAAACCGTTTTTATATTTTCGAAACCCGGTTAGACTCGAAAATTGTGTTTGTATATTTTTTAACTAATGTTGTAGAGGGGCCTCCAACAAAAAAAAGGCACACGGCCTCGAGACGGCCCCGAATACCGGTCAACCAATCAGTAGAAGATACATTTAGTGAAATGGTTCAAAAAGATACGTGAAACTTTGATGAAATTTTAAAACATGTGAATAAACATAATAAGTTATGAATGAATACTAACAAATTTAAAAATCTATTGTCTAACACTAGATGAGTGCCTGTGCATAGCAAATAAATCTTATAACGGCAAATAGTTGTAGCGATAAAAAAAGTTTATGGTTTATAAACGAAAAATAATAAAATTTTGAGGATTTGGGATTAAACATAATGTTTTGAAACCCGGTTCGACCTGGCCGGTTTCACTTGTTGAACTGATTCTGATCGAAAAAACGGGTCAAATAAAACCGGTTTTTATATTTTCGAAACCCGGTTAGACTCAAAAATTGTAATTGTATATGTTTCCAGAAAATTAATAAAATGTATTTTTCCGAAATTTGGTTTTGTATACTATCCATTCAACATTCTGAAAAAATTCAACATTTCATATATTGCATTAAATATTAAATACTTTCCTTATTCATTTTTCAACAATTCAACAAAGTCAGGAATTTAAGTTTGACCATTTTTCCTTTTTATGTATTAAAGATAATACATATAGAGGAGAAATTCTTACTATTATATAAAGTACATGGCCAGTCATAAAAGTTAAAAGTGGATGTGCATAGCAAGACGAATAGTTTACATCTTTGCATTAAAAAAAGAAGATGGTTTGTATACTTTTATTTTTTATTTGCGCATTTCAAACTGTGCATAAAATAAATGTATATTTTTTATATTCTGGTTCTGCATGTTATACACTGAAATTTGCAGATAAAGAATATGAGTGTCTCAATCAACTCTCTTAATAAATTAAAAAATATTTATATATAATACTAAAAAACATATTTAACAATGACAAAGCAAGAAAAGAAAAAAAAGTTGCGGGAGAGACAATGAAACAATCAAATTGATCAAATTAAATAATGCAATAATCATGGTACTATGAGTGTTTCTATAATTGATTTGAAACAAAAGTCGTAACTACCATCTTTGAATAAGCAAGGTGCAATTTTTTCAAACTTATTCATATTTTAAAATGAAGAAAACGTGCTTAATGTCTCTCGAATATATAAGCAAAAAAATTAAGATAAGGATGAACTTTATTTTAAGAGCAAATTCTATGAACGGCCCAGTCTATACATTTTCTAAACCAAAGAAAAGTGACTTCTCAAAATGACACAGGAGACTTGGGCGACTTTTCATATAACTTTAAATCTTGACAAGTGTCCATCTTTTGTACTTTTGGCGACTTTTTTTTAGATGATGGCTATATTTGGCAAAACTAGCTGTAAGTTGTATGCTGTAAGCCGTAAACTGTAAGCTGTTAGCTGCAAAGCTGTTAATATGAGCTACAAACTGTATCTTTTTTTCCAATATAAGTGTTTGGTAAATTAGCTGTTTAATGTAATTATTAGCTGTTAACAGTAATTTTATGTTTTAACAGCTCCAAAATATTTTAAAAGCTTCATGAATCAGCTTTTCATTTTTGAGCTACTTGTTTAAATTAAAAGCTTGAAGTTGATGTATCCAAACAGAGCTACTTGTTTTGGAGGAGATTATTTTTGTAACAAAAATCTTACAGCTCCAAAAAAAGCTGCGTACCAAACAGGCCCTATGTGTAAGATACTTTATGTACTTTTTCAAACATGTTTTTAGGAGATCTATAATTAGATTTTGGGTGACCTTTTTTTTTTTTTTTTTTTTAAATTAATGAGTCAAACAAAAAAAAATTGTTAATCAAGTACTTTAAGAGACTTACGGCTCGTGTACTTTAAGAGACTTTTTGGTGCACTTTAATTTTTTTTAGTTAACTACATTCAGGGGCGGATCTACCTTGTGTAGAGGGTATGCACGTGCATATCCTGAGTAAATTCTTAGTAGCGTAAAAAAAATTCGATTTTTCCCAAAGTTAGTATAAAATACACTACAAGTTTATGAGTACATACCCTTTAAAATAATGAAAAATTATCAGTGTATACCCATGGATTCCAAAGTAAAGAAAAAAGGAAGAAGTAAAAAAAGTACTAGTGTAAATCTGAATAGGTCGGCACTTGCAGAGCTGCAGTGTGTTGAAGAAGAAAGTCAAATGGTTATGTTTTCTTTTAGGGCACAATAGTAATATAAAACTAATTACTATATATACTAAAAGGTAGAAACAATTCCTGTAGCAAGCACTGTAGCTGCAACAGTGCTTGCTACAGTAAGCTACATTAATTTTTTTTCCGCCACGTGTCGCTACAGTACTCGCTGCAGTTTTTTTTTTTTCCTTATGAAAATTTGTTTTCTACAAAAAAATAAAAATAAAAAAGCACAAAAAATAATACACTTACAAAAAAAATTCTTATACAAATTTGTATCTTTTAAAATACCGAACAAAAAAAAAAAAAAAAAAAAACCCAAAAAAATTTCAACCGCAACGCAAGCAAAAAAAAAAAAAAAAAATCCGTAAACATAAACAAATTATGCTTCCAAGTAAACATATGCATACTTCAAATAACAAAATTATTAATTACACCATACAACCCACAAAATACAAAACACAAAACACACCCGCCGCAATGCGCGGGCTACCTAACTAGTATATACTAAAAGGCAGAAAGGGTTATTGTAAGAGCACTGTACAGTATGCTACAGTAATTTTTTTATTTTTTTTGCGCCACGTGTCGCTACAGTACTCGCTTTTTTTTTTTTTTTTTTTTTTTTTTTTTTTTTTTTTTTACATAAATTTCCTTATGAAAATTTGGTTTTTCAAAAAAATAAAAATAAAAAAACATAAAAAAATAATACACTTACAAAAAATTTTCTTACACAAATTTGTTTCTTTTAAAATACCAAAATAAAAAATAAAAAAAAATAAAACATAGCGAAAAAACAAACAACCCAAAAAAATTTCAACCGCAACGCAAAAAAAAATAATAATAAAATAAAATAAAATTCCGTAAACATAAACAAATTATGCTTCCAAGTAAATATATGCATACTTCAAATGGGTAGGGATCTAATAAGAAGAATAATTAAAATGAGAAGGGTAAGAAGTAATTCTAGCCACATATTTTTATATAGGAGGGAAAATTTGAATGAAGATGCATCCATTTTTGTAGGTGCATCTAGAATGTGTGGTTGTGGTTACTTCTTATCCTTCCTATTTTAATTATTCTTTCTATTTGATCCTAACTCTACTTCAAATAACAAAATTATTAATTACACCGTACAACCCATAAAATACGAAACACAAAACACACCCGCCGCAACGCGCGGGCTACCCAGCTAGTTATTTCTAATATTGAATTTTGAGTGCACATATTTCTTCTCAAAACCCAACCCAGCCCACTAAAAGTTGCACTTATGATTTACCATTGAATTACACTAGTTATAATGCCCGCGCACGCGCGGGGTTTTTTAAATTTTTTTTTTTTAAATAGTTAGAAAGTGCAATGCAAGTACAATATGCTCTTTACCTTGTGATCAGTATAGTTCTACTATTCAATTTCTTCATCCTCTGTTTCCCATGACTAAAGTTACTCTCTTCTAGCCATAAGCATAAAAAACCATGTAAGAACTTGAAACTCCAAGAAACATTGCAAGTCTTCTAGAGTAGGCTTGTCTGCCACAATTCGAAAGAAAAGTGTAAACATAATTTGTCAGCCATGTAAGAAGACTAACAAAGAGTTATCAAATTGACATATAAATTACCTGAATGACTTGCAGCGTAAATATAAGTCGACCGCATGATAAAAATATCCACTCCCTTAAACACCATTTAGAAGAGAAGTAGTTGGTACAAACTTGAAGAGCATTGCTTCAGGATTAGTACCTACCAACTGTCTAGAGCCAGTTTGAGTGAGTATCAAAAAATACATCCCCTGTTCCAATTAGCCTCTTTTGCACTCAATAATTGTGAGGCCATGTTCCAATGTATGTCGGTCATACATCAGTTTTCCATACTTGATGGGTGGTTCAGGTTATGGGTCCAAACTGGCAATAATTTTATGAATCATAATGGGTTGGATTGACATTAAACTCTTTTGTTCCAACAGGGTGTTAAATATGACTACAAATGTCAAACCATTTTAATAATAGTATAAACTTAGGAACCACATAAAATCTTTAAAAGGTTTTATGCATTAGAAATATACTTTTGCCGCCTTACACCTTTTAACCCGTTACCTTATAAGCTGTTCTTTTACCAATTTATATAGTTAAAACAAAACCCAAATCAACCCAATCATGCGTAAATGGGTTAAAATTCCCACCTCTAATTGATATGCTAACAGTAAATGTTTATCTTATTCAACTTACATCCTTTGCTAAAGTTTCAAAATACGGTTGAAGACATCATGCACCTAAAAAAGGGTCGAGTTGTTATCAATTTAAGCTTAAATGAAAGTTCGAAAAGCAAAAAACTACAAAACTAAAGACGTACAATAAGTTAAAAATTAGTTTTTGTTTGGCATATCTTTGTTTTCCACTCGATTAGTGAAGGACTTCGCCCATCTGAAAATGAACTCTCTCCAAGATCATCCATATATCTTTTTCAGTTCTTCAGGAGGAATAGTGGACGACGGTTTATGTTTGACACATACTAAATCTTGACCTCCAACGGCCACCCCGACAATAATGTGTGTGCCATAAGTCTGAATGGAACTGTCATACCCATATGTAATATATATCATAAGAATCAAAAAGCAGCATTTTGCAACACAATTGATTGAACTTTGGTTAGAATGTATGCATAAAAGCATTAGATATGTAAACAGATATGTACCTAGCAAGTAATGATTTATTCCAATAAGTATAATAGCATGTGCACTTGCAATTGCAAATCCACCTACTAAATGGATAACAGACAAACTGTAGGACCGTAGAACAACCTAAATCACTATTGAATCATGCCTTAAACCTAGAGAGAGAGAGTGGATGGAAACTCTAGTGTGTGGAATAATAACCTTGATATCACTAAATGAATCACTAAGAGAACCAACCTCTCAAATGAGGTTTACAAGAGTATTTATAGTTGAAGTCTAGGGCATCATCTATCTTATACATAATTACACTAATGGCCCTTAGACTTTCACAAAACATGAATACTACACATAAACTTCATCATAATGATATTCTAAAGCAACCTATAACTATACGTTAATGACCGACACTTTTTATAAATAAAAATACGATGCTAACACAAACATCAGGTTCCGGGCGATCCCACTATCTTCACCTACTGTCAACCACCACAAATTTACCTAAGAATTGGAATTTGCAATCAAAATAGGATTTTAAGCAATACCTAGATAATTATATATTAGTTCAAATGTTTAATTCTAAGTAATAGAATATGTATTCAGTTAATTAAAAGCTGTAAAATCCAGCAACCACAAATTATGGAGTCAACACTCGAGTCAATTGTGATAACACTAATCTCAAAAGACATAAATGGATCCAAATGCTACGTCTTGCAACCCATTATGTTATCGTTTCCTACTAATTTCACCTACTCTATATTATTTCAACTGGAAAGAAGAAAACCTCTAAAGGAAAACTATCTAATTATAAGTATTGGATTATCGTATAGTTACTTTGTAAAAGCACATCCAAACACCCCCTAAATCATGTAACGACACATTATATTAATGAATCATGAAATTATACGGAAAGAACATTATCAAAGTTTGAAAGGAGACTCTTAGAAAAAAGTGCTCGTGATCCAACGGCTAAATAATCATGAGCTTTATACTATGACAATGCTAATTTTATACTTTAGCAAATGTTACATTAAATTTGTAATTATGTTAAAGACACGCACCTGTCAACAATTCATATGCATAGATAGACTTGGACTGTGGCGCGTCCTCTTTGCCTCCAAACCACGCACCAACTGCGTCCCTCAGCCTATCATCAAGCATCAAACCCATCAAACAACAAAAAGATTGCAGTTCCAGTAAGACTATTGAATATCTATGGTTGCAAAGTTGTAACATGTTAGTACCTGAATTATATACGTCAAATTATGAAATATTAAGTGTACTGGTCTTTAAATCTGTTATTGTCCTGTCAGCCCCACAATGTTACAGCAACCACTAATGCAGCAGCAATACCAATAGTGTAACTGTCCCTTATTGCAGTCGAGAGAAGCTCTAAGTGATCCATTATTTCACCTATATTATTGCAGTGGAGAGAAGCTCCAGTTTCACAATACAATAATTGCAAATCAGTCACAAAGTTTTAAAAACTTACAGATTTTGTCCAATGGTGTATATATTGCCTTTTCCAATTGCTTTTGAATATTTCGTTATCTAATTTAAAATATTGCTTGTTGCTAACACTTGTAATTACCCAATATTAACAGCTTATAATTGTTTCCATGTGAGTGCATGGGACTTGTTCCAGCACCTGTGGCAGCATCTGCAACAAATAAATGAACAAAGGTCAGCATACCACTATTTTCAGCCGTCCAAGAAAACAAAAAACATAGGTGAGAACGTGCAAGCCCAAGTACATAGACAACGGTGATGGTGCGTACCTCGAGGGACCGACCCAACGCGATAATTGTTTGTTTGTGACCTCGTGTTACTTGCCCCAGTGTTGCGACAAATACCTATGATAATACTAAACACCCTCCTAGTTTAAAACCCAATTTTAATTATAAGCATAACCGAATCAAAGATTTCATACCTCATCGAGCTTCCATCAGCGGCAAGCAGTTTATTTGGAGATCCCCATACAATGATGTCAATTCGGACTTGATTTAGGCTAATAACTGCAAAAGAACATCATGAATCTAATAAGCCACATCATACAATAAAAAAACAGACAAAATTATCAGTCTACACAATGATTTTATCGGTTAAATGAACAGATAGTTGTGCTATTTTTTTTGGCATCAGATCGATTATGGTTGTGTTAGGTTTAATATTCATCAAGCAATTACACTACCTTTTACCACGACATGTGTTGGTCCCTTTTACTTGGTTATCAGTAACTAAAAAGCTAAAGTAACCAAGTTATATGACTTGAACACAAATGTATGAAAATGATTAACAATAAAGTAACGTAAAAATAAGAGACAATATTTTCCAACGTTTAATTCTTTATTAGAAGTTAATCACAAAGAATCGTACCCAAGTGTTTGCGGAATAACACTTGGGATTGAAAACGACAAGTATTGTATGGACTCCTCACTAAACTCAAACTATGTTGAGTGACAACTTAAATTACCCACTGAGCTATCTCAGGGGCTTGTGTTGTTCTTTGGAGGAGTAAAGTGGTTTGTGAATGCTTTGCATTAATTGCACAAACTTGTCAACTTTTACTCCTCACATTTGCTTCCTATTTATACACAAGTATAGAACAACTAAATATACATTGGACCTAAAGCTTCCTTAACAATATCTTGAAAGATATTATTCTTCTGGCAAGGAACCTTCATTGAGTTAGGTCCAAAAGGCACTTTCTGATGACAGACTGGTTCTAACCATTTTGGAAAAGTTTGACATTAAAGTGATAAAGCACTTTAATAATGCAGCTCAAACTTTCCCACCCAGTCCCGCCAAAACTTCAGTCTTCTTGTCATCAGTCTTCAGTACAATTAAGTTGTTGAGGAGTCATGGGGTTCAGTGAGTTATTGTCATCCTCACTGAACCCATCACCTTCTTCTTGGCTTAGATCACACTTCACTGAGTTCCGCCTCACTGAATGGAGAACCTTTCTTCTTAGGTTCGGTCTTAGCATCCTGAAGGTGACTCACTGAGTTACTGTTCACACAGTGACTTGTTTATACTTAGGTTATTTTACGTTCAAATCCTTGTAAGAGGAGGATTGGGGAATTCAGTGACCCAACAATCTTCCCCTATTTGAACATACAAATAGCCTAAGTGTTTGTTGATTCAGCATGAGTTGTCAGGGTACTTCTTCTCTTGCTGAATGTTTGTTGTAATTGTAAGTAGGACATAACATTTAAACAAAAAACATCAGTTTATTCATAGCTATTACATTTTCTTACAAATTACAAACAAAATAAAGATAGTTGTTGTAGATCAGATGTTCAGATGATAGCCAAGTCCCTCAATCTTAGCTTTCTTTGATCTCAGCAGGTGTTTCTCAGGATGCTTCTCAATCTTAGCCCTAAGATCCTTACAGAACCTTTGGTTTGCCTCACTTTGTATAGGAGAAGCTAACATCAGGTACGTTACCATTGCCTTGACCCCTGCCTTGTCTATATCAGACCATCTTTGGAAAGCATGGTCTCCATATTCATCCGTAAAGCATAGACCTCGTTCAGGGTGTTCAAGTACAGTGTTGTTCACGAAGGTGATTCCTTCAGTAACGGACCTATCACAATCCAATCCTGGGACCTTGATCTCAGGCTCGGATTCAATGTGCTTCCTTTTTCTTTTGGTGGCTGTTGATGAAGCAGTTCCTGTTGTTGGAGCAGGAAGAAGGGAGGGAATGTTGAGGGCTTCAGGCATTGCTCTCAGTCTTTCATACCTTTCACTCAGTGACTTGAGAAGGTGATGAACAACGACATTGTTTTTCTTGGCAATGATGGGACGGAGTTCATCAAGTTCAGTAATCCCAAAGTCAGCGAATCTGAATGGGTTATGAGTGTCCATGATTCTTTTATCAGCCCCCCTGAAGACAGTGACCATTGCGGGTTTGGTGTTCCTGTGGATTTTAATGTCAGTGATGGTTTCAGGCTTCAACCTTTCCTTCATCACCCAATGATATCTTTCAACCCTGATCTTTCTAATTTGAGCTTGCCTTTTCAGCTTTTCTTCCCTTTCCCTTTTCAGAGCATTCATCTATTCTTCCTGAGCCTTTTTAAAGGCTGCACCAGCTTGCTCAGTAGCTAGTGCCTCAGCATCCAGACCAATCTTTTCAGCTTCCTCATGAACAACCTGTATCAGTTCAGGCTTGCTCAATCTCTCTTCTTCAGCTACCTTTGCCACTTTCTCAGTTCTTTCCATGTAGTCTTGTATTTGGTCATGGGTGAGTTGATAGATTTTTCCATTGATTGCAAACGGGACCCTGATAGGTTCATCAGGGTCAACTCTGACCATTGTGGAGGCAGGCTGGAGTCTTACTTCAGGTTCTGAGGTGGTGGCTATACTTTTTCCTCTGTCCTGAAAGAGAGTGGAGGAGACTGGTTCCTCTTGTGGTGGAACTTCAGTGATCGGTGTGGCTTCAGTGACATACTCCCCCTCAGTGTGAGAGGGCTGTCCAGCTTCTTGTTCATCAGTAATAGGGGTTTTAGGAACATTCTCCCCCTCAACAATTGCCGGAGCTGCAGTGATGGCAAGTGTTGGAGTTACTGAAGATGAAGTAGAGGTGCCCTTGAAGGCTTGAAACATTTCTGTCATCATTGACTTGATCTCCGCAGTATCCTGATGAATGAGAGATACGTTGGAGTCAAGTGTAGCCTGAGAATTTTCAAGGGCAGTCATCCTGGATCCCATAGTCCATGCCAGAGATGTGGACTTCAGGGATTGAGCTGTCACTGATGCTTCCAACTGAGTGAAGGAAGACTTGAGGGACTCCACCGTGGAGTTGATATTCTTGACATTTGAATCCCTTATCAAACCAAGTAACTCAGTGAGAGCCGCCGAATTGACCTGGTACGTCTCAGATGCCTGAAGAATTTTCTTGTTGAGCTCAGGATCATCCTTGACTGATTCTTGAACTGACTTAACCCCTGTAGCCAGCTCCTTTAGGGATTCCAAAAACTGATTGATGTGCGAAGCCATTTGTGTCAGGGAGTGAGAGACAGTGGAATTTTGCTCCCTGACATCATCATTGTAGTCTTCAACAGCATCTTTGAGGAGGTGATAGTGGACTGCTTGCTCAGCATGCATGTCAAACACTTCTTCAGTGACCCCCCCTGTACAAAACATTGGTCATTTTCTTGATGAACTTTTTGAAGGCTCTTTCAGTGAGAGGAGTTGAAGCATCTTCTGAGGTTTCCGGCTCGGAATGGTGTTCATCTTCATCATGGTTAGAGGATTGAGGAGACTGAGTAACAGGTTTAGGGACTGTCTCCTCAACCTCCATTTCATCTCCGGTCGTGAAGACTTCCTCATCACTGTTAAATTCATCATCAGAAAATAAGAACGCCTGAGCATCTGCCAGGGAGGTAATCTGCAACAAATGGAGGTTATCCGGCTCCTCTTCATAAGAAGATTTGCCTTCGTTTTGGCCAGGTCCTGACCCCTCAAATCCGGTAGGTTGGGTTTTACCTACCTGGTCTTTAAGGCCAGTTCCCAAGTAATGCGCACCTCCGGGAGTGGTTTTGGGTTCCATATCAGCGGGTGGTTTATATCTCTCTGAATCTTTGTCCCCCGTGACCCCTTCAGACACTGATGGGTGTTTCTCAGTGCCATCACTAGGAGCCGTGATTGTTGTGTCCCTATCAGCGGGTTGTATGTTTCCCTCTGAGTCTTTGGGATGAGTAGTGGTGCCCTCAGACAAAAGCTTTGATTGGCGAATGTCCTCATCAGGCAGTTGAGTGGTTGTGTCCCCCTTTCCAACAGGCTTGTTCTGGCCTGTCGAAGGTTTAGGAACTTGTATTCCCTGATGCTTGGGATTTGATTTACCCGAGCCTTTAGCATGATGTGATTGTTTGTGAACCCCTTTCTCAGTGGAGTAGTGCTGCCCCACCGAGGACTTAGGATCCCTTACTCCCTGAGACTCTGGTTGTGATTTGCCAGAGCCTTTAGCAGGATGTAAAGGTTTGGTTTGTTTCGGCTCAACTGTCTTGTTTATGACAGTAGAGTCTTTGGAAACGGGTATGCCCGAGGACACTAAGTGTGATGTCTCAGTGCCCTCCGATGGCTTTTGTTGCAGGCCTAGTGACTGGGTAATTATTCTCAGGGTGTCCGCAGTCAAGGGTGGTAATTCATGCCCCTTTTTGGCAGCCTTAAGGTCAGAGGTCTCAGTGTCGAGTGACTTGGGTTGAGCCACCTTCCTGGACCCCTGTCCCTTCTTCCTCTTCACCTTTTTGGTGGGAGAGGGAACTGGTGATATAATATTGTCACCTTGGGTAGCAGTACGCATATATTGGGTCAGGGTGACTGGTGTAACCTCTAGAGGGTCACGAGAGTAATTAGCCTTGTGTAATACTTCAGGCTCAAAGCCTATTGCATCAGGCTTTACATACTCAGACCCAAGCAAATCTTGTAGGGCACAGGAAATGAATCTAGGGTATGACATAAGTTTTTGCCTAGACTTCCCCCCTAATTTTGCTATGAGGTCCTTGAAGATCAATTCTCCAAGGTCAATAAATCTACCCTCAATGAGACTGAACAATATCATTGCTTGAGTATTGTTCAATTGCTCAGTAGAGGATTTATTTCCCCCGAGGACCTGAATGACAAAGGTCATTATTATCCTCCAGGGAGCTGGGAACCAGGTCTTGATGATTGGGGCTTTGGATAGTAGGGCCCCAGGTGACACTTCAGGGTGAAGTTTGTTATAAGGCCCTAGCGTCAGTAAGACCTCCTTCACATCTTTATCAGATGGTGGGACAACGAAGGTCTGTGTGTAATCAAGCCCAGTGGCTTTGACAAAAGTTTTATAGTCAAGAGTTAGGGACTTAGTTCCATTCTTGACTGTGAACTTTATTTTGGCCTCTTTGGGCACATCAGGGCTTTCAACCACTGCTGTGCACCAAAATTCCCTCAAATATTCAGGGTAGATGACTGAGGGGGTTTTTGTGAATGCGGTGGTCAGAAAGCAGTTCTGAAGGAACTTCACCACATCCCTGTATTCAGGGAACCCAGCAGGGTAGGCAAAGTTCCCCACCACATTGTTCTTGGTAAGGTCTACACTTTCCATTTGGAAATCCACATTGGGTGCGTATTTTACGACCTTTGAAGAAGCCATTAAGTTTGGATACAAAGGCCTGGTTTTTGAAAAAATGGTATTGGTGAGGGAAACACACGCAGTTTTGAAAACAATTTGCAAGAGTTTAGTTATGATTTTAAAAGCGTGTGTGTGTTTCCCTTTTTGTGGGGGTATTTATAGGGTGAGAATTAGGGTGGTGATGTTGCGGATACCAAAGGTTTAATTTATTTAACCGAAACGGCATAATAATTTTGGTTTGATATCCGCATTAAATATCACGATTCCCATTACCCTATTTTCTCTCACATCGTGGATGAACAGTTGTGCGGCTCTGCAAATAATGCACTTTTGCAGAGAGAAATTATCACAACTTTTGTGTGTGAGGGAGCATTTAATGCTCAGTGATGTTTGGTGAGAGGGATGTGGGGGCCCAAGGAGTGGATGCCAGTTGTGTAAGTGACATATATTCCTATATTTAATAGGATTCAGTTACCTACCTGGGACATTAACTAACTAAATACTTAGAGCATTTAGTTAGTGTATTCAATGCCATTTTTCATCATGAGCCCCCCGAATGGATTGTCATTCAAAAAAATTTCAGGAAGGGTGTGATCAGGGACCTAGAGAATTTACATCAGGTTGGAACACTTTTGATTAGTTTCCTGATTCTATGTCCAACATGCCCAATTCAGCTTTCAATTTTGCGAAAGTGGGTTCATCCAAAGGTTTTGTGAAGATATCAGCTAGCTGATACTCAGTGGGGATGAAATGTAGTTCAATTTCTCCATTTGATATATGGTCCCTGATGAAGTGGTATCTGATGTCAATGTGTTTGGTTCTTTGATGAAGCACTGGATTGTTTGAGATGGCTATGGCACTTGTATTATCACAAAAGATAGGTACCATCTTATACTGAATGCCATAGTCACTCAGTTGGCTTTTCATCCATAGTACATTTGCACAACATCCTGCAGTAGCCATATATTCAGCTTTAGCTGAGGACATGGCCACTGACTGTTGTTTCTTTGTACTCCAACACACAAGTTTACCACCAAGAAATTGGCAGGATCCTGAAGTACTTTTCCTATCCATGTTACATCCTGCATAGTCAGAGTCAGTGTACCCTTTGAGATCAAATCCTGAACATTTTGGGTAATACAAACCAAGGTTTGGAGTACCCTTCAGGTACCTGACGATTCTCTTGACAGCAGTGAGATGTGATTCTTTTGGGTCAGCCTGGTATCTTGCACACAGGCAGACTGAGAATTAGAAATCAGGCCTTGAGGCAAGTAAGTACATCAGGGAGCCAATCATTCCTCTGTATTGGGTTTGATTCACTGATTTTCCAGTGAGATCAGGACCAAGGTTGTTTGGAGGAACCATAGGAGTTTTTACTGAAGAGCAGTCAGTGAGCTCATACTTCTTCAGTAGGTTCCTGAGGTATTTCTCTTGGCAAATGGATATTCCTTTTTCAGTTTGTTTAATTTGTAGTCCAAGAAAGTATGTGAGTTCACCCATCAAGCTCATTTCAAACTTTGTGGTCATAAGTTTTTCAAATTGTTTGCAAACTTTGTAACTTGTTGAGCCAAAGATGATGTCATCAACATACACTTGGACAAGAATGACATCATCCTTTGTTCTGTAGATGAACAGTGTGTTGTCAATTCTTCCTCTGACAAACTTGTTTTGGATCAGGAAGGCTGAAAGAGTTTCATACCATGCCCTAGGTGCTTGTTTCAGTCCATAGAGGGCTTTGTTCAGCTTGTAGACATGGTTAGGGTATTCACTACTTTCGAAACCAGGAGGCTGTTGCACATAAACATCTTCTTTGATGTTACCATTCAGGAATGCACTTTTAACATTCATTTGGTAAACTTTAAAGTTCATGTAAGTTGCATAGGCAAGGAAGATCCTGATGGCTTCCATTCTAGCAACAGGTGCAAAGGTTTCCTCATAGTCTATACCTTCCTGTTGATTATATCCTTTGGCAACCAGTCTTGCTTTGTTTTTGATGACTGTGCCATTCTCATCAGTCTTGTTCTTAAAGACCCATTTCATACCAATGATTAAAACACCCTGGGGGCATTCAACAAGGGTCATGACATCATTTCTGTCAAATTGTTCCAATTCATCTCTCATGGCCTGGACCCAGCTTTCATACGTCAGGGCTTCTTTAACATTTTTAGGCTCAATTTCTGAGAGATAGTCAGCAATGATGTTCACAAGCTCAATGATTTTGGATCTAGTCCAGCTATCCTGAGGTTTGGGATAAGGATTTGAGCTTGAAGGAGCCTGATTAGGTTCAGACTCAGGAACATGAGGTGACTCATCAATATGTGCTTCAGTGACAACTGTAGGAACAATTTGTTCTGCGGGTTCCTGAACATTTTGTTCAGTGGTGTCAGTCTCATTTGAGACAGGCTGAGTTTCTATGAACTCACTGATAGGTGGTTGGGGTAGGTTGTGAGGGATGATGTAATAGGAGACATCAGCATCAGCTTGGTATTGAGTTGAGGGATTGTTCTCAGGATGATACTCATCAGGAGGATATCTTGATGAATCATCAATACCAATCTCTTCTACTGAGGAATTTGAGAACCTGATGGATTCAGTGCTCTCATCAATAGTAATGTGATAAGTTTCCTCAGTTTGTTGTCTCCTTGTGTTGAACACTCTAAAGGCTTTAGAAACCAGGGAATATCCCAGGAAGTATCCATCATCAGCTTTGGCATCAAATTTACCTAAGTGATCCTTGTGGTTATGTATAAACACAGGACACCCAAATACATGAAAGTAGCTGATGTCAGGAATCCTTCCTTTAAATATCTCATAAGGAGTCTTTTTATGCCTTTTCACAATGATTGACCTATTTTGAGTGTAGCAGGCTGTTTTAACTGCCTCAGTCCAAAAGTGTTTAGAGACGACTGAGCCATTTAACATTGTTCTTGCTGCCTCAATGAGTGTTCTATTTCTCCTTTCAGCTACTCCATTTTGTTCAGGAGTATAGGGAGAAGTGAAATTTTGAGAAATTCCTTTCTCATCACAAAAACACTCAAGGTCTTGGTTTTTGAATTCAGTGCCATTGTCAGTCCTGATCTGTTTAACTTTGACATCATTTTGATTTTCAATGTTTCTGACAAATGACATGATTGTTTCAGCTGCCTGACTCTTTTTGGTCAGGAAGTAAACCCAAGTATATCTTGAGTATTCATCCACTATGACCAGAGTATACTTCTCATGGTGAATGGACATTGGACTGACAGGTCCAAAAAGGTCCATATGAAGAAGATGTAGGCAGCTTTTGATGGAAAAGGTTTGTTTGGTTTTGAATGATGCCCTGTGGTGTTTTCCTTTTTCACAAGCAGAACAAGGCTTGTCTTTGGTATACACCAGGGATGGAAGGCCCAGAACTTTGTTCTGTTTGGCCAGGTTGTTGATATTTTTGAAGTTAAGATGAGAGAGTCTCCTATGCCATAGCCAGTTGATTGTCTCACTTGCCTTAGAGAATAGACAAGTCCCATTTTGAGTCAGGGATGACATGTCAAGGACATATACATCATCCCTTCTAGGGGCAATCAACACAACTTCCTTATTGGCATTAAAGATGGTCCCTCTCTTGTCATCAAACTGAACTATGTATTTGGCATCACATAGTTGGGAAACACTTATCAGGTTGTACTTCAGACCATTAACATAAGCTATTCTTGTAAAAACTATACCATTGCAGTTTACTGAGCCATAACCTTCAGTGGGAGCTGATGAGTTATCACCAAATACCACTTTGGGTCCTGGTTCTTCCACATATTTGTGCAGAAAACTTTTCACACCAGTCATACTTCTGGAGCATCCACTGTCAAGATGCCAAGTAGGATCCTTGATGTGTTTCTGCACAAACAGTAAACTGGGTTAGTTTTTCTTGTTGACCCACTTTCTAGTGGGCTTAGTCCTCAGGGACTTTTTAAACTCGGTTAGTGAATCATGGTCTGAAGTTGTGTGACCTGAGCTTCCACATGTTTTACATTTTGTGGAGGTTGATGCCTCAGGTGACTGAGAAGTGTTGGTTTGGTTTTTCCTTCTGGACTGAATCACTTTGTCATGCCCCCTGGTTTCATGGGAGGGATCTCCACAGATGTCACAGCATTCTTTCATCATACAATCATCAGGAAGATGATCATTGAAACCACAGTGAGGACATGGTGAGAAAGGCTTAGCCTTCAGTCTTTGTTTGGAAGGTGTGGCATACTGATAGCCTTGGGTTTTGTATAGACCCCTTGCCTTTAAAGAAGCAGTGTGGGGGATGTGATCACAAGTTATGTGGTCCTCTTTTTTGCATATCATACAAAACAGGACTCTGTAGCATTTATCAGTGCTGTGATTTGGATAATTGCATAGTTCACATCTCCCTGAGGGTCTGGGTGTGATTTTTGGTTTGGAAGAACCTGAGGATACTGAGGGCTTTGTTGATTTTGAGTCAGAGTTTTTCTCAGTAGACTCAATTTTCTCACTCAGCATCCTGACAAGTTCAGCAAGCTGATCAACCTTTGAATCAGTGCTTTCAGGCTTCACTTCAGTTTTTACTGAAGGTTTTTGGTGTTCAGTTGGTGCAGGAGTGGGTCTTTTCAGAATAGTCCTTCCTAATCCTGATTTCTCTTTAGGAGAGTGTGGTTGAAAGACTAATGGTGCAAGGTCAGAATTGGGTTCTGCTCCCTGAAGTTGTTTCAGTGGAGGGATTGATGAATCAGACTTAGACTCAGTGATGGACTCAGTAGGACTAAGTTCATCAGTGACTCCTAGCAGCTCCTTGATAGCCTGACTTTCAGGCTCCAGGATTCTTCCAGTGTTAAAATTTGGCAATTTACTATCAGGATTGTTTCTTTCAATCCAATCACTGGGTTTAGGAGCTAGTTCTTTGCTAGAGAGTATGTTGGTTAATAGAAAAGTTGTGGAATGGCTACTCTCCCCAGAAACTTCAGTGAGTTGATCATCACCCAGACCAGCCTTATTGGGGCTGGGTGAGAGACTCATTGTTTCGTAAAGTTTGGGGTTTTTCTGAGTCCATTTCCAAATAATTTCATTTTCTTTCTTAAGTTCTTCCTGAAGAGCTTGATTTTGTTTTACAAGTTCAGAGTTTTGAATTTGAAGTGTAACACTTTCAAGCTTGGCTTGTTTTAAGGCAAGTAATTCATCTCTACAATGATTTAATTCAAAACTCAGTTTGTTAAATTTTGAAAACAAATTAAGTCTTTGCTCTTCAACATACTTAAGATCAACATTAATATAATCTAAGTAAGATTTCCAATCATCATTATCATCCATAGAAAGTAAAAGATTTACCTTTCTCATAGTGATGTTGACCCATTCTCCATTTCTTGCATGACTCTTCCCCACAGCAAGTTTGTTGTCTTCTGACAGAGCCATCAGGGCACTGATGTGAACTTCATCATCATCAGAGGACACTTCAACCTCATCCCAGTCATATGTTTCAGCTACAAGCCCTTTGTTTTTGGCTTGAGTAGGCTTTGGAGCCTGAGGAGGCTGAGAGACTGTTGAGGATGATTCAAGAAGGGCAAGTTTAGCTTTTGCCTTTCTGTACTTGGCTTCAAAGTCAATTTGAGGAACTTTTTCAAATCTTTGACTAGACTGAAGCATTTTTGGTTGAAATTTGCTGGGGCCTGAAAAAGAGTTATTTCCTGAAAATTTGAAAGATGGTTCTGAGGTTGTTTTTGAAAAACAATCTTTAGCAAAATGCCCCATTTTGCCACATTTAAAGCATTCAGTGTTGTCATTTGCTTTAGAAGGAAATTTGTTTTTCTTAAAAAACCTTTTTGAATTAGCAAGGAGTGCTCTTTCATGAAATTCAATTTGAAGATCATTAAGATACTCCTCACTGGTTCTTTGGTCAACCTCATCATCAGATCCATCCTGAAAATCTTGCACAACACCTTTTGAATAGAAAGCAGTTGACATGGGTGTAATTGTCAAGGCCTTTTTGGTCTCCTGAGCTTTACCAGGGTATCTCCTGGTGATAAGATTTTCTTCATAGACAAACTTCCCATAGATGGCAGGGAGCTCAAGGTTCTGAATGTGGTTTGCATTTCTCAATCCCTGAGAGAAGTTTAACCACTTCTCAGGGAGACTGTTGACAAAACCAACATTGATTTCATGTTTTGACAGTATAACACCATCATTGGTCAGCTCATTCAGGAGGGTCTTATACCAAGTATAAGTCTCAGAGAGACTTTCAGAATCCTTGGCCCTGAAGGTGTTGAATTCAAGCTTCAGGTCCATGATTCTATTCTCTTTGGTATCAGAAGGCCTTTCATAGCTATGAACCAGGTCAGTCCATGTCTGCTGGGCAGTGGGACAGTTGATCACTGATTCCATTATATCATCAGGAAGGCATGATATAATGATGCTTTTCAGGCGCTGGTCTTGATTGACCACCCTCCTTTCATCTGGGGTCCACTGAGCTTCAGGTTTGATTAAACCTTGGGCAGTTGTTGGGACATATGGACCCTCATTAATCAATTTGATGTAATAAGGTTCCATCCCAGTTAAGTAGCAAAGCATTCGCTTTTTCTACTTATTAAATATGCCAGCTTCAAGTCGAGGGGCAGTTGTTGAATAACTTCCACCCTTTTTATCAACAAGCTGGGGAACATCTATGTCAGTCATAGTGGGATCTTGATTTTAAAAACTTGAGCACTCTTAGGTTTTGAAAACAGGTTTAAGTTTTACAAATCAGAGGCTCTGATACCACTTGTTGGTCCCTTTTACTTGGTTATCAGTAACTAAAAAGCTAAAGTAACCAAGTTATATGACTTGAACACAAATGTATGAAAATGATTAACAATAAAGTAACGTAAAAATAAGAGACAATATTTTCCAACGTTTAATTCTTTATTAGAAGTTAATCACAAAGAATCGCACCCAAGTGTTTGCGGAATAACACTTGGGATTGAAAACGACAAGTATTGTATGGACTCCTCACTAAACTCAAACTATGTTGAGTGACAACTTAAATTACCCACTGAGCTATCTCAGGGGCTTGTGCTGTTCTTTGGAGGAGTAAAGTGGTTTGTGAATGCTTTGCATTAATTGCACAAACTTGTCAACTTTTACTTCTCACATTTGCTTCCTATTTATACACAAGTATAGAACAACTAAATATACATTGGACCTAAAGCTTCCTTAACAATATCTTGAAAGATATTATTCTTCTGGCAAGGAACCTTCATTGAGTTAGGTCCAAAAGGCACTTTCTGATGACAGACTGGTTTTAACCATTTTGGGAAAGTTTGACATTAAAGTGATAAAGCACTTTAATAATGCAGCTCAAACTTTCCCGCCCAGTCCCGCCAAAACTTCAGTCTTCTTGTCATCAGTCTTCAGTACAATTAAGTTGTTGAGGAGTCATGGGGTTCAGTGAGTTATTGTCATCCTCACTGAACCCATCACCTTCTTCTTGGCTTAGATCACACTTCACTGAGTTCCGCCTCACTGAATGGAGAACCTTTCTTCTTAGGTTCGGTCTTAGCATCCTGAAGGTGACTCACTGAGTTACTGTTCACTCAGTGACTTGTTTATATTTAGGTTATTTTATGTTCAAATCTTTGTAAGAGGAGGATTGGGGAATTCAGTGACCCAACAACATGTTATTTTGTAAAAGAGTTCCACCTATAATCCAACTCAACACTATCATTAAACAATGGCCTACTACATAAAATATGTTTTCAATCAAAATAATATACAACAACCCTTTAAACATATAACATAATTTTTATCTCTGTATAGCAAAGTAAAACAACATACTCATTAACATTTTAAGTAACAACAACTAAATATGCAACCTAAATCTAAATCTATTTGCTAAAATTGCTAATCAAATAACGCAGTTTCTACAAAGTATCAAATAAAATTCATGGTAAAACCAAAAAATATATTAATCATATAGTCAATTTACCATAACTAAATAACAATAATCTGTCTAAACCTACACAATCATATCAACTATTATAGCATCATGTTTTTCTTGCCATATGCCTTTAAAGCTGCCAGCCGTTGCTCATAAGTAAAATGAGCATTTAGTGAAACTGTAAAAAGCAGTACAAAAAGGTACAAACACAATACCTTCCATTTGTCTCTGCCTTTTTTCTCTTTGTTTTTTCAAAGTCCTCTCTGAAGTTGACACGGGTTTAGGCCCAACATACACACTTGGCTGAGAAGTAGAAACCGAGTCAGCCTCACCTTCACGTTTCTGGTGTGCCTGTTCGGCCATTAGTTACCATTTAAATAGCATGTCATCTCCTCCTACAGCTGCTCGCGCTGCCACATTTGCAGCTGTTGTCCGCACCTTACTATCTTCCTCTTTGTTTACCTTCAATTAAACAAACATTTTCACGACTTCACCAATATAACTTAAAATGGTTACAAAGCAACTATGTATGTCGAAAGGCCCAAAATGTCCCCTCCAAAAGGGGTATCTGTTGTAGTGCGTATCCCACAATTCTTTTGTTGTCTTCATCTCTTTAACCATGTTTTTCGGTATATCATTTAGTGAAGCGATGATGAAGTTCATGACTTGTTTATCTGCCCTTTCCGACCATGCCGGTTCCTCTGAATATTTCCACGAATCTTGCAACTCCCCTTTAGGACCACGGTCTTTTAAGTCACCATTAACGTAACCTAACATTCTCTTTTGTTTTAGAAAAGTATTCATTTTTGACACCCAATTGTTGTACTGGACTTTGTTAATGTCAAGCAACTTGAAGGACACATGCCCTCTTACTCTGACGAAAGAAATTTCACGGCTATCTACATGACAATGACAATAGTATTAATTAGGAACTTTGTGTGAAACTATGTTATATAACAACATGGATGATCTGTGTTAGTAACCCAGGAATTGAAATCTAAATATGCCATTTAGTGACCAAATCATATAGAAGTCGTTAGAGTTAAAGACTAAAGAGATAATCTAGCAAATATTTTTAAATATATACAGAGAATACTATATGTGTATAATCGATCAAATCAAAATTTTATATACAGTATTGTATAATTATCAGATTAAAATCCATATGCAATGTCGTGAACCTTTCATGTATCTATATTGTGGATAGGATTTGAAGTTCTTACCGAAATGAGTCCATAACATGCCCCATATAGCTTTCGATGTCTTAGACTCTTTAACTACTTCCTTCAGTGTATCATCTATTGAATCCCTGGTCCATTCCATGACTTGTGTATCAAACTTTTCCCATTTCACAGAATATAACCTCACATTTTCGTCTTGGCTCTCCCCTTTAGGATCAGGGTCTCTTAATGATCCATCAATGAAACCTGTCATTTTATTTGACTCCAACGTTTCCTTCATTTGCTCCTCTAAACAATGTACTATCACCATGGTCTTTAGAAGACTCTGATATATTGAGCTTAGCATCAGACTGCTGTAGCATAAATATACCCATTAGAGTAATATATTGTAATGGAACAGAAACACCATTAGAGCTTAGCATCAGTCTGAATAACGCAGAAAGTTATTAATTATATGTTGCAATCCAGTAAAATAAACAGTTCTAGTCGTTAAAGACTACATATGTCCAAAAGTTTGAATTAGTATCATATTATTAGTTCATTCAAAATAATATCTCACCTTTGAGCTAAGTAACTTCTGATTCTGGAAAGACATAACAAATTCAGCAACTTGAAAAAAAGTAACAATGTCGTTGTTTTCAATAGCATGGTGTTCTTTCTCAATATCCACACGGATCGACTGCATTAACACTGTTGAGGATGCAGTTTAGAGTTATTATATGGACCAGAATGTAAGACGCCCAACAGAAGTACTAAAACCACAAATAAACTGATAGTTTCTTTGATATTACAACATTTACCATTATAACCTCCCGCTAGAAACTGATTCGTAAAATCATGGAGTAGGCGAAGGATGTTTTTGTTTGTTGTGGGCATCCTTCCGCTGTCCCATAGCATCTTTTTGGTTGGACCAAACTGTTTTGTATGACCTTTAAGCACTGAGTCATGAGAATCTGAGCAAGGATTTCCTTTAACTAAAACTTTGGAGCCAACCTGTTCAAAAGGCCAATCACTGAAGTTAGCGAGGAAGATGTTAATGAACACATGACAGCTAAAAATGGAAAAATTTCGACACATTTACTTATAAACGGGTCTATTCTGGTTATCTTTAATCTCTAATGGATCAAATAGGTGCTTAGATAGCTAAAACAAAAAAGGTCAAATGGGTCACGCATAACCTGTATATTTAATGCATAAAAAAATCTGAAAAAATCATTAGTATATTTTTAGAACTAAAAATACTACTGAACAAAGATGATTTTATAACAGGATCTGGCACACCAAGCTTTTATAAAAATTACAGATTTTGGACAAAAAATCTCATATCTGTCCAGCACAGCTAGTGTCGACCCACACAAAAATGACCCGTTACCCGGCTTGCCCATCTGGCACCTCTAGTTTAAGTGCATATAAATCTTGTACCATAGTAAGTCGAGTGAATGATCCAGTGAACTTTGATCGCGAACCCAGATTACTGAGTATTATTTGCCTTATTTTTGCTTTTTCCTCTTCCATAAGAGACTTGAGATCAGCGGTAGAAGCTTCTGCATCTCCCTCTACCTGATGAACAAATGCAGTTACAACTACCTGATGAATAGATGCAGCTAAAGCTGCTACTTAATGTGTTTTTTATTAACAAAACAACAAAAGTTTAAATTGCCATCTGCTAGCAAGCAAATTAAAGGTTAGCCCCACTGAAAGTAACAATTAAAATTCTATATTAATAATACTTATTGAATAGTAACATTACCAGATGCACAAGATTCATGAATGTCTGGCCTATAGGATTCAAAATAATAAATTGCAGTAAATTTGGGGAAAGAAAAGAGATAAAGCAGCTTGTGTCTTGCTCATATTCAACATCAAACAACTATTACGTAGTGTTACACTACAAAAGAACAAACTTCATAGTCTATTATTTTATTTTATCCTCTAACAAATAGATTTCCATTGATATTTTTGGCACAAGTGTTCTAACTAATGTGCAATAAAGTGAAACTATTCAAACAGCGACAAGAATAACCACCTTTATGTCGGCATCTGGATGAGCTTTTGCAACCACCTCTGGAACTTGACCCTTATATATGTAATAGAAAGTCTCTAACAAAAGCAAGTTATCCTGACGAAAACAGCCGCTCTGACCACCAACATGCTGTGTCAAAACTAAGATCAAGTCCATCACATTCTCTTCAAACAACAGTTCTAAGAACCGATCTCCAAGAAGTATACATTCAGAGGCTGATCCAGCAGCTCTCTGCTGCGTCGTTATCTCTTGAACGGCTAAAATGCTGCGAAATAAAGTAACTACCAACTGCACCAATTTCCAATCGTCCTCTGTGAACATATCCCTGCTTCAAATAAATTAATACCACAAATAAAACAAAGGTAAAACAATATCATCATAACAATAGCCTAAATAGATATGGTTAGCCAGTACTAATCAGAGACATGAAGCGAACAAATAATTTTGAGTAAATTGCAAAAATCATCCCTAAAGTTTGACCAATTTGCATGTTTCGTCCTACAAATTTCAAAACTGCAAGGATCGTCCCTAAAGTTTCGCCCGTGTGCATGTGTCGTCCCTAAAGTTTGGTCCGTGTGCATGTATCGTCCCTAAAGTTTGACCAATTTGGGACGATATATGCCCCAAAAGGACGATATTTGCCCCAAAAGTTTGCCACAGGGACGATTTTTGCAGTTTCAACAGTTCTGGGACGAAACATGCAAATTGGCCAAAGTTTAGGGACGATTTTTGCAATTCCCTCAATAATTTTTAAGATGCAAAATTGATCAAAAAACTCTAAGCATCGTCATGTTAAAACAATAGGAATTCACTTTCCCATCAATTTTAAGCTATATCGTGGAATTCACAATCAAATCACTGCCACTGCAAAAACCTTGAATACCTCATTTAACATACCAAGAATACCTTATTTAACATATTGTTTACCTTCTGGATAATTACTAACTAACTTAGTATTGTACTAACTCGCCGTTAAAAAAATAAAATAAAGAATACCATACTTTAACGGGCGTTCAATCTTGTTAAAATAATAGTCGATAAAAAAAACATTTACGCGTTCACTACCGTAGTATCTTAGATGTTATAAGAAACTGCCATAATAAACTCTTGCGTAGGTGGTACCTGAATAATCATGACAACTCATCCTGCATTACAACCAATCAACATTCTTATTAATTTAATACATAAACATTAAACAGCTCTAACACAATATCACAGTGATTACCTGGACATGAACCGAACGTACCCTAACTTCTTTATTCGTGTACTGCTGCAATATTCTTTTGCTTTAAGGTTTTTTACACTCGTTTTTAATTATTCATAATGGACCTAGAGCTATAACATCTTGAATTCACTGATAGAAAACGTACCTTTGAATAACCAAATCGTGACAAACACAACATCCGTTGAATATCACACTGTGTAAATAAAAGAGACAATGAAGGTTCCTGATGTTGATTTATACAAATAAAGAACAAAAACAGTAACAAACATCATTCTTTTTATAACATGTATGAGTGCGACGATCATAATGCAAATAATAATAGTTCAAATAATAATTACTCTGTACGATACTCTGTACGATCAAACTTATATTGAGTTCAAGAGTGCACGGCATGTCAACTCAGTTTCTTATTGCAAACCTGGAAAACCCCAACCTCTGGCACTTGTCTATATGTTGTTTTGGAAAACAATAAAAGTAGCTGACTACTTCATATCCTATTATCGCCTTCAGTATACAAAACCAAACACCATATTATACTTTACTCGATCAATTATTATTTGATTCTGATTATTCATATCACAATAAACAGTTTTAGAAAAAAATATCTTTTATATAGTTGCTAAGAATTATAGAGATGCAGTGTCTTCATGTTTGTAGTGTGGAAGCATAGATTTATACAAATAAAGAACAAAAACAGTAACAAACATCATTCTTTTTATAACATGTATGAGTGCGACGATCATAATGCAAATAATAATAGTTCAAATAATAATTACTCTGTACTATCAAACTTATATTGAGTTCAAGAGTGCACGGCATGTCAACTCAGTTTCTTATTGCAAACCTGGAAAACCCCAACCTCTGGCACTTGTCTATATGTTGTTTTGGAAAACAATAAAAGTAGCTGACTACTTCATATCCTATTATCGCCTTCAGTATACAAAACCAAACACCATATTATACTTTACTCGATCAATTATTATTTGATTCTGATTATTCATATCACAATAAACAGTTTTAGAAAAAATATCGAAACAAACCCCTACATAACTCATAAAGATACCCTAAATCTATGCTTCCACACTACAAACATGAAGACACTGCATCTCTATAATTCTTAGCAACTATATAAAAGATTACATTAACTCAAAGCCTCTATAAAAAAAAGTATGACCTTTGTTGCGGGATACTTGTGTCCAAACAATGGATGATCGGTTTCATGATGATTCGATTTGTTGCTGATGATGATCGATGATCTCATATTATGATAAATAATGGCGTTGATTATGATAGACATATATGATTTATAATTTTCTGATAGCAATAGTATTTAGAACTTTAGAAGGAATGTAACTCTCATCCGTAGGTTTAGGTTTTTGCCAAATAAAGAAATATGTAGAAGAAAAAAATCAGATTGAAAAAATTATTACTAAAAAAGGAATGAATTGATTTTTTTGAAATGGAAAAATTCCAATAGGGGTTTTATTTTATTATATAAAAGATATGGTCATTTTATTTTAACACAACTCTATTTTACTTTTTCGAACATATACAAGTCTGCTATAAATACTTTTATTTCTTTTGAGTTGTAAATTGGGAAATTTAATTTATTTGGAAAATTGTTTTTAAATGTTTAAAAAAGTTGGTTGAATACTTGTTATCGTTGAATTATATCTTGTCGATCACATGATTGAAAAACATAAGAATTTAGTTTGTTACAAAATATTAAATGAGTTACATTTTATCTATTTGATCAACACATAAAACGAACTAATTTTAATCAAGATATCATACAGCCTAAATTAATCAGATCAACTATAGTAACTCGGTTCCGAAAAGTGAAACCAACATGCCTAATCCTAATACTGTTATAAAAACCCAACCCGGGAAAATTTAACATTTAAAACCGAATTATATATTTAGTCTACAAAATAGTGCATACCCTAACCTGAAATCCTGGGCCACTGACTACATTTATACTTGCATCGACGGTTTCCCCACATGGATGATCCTTGCACTTTCGTAACGTTTGAGACGAAATATGCAATTTGGCCCAAACTTTAGGAACGATTTATGCAATTTACTCTAATTTAATTTTACAAAGGGGTTTTACAAATTGGTATGCATATTTTACCAAAAGGGTTCCAAAAATCAAACATAATCGTCATCATAATTGAATAATTTCTTCTGGGCAATTCTTAATTCTCATAATTGACACTAAATTTTATATAAAAATCAAAGCTTTAGTGTTATGGGTAGATCAAATTCAAGTCTTGAAGACTGCAAACCCAACTCAGGTTTAAGCAAGAACACACTCACTAAGTTTCATATTTTAATCCATATGTACATAGTTTTAGGTGGTATGATTTAGTATAAACATAATTTTATATGATCATAGTATGTGTATGTCACATGTTTTATGTTTTCCTAAAGAAAATGAAGGTGTGAATTGTTGTGTTATGTTTTAAGGTAGCTGAGAATGTTTAATGTTATTTGATTGTTAGTAGTGATATAGTGATCAAGGGGTTAAGTTGTCGAGACTGATTGTTGTCACTTGCCATTAGGGGTGTCCATGGTACTGGAACCGTCTCGAACTGGAACAGTCCCGAAAGAACCGAGAACCGAAAATATAGAAAAAGTGGAACCAAGAACCGTCTCAAGTTCTTCGGTACGGTTCCGGTACGGTACTCGGTTCCGGTACGGGAATTTCGGGTAATTCCCACAAGAACCTAAATGTTTAAATAATTTATTTTTTTCATTGTCAATCATTCACAAAGACATGCTAATAATGTTATAACAATACAAATAAACACGGTATTTAACTAATGTACATGATTAAATATTGTATACTTAAACAACATATATACTTTACTATACTTGATTAAATATTGTGCATCATATTGAATCAAAAAGCATAAACTATACCAACACCAACTGACCAACATTTTAATATAATATAACATGCATTCATACTTCCAACCCATTATATTCGTTAACTACAAATTCGTCATTTGTCACATATTGCATTATATAATTCACTTGATTTTTCTATTACTATAGGTAAGTATCAAATTTACGATAATGATCTCAAGATAAACATACTTTCATGTTGAGAAATGATGATGATGATGATGATCTTTGAACGGATTAAAGGTTTGGTTTTAATTTTATTATGTGTTTTTAAGTTTTAGATTTTTTACGTTACAGTTTAATAATGAGTGGATTTATTTATTATTTATTTATTCTCCTTAAAATGCTATACACATTACACAACGTCCCAAATAAACCTTATAAAATTTCATATTTTTAAAGTAGTCGGTTCTTTCGGGAAAGTACTGGAACCAGACAGTCCCGACCCGAACCGTCCCGAAAACCTAAAATTTGGAATTTTAGGAACCAAGAACCGTACCATGGTTCTAATATACGGTTCGGTTCCGGTACGGGACCGGTACAGTTCCTCTGTTCTTTTGGTTCCTCGGTTCTTTTGGACACCCCTACTTGCCATTGCGGATTAATGTTTATGCTTTGTAGACCAACTACCGTTGTAGAACTTTTTGGAAAAACATTGAATTACTAGGTGCCTACGTTGTAAAATTGTTCACGCACGCATATTTGATGTGTTGAAAGTAATAGAATATCTCCATGACAAGCTTGTTGAAAGTTATGGTATAATTTTGTTATACATCCCCTTATTTTGTTTAACATGTGCAGCCCGTTGACTTATTTTATTTTGTTATACATCCTTTTTTTTTTTTTTTTTTACAAAACTCATTATTACACTTGAAACCTTATGTTTTGCTATTTTATAAAAGCCTATACCGAAACCTAACATCTTACGCGTTAATCCTTTATTTTACGACAACCCGAAAAATTATCATTTTCAAACCAAAGTTTCCAAAAATAGAATTTCACACTCATTAACAATATAACCCATAAAAACCAAACTCTACTTATTTAATAACCCTCAAAAGCTCAAACAAAACTCGTTACGCAAACACCGAACATAAAACAACACAAGTCATTTCTACACAACCAAGGTGATCAAAATGAACTTATCCCAAAATCAATACTACTCAACTCACAACGATAACATCATACAAAGAGATTTAGTGCCAATACACACTCATCTCATACATATATCTAGGGATGAGCATTTCAACCCGAATCCCGGAACCGAACCAGAACCGTACCGGTACCGTACCAAAACGGTACAGTTCCCGATATAAGGTACGGTATCGGGACTGAGAAATAAGGTGGAAAAAAATCGGGACTACTAATTCGGTACGGGACCGGTACCAAATCGAGAAATTCCCGAATAAAAATGGGAAAACCCCGATTTCCCGGTACCGGTATCCGAATCCCGTTCGGTACGGTACCAGTACCACTATTTATGCTCGGGAAAAAATCGGTACCACTAATTCGGTACGAGATCGGTACGGAACCGGTACCGTGCTCATCCCTACATATATCACTTCAATCATCTAAGACACACCAAACAAACGTCAAACGAGTCAAGACTATCAGTTAAACTGACCTGCTAAAATCACGGTTTTTACAGAACATGTATAAGTATATTATTTTTTGCAATCATATATGTGGTGTAGATATTTATGTTGATAATATGTTTTATATAACAGGGTACCAAGATCCATGCAACCATTAGTAATTTAGTGGTTTATGATTTCCAATTCCTCATTCGCCAGGATGATACTCACTCTATATCAAACTTCACTGTTAAAAGTAATACATACATGCTTAGACTAACTTCTCATGCATGCAAAATTTACTTTCTTAAAAAAAAAACAAATGTTCAACGATGTTCTGATTTTGCTGATATACAAGAGCCTTTGGACTTTGTGTCTTTTGAAGTTTTTTAGGTCATAGAATTGATCCAAAGTGTTCCTTTGGTAAGGGTTTTTTTTTTTTTTTTTTTTTTTTTTTTTTTTTTTTTTTTTTGGAATTACATGTGTCTCTTATACAGTATTGCATATGATTTATCTTTCTTAGATGTTATTTTAATTATCAGAATTTAATTTGTTTCTTATACAGAAATGCGTATGATTTATCTTTCCTATATGTTATTTTGAGTATCAGAATTATATTTGTTTCTTATATAGTATTTTTATATAGTATTGCAAGTATCAAAATTAAATTTGTTTCTTATACAGTATTGCATGTGCTTTATAAAAAACCCATATAGCAAAATATTCATAACACATTAAAACCTAATGAGGCATTTAATCAAACACTTGGTTGGTGATCAATCAAAAAAATTAAAAATAAAAAACGTTTCTTTAAGATCTTCACCATGCAAATCTTGAAGAATATCAAGAAACTTATCTAAAAGCAAAGCATCATACTCAATCAACTTATCATCTTCAGATACTTTACTAGGTACCAACAGCCTCAATTGTGCATCTATTGATGCCAATTTCTCCAGGTTCCTACTTGCCATTTTTAGTGGTTTTTGTTGATGAGTAGGTTAATTTGTGATTGGGAATTTTGGGGGATATTTATAGACAAGTGGCGAGTGTAGGGTTCACAAAATAAAGAAAGTCTTCGCCAAATTGGCTAACTCCACGCCTACATTATTGGGATATTTTTTTTTAATCAATTTTTTGGTTCAAAATTATTGTTACCCTAAAGCGAAAATAGGTAAAATTAACTTACCCTAACCCACAACAATTTTATAGAGTTAGATTGGAAATAAATTAAAACCTAGGTCCTTTGTTATCGTTATTGATTTGGATCTGTGTGTGTTTGTGTGTTAGAGTTAAGGTTTGGATCTGTGTGCGTTTGTGTGTTAGAGTTAGCGTTTGTGTGTGATGAATATGGATGATGCAATTTATTTGGGGGTGAAGGTTTATGTGTGTGTTGTATGTGTTTTGATCGGTTGGTGTTATCAGTAATGTGTGTGTTAAAAGTGTTTGTTTGAATATTTTTATAAAATACATTTGTATTTGTATAAAATGTATTTTGTTAAATATTTTCGTATTAAGCATTTGTATTTAAAATGTATGGCATAATAATCGAGAAATAGTAATACATTAAAATAATATAAAAATGTACTCGTTACCTAACTAGTCGCTTAAAAATAAATAAAAGTGAGACCCGGTCGCCTAAGAATTATGTATTATTATATTATATTAAAAGACTACACTTTTGTACAAAAAGACAAAAAAAAAGTCGCCTAAGAAATAGTGTGCCCTAGTCGCTCAAAAAATACCTAGCGTGTACTAGGCAGTACTTGCACAAGTACAAATGGGGACATGTGTAAAAAATCTATGATAGTCGCCCAAGATTAACACCTTTGCCCATTAGGGAAATGAGATTTTTTTGAGCACATGAGGTAATTACCTTTATACTTGTAGGTAAATCAGCTTGTTGCTTATTTGACATCTATGAAAATACAAATTAACTCAATGTAGTTAAAAACCAATTTCGTTTTATTTTAATTTTACAAATTGTCATGCCATATTTGTTAGTCCAACAAGAAAATACCATTTTACATTTTTACCAAAAGGGTTCCAAAACCAAACACAATCATCCTCCAAATGAAATAATTTTTTTCTGGGCAATTCTTAATTCTCATCATTGACACTTAGATAAAAATCAAAGCTTTAGTGTTATGGGCAGATCAAAATCAAGTCTTGAAGACTACAACCCCAACTCAGGTTCACATTTCTAAAAAGATAATCAAATTTAGTAGTTAATGCGTATTTACATAGTTTTAGGTGTTAAGATTTAGTATAAACATAGTTTTATATGATCATAGTATGTGTATGTCACATGTTTTATGTTTTCCTAAAGAAAATTAAGGTGTGAATTGCTGTGTTATGTTTTTAAGGTAGTTGAGAAATGTTTAATTTTATTTGATTGTTAGTAGTGATACGGTGAAGAAATGCGCGTATGAATAGGATTTATAGTGATCAAGGGGTTAAGTTGTCGAGACGGATTGTTGCCACTTGCCATTGCGGATTAATGTTTACGCTTTGTAGACCAACTACCGTTGTAGAACTTTTTGGAAAAACGTAGAATTACTAGGTGCCTACGTTGTAACAGAATGAGTAATAGTATTGTGAGGGTAAAATTGTTCACGAACACATACAAATACACATATAAATCCTGCTATTTTGTTTAACATGTGCAGCGAGTCAGATTCATCACATGAGAGTAATAATCCAGAACAAATACAAAGAAAATCTTGTTGGAATATTGCATGAAACTGGCTCGAAAGAGGTTGTCATCGTGTGTCACGGATATAGATCCTGCAAGGTTTGTCAATCGTGATTTGTGATATCTATTCAGCCTGTGTATACATTTACGAAAGGATGGTTTTGTAATTTTATGTCTGTGTTATATAGGACAGGATTCCTATGGTGAATCTTGCTGCTGCTTTTGCAAATGAAGGAATTAGTGCCTTTCGCTTTGACTTTGCTGGCAATGGGTAATCTTGTCCGCTAGTAAAGTTTTTCCAATAAAAATTTAGAATATATCATTTAACTTTGTTATTAGGATTTTACCATGTTGACGATAAGTTCTTTTGTTAAATCTGTCAGAGATAGCGAAGGTTCATTTCAATATGGGAATTACTACAGAGAAGTTGATGATTTGCGGTCGGTGATGCAATATTTTGAGCAAGAAAAACGGCCGGTCACTGCAATTATTGGGCACAGCAAAGGTCTGTTTTAAGTTTTCTCAGAATCTAGTTCTATTTTTCTTTGGTATATATAAGTTGTTACTATATTGAATTATTGATCAGAAAGATATTTGTAGGAGGAAATGTGGTGCTTTTTTATGCTTCGAGGTTTAAAGATGTTAATAATGTGGTCAACATTTCTGGTCGATTTGATCTGAGAAGAGGTATTGAGGGTCGTTTGGGTAAAGATTACTTGAAGAGAATCAAACAATATGGATTCATTGATGTTGCCAATAGAAAAGGTAAGCTTTCGGGTTTGTGGGTGGATAGCATGTGTGCGCGTGTGTTATCTTATATTATAAGTGGCAAGATGGGCCGGTCAGAGGTGGTAACTCGTTGAAACGAGTTCAGTTGTAAATTGTTTTTTTTACTGCCAACACTTTCTTGAATATTTTTTTATAATGATTAATCAAAATTCAAGAACTATGCGTTTGCAATGGTATAAATTTAGGTGAGTATCAACCCACATGATTTTTTCCCCTTTTAGCCAATTGTTTATTTGACCCGTTTGAGAAAAATATATATATAACCTAAATTGACCCATTCATAAAGCAACTGGGTCAAAATTGTCACCTCAACTTTTTTACACTTTGGATCTTATATGAACTTGTCACCAATATCAGGGAATATAGAGTACCGTGTGACTGAAGAAAGTTTGATGGACCGTCTAACAACAAACACAAGTGCAGCATGCCAACTGATTCCTCAAACCTGCAGGTTCTTAACTCGTATCAGATTCTGTTGGTTCTTTTGGTCAATTCGTATTTATACTTACATAAATTGTCAATCGTCGGTTCATTTAAGTCATAGTGCTATTTTTGTAAATAATTTGTGGGTTAGTTATAATTTGCGATAATTTTACTCACGTTTCGTACAGTGACATCAGTAATTGTCATGATTGCAGGGTGTTAACGATCCATAGTTCTGCAGATAGGATTGTACCTACAGAAGATGCTATGGCGTTTGCAAGGCATATATTCAACCACAAATTGCATATCATTGAAGGAGCTGATCATGAATACACATCTCATCAGAATGAGCTATCTTCGGTTGTGCTTAATTTTGTTCAATCTGGTTCTAGTCATGACGATGCACAATCAGAAAATAAGTCTCGACGTTCATTCTTATAACTAGATCTATTGCTTCAAGTTGTCTTCATTTGCCAATAACTTTTTATATCTCATCCATCTACAAGTTATATTCTCATTGAATACTGCTTAAAAGTAAACGAGTCTATATTGCCAGTTCGCCACATACATGTGCAGTTAGCAACTATCTGAAATGACAGTAACATACAAGAAAATTAACCAAAAAGTTCCATTAAGTAGGTGCTTAAAGAATCCGCTTAAGGAGTACAATCAGAAAACCAATTCGCAAACACTACTGCGATATTCTAGCTTCAAGTATGCCTAAACAAAATCTCAAGATAATGACCTCACATCCTGTCTTATCTCCTTCTTGGGGATTGTGATGACCTCATCGACTCTTAGGATCATTTGTGCAGCTTCAGTTGCAGAAAGCAATACCGCCTGCTTCACCTTGAATGCCTCGAATATTCCAAGCTCAGACATATCTCCAACCTGTTTTAACATATAATGAAAAACAAAGCATCAAAACTTTAGACAAAAGAGGTGGCCATTTTGACCAATTTACTTCGGACAAACACTTTAAACTTGTCTTGCTACAATGCGACCAGCTAATCAGTCTTTGTTATGAACTAGTTTCACTTACAGAGCCAGTAATCACATCAATCCCGGCATTGCTGTTCTCTTAATGGTGCTCAGCTCGAAGTTGAGCAATCAACTCAGCACCGTCCAAACCAGCATTGTCAGCAATGGTTGTTGGGATTGCAAAGCAGAGCTCGTGAGAAAGCATCGATAGCATGAGACTTTTTGCCGGGAGTTTTGCGGGCCAACTCCTCAACAGCCTTAGCCATTATCATCTCTGGCCATCCACCACCAAGTAGAACCCTGCTATCATTTATAGTCTGAGATAGCACACGTAAAGCATCATGCAGCAATCTTTCTGCTTCATCAAGAACATGGAAACTGCAATAAGAATACAAGTGTCACTATATATGTCTGATTATCATCGTTAAAAAGATGGTACTTCGGATTTTTGATTTCGGAACTGATAACATAATTACTGTGCCTTCAACAAAAACGTTAATTTGGGTCATTTCATTAATAAAATTCAAACATCTGATTATTATAAATTCCAGCAGCATAAAGCACATCCAAACACTATTTCTAGTGCCCATCCTATTACAACTGATTATCTGATTCTTGGATTGAATACCATGAAATCACTTTCAAAACACACATCCAAACACCCTTCAAACGACGACCAATATTTGATTAGACAGATTTGTGGATGCACTATGGATGCACAATGACATGTTAACAGGGCCAAGATTTATAAATGAACGGAATTTATTAGAAATGTGAACCTGAGTTGGGGTTGTAGTCTTTTTAAAAATGCATTAACTACTAAACATACACGTAACAAAGTGAAAATAAATACTAGTCACCTGTATCATTTAACAAATAGAGTATTCCAACATGTGTCAATAGCAGCTCGAACTTTTTTTGGTTTACAAATTTCTTGAATAACAATTTCCCAGGTAGATGCTTTTGGTATAAGGAACTTTTGAACCATCACTTCAATAATTTTAGAAGCTCCTACAATTCTCCTTCGCTTGTGAAGCCGAATTACAAGTTCTTCCAAAAATTCACTCCCATCATTCAGCCCGTTTACTTGTTCTTTTAACGTTTTCAAAAAGATGTTACATGTAACCAAATCTGGATCACACCCACGATCAAGCATGCCATTTAGCAGATCAATAGCATGCGAAATAGAACCATTTTTACACAAACCATTGAAAAGTATGTTATAAGTAACTATATCTGGTTCACATTCAGACCCTGCAGACAGCATCTGGTTAAAAAGTTTTAAACCTTCTTCCACAAATCCATTATTGCACATACCATGTATCAACGAACTGTAAGCAATAACATCAGGTTTATACCCTTTTGAAAAATGATTCTCCCAAAATGTTAAAGCTTCATTCAGCTTCCCATTGTTGCATAACCCATGAATTACTACACTATAACAGACTTCATTTTGCCCAAAATCATTCATTTTAGCCTCTTTCCAAACATCAAGAGCTTTCACAGTGTCACCGGTGCTGAAAAACCCCTTCATTAGGGAGCTATATATGAAAGCATTCGGCTTAAGACCCATTTTCTCCATTTCATCTAGAATGTCTTTAGCTTCATGTGGTTTCATATCCCGACATAAACCATCTATAAGAGTACCATAAACTACAATATTCGGTTTGCATCCCTTACTTATCATCTCCTTCCACATGTTCAATGCCATTTCAGGTTTTCCCTCTTTGAAAAACCCACTTATAAGTGCTGAATAAACATACTGATTTGGATGACGTCCCCTTTCCTCCATTGACACCAAAATGGAAACACCGTCAGCCGCCCTTCCTTGCTTTACTAACCCGTTGATGAGTGTACTGTACGTAACATCATTTGGAACACATTTGTTCTGCACCATTCTATCTAAAAGACTAACTGCCTTGTCTAATTTTCCCTTTACGCAGAGACCATGTATAAGAGTGTTATATGTTACTTCATTCGGTACACACCCTTTTAGAAACATATTGTCTACAACTTTTGATGCACGTGCCAAGTCACCCTTCTTACACAATCCATTAATTAAGACATTAAACGTCACTGCACTAGGAAAGCAACCCTCGACTTGCATCTCATCCAACAGACAAACTGCTTCATCAATCCTATCTTCCTTACACAATCCATCCATTAAAGTACAATAAGTAAAAACGTCCGGCGTGCATTTTCTAAATGGCATCTCCCGAAACGTCTCTATAGCCCTATCAATAAGTCCTAACCTACACATTAGTTTAAGGATCAGATTGTATGTTAACACATTTGGTAAAATTCGCTTTTCTTGAATAATAACATAAGAATAGAACTCTAGAGCCTTATGATACAATCCCTCGTGTATAACTACATTAATCGCAGAATTAAATGATCGAATACTCGGTCTACATTGGTACTCAACCCACATTTTATCAAACAAGTCTAGAGCTTTTTCCGCTCTCTTTGCTTTCCCATACGCTTTAAATGCTAAGATGAAATTACCTTCTATAAACACTCTTCTTTCACGCTTCATTTGACAAAAAACCTTCTCCAACGATGATAAGTCTCCTGATTTCGCAAAATTCTCAATGAGGGAGTAAAATGTGGAATCACCCACTCTAAAGGAGCCCGATTTTTTACTGGATTTGAATATGTCTTCATGAATTGGTGGTTCAATACCCTGTTCCTCTTCACTTTCAGGCGCTTTACTGGGGCTGACGACAGAAAAATATCGAATTTGGGAAAACCCTTTTAAAATCAGTTCTTTCCTGATGGAAGTAATGATTCTAGAACTGATGTGCATCAAATGTTTACACTGGTTACCTACAAAAAAAATATATGCATACTCTTTAGAAAAAATAATCAGAAATAAAAAAATTTAAAAATAGGTAAAAAGTATTAAAATAAACCGCTGAACAGAGAAAAACAATCAACCATCCGTAGTTGTATTATATGTCCCGCTCACTCAAACATATTGTAATAATATTTTGAATATAAAAACGGTTTTTTTGCTTCTTTAGAGTGCAGACTACACACCTTTTTTTAAGGCCAGCAATAAAAATTGTTGTTTGTCAATGTTTACACGTTGCAGATAGTACCCAATACACTCTAGAAACAAGTGATAGCAAATACGGGCAATTGTTAACAGATGAACTGTTTGCTAAGGATCTTGCAGATTTGATTACAGACGCGGATTTGTTCAAGCACATCATCAAGACTTTTGTAAAATTTTAACCATATGCTTGTGTTCCTATTTTAGGGGGTGTTTGTTTAAGCTTATATTTGGGCTTATGAGCTTATTTGTTTTTCGGCTTATATTTTATAAGCCCTAATTATCCGGCTTATCTTTTAGACATATGGACTTATATAAGTTTATCATATCATAATAAACTTATATAAGCCCACACGCCTCAAAATAAGCCGGAAAATTTAGGCTTATGAGATATAAGCCGAAACACAAATAAGCTCATAAGCCACATATAGGCTTAGGGGATGTTTGGGTTAGCTTATTTATATGGCTTATGGGCTTATTTGAACATGGAAAAAGCTCATAAAGCCCACTCTTTAGAGCTTATTAACTTGAGCTTATTGGCTAGATGATAACGTCATAAGCTCCAAAGAGTGAGCTTATCGGCTTTTCTATATTCAAATAAGCCCATAAGCCATATAAATAAGCTAACCCAAACACCCCCCTTAACACCCCCCCCCCCCCCCCCCCCCCCCACCTCTCTTAGCTTGCAGCTGTTAACTTATTCATTTGACCCAGTGGCGCTTATACAAACTCCTAGCTTTTGCCAAAATTTAAGCTAATATAAGTTATAGAGAGTGTGGGGCTTTTAACTAAAATGTAGGCGGCCTAACTGACTGACAATTACAGAATCATCATGATGTGGGTTGTGAACAAATAATATGTAAACTATTAGTAGTTTTTATAAATTTATCATAACAAAGAAAATTAACTATAGAGCATAATGATTCTTTAACAAAACCTAAGAATAAGGTATTTAAAATAAAAAGGAGAAAGAGAAGCATTTAATAATAAAATTAGGTGAAAAACAAATTACCAGAAGGAGGAGACTTGTGAAGAAGAGGGCTTTTAATCCAATAATAAAGCAAGGTTTGATTTGTATCTAAGTTTTAGTGTCAATGATAGGGTTGTTGGGTGAAAGAGGGGTTAAGGAGTGTTGGGTATATTGGGTTGGTTTATAGCAAGCAGAAAACAACAAGCAAAGAACCAAAGGGGTTTATGTATTTAATTCGGAGTAGGGCTGAGCATCGGACCGGATCTCATTTGAGAAAATATATATATAAAACCCAAATCGACCCATTCATAAGCAACTGGGTCAAAATTGACACCTCAATTTTTTTCTCACTTTGGATCTTATATGAACTTGTCACCAATATCAGGGAATATAGAGTATCGTGTGACTGAAGAAAGTTTGATGGACCGTCTAACAACAAACACCAGTGCAGCATGCCAACTGATTCCTCAAACCTGCAGGTTCTTAACTCGTATCAGATTGTGTTGGTTCTTTTTGTCAATTCGTATTTAGACTTACATAAGTTGTCAATCGTCGGTTCATTTAAGTCATAGTGCTATTTTTGTAAATAATTTGTGGGTTAGTTATAATTTTCGATAATTTTACTCACGTTTTGTACAGTGACATCAGTAATTGTCATGATTGCAGGGTGTTAACAATCCATGGTTCTGCAGATAGGATTGTACCTACAGAAGATGCTATGGAGTTTGCAAAGCATGTATCCAACCACAAATTGCATATCATTGAAGGAGCTGATCATGAATACACGTCTCATCAAAATGAGCTATCTTCGGTTGTGCTTAATTTTGTTCAATCTGGTTCTAGTCATGACAATGCACAATCAGAAAATAAGTCTCGACGTTCATTCTTATAACTATAGATCTATTGCTTCAAGTTATGTTCATTTGCCAATAATTTTTTATATTTCATCCATCTACAAGTTATATTCTCATTGAATACCGCTTAAAATTAAACGAGTGTATATTGCCAGTTTGCCACATACATGTGCAGTTGGCAACTATCTGAAATGACAGTAACATACAAGAAAATTAACCAAAACTAAACCAAAAAGTTCCATTAAGTAGGTGCTTAAAAGAATCCACTTAAGGAGTACAATCAGAAAACCAACTTGCAAACACTGCTACTATTCTAGCTTAAACATAGTGTCAAAACAATTCCACTTAACGCGCACAGAAACAAATATGTCTAAACAATATCTCACGATAATGACTTCACATCCTGTATTTTCTCCTTCTTGGGGCACAAGTGATGATCTCATCGACTCTTAGGACCATTTCACTGACGCCCTTTAATTACGAGTCATTAATAAATTTCTTTTGCGTAGAATAAAAGGGTTGTTCGGATAAATCTAAAGTGCAGCCGGCTCAAACGCATCTCTTCTTGCTAAACAGATGATTATAACATAACCGATAATGAATCCTAAAAAGAGGTATCATTAAATTACATTTGTTAACTACTTGGTATGTACTTTGAGTTCATAAAGTAGTTTAGGTGGGTTGTGTGTGGATCTTTTTTATAAGGTGACTGGTGTAGATAATTTGGTAAAGAAGTTTGGGATTGTTTGGCGTTGTGTATTAAAATCAATCATCTGATATGAATAGTTGGATTATCTGTTAGATTAAGGAGTTTAGAATTTAGTATTTAGTATTTGGATGTGCTTTTGCAGTTTGGATATGTTCATTGAAGCACTTAGAAGGTAAATAATGGTCATAATACGACATGGAAACACAACAGTTAGATTAGTACTATAAGTTATTAGACGTAAAGATCATAATACAAACTATGGAATAAAAGTTAATAATGAACCAGTCCTTGTCGTTGCTTTGACTTAGCCCCTTTTTATTTACAAAATGCAGTTGTTATCTGGAAATATATGCTTGGATCAGAATAGAAGTTTTTGTTTGGCTACAATCATCTATGCTTATATTTAGGGATGAGCATTTCGACCCGAATCCCATAACCGAACCGGAACCGTACCGGTACCGTACCGAAATGGTACCGTTCCCGATATATGGTACGGTACCGGGACTAAGAAATAAGGTGAAAAAAAATTCGGGACCACTAATTCGGTACGGGACCGGTACCAAATCGGGAAATTCCCGAATAAAAACGGGAAAAACCCGATTTCCCGGTATCGGTACCGAAACCGGTATCGGTACCGGTATCCGAATCCCGTTCGGTACGGTACCGGTACCATTATTTATGCTCGGGAAAAAATCAGTACCACTAATTCGGTACGGGACCGGTACCGTGCTCATCCCTACTTATATTCCTGGTTCCTTGACAACGAGTTATATATATGCGGTATAACGATGTGAAAAAATGTTGTGTTTGATCAGCTTTATGGAGTTTTTTACGGGACTGAATATAACGTAGGCACAAACTCTGGAAAAGATGAGAGCACGAGTGGAAAGAGACATCAGACATGCAAGTGCAGTTAGACAAGTGGAACATCAAGTGCAGGAACACATACAACAACAGGTATTTGAGGCGAGTGCTCGCGAAAAAGCTCGAGATAGGATTGCATAAAGTGAGGTTTAAGCTGTGAAATTATTGTATCTTTCCAACGCAAATGTGACCCTTTACCGACTGCAACTTTCAGACAGATTTCTGACAAAAGTTTTACCGACAATTTTCCGACATAAATTATACCGGCCGACTTCAGACGGAAACAGTACCAACAAATTTTAGCAATGATGTACCAAAATATAAAATATTAATACAAGTTAGCATTAAACCGACTAATAACCAACTCATACATGAGTAACGGGTTGTTGATATACAATTAAAAATTTGATACATATATGTCAAAATCTCAAAAAACTAATTTCTTATACATAAATTGATACACCAAATACACATAAATACCAAAACTTGATACACAATCCTAAAACTAGATACACATTACACGTCGAATTAAAGTGTATCACTTAGTTTACGTCAAATTCTAAAAGAAACTCATCAAATATTTAACAATTTTAGTTGTAATAAATTGCGTTTTTGTTTTGTTTTGTTTTGTTTTAAGGAGAGTGCCAGTCATAAAGCTATACGTTAAGCATTAACTCGTAGCCATAATTGCAGATTCGCAGGTGCAGTATCTATATCTTTTCAATCCCAAATTAAACAAATGCTTAAGTTGAACTTGTGAGACTTAAAAGTTTAGCATGTTAGAAGGCAAGTGTTTCATCTACGGTTAAAAATGTTTATTTTTAACTAGTGTATACATTATTATGTCATTGTTTAGCTGATAAAATTCAACTGATTTAACTAATTAATTTGGACATTGCCATATATAATAGAAATACTTTTCATTAAACAACACAAACAACGAGAATTAAAACAACATGACTCTTGAGTACGTACGTCTTGACCCATATCAACTGATGATATGTTCCATTATTGTAGATACATGACACACCATATATTTGGAGGCATGAATTATTTATTACCACAGACACAGTACTCGTGCATGCATAACAGACTCCCTAACCCACACAATAGTTTGCCACACAATAGCCGCAACATGTGCCGAGGGCGCAAGGTAGGCCCGTACGAATACAAAAAGTGGTTTTACATGTTCCAGCAAAATAACCATCACAGTAATAGGGATCACAGCAATGATCAAGAGCCCCGCACGGCTGGCCAAGATTAATGCATCCATTCTCGCCCAGGGATGATTTCCGAGAAAATTTCAGTACCTTCCCATCTTCCAAAATCATTATTGCCATTTGAACTGGACTTGCCTGCACAAAGGGACGGTAGAAGAGGATATTAGTTATTCAATCTTTAAAGGTGTCTTTGTTTCTTAATTTCAAATTATGAGAGCTAAGTGAAGAAGGTTTGCTAGTAATCTTTAAGGGTGTCTTTGTTTCTTAGTTATTCAATCTTTAAAGGTTAGTGCATGCAAGCATATCTTTAGCTTAAGCAGTTAGTACGTACTTTTTTAACTAACAATCTGACACATGCATGTATGTAATGTACCTTACTAATCCCTTTTCCAGCATCATGCACGGTCGGTTGATCTTCCACAACGACCATGGAATTTTTTTCCTGATTGCCATCATTGTTTGAGGAAACACATAAAGTCGAGGTCACACTCGTGATAAAAACAAGAAATAACACCATTGCATGCATATTCTTCATGATGAAAATATCAAAGGTAGCAAAGTATTTGTTTATGATGTTGTGAGCTACTGCTACAACTCGTCTAGCCTATTTATAGACTTTATTATCTATTATGATCACGGGTTGACCCGTGAGTTTCGGGTTAGACCCGAACAACCATCTTGGCCAAGTATGATTAAATACTTCCGGAGCATATAGGTGAATTATTAGTGTGATTAATGAGATAGATTTTTTTTTTGTTGATGCATAATCTGGCGCGGGCTAATTCGACGACTCTCCTTGGGCCGTTTGTCGTCTTTACAAGCCCTAAGTAGACCTGTCAACAAAGAGAACCCGTTAGGAGTGGACCCGAGGCCGTAGCCCCGGGATCCACCTCCGACGGTCAAGTTAGTATTGATGCGCGGAGCATATGAGAATTAGGTTTAGGGTAACCTGTTGTATTGTCTTGTGAATGGAATCCCAGCCCTATATTTATAGGACATGGATTAGGGTTTAGGCATAGAGTGGGTCGCTGTCTGCCGGGCCTGACCCATGTAGGGTCCAGTCCGGACCATACGTCCACAAGCCCCCCAAGTTTAGTATGACATAGTGCGTAGCTATGTTATGCTAGACTTAAGTTCTGTTCATGGCCACGTAGGCCCAATCAACCATGACGGTCAAGTCCATGTGTGCGCAACTTGTGTGCACATGGGACGGATCATACTGCGCAGCCCACATGCGACAGTGCGCACTGGGATTGCGATTGTGATTGTCTCACAATTGTGAAGGTGGATCTCGTATGTTGCATCCTGGGTAAGGGCGTACCTTTTGTACTAGTAGCAATGCAACATGGTGCGACAGAAGACGTGCTTCTGTGGCAGAAGTGCGCGCTGTGCGCAACAAGGATGTGCGTAGTACGCAACAAAGGTGCGCGCTGTGTGCGAACATTACATTCATCTTTACAACCGACAAAGAACGTCTCCCCTGCGGTAAGATGGTGCGAATATTTAAATCCGTCTTTGTACCGGGCCTGCAGTACCTCTTACGTACGATCTGCTTCCAAATATACCTGCGTGACGCGTACGGAAACAGTGGTAGTATATACCCTGGTAGCCCCCCAAGTTTGATGGTGCTACTCGTGTAGGAGCATTAAACTTAGTTATCCTGAAAAACACTTAATGCAAATATTAAAAGTATATGCCGCGAATCGCAACATATAAAACTTAATGAAGTAAAAGATTAGCGCGTAGCAAAAGTATAGCACATAGCATATATAATTAATATATAAAAGAAGTAGTAGTGCGAATTACACCTATCGTGAGGTTTTATAAACTACATAAAAAAGGTAGCACGTAGCTAATAATAAAAACAGTGCGCGCATGGCGATTAAGGTGATTTTTTTTTATTTTTATAAAAACAATGGCGCGGATGGATGTACCATGACCGCGACTAATAGTTTCGCACGCACAGACGCAGATGGATGTATCGTGACCGCATAGATTCTAACGTTTGTGGATGATCGCAGTTGACCACGGCTTTCGTCCAGTGCCTGTACGTGACAGTGACAATGCGCTCATGGCGATTGACTAGCATCGTGGTGCCTGTACGTGACAGTGCGCTCATGGCGCTAATCTGCGAAGATTTCCGAGCGCATGGCTTGACGCGGGTAGATTTATCGTGACTGCGCTATTCGCGTCTAAAAGATGTGCGCGAATTAATTCACGTCTAAAAGATAAAGTAGGTCCGATCGTGCGGACATAATGCGCTCATAGCGATAGATAAAATCGTGTTTATCAAGGTAAAAGATTTATGTAAAATCTTCTTAATATTTAAAAGATATCAAATCTTATCTATTTAAAGATATGCACAAAATATTGAGATATCTTTTTAAGTTTTATAAAAATATTGTTACCCCATTGATCATTCACAAAGAATTATTTCAGCCGCCATATTCATATTCGTGGGACACATCCCATTTATCATATTCGTGGGACAGAGGGTAATCATATTAACTATATATAACATTTCTCGGTGGTACAAAATCCGAGGCATGTAAAATAATATTATTTCCAAACGCATCCAAAATCATATTATATTAGCATGGGTCCAATGATTATAAAACTAATAAAAAAGAAAAGAAATTACAAAATTGACCCACAAATATGTAGTAACTTGCCAAAATTATCCTAGACTTTTAACTATTTACAACTTTTCATATAACAAACTTTATTTATCGAATATCTAACAGATATCTCGCGATTTCATTAATAAAAAAATTCCGATAGAAGGATCTTTCGATAACGAACAAAACGAGCCCAATATTGATATACTTTTGACATACGCACGATTATATAAAAAAATGTGAAGTTTGATATATATATAAAGTAAAATAACTTTTATAATGCACCCTTATTGTGTCAAATAATTTTAAAAAGTAAACACTTTATTTGCGAAATATCTATACAGATGTGTACCGGTTTTTTGAATTAAAAAAATGCTGGCAAAAAAGGGTCAAAATTAGCCTCGCCGCAACACACTGGAGCCCAACACAACATTCATTTAAAAAAAGATGTCGTACGACAACTACAAATATAGCTTCATAATGTTGTTACTGAGGCATACAAGCCTTTTGCTTATTGGGCTGCCTGTAACTTTGGGATCCATATGTGTAGGTTGGGACCAAGCAATCCACAACTGATGATCATAGACAAAAATATTGATAATGTAAAAGAATGAAACTGGACTTTACCGTTGCTATTCTAGAGAATGGATACAAAAGTATAGAACTGTAAAAAATGAAAAAAACAAAACGAAACTATGATAATTCTTACAATGTCATAGATTAACTAATATACATTCTGTAAGTTTACATGTTCATAAATAAAATGAACACCGTGTTACGAAAACAGTCGTTACCCCCCGCCGCAACGCGGCGGGTACATCCAACTCGTTAACATATATATTATACCTTCTCGACGATCGTGCATTGGTAGTAAAGGATTTATTTCCTTTTATTCAATATACACTACGTAGTAACATGGGTAACATGCAAAGAAGAATAATGTATACGAATACCTCAACATGCGATCTGCTTGTTTTTTATTTTTAAGCACGATACCAGTAAACCTTGTTCCTTGTACGAGGTTAAAATGCCAATGAGGTACGAATCGACAAACAATGTTGTTTTCCGGTGATGTGAGAGCACGAAACTTGTCGTGGTCCCACGGATGGCGCCAACTTGTTGATGCATCAACAAGTTGACTTGCACGGATGGCGCCAACTTGTTGATGCTTATCGAGGCATAGAGTGGGCCGCTGTCTGCCGGGCCTGGCCCATGTAGGGTCCAGTCCGGACCATACGTCCACATTTTTTTTAACGAAATGAGATGGAAATTCAATCACATTTTCCATCAGAACAGACATATAATAAACATTGGGACTATCCTATCTGTCTTCCAACTCATTTTGTGTGCCATGTATTTGTTAGGGATAAATAGTAAAATAGCCTGGTTGCCCTGGGTTTATGCATATTTAGCCTGATTTTGAAATATTCTCGTTTTAGTCCGGGTTGCCCTGGGTAACAAGCGTATAGTCACCCGCACGATGACAAGTGTCATTTTTTGTGGGCATCTTTTGGGTTTTTTGGGCAACTTTTGTAATTTTTGGGCAACTGGAGGACACGTGTCATCATGCGGTTGGCTATACGCTTGTTGCCCAGGGCAACCCGGGCTAAATCAAGAATACTTCAAGATCGGGTTAAAAATGTATAGACCGCAGGGCAACGGACCATTTTGATAATTATCCTATTTATTATTTATCTTTACATCCTTCATATAGTTTTGAATTTTTTTTTTTCAAATCGGAAATGTTCTTCTAAACTAACATGGAGATAGAATTTAAATGGTACCATAATATAGTAAACGAGTAATACGAGGTCCGCATGCATGTTATTGAGGGTTTATAATAGACGTGTATACTTTTAATTTATTTGTTATTGTATTTACATTACTAAAGCAAGATTGAGAGATCTTACACAAATTAAATCTCAGTCGCTGAGAGAAATTTTTTTTTGAAAAGATTAATTAATAATATAGAATGGAATGTGCTTACCCAAACACCTCACTAATAGATTATTCATCATGTAATAAGCTTACCCAAAGACCCACAAACACTAATTAATGGTACATGTTATAAACTAAACTTGACTTTTGAAACTCAAAGTAGTACTTTTTATAGGATCAACTAAAACTACATAAACACTTAGGGTGTGTTTATTTCATTAAGATGTTTTAGGTCTGAATCTGACTACCACGCCTTATCAGTAAGAGGTGGCTAGAAATTCTATATCTGAATGAAATAGTGTTGTTTGTTTTTATATAATTGTCTGAATGATTTTAAGTGCTTGTTTCTGCAATTTATTTATTAAACCAACGCAATGCAATAATAAGTAAGATGCAGTAAGACAAGTCCCTCACCTATTACTGAGTAAAATGTTATATGTCTAACTGGGTCTGACTCAAAAGAAAAAAACAAACAAGCAAGCAAAACGTCTGAAAACCCAAAACTTCAAATCCAGAAACAGTGTTGGCTCAAATATAAGAAGAAGTGGCTAAGTGGATTCATGCTTTGGTTGTAAGAGAGGTTGCTAAGTGGATCTCTCTCACTCAACCATCCTTCCGTTTTTTGAAGCCCAAACACTTTTATTTATTATATCATCATAAATATCAAAATGTCACTGCCAAGCAAAACATAACCAACAACTACTTACAACCCAACGAGAAAAACTGAATATATTTTTGGTATAAGCCATAATAAATCGAAACACAAAAAAATTAGTATGTTTTCATATCTCATATATGCGAACCACAGGCGCAGTAACACACAACTACGCAAACACAAAGACCAAAAATATCAGAGATAACATCAAAAAGTTCATACAATTTAACCCACTAACTCAAAGCTAGCCTCCACAAAACACCACCAAAACCACAATATCATCACTCAAACCATTAACACCATCAGTTATTTTTTGGAAAAATTGGTCAGATCCATGGTTACGGTTATAGTGATGCCGACAACAAACCAACAAAACTAAAAAACAAAACCACAATATCCAAATGCTGATTTTGGTGATGGTAGTGATAGTGGCGAGTTTTTAATACTTTGCAGATTCAATACTTCGTGCCAGCCTTGCATTTTAATGTCCAGTATTTTAGTTTAATGTTTCCTATATAGTCAAAGTTTCCAGCAATACCAAATGCCATATGTTTCAAAATGAAAAAAAGTTTGACCAAGATTAAGTTTTCGACTACTTTTCTCTTTATAATTAGTTAAGATATCACATGATGTATGAGAATTAATCTCGAGGGCTTTAAAGAAAATTTCTAGAGCTTTCAAAAATTCATTGGATTATATTGATAAAAAACCATATGGTCTATCAATAATATAAACAAAAAAGTACGTACATTAGTTAAAGTTATTATTTTTTAACTAATGTTGTAGACGGGCCTCCAACGATAAAAAGGCACAGGACCTCCTGAATTCACGAGACGACCCTAAATACTGGTCAACAAATCAGAAGAAGATACATTTAGTGAAATGGTTCAGAAAGATACGTGGAACTTTGATGAAATTTTAAAACATGTGAATAAACATAATAAGTTATGAATGAATACTAACAAATCTAAACATATATGGTCTAACATAATACATATAGAGGAGAAATTCTTACTATTATATAAATTATAAAGTACATGGCTAGTCATAAAAGTTAAAAGTTGATGTGCACAGTAAGACGATCATCAATAGTTTACATTTTTGCATTAAAAAAAATAGAAGATGATTTGTATACTTTTATTTTTTATTTCACCATTTCAAACTGTGCATTAAATAAATGTATATTTTTTATATTCTAGTTCTGCATGTTATATACTGAAATGTGAATATCAAAATATGAGTGTCTCAATCAACTGCCTTAATAAATTGAAAAAGATTTAAATATAATACTAAAAAACATATTTAACAACAACAAATCAAGAAAAGAAAAAAGAGTTGCGAAAGAGACAATGAAACAATCAAATTGATGAAATTAAATAATGCAATAATCACGGTGTTATGAGTATTTATGAGAATCGATGAGAATCGATGCTTAATTGTTTACTTTAGTATTTGACTTGTTTTATATTATTATCTATGAGAATCGATGCTTAATTGTTTACTTTAGTAATTCTCTAGTGAAAACATGCAATTGGTGAAAGTTAGTGATTTTGGACGAAATATAAAGCTAAATGATTAAGATTGGAAAAGTTTACTAAAAGAAGATTTAAAAACCATTTCCTGACTTTGAAGAATGCGTCGCATCTAATTTATTTGATGCACCGCATATGAAACTTTGGTCAACGAAGAAGAACCAATTTGTTTTAGCTTAGATACGCCGCATCACAGTTCTGACATACGGCGTATTACTTTCCAGACTTCACCAAATACAATCCAAGATATTGAAGGACATGCGCCACATTACATTGAAGATACGCCGCATCTGAAGACGGTGTATGAATATTCCAGAATATATTAATCTTGGACCCCACGCGAAGTTAAGTCAATGCGCCGCATCTACTTAGTAGATTCGCCACATCGATCCCTCAGACAGAAACTATAAATACCCCACGATACAGCTGGATTTCATGTTCCATAAACCCTAGAACGAAAAGAAGAAACCCTAAGGAGAAGAATACAGATGAAAAGGCAACATAAGACACACCAAAGTGAAGATTTCATAGTAGTAAGAAGGTCCTGAATGTGTTTTAACTCAATTAAGTAGTTTTGTTTTATTGTAATAGTACACTTTAATCCATCAGAATTGATGGGCTTGTGACCGCTATATTGCTCCCCTTAAAATTGCTTTCTCATCGATTAAAGGTTATATCATGTTTTTTTGGTTCTTATTATATGTGCTTTGATAACCTCAGTGTCTAGCAGTAGCAAGCTTTGGGCCGCCATACCCCTCCTACGATTATTTCACTAGCATTATAAGTTGGTGTAAGCCTGTAAAAAGGTTAAATAATTCTTAGACATAAGTGATCATTAAGGGTTTACTCGCATATAGTCAAGAACCAATGAGAGAGAATACTTTACGATACTCATCATATAAAACTAGTAATAAAATAAGTTATAAGCTACTTAATCGTCAGGCCTTCTATCTGTTTATGTTATCTATCTGTGTACGTGTTCGCCATTCGTTGTATTCTGCTCAATAGTTTTAGTTTAATCAAACCAATTTGTGCCAGTCTCTCGGATTGAAAAACCCCTGCGTTAGATTAGATTATAAAACTAACTTAGATATTAAAATATTGATAAACATAATAGTTATTAATGTTCCACTCTTAGTGATCGACACTCTACTTACCAAGTAGGCTACATTGATCGGGTATAATGCTCGTTAGTGTGTACTATAAGATAAGTCAAATATTATAAATTTAAAACTTGAGTAAGGATATTCTACAACGACATAGCACATCGCATCAAGTTTTTGGCGCTGTTGTCGGGGATTGAATTGTTTAATATCTGTTTATTTATTAGTATTTTAATTAGGTTTTCTAACTTGTTTAGTTTTTGTATTTTTAGATTTTAACTGCTAACCTTGTGTATTAGTATAATTGCATTCATTATAATATTCTGCATATTTTTTGTTTTCTAGTTAGATATTTTTCTGTAATTTTGTAACTTTTGTTTTTCTTTATTTTTCTGCATTGTTTGCTGTCTGCTGTATTTTGCTGATACAAACGATGCGGCGCATTGCTTTTAAATTTTATATACAGCGTAATTATTTAATAATTCGAGTATGGCGCATCTATTCCCTAGTTGCGGCTTATTCTATTTTTAATTAGAAATTTTTTAAAAACCCTAAATGCCATACGGCTGATGAGGCGAAAAATGAACCACTTTTAAGGGGTCTTTTAAGCCCGGATTCGAATTTATTTGAACAAATAATGCCCTAAATCGTTCCTTTTGTCATTTTAGGTACTTCTGGAGTGAATTCTGGAAAATGAAGCATTTTGGACGTTTTTGGAGTATAAAAGTGAAGAAAACGGCAAAGTCTTAATTTTCCTTGCTGGGAACAGTACCTTACGGCGTCACAAAATTCTACATGACGACGTCAAGAGTAATACAAGAGGTGGAAGTGGCTAAAGTCCGTGACGACCCAGTACAAGATTACACTAAGGACATGACGGCGTCACCATAGGCCGTCATGGTCTATTTACTAGTGACGGCCTAGAAGATTTTACACATGACGGCGTCAGATGTGGATCTAGGCAAACCGATTTCATTATGGGCGGCGAGTTGACGGCATCAGAAATTCCTTCTTGACGCCGTCACCTGAGAAAATCTATATATAGTTTTGCAATTTTCATTCATTAGTGTGTAACAATTAGGGAGTAACTTTGGAGAAACCCCAGTCCAAATTTTATCAGTATTTTCAAGGGTTTTTAACCCCTTGGATCTTTCATGTCAATTTGAGATAAGTACTCTTTCAATTCAATCAATATGTCTATGTGTTGCTTGAATATATCTTACACTTGTCTTTAATTTAACATGCTCGGCTAGATTACTTTTGTGTTTGCTTAGATGTAGTGAAACCTAGATGTTAATTATGGGTTGATTGTTTGTTTATAATTGTTACGGATGATTGTATTCGATGTTATGCTTAAGAAAACTGGCAGACTTCCATTGGTAACATGCTTGAACGTCTTAAGAAACATGATCAAAGGTGTACAATGATTTTTGGTTATATTTAATGCATAGGAGAATTCTAATGATCCCAGGTTAGGAGCTTTTAACAGGATCGACATGGAGTGAAGTAGGATCCTATAGAGTTAGGGAATATTGTACACGGCCCTACGACTAGTATTAAGGAATATAATCCGTCATCCACGCAATTGTAGCAAACTATCAACCTTAAAAAGATATCTAGGGAGTAATGAAACCTAAGTAAACACAACTCTCCCTATTATTGTCTACACCACATTAGTTATTAGATTTATTTTTATTTCTTTTATTTTATTTTGATTGCAATTTTAGTTATTGAGTTAGTTGACTAGCAACTAATTCCGCCCACTCTTCCAAAACCCGAGCTTTTACTTGCTTTTATAAAATATAAAATACAAAAAGTATCATCCATCACCCCTAGACTTAATTTAGGAGGTTTTCTAATCCTAGCGACACTATTCCCAAGCTGAACGATCAATCCCCCGGTACTTGTCACTATACTATACTACAACGATCAGGTACACTGCCTGGTGGGGGTTGTAAGCTTCTCGAGATCCCTCGAGAGGTAAAGGCTGGTGCGATTCCCACGTATCAAGTTTTTGGCGCCGCAGCCCGGAGAATAGTTATCGTCTAGGTTAGGATTTCTTTTAATTAGGTCTACTTGCTAGATTCCTTTCTAGTAAGATTTTATTTTTATTTTTAGGTTTTCTTTAGTCTATCTTTTTCTTTGTATGTTTGTTCGTAATTTTCATTGACTATTCCGTTCACCATTATGGAGAACGCGAATCCACCACACAACCAACCACAAAATTCACCCACTCCTAATGAAATCTTGATGTTTAAACAACATGAAGATGAACCTATCTATGATGCATGGGCTCGTTTTAAATATTTACTCTGACAAGTCCCTCATCATAATTTCGATCTGTGGTCCCAAATTGAAATATTTTACCATCGTGTCGACCACTATACCAAAATGGACATTGACCATGCCGCAGATGGGGACCTTTGGGGATTAAGTGCTGATGAAGCATGGGAAACCATAGAGAATTGTGCCCAACTTGCCAAAAAAATGGACAACCCAACAAGCGTTGTTACAGATCAATTGATAGAAAGTTTGAGGGAACAAGCAAGAAAGTTGTTTGGGGATAAGAAAATAGATGAGATAACTGGGTGGCCGAAGTGGTTTGATTTCACCACAATACAATTTGAGCACATTGGTAATCTTGATAAGATGGAGGATAGAGTTGAAAATCTAAGCCCACATGTGGAAAACTAGAAGGGGGGATGAATAGTTTTACGTCTTTTTAATTCGTTATAAAAGATAGTTTTAGTGTTTTCTTAGCTTTTAAAAACTTAGATTCGATAAGATGTGATCTCAAGTCTTGTACAATATAAACAACTAACAATACACAATATATAACAATGATAAGTAATGAAATAAGTAAGAGATAGAGAGATCGAACCGCGAGACAAGAGATTTATAGTGGTTCGGCTACAAGGACACCTTCCTTGCCCTACTCCACTCCCCGAGCACCTAACTCGAGAGTTTTCTTCACTATATCAACAAGCTCCCTTATGGCGGAGAAAACCATACACACCAATTTACACACCAATTTTCACACCACAACTTCGTCACACCTAAGTCACAACTTCTACACAACTTCTTCAAATCAATCTACTTCACAACTAACTACTCCACACCTATCTTCTTCACACCAATCTAGTTCCTAACTTTTCTTCTTCACACCAAGCTACTAACTAATCACACCATCTATATATCTAGCACAACTATCTACAATCAAATATTCACAAAGAATAATGTAAATGATCTTTGATGATGCACCAACAACTTGGATGTGGAGATCACAACAAGTTGTAATACTTCTTGTCTTGGGGGATAGAAGTATTCTTCTCTTGCACTTGAGAGGATGAAGTTTGGATCACTTTGAAACAAAGAATTATACACTTATGATCAAAGGATAAGAGAATAGAAATATGGATCTAGATCAGAAAGTTTAGAAGTGCAAAAGGTGAGAAAATTCTGAGGAGTGAACCAGTATTTATAGGGGAGAAAAATACTGTTCTGGAGCGTGGCCGGTCCCCTTAATGATTAAGGGGCCGCCTAAGGAATTAAGGGGGCCGCCCCTTCAAAACGTTGGTTTTTCTTGTCTTTTAGTGGGGAATATTTTTCTGGATAGAATTTGCCATTTTTGGTTGGAAATTTGAAATCATATATTTATAATGAATTAAACATATTCTTTTAATTCCAAAAGTAATTTTGTAAAAGATATAAGATGTTTAATACATTTTATAAAAATTCTAGTGATTAGAAAAATTTCCTTTGATCATGAAATGTAATAAACCCTTTGTTTATTCATACCTTAAGTGATATGGATGCAAAGACAAATATTAAGCACTAAAAACTTGTTTACGTCATAAGTTTTAGATTAATGAGTTTATGCTTTGTAATTATCAAAACATAGAGACATTGTTAATATGCTAACAATGTTTTAAGACATTATTTATGTCAACAATCTCCCCCTTTTTGATGATTACAAAACCTTAAACTAATTAGGTCTAAAAATTAATTCTTAGACAAGAATTTAGAGTTTAACATTCTCTTCTCCCCCTTTTTGTAAAATCAAAAAGATTAATGCTCCCCCTTGATGTATGCTGCCCCTCATTTGAGAGCACCAAGGGAATGAGCTATGGAAATCTTGGCTACACAAAATATTAGGAGAGAACAAGGCACATATGCATGCAAAGCAAAAAAAAAATAGATTCATTCAAGCATCATAGAAAGCATTACAACATTTAATATGCATAAGGCATATTAATCATAATAAAACAAAAGAAAAGACATAGTCCTATATTGCCTAAAAGAGCACTTGGACTTGCATGCAACTCATGGTTGATTGTTTTATTTGCTTGAAGTACAACATAAGCATAAAGCTTAGTTGTTAGATGGAGAACGATATGGAGTGGGGTATGGAGCGAAAGAGGTGGCCCTTACGATATTATATCGTGTTAAGGGTGGAATGGGATGAGGTCGAGTGAGAAGATATTCAATACAAGAAATATCTTCACTCAAGTAAAGGATTTGTTTTTGAAGAAAGATGCAACAAGGGCAATAATGAGTGTGGTTTGTAACTTGATCCAAGTTGAGAGAGTGAGGAAGGCAATTGTTGTAGGGTGATGATGGAGGTTGCCCTTTGTTGCGTTGTGTAAGATGCATGGCATTGAGATCACAAAGAACATGGATTTGTGATATTTCATCACGGAACTTTTGCTTTTCTTTGGTAATGCGGAGAAAGTCATTGTATTGATATGGATGAATTTGGTTTGTGTAGTTGGAGTTGTATTGGGATGATTGATCAAACTTGTATGGATCATTACAAGTGATTGGAGGATGAGATGAGTGGTTTTGCATGAAGGAAGATGTTTGCCCAATGTTGTATGGTTTGTAAAGAGGATCAAATGAATGTCCTTGTGAACTTGGTGGAAAGTTTGGGAAGTAAGTGGTTGGTGGTGTTGAGTGACTTCCAACTTCATTTGTTATGATGGATTTGTTTCGAGGGCTTTTTCTTCGCCAAACGGGTTTTTTTGTCATTCTTGCAAGCCTTGAGGCTTTTGGTTTGGGTTTGTTTGGAGAAGCCATGAAGGGATGAGTGAAGAATTTTGAGGATTGGGGCTATTTATAGTGTAAGATTTACGTGTTTATGGATGGATAAAGTTTGTTTGGGAGATTAGGACAAAATGTGTTGGTGAAAATTGGGAAATATAGGTTGAAATTGGCTAAAAAGCAGAAAAGATTCTGTAAACCCGACCATCAGATGGCCGGTCCCCTTAATTAGGGGGCGGTCCCCTTAATGATTAAGGGGGCCGCCTTACAAAATTAAGGGGGCTGCCCATCTGGTGATTTCCAGGTTGCCAGAATTGGGTTTTTGGCAGAAAATTTGCAGAAAGGTTTGTATGTTTGGATTAGAGTTCAAGCAAGTTCAATTCCCTTAGGCAATATAGAATCTAATCTAATCAAGATATAGCATGCATGCAATAACACATAGGCAAAAGAGCAATTAATCAACACATAATAAGCAAGGGGAGGTAAGTAAGGGCAAGATCACTTAAACTTCCTAAGGCACCTATCTTAGATTAAAGGCAAAGGCAATTAGTGAGTGAAAAGCTAGTGATGGATCAAGATGACACCATTATTAGTGAATTTGTCCTAGTGAGTGTCTATATGCAACAAATGTGGAGTTGTGATTGTTTCGACTCCTAGATGCAAAAAGAAATAACGATCCTAAGAAACAATCCAAATGATCTCCTTGATTCAATTTTTGCTCGATCATGAATGTCAAAGACATATATTAGACTATATACCTTGACAATTTATGTGAGAGTTTATGCATGATTTTGAAAGACAATGTTTTTAGAATTAGTCAACAATGCAAGGAAAATGATCTTCATGTGATTCCTAGATTGTGAGAATAATTTTTAGAGAAAATTGATTGAGTTTTACAAAAAGGTTTATGCAAAGAAAATAAATCTTCTCAATCTTTAGTTTTGTGCGAAATAGATTCCGAGACTCAGAAAAGATGAAATGGAAGAAAAATAAATTTTATGCAAGTATAAATTTGTATTAATTCAATATAATTTAGTCAACTTGTTCCATCATTCCTAATCCTAAACGCAAGTGGTTGAATAATTCACGCTTAAGGGGTTTTGTGAATATATCCGCAATGTTGTCTTCCGATGCAACCTTTTCTATAGATATATTTCCTTTTTGTACATTATCCCTAAGAAAATGGTGACGTATTTCTATGTGTTTAGTTCTAGAGTGTTGCACCGGATTTTTACTTAAATCTATCGCACCTTTGTTATCGCACATAATGGGGACATTTTCTAACCTAATGCCATAGTCTACGGGAGCTTGTTTCATCCATAGTGCTTGTTGACATGCCTTTCCGGCGCTTACATATTCGGCTTCGGTGGTAGAAATAGCAAGAGCGGTTTGCTTCTTCGAAAACCAAGATGTTAGACAACATCCCATAAACGTGCAAATACCGCTAGTGCTCTTTCTATCTACGTAGTCTCCCGCATGATCCGAATCCGCATAGACGATGGTTTCTATGCCGGATCCCTTAGGATACCATAATCCTAAGTGTATAGTGCCTTTAACGTATCGGAAGATACGCTTAACCGCTTCTAGGTGAGAGGTTTTGGGATCCTCTTGAAAACGGGCACAAAGGCAAACACTAAACATGATGTCGGGTCTACTTGCCGTCAAGTATAGTAAACTACCTATCATTCCTCTATACTTGGTGTTATCTACGGACTCACCTTCATCGTCCTTTGTGAGCTTTACTTCCATAGACATGGGGGTTTTTATGGGTTTTGAGTCTTCTAGGCCAAATTTCTTAAGCATTTCCTTAATGTACTTAGATTGGTTAAAAAATATTCCATCTTCTAATTGTTTTATTTGTAATCCAAGGAAGAAGTTAAGTTCACCCATCATACTCATCTCAAACTCATCATGCATGATTTTGGCAAATTCATCACACATGTCTTGACAAGTCGATCCAAATATACTGTCATCAACATATATTTGGACAATGATGAGATTTGGGTCTTTCCTTTTAGTGAAAAGAGTGTTATCTGCCATTCCCATGGAATAATCATGTTTAATAAGAAAAGCTTTTAATCGATCATACCAAGCTTTGGGAGCTTGTTTGAGTCCATACAAGGCTTTCTTTAACTTATAAACATAATCAGGTTTTGCGAAGTTAATGAATCCTGGAGGTTGTACCACATATACCTCCTCATTGATAAAACCGTTAAGGAATGCACTTTTCACGTCCATTTGGAATAATTTGAAATCTAGGGCGCAAGCATAGGCAAGTAATATCCTAATTGATTCTAGTCTAGCTACGGGGGCATAAGTTTCGTCATAATCAATTTCTTCTTGTTGATTATAACCTTGGGCAACTAACCTAGCTTTATTCCTAGTAACTATTCCATTCTCGTCTAACTTATTCCTATATAACCATTTGGTTCCTATGATGGTCATATTCTTTGGATTTGGGATTAATTCCCAAACACCATTTGCCTTAAATTGATTTAATTCTTCTTGCATAGCTATAACCCAACTTTCATCCTTTAAAGCCTCGCTAATGTTCTTAGGTTCTATTGCTGAGAGGAAACAAAAGAAATTGTTTTTATCTTGGGCTTGTGACCTAAGGGTTCTTTGGTTAAGATGTCCTATTATATTATCTAATGGATGTGATCTAGATTCTTTAATATTAACAGTTTCGTTATTTTCTAAGTGAATGTCTTCATTATCATTTCCTATGGGTTTTGTTTTACTAACCTCAATAGCTTCATCTTCGACTAAATCATCATCTTCTAAAGGTAATGTTTTAGGAGGTGGTAGTGTTTCATCAAATGTTACATTTAGTGATTCCTCTACTTTCATGGAGTGTTTGTTAAGTATTATATATGCTTTGCTATTTTGTGAGTATCCTAAAAATATTCCTTCATATGATTTTGGATCAAACTTAGTGAGGTAATCCTTAGTGTTTAAAATATAACATTTACTTCCAAATACCCTAAAGTAGCTTAAGTTTGGTTTTCTACCTCTTAATAACTCATAAGGAGTTTTTCCTAGAATTCTTCTAATTGATACCCTATTTAAAATATAAGTTGATGTATCTACGGCGTGACACCAAAATTTTTGTAGGATGGATTGTTCATTTAACGTAGTTCTACTCATTTCTTGTAGTGACCTATTTTTTCTTTCTACTACGCCATTTGATTGAGGAGTACGAGGAGCGGAGAAATTGTGAGATATTCCATTTAACTCACAATATTTTCCGAATTGTACTTCGTTATCAAATTCCCTACCATGGTCCGTCCTAATGGCAACTATTGAGCATCCTAATTTATTTTGAATCATTTTACTAAATGTTTCGAATTTTTCAAAGGCTTGGGTTGTGTCACTTAAAAACCTAGTCCACGTGTATCGTGAGTAGTCATCTACTATTACTAAGGTATATTTGTTTCCTCCATAGCTCCGCACAGCGGATGGACCAAAAAGATCCATATGTAATAATTCTAGGCACCTAGTAGTGGATACTATATTCTTAGCTTTGTGACTAGCATGAGCTTGTTTTCCAATTTTACATGCATCACAAAAAGGCTTGTCATATTTTAGATTAGGCACATTTCTAACTAATTCTTTAGAGGCCAAAGATTGTATTTGTTGCATGTTAGCATGTCCTAATCTCCTATGCCACAATGTAGAGTTTTCATCTAGGGTCGTTAGGCATATCCTATCCTCAGGTTTGTTTCCTAGTTTCATAACATATATGCCACCTATCCTAATTCCTCTACCTATAATTTTTTCATTCTTAACTATTTCGCTATCCTCTTCGGTAAATGTTACTCTACATTTATTATCACATATTTGTCCTACACTAAGCAAGTTATATGTTAATTTATCTACATGCTCTACATTTTCAATAGTAAGTGAGTCTTGAGAAATCGTACCTTTGCCAATGATTTTTCCACTTAAGTCACTACCGAAAATAACGTTACCTCCATTGTATGCCTTGTATGTAGAGAATAGCTTGCGGTTCCCCATCATGTGCCTCGAACATCCGCTATCTTTGATCCATTCGTCAGGTTCCAAGTCAATTCCTAAACATATTTCGTCGGTTTCTTTTGCCATAAAACACTTTTCGTCTCTTGGCTTTTCAACTTCTTCTTTGTCACTATCACTCCATGTTCCACTAACAAAAGCGCATTGATTTTCATAACCTGGTGGCTTTAGACATTCGCCAATGAGATGATTTGGACTTCCACATCTAAAGCACTTTCTTTTCCCGTAGTTTTCAGTTCTATTTCTTTGGAACGCTTTTCTTTCGTCTCGTGATGATCTAGTGAATCTTCCTCGTCTCTTGAAGAATTTCATGAATTCTCTTACGGCCATTGCATATTCTTCGTCTTCACTTTCGTCACTTGAATCATCATCATCACTAGGTTCCTTTTTGGCTTTTAGAGCAATGGATTTGGATTGTTCTTTCTTGACATTGACCGCTTCCGAATCTCTTCTTATGATTTCTTCATGAACCTTCAAGTTGCCAATTAGTTCATCTAGTGATAACGTCATCAAGTTCTTTGATTCTTCAATTGCAGTGACCTTAGCTCGCCATTTTGGATGCAATGCCCTAAGAAATTTCCTAACACAATTTTTACTAGAAAATGTCTCATCAAGTGCTTTTAAACTTGTGATAATAGTGTTAAACTTAGCAAAAGCATTATCAATTGATTCCTCTTCTAGAATCGTAAATTGTTCATATTGTTGTACAAGAAGATCTATTTTATTATCTTTGACTTGACTATTACCTTGGTGAGTGATTAGTAAAGAGTCCCAAATTTCTTTGGCGGTTTTACACATAAAAATTCTTTCATACTCTTTGCGTGGTAACGCATTATAAATAACCATTTTAGCCTCATTATTTTTTGCTAATTTCTTTTTCAAATCATCATTTTGTTCTTCGAAAGATACAATTTCATTCATTTTAGTTTCAACATTATATTGAATAGGGGGAAAATCACCAAAGATAATAATATGCTAAAGATCAAGATCTTTTGATTTGACATACGTTTCGAATCTATTTTTCCAATATAAAAATCCATCACTTTCAAATAGTGGTGGTCTTTGCATAGATTGCCCTTCTAAATATTTTTCAGATTCCATAGATCGTTACAAGTTTTAAAATACAATATATTTTAAAAGTCTTGCTAGACGTGGCTCTTGATACCAATTGTGGAAAACTAGAATGGGGGTTGAATAGTTTTACGTCTTTTTAATTCGTTATAAAAGATAGTTTTAGTGTTTTCTTAGCTTTTAAAAACTTAGATTCGATAATATGTGATCTCAAGTCTTGTACAATATAAACAACTAACAATACACAATATATAACAATGATAAGTAATGAAATAAGTAAGAGATGGAAAGATCGAACCGCGAGACAAGAGATTTATAGTGGTTCAGCTACAAGGACACCTTCCTTGCCCTACTCCACTCCCCGAGCACCTAACTCGAGAGTTTTCTTCACTATATCAACAAGCTCCCTTATGGCAGAGAAAACCGTACACACCAATTTACACACCAATTTTCACACCACAACTTCGTCACACCGAAGTCACAACTTCTACACAACTTCTTCAAATCAATCTACTTCACAACTAACTACTCCACACCTATCTTCTTCACACCAATCTAGTTCCTAACTTTTCTTCTTCACACCAAGCTACTAACTAATCACACCATCTATATATCTAGCATAACTATCTACAATCAAATATTCACAACAATCTTCACAAAGAATAATGTAAATGATCTTTGATGATGCACCAACAACTTGGATGTGAAGATCACAACAAGTTGTAATACTTCTTGTCTTGGGGGATAGAAGTATTCTTCTCTTTCACTTGAGAGGATGAAGTTTGGATCACTTTGAAACAAAGAATTATACACTTATGATCAAAGGATAAGAGAATAGAAATATGGATCTAGATTAGAAAGTTTAGAAGTGCAAAAGGTGAGAAAATTCTGAGGAGTGAACCAGTATTTATAGGGGAGAAAAATACTGTTCTGGAGCGTGGCCGGTCCCCTTAATGATTAAGGGGGCCGCCTAAGGAATTAAGGGGGCCGCCCCTTCAGAACGTTGGTTTTTCTTGTCTTTTAGTGGGGAATATTTTTCTGGATAGAATTTGCCATTTTTGGTTGGAAATTTGAAATCATATATTTATAATGAATTAAACATATTCTTTTAATTCCAAAAGTAATTTTGTAAAAGATATAAGATGTTTAATACATTTTATAAAAATTCTAGTGATTAGAAAAATTTCCTTTGATCATGAAATGTAATAAACCCTTTGTTTATTCATACCTTAAGTGATATGGAAGCAAAGACAAATATTAAGCACTAAAAACTTGTTTACGTCATAAGTTTTAGATTAATGAGTTTATGCTTTGTAATTATCAAAACATAGAGACATTGTTAATATGCTAACAATGTTTTAAGACATTATTTATGTCAACAATCTCCCCCTTTTTGATGATTACAAAACCTTAAACTCATTAGGTCTAAAAATTAATTTTTAGACAAGAATTAAGAGTTTAACATTCTCTTCTCCCCCTTGTTGTAAAATCAAAAAGATTAATGCTCCCCCTTGATGTATGCTCCCCCTCATTTGAGAGCACCAAGGGAATGAGCTATGGAAATCTTGGCTACACAAAATATTAGGAGAGAACAAGGCACATATGCATGCAAAGCAAAAAAAATAGATTCATTCAAGCATCATAGAAAGCATTACAACATTTAATATGCATAAGGCATATTAATCATAATAAAACAAAAGAAAAGACATAGTCCTATATTGCCTAAAAGAGCACTTGGACTTGCTTGCAACTCATGGTTGATTGTTTTATTTGCTTGAAGGACAACATAAGCATAAAGCTTAGTTGTTAGATGGAGAAGGATATGGAGTGGGGTATGGAGCGGAAGAGGTGGCCCTTACGATATTATATCGTGTTAAGGGTGGAATGGGATGAGGTCGAGTGAGAAGATATTCAATCCATCATTTGAGGCATACACACCGCCCGTGACTTACCCGGAAGAAGTAGAAGAGACTATAGGAGACCAAATAGAGGTAGAGTCCTTGGACCAAACACAACTAGATGAAATAGGTTTGAATACTTGTAGTGATAACCTTACTCCTAGTTCTAGGGAATTTCCTAGTATTGATGAACCGGAACCTCAATCTTCATACAACTTTCCGTCCTTAGATATACATATAGGAGACAAAAGAGGAGCCGACCCACCCATCAACCCATGTAGTCCGAGTAGTCTTGGGATAAAGGTAGTAGACTCTAAGCCTTGTAGAGAGGAAGCATACACAAGAGTGGAAAATGACCTTACATGATTACATCACCCATTTATGATTGATCACAAGAAACATTATGGGTTTAAACCGGGTTTATTAGGTCAAGATAGATCCCCAACTAGTAATCTCTTGAAGTTGATTGAAAATGATCCCTTTCTAAGAGAAAATCTTAATCCACCCATTAACCCGATTGAATTAGGTATGGTTATGATGATAGGAGCACATCCCTTTGAGCATATAATTCATCCACCACTCTTTCCTCACGAGGCATATTTCCACCCTAAGGGTGTGTATCGCTACTTCCACCCGCACTTAATCCTAAGTGTAGGGAAAACCTCCCCTATTTCTGTTAAATAAGGGTAGAGTCAGGCTCGTGACTCGAACAAAAACAAGCGCTTCTTGGGAGGCAACCCATGTTTTGTGTGTTTTTATTTGTTTGATGTTATTTGTTTCCGTATGCATGTCTTATTTTTATTGTTGGTAGATCATGTTTCAAACTAAATTGTGAAAATGCTTTATTTTGTTGTTTAACTTCGTCTTAACTTCATATAAAGGTATTTTGCAAAATCTAAGTGTAAGGGGAAACCCCAAATTTGTTTATAAGAATGAAAATGATCATGATTCGTCACAATATTAAATGAACATGTGTATTAGTATTTGTTAGAGTCAAATGCTTGTATCGAGTCATAATGATGTTTTGCAGGATTTTCCAGGAAGTAGGGCATAAGTTTTTCCAGAAATTTTCCGAAAACTTAACATAAAGATTTCTGCAGGTCACTTCTGACGGCGTCAGGAATTAATTCCTGACGGCGTCATGTGTAAAATTCTGGAAATTTTGCTAGTTTTGTTTTTCTAATGGAGTCTTGAAGTTTTTGTTAATTCTTTAGTTTTATAAACTCCAGGGAATCTGCAAACATTCATTCCATACGCATTATATCTTAATTTGTTTTCTAGGACTTGTTAGTATATATAGATTTCCGCCGATTTTACGCGAGGTTGCCTTGTTTGTTTTCTCAGGTTTAACAGGTTATGTTTGACAAGAAGATGATTTATTTTTCTGGAAGGGAAGCTTTGAACGTTCATTTTCTTGGAGGAAGATTTAACCTTGTTACCTCACTATCCACACCGAACGAATCAGGGGAGTATTTGTTTTCATTCTTTTACCTGTTTCACTTTTACATTCTTTAATTGAACATTGGGGACAATGTTCATCCTAAGTGTAAGGGGAGGGTAAATGATGATACCTTATAGGATACAATTGCACTTGAGTTTGTTTTATTTGATGGTAGGTGTGTAATAAAACTATGAGAAATATTTGTTAGCGTAATTTTAACGCCAAATTTAAAATTTTTTACAACATTTAGGAGTGAAACTTTAGCCTTAACAAGCGTCTCATGGATAGGAGTCGTATAACTAGCACGAAACCGTACTATTCAGAAAAATTTTCCACCCAAATATGTGAGGTTCGCCTTTAGATTTGAGAGGAAAAACATTTACTATTAGTGCTTATGAGTGTACCGGTAGCATTTAGATTCTAGAACTTGCGTTAGTGATGCATCCCGAGACCGCTAGTGAGACTACATTCGTGTAGTAGGATTACTACATGATAAGAGGCATTAGGATCACCCTTGTGTTAAACCCGTATCATAATTACTTGACCATTTAAGTCATATTACTTGGCTAGCAAAGTCAATTAATTTTTTCCACACCTTAGCGTTGTACTCATTTTTAGTACACGAAACCCCTAGTACACCCCTCCGAGCCTATCTTTTCGTTTCTAACTTTAAGCATCATACTTAAAGGAAGAATTTGTTACAACCCACTTAAATGTACAACCAAATCGCCTTAGCCTTCCGTGTATGCACTCATCTTTAGTGCATTATTGTTATTTGTTTAAACCCTTAGTTAATTATCTAATTGGTTACATGGTTGCTAAGTCGATTCATATCTTGTACATATTGTTTTGGGACGATTGGGACTCATGGGTAAAGTACTTGTGTTATGGAGTAATGGGGAAGAACATCAAATTATTACCCCCATATGTGCGTTAATCTTAAAAGTACTCCAAATGTTTTGATTATCTTGATTCGAGTCATTAGAATAGTTTATTGTAAAGTATGTAAAAATTCAAGTGTAAGGGGAATGTACATTCCCTATGATGTATTATTTTGGATGGTAGGGTAAGAGTGTATGCAAAAAAAAAGATATATATATATATATATATATATATATATATATATATATATATATATATATATATATATATATATATATATATATATATATATGTATATATATATGTATATATATATACATATATATATATATATATACACAAAAAGAAAAGAGAAAAAACATACGGACTACCATCCCGTTTCATTCTTTGTTTGTTTTAAGTTTTTGTTATTTTTGTTTTATTAGCTTAAGTCGAGTCAAGTCTTGGCTTAGCAACGCCTTATTGTACAAGTAATTAACCAAGATGATTAACTCGCCACCAATAAAGATTGCCTATATCCAACAAAACCGTGTATTCCATATCCTTACACCTAACGTTATAACCCTTTGAAAGACCTCTTTGATAGTTTATCCTAAGTGCTTACGCCAAGTGGTGGAGGTTTGATCTTTTCCCAAGCCTATGGTAATCTATTTTGCTATGACAAGTAGTGAGAGATGTTTTCCATTTCCATATTGTGATATATACTTTATTACACCCGAGAGATGTGAGTATCTAAACACTATTTGTGAGGTGCTAGTGTATGACCTCCGTGCTTGTCTTTGGTCTTTAGTGGAACGGTTATTTGTTGTAATTATTTTTATATTAATGTTAAATGACCTCTAAATTGTCTTTTGATTAGAATAAAAGCTCATTTGCTTGAGGACAAGCAAATCTCAAGTGTAAGGGTATTTGATGAGGCGAAAAATGAACCACTTTTAAGGGGTCCTTTAAGCCCGGATTCAAATTTATTTGAACAAATAATGCTCTAAATCGTTCCTTTTGTCATTTTAGGTACTTTTGGAGTGAATTCAGGAAAAGGAAGCATTTTGGATGTTTTTGGAGCATAAAAGTGAAGAAAACGGCAAAGTCTTAATTTTCCTTACTGGGAACAGTACCTGACGGCATCACAAAATTCTACATGACGGCGTCAAGAGTAATACAAGAGGTGGAAGTGGCTAAAGTCCGTGACGACCCAGTACAAGATTACACTAAGGATATGACGGCGTCACCATAGGCCGTCATGGTCCATTTACTAGTGACGGCCTAGAAGATTTTACACATGACGGCGTCAGAAGTGGATCTAGGCAATCCGATTTCATTATGGCGGCGAGTTGACGGCTTCAGAAATTCCTTCTTGACGCCGTCACCTGAGAAAATCTATACATAGTTTTGCAATTTTCATTCATTAGTGTGTAACAATTAGGGAGTAACTTTGGAGAAACCCTAGTCCAAATTTTATCAGTATTTTCAAGGGTTTTTAACCCCTTGGATCCTTCATGTCAATTTGAGATAAGTACTCTTTCAATTCAATCAATATGTCTATGTGTTGCTTGAATATATCTTACACTTGTCTTCAATTTAACATGCTCGCTAGATTATTTTTGTGTTTGCTTAGATGAAGTGAAACCTAGATGTTAATTATGGGTTGATTGTTTGTTTATAGTTGTTACGGATGATTGTATTCGATGTTATGCTTAAGAAAACTGGCAGACTTCCATTGGTAACATGCTTGAACGTCTTAAGAAACATGATCAAATGTGTACTATGATTTTTGGTTATTGTGGAAAACTAGAAGGGGGGTTGAATAGTTTTACGTCTTTTTAATTCGTTGTAAAAGATAGTTTTAGTGTTTTCTTAGCTTTTAAAAAACTTAGATTCGATAATATGTGATCTCAAGTCTTGCACAATATAAACAACTATCAATAAGTAATATATAACAATGATAAGTAATGAAATAAGTAAGAGATGGAAAGATCGAACCGCGAGACAAGAGATTTATTGTGGTTCGGCTACAAGGACACCTTCCTTGCCCTACTCCACTCCCCGAGCACCTAACTCGAGAGTTTTCTTCACTATATCAACAAGCTCCCTTATGGCGGAGAAAACCTTACACACCAATTTACACACCAATTTTCACACCACAACTTCTTCACACCTAAGTCACAACTTCTACACAACTTCTTCAAATCAATCTACTTCACAACTAACTACTCCACTGTGACAAACAGTAATTTTTCACCTTTATTTAATAGTAAATATTAATTTATTAGTGCCAAACTATTTGAAATAAGCATTCATAAGCTTACATAACTATTCAGGAAGCAAACCCGCATATTGCGACTTACGACAACTCATCACAACGACCATAATTATCAGAAAATGTGAAAATATTATTTTCTGACCTATACTGATATTTATTTACCGAACCGAGATTTTATCTCGAGCACAGCACGACACGCGTACCGACAGTACTTTAATTACGGCAACACTACAATAATTAATAAATGGTACTATAAATACGTTCTTATATTACTATTATTAAGACGTTTCCCGCAGATATATTTTTCACATTCGCGTCGGACCAAAAATATTGTGTTACAGCAAAACTCAGCGAAACCCGGGGTATTCAAGACCCACTCACCTTAAATTAAGCATAAATGTTAACTAATATTTTGGCACTACACTTTATATATATACGTTTGTAAAAAAAAAAATGAAACGATTAAAAGAAAAAAATCCCACACGTCTCACTCTTCTCCAAAATAAAATGTGATATACACGCTCTCTTTTCTCTCTCCCCCATAAAACGCGTTTTCATCTTCTTTCTTCAAGAATATCAGAACTGCTCTCTCTCTTCCCATGGGATTGATATCAAAAAGAAGAAGAAGAAAAAAAAAAAAAAAAGAGAAAAGTCAAGAAAACATGTGATTTGGATCCAGTCCTAGCCTCGAGTTCCTCTCCATGAGTAACCCTTGCACGCCAAGGGGAATACTTTCCTCTTTCAACCTCTTTTCCAGCCAAGATGAGTCACGGGTGACTAGAGGGAGACTCAAAGATTTGTTTTTAGTCCATTTATAGTTAAAAACGAGTTTCAAAATCAAAGGCAAGTATTAGGGTTTTCATTTTTTTTCTTTTTATTTCCATCCGATTCATAGTGGCACCACATCTCTTCTTGGTGTGGATTGCAGCTTGGATTCGGATTGGGATCCTCCTTGTAATTTCTTCAAAGATTGTAAGAAATCTCAAACCTTGTTTATAAATTCGATTATGTATATGTTTGGTTATATTTTTTAAAGTGTTATTGAATTAATTTTGAATCTGAAGAAAACCATAATTTTTATGATTGAATATTTGATGCTAAAACGTTAGGGCTTTTGTAATTAAGGGTAAATTAGATACTATGGCAGGTTGTAATTAAAAGAAAAAGATTAGTGCGAATTCATCTTGATTTAATATAGGCCGATTTTTTTTTTTTCATTATAGGACTGATAAAACTTATAAACCATCGATCTTAAAAATGGGTGTTGTTAATCTTTTGTTGTCGACCAGTTAACCCCTAAATTTATAAGCATAAAAGTTACATTTGTTGTTGTTGATGATCGTTGTGTGGCAAGTTAAAGAAAATTAAATTCTTACTAATAAAACCTAGGATTGGCTCATAAGTGAAGTGCTTGGTCTTGTTGCTTAATATATCTATTACAGTTTTGGTGAATCTTGTATTGTAGTTGGTCGTGGTCTAAGTCAAATCTGTTTGTAGTTCAAACCACAGTAGAAGAAGTATTGATGTTTTCACCTATTAATCTAGTGTATTCAAATAGTTTAGATAGATAGCATGGGACTTACTGAGTTTTGAATTGGGTTATGTTGGTTTTGTCGTGGTCAAAACCCACTGTGGTCAACATTTGGTTTTGTTACTTGCACCTTTGGCTACAAGAATACAACACTATAATGGGTCTTGGGTTGTTAAAATTTTTGTCGAACCCACAGTGGAACTATTACTTCATGCCTTGATAACTTCAAGTTTTCAAACATAAAAATGGAACTAGCTTTTAAACTTGAGGTTTTTTTTTTTTTTTTTTTTTTTTTTTTTTTTTTTTTTTTTTTTTTTTTCTGGTTTCCTACTTTATACTTGAGATACTCAAACCACTGTGATCCAAAGCCAGCGTACAAAAGAAAATGTAATTGGTCAAAGGGCGTGAGGTTGATTCTAGTTCCTGTAGTATAAGTACCCAAACAAAGTCATAACAGGTGGTTCCTTTTACTCTCCATCGAAAACATACAACTGATGGAGATGAACTCCAATAAAATGGGTTAAAGGTGGGTTAGTTATTGTGTTGGATTAGTCATGATTTATATGTCAAACATATATGGGCCGCAACCCACTTCACACGTGTAGTGACTTATCTCAACAAAAATGTAAAACTATAAATTCTAGTTTATTAAAAACTAAACTAAACTTATAAGGCTAACATGTTCACTAATTCAATCAATTAGTTATTTTGCATAAAAATTTAATATGTTTTATAAAGACTTATAAAAACTTATGAGTTATAAATTATAAATTACTATATATATTAACTTACATGTCTTTTAAACTAATAATGAAAAATGTCAAATATATACGCACTTAATATTACATGTTCTTTTAGCAAATATATTTATAATCTCGCCAACGTCTAACTTTCATTGTAGTTATTTTGTCGTTCTTCTTCTTTCGGTCATTGTCAAACCAAGAGTTATTAGTCCTTGATATTTTACCATTGTCTACGCAAATGTTACGACACTTCCATGAGCCAATACTTATACACACTTAGAAAACTATTTTCAAACTTTGACGCTACCACATAAGCAACATCACTTTAAAACTTTTAAACTTTGTTAAACATAGTTGAGTCTTAAATGGGAATTGTGAACTAAACTTGCCGTACTAATTTAGGTCGCGTGTCGGTGCCGCTCACTATCACTATTTGACTTTTCACTATCGAGACTATAAATCACTAAGGTGAGTTTATAGCCCCACTTTACTTATACTCGTTTACAAAACTATGGGGTGAGAAACATGCAAAACATTTTCTGGACCATGCTATTATTTCTCAACACTATTGCGTAGTTAGCCTAAGCCCTGAACCCACTGTTATGCCCACTTTCATGAACCGTTAATTCCTGTTAGGAAGCACGATTGATATAAATAGATCTATTGGGGGTAACTCCCCCGTTCGGTTGGCCAGACGGGTCAATGCGAATGTATACCAAGTCGGACTACGAGTGTATTGGGTTAAACACTTGCTATGGGCCCTCACTATTATTATATGTGCTACATGGTGGCATACTAAACTGTTTAGCTTCGGTTGCATGAACTTAGTGCTAGCGCGATAGACTATTTTTGTATGACATTATATGCGTTGTAATGTTTGTACACAAAACTAATGGTCCACATTACTTTACTGATAAACCTATAGACTCACCAGCTTTTTGCTGACTTTTAGCATGTTCACTCAGGTGTTTGAGCTGCTTATTTTTGACAAGGCATGGCAAGGCGATGGCCATAATTCTATTTACCTAAGTGTTTTTACACAACATTATGAGTTGTTTTTATGGGACCATTTGACGTTGGGCTTATCTATTTACTTTGAAACTCGATGTAAACTTGAATGAATTTTAATGAAATGTATTTTTAACGGAGTATGTATTCCGTTCTTTATTATCTTGTGTTATGATCTCCAATTTAGTAACACCCCATGACCCGAATGCTTCCGCTGTACCGATTTTGGGGGTGTTACAGATTGGCATCAGAGCCAAGGTTATAGAGAACTAGGTACATATAAATCCTAAACTATAACCGCTTTTTACAAAAACAAGTCCCTATGACCACCACTTGCCTGCCTGCCTTACTTGCCACTTTACTTGCCTTAATTATGCTTTACTATTTGATGATCTTACTTGACTATATGCACTATAAGTATTCTTATACGCACTAAACTTATATTATTTACTATGAGTATTCTACATATACTTACACACTTATACCGTATGTGTCACAGACTATGCCTTCCGTTGACACTCCACCATTCCAGATCACACCAGACTCAGAGGATCCGTACATCATACTCCAGGACTTTAATGCTTCAGATCCTGACATCACTGAGTCTGTACCTGCTCCATCATTTCCTACTCAGCCTACATCCACTACTATTACTGATCATGCATCTACTCAGCCTACACTCACACCCACTACTGACATCACTACCACTCAGTCCATTCATGTTTCCTCACATACTCAGAACCCTACTATCAGACGTCGGGCTTCTTACAGGAGGGTCCGAGGGCGTAACATACACCTAACATCTGCCTTATCATCAGTGCCCCGTAGGAGGACTCGATCATCATATGAGCATACTCCTACTTCAACATTACCTCACTCCCCTCCACATCAGAGATTGAGGAGAGCTATTGAGACTGATTCGGAGGAAGATCCCGAAGAGGAACCTCTACCAGCTGAGGTTACACCTGATGAGACTGCACCGGTTGAGCACACCACTGAGCATACAGGTACAGATGGGAGTATGAGACCACTGGAGATTATCCTTGAGGATGTGCCGATCACCTGCGAGACGGGACAGAGTTCGAGGGATGCACAGATTCAGGGAGGTGATACAGATGATGATATACCATAAGGTTTGGGTCAGGGAGCTGCTACACTCCATACTTTGGAGAAGGGTTTAGGGGTTGTTCCTTCCACTTTTGAGATTGGGCAGGGATCAAGGAGAGTTTATGAGGAGGAGATTAATGGTGAGATATGGAGGGATGTTGAGTGTGTGTTTAGCGCCGCACCTCGTGCTGTGAGTCCAGATTATACACCTTCTTCGCCTTCTTTTGTGCCACCATCACCATCTGTTCCAGTTTCCACACCTCCGGTTGCTTCACCAGTGGAGGATGGAGAGGTGACTGGTTTGGAGCAGATCTTTGTTTTACTGGGGTCACATGATAGGTTAGGGAGATTGGATGACAATACTGGCATGTTAGGTGGTGAGCTTGAGGGTATGCACCATTGTGTGGGGATGATGCGGAGTGAGTTGACATCAGTCTGGGATACTACGTGGCGTCAGTGGCACCAGATGCATGATATGAAGTCTCAGATTGCTAGGTTGACTAGAGCTGGACAGGAGGACTGGTATGAGATTCTAGCAACTAATTCTGCCCACTATTCCAAAACCCGAGATTTTACTTGCTTTTATAAAATATAAAATACAAAAAGAATCATCCATCACCCCTAGACTTAATTTAGGAGGTTTTCTAATCCTAGCGACACTATTCCTAAGCTGAACGATCAATCCCCCGGTACTTGTCACTATACTATACTACAACGATCAGGTACACTGCCTGGTGGGGGTTGTATGCTTCTCGAGATCCCTCGAGAGGTAAAGTCTGGTGCGATTCCCACGTATCAACGGCGCATCTTTTTTACAGATACGACGTATTAAATTATTTATTCAAAACAGTTAACAAATTTATTAAATTATCAAGAAGCGGTGCATCGATTTTTATCGATACAGCGCATCTTTATTGAAATAAAAAATCTTGTATTTTAAAACATAACAAAGATACGGCACATCGATTTTAATCGATATGACACATTGAATTTTAATATAAATATTATTGATTTTTGATAATTTAAACATACGGCGTATCTAATTTGTTGATACGGCGTATTAATTTTCAGTAATAAAAGTCTGGTTTAATTTTAACGTACTTAGATACGTCGCATCGTTTGCAGATATCAGTAACTTTTATTATTCGTTTTGTTCCATTATTACTTGATAATTACTTGATGAACAATTCGGAATTTGCTAGGACAGAGTTTGATGAAAAAGACATGTTCACTTTGAAAGGTCAGATACTCATGGAACTACGAGAGAATGCTTTCAATGGATTGGAACATGAAGATGCTAACGAACACATTGATAAGATTCTTAAGCTCGTAGATCTGTTTAAAATTGAGAATATGACCTTTGACCGATTGATGCTTACTATCTTTCCCCTTTCACTTTGGGGAGATGCAAGAAGATGGTTGAATATTGAACCTATGGAATCAATAACTAATTGGAGTGAGCTACAAGCATGATTCCTAGGTAAGTTTGGTCCTATTGAGCATAATCCGAAATTTATCTGCTGGTTAAAGTCTAAATTTCACAACCCTGATAAAATGAGCATATCTTTGAAAAATGAACTTTGGACTTACTGGAAAAAGGGGAACGATGATGAAGAACTTAATGAAGAGGTGGCTGAATTATTTTGAATTTAGACAAATTTGTTTGAATATGAAATACCTTTATGCAAGGAATTTAAGGAGTTTAACTATCTTTTGAAGATAGACGAAGATGTTCTTACAGGGGATCTACCAGGATTTAAAATTTATGAAGATTTCAAAAACACCTGGTACTACGAATGGAATAATAAAATACCACGGGTTTATAATAAACCTTGGGACCATTATGAGATAGATCATACCTGTAAGCCTATTCACTTCAAGGACATAATTGAGGAATGGCCGAGTTGCGACTGAAAAAATGAAAGAATCTGTAATGGTGGTAAATTAATTGGAATGACGAGCATTGATGATGATATATACTTCACGGATTACGGTTGGTATGATCTAGTTGAATACTGCGAAAGAAAGAGCGTGACTTTACAAGAGAAAGGAAGAATGGAAGGCTTTAAGAAACTTAAACCCTAAGGACATGATGTTTTTGGAATGGGTGCATAGGAAATTCAATGATTATATGAAGCTTGATAGAAGGTTGCAATGGATGCTTCAGAAAGAATGGGACGAGCTACAAGACGATTATGAGTCTCGCAATAAAGAGACATGTGATCATCAACATGAGATTACAATGGAAGAACCTTTAGTGACAAACGATGAGGAGGATGATGATTACACTAATGGGCTTGAAGATTATTTGATTTGTAATCAAGAATCTAACTTTGTTAATGAAAATGCTGAAGCATTCAAGAAATAAAAATGTCAACTTCTTGGGATCCCTTACCAAAAGCCTCAAACATTTAGTGCTGAAAAGTTTGAGGTTATTAAATTACTTATTCAGGCCACTTGACGAATATGCTGCAATTAAGATTACGGAGTTTAATGAGCTAACTCGTACTGAAGGAAATGTTACGCAAGTTTATTACGACATATTTCGCATTAAGGATGAAGGATGGTACGTGACGAGAACAAAATAGGAGCTGAAAGTGACTCTAACTTGAAGACTCTGGAATAAAGAAAAGTGCTCACCTAGAGACAATTATCCCTTTTTCTATTTTTGTTTATCAAGTCTGTCAGATCTGCAGTAGATGCGGCGCATCTAATCTAATAGATGTGGCGTATCAAGTGATCAGATCATATATATCTTTTATTTTTTCAGCATTTTTATTTTTGAACTATAAAACTTTCTATCAGTTTCTTTAATGCGATGTATCCCTGGTTAAGGATACGACACACTTATTTCTGACTCGTATTAATTCCTGGCTCGATACGGTGCATCTTATTCAATAGATGTGGCATATCGACTGACCTGATGAAATTTCCAGAATTTTTTATTTTGATTTTTTAGGTTTTATTTTTACTAACTACTAATAAGTTATTGCACAAGTTTGATTTTCTTACTAGAGGTGTTAAAAACTGGTGGTATATATATGTTCTCTACTTTTTGTAGTGACATCATTCATGGAGGTTTGAACGCTTTCTATGCACAGAAAGTAGAAAGTGCTCACAAACACATAATTGTAACAACCGTGATTTTAACAGGTTAGTTTGACTAATAGTCTCGACCTATTTAACTTTTACTTGGTGTGAATTATGTGTTATGTGTGGTATATGTGTGATATTGGTAAGTTTTAGCACTAAATCCCTTTGCGTGGTTTTATTGTTGTGAGTTGAGTAATATTGATTTTGAGATAAGTTCATTTTGATCGCCTTAGTGGTATGGAAATGACTTGTGTAGTTTTGGTGTTTTGAGGTTTTGCGTAACAAGTTTTCGTTCAAGTGTTTGAGCAATAATAAGTGAAGTAGAGTTCGTATTTGTGAGTTGTATTTATATTTTTTGTGAGATTCTATTTTTGGAAACTTTATTTTAAAAATGATAATTTTCCGAGTCGTCGTAAAAACAAAGGTTTAACACGTAAGACGTTAGGTATTGTTATGGGTTGTTATAAAATATCAAAAGTATAAGGTTTTGAGTGTAATAATTAAATTTAATAATAAAAATAATAATATATAGAAGAGGGGGGGGGGGGCAATATGGGTTAAGGGAGGAAAAGGAAACCCAATTTTAGTCAAATTAAAATTATTAACTAAGGAGGTTATCCATAATCCTTATAAATATAAAATCAAAACTCTCCTACCCATTTTTTTTGAGTATTCGGTCGACCACAAAGGAAAAGGAAGAAGAAAATTTAGGGTTTTTATTTTTGAAGCTAAAATCAACAACAAGGTATAATTTTTGATACTTGTATTCATTCAATTGTTTAATTATTGTTTTGATTCATGTAATACAAGTTATGATGGATCTAGGGTTTATGAGTTGTCTGTAAATTAATTAATTAAAACATGCTGGGATCAATTATTAATTATATTATGATGATTAGTGAAGAGATTTGAGTGTAAAACATGTTAGTTATTGAGTTAGGGTTTTGACAAAATTATAAGGCTTTAAAGATTTGAAGATATTTAATAGATGGAGATGAGTTAGATCATGAATTTTGAGTCTAAATTGTAGTTAAGTGAAAGGCCAAGATCGATTTCGAGGTCCGGAATTCAGTCTAATGATTTTTGCGAGAAAAGCTGTCAAAGCTGTTAAACTAGGACAGATTTAGAGTAAAATTTTAGAGGTCAAAGGTGGGATAGAAAGTGGAATTAGGGTTAGCCCTTCTGATAGAGTTGATTTCTATATTCCCTTTGACTTCCACGCAAAGGAGGAACGTTAAAAAGTTGTACAAATATGATTCTTAGGTCAACACATTTTGGTGTGCGATCAGATCCGAATCTGCATAGTTTTAAAGTTTGATTTTAGTAAGAGTACATGTGTATGTTTTTAGACCATGGCATTATGGGAATAGCTTGTATGCTCATAAGAGACCATGGTGAATTTTTTGTGTGAGTTGTGGATCTATTGTTTTTGTGATTTCATATGGGTAAATGTACCCCAAAATTCTGCGTTTTCTGAAAGAGTTTGTGCAAGGGATTTAGTAAGTGTAAGTGATTGGTAGTGTTTGGTATGGAGTCTAGGTGTACCATAGTGGTTTATATGACCTTTAGAAATCCATCATATGTATGTTACATGGAATATAGCTTTTATCTTGGTCGCGTGTAATGTGATCTTATTTTGTTGTATAGATTTGTGATTGATAATTTGGAAGCTGCAATGTTTGAGGTGAGTTTCATAGTCCCATTTTTACTTTGTTTTAAACTTGAGATGGGAATGATGCTTGTGTTAAAATATGTTTTAAGTTACTGTGGTTATGTGTCTAATAAATGCATGGACTTGTGAGTGGTTAACGTGTGTATGCTACATGTTATGATATTGTGGTGTGGTTATTCTGTGTGGTCCAATTGGAGGGATGCTTATCTCGTTGCTCATTCATAAGATCCAATTGGAGGTATTGATTACCCAATATTGTGTACTTGGATCTGTGGGCACGTTTCGTCCCAATTGATGTTGAATATTATGTACTTGGATCGGTGGGCACGTTCCGTCCCAATTGATGTTGATTGTTGTGTACTTGGATCGGTGGGCACGTTCCGTCCCAATTTATGTCTGATGTGATACTTGGATCGGTGGGCACGTCCCATCCCAATTGATGTTGGATATGGTATTTGGATCAGTGGGCACGTTCCGTCCCAATTTATGTGTATATGGTATTTGGACCGATGGGCACGTTCCATCCCAAATTGTTGCCTTATGTTGCATTAGTTGGTTCTATGATTGCATGTTAGCTTATATGGTAACTATACTTTTCGTCCTGCTATGTTTTATAATCACAGCGAACTAGTTGCCTTGTGTGATATTGTGTCTTAAACCTATGAATCTCACCAACATTATGTTGACGTTTTTAAGCATCGTTTTCAGGTGAGCATTCTAAGGCTAAGGTTAAGAGAAGCGACTAGATGAGACTTAGTTGCATTTGAGAACAATTTATCTTTATGTTTGGATTTGAATATGTTTGACTTTGATAGGGATACTTTAATGTATTTCAATTAGTATTTTACATTCTATTGAAGATACCTTTTTGGGATATTGTTTTTGGTTATTTTATTTGGGGTATTTGATGCGTTTTGAAAGCTTTAAATTTGTAATAATTAATTTCACCGATTCTCTTAATTCAAAACACACGGGTAAAAGTATAACCCTTGTTTATAGTAAAGAGTTTTGGTAAGACCAGGTCGTTCCACAGGGACTGAGATTACTCTTAAATATCAATTAACTAATCAAGATGATTTAGAAAACTTATGCAATGCTTACTGTGAAATTCAAGTATGAGACAAATATGGTTTACTTGGATAGTTTCTATAACTTGGTGATGGTTTATGATGATGATCTCAGAGGTATAGAAGGTTCAACAAATGAGTAGTTGTTTTCATCAAAATAACGTTTCATCAGTTAACAAATGTGATTCAATACTTATGTCTGCTAATCCTTAAACAAGTTGTTAACAAGTATAAGAAATAGTTGCAATGTTTAAAACACTATTGTTTATTTCAATACAAAAGCGATTTCTCCTTCAATTGATCAACACACATAGACATATGTTGCAAACCATAAAATACTAATTGAATCTTTCGACCCTTTTCCAACTAGCAATTATAATCAAAGAGATAAACAATGGTGATAAGTTTAAAACACAGCAGGGTCTTAACATAAACAAGAAATCGACAAGAGCTCATAACCACAACCAATCACTTTATTATATTAACATATCCAAGCAACCATAAAAAGTTTAGCCTAACATGGCTTTAACAAACAAGCTTACAGTGATAATAACATTTGAAATGATCAACATACTTCTGAATTAATGTAATGAAGAAGCTACCATCACTAGCGATCACCACAATAATATCTAAGAAGTTTTTCAACACTTAAAATGATATTTGACTTCACTTGAACCCTCCAATGATTGGAGTACAAGAGAGAGTGAGTATCAAAGCTCTAGTAGTTGTTGGGATGAGAGGTGTGTAGAAATGAGGCGAAATGGGGCTCTATTTATAGGCATGGAGAAGTGGCCAGGTACTGAAGTACGTCGCTCTTAATACAAAGGACGGCGGACTTCACATAGAATGTCGACGATCTTGGAGGATAACCACGACGGACTTCATTAGTTTACCTGGCGCCAAAGGGTCATTATTAAAGCTGAAGGCCGGCGTACATAGATAATAACCGGCGTATATTTGAGCAAGGATGGCGCACTTTATACTTTAACATGGAATTATCTTGGAAGTGAATACTTCGTCTTGAATCTTGGAGATCTTTTTCTAGAGGACCTGAAATGTATTTTCAAGCAATTAAGTATCGAAAGTCCATATAAATCATTAAGAAACTAACAAATAATGCTATATAATATATGTATAATTCGAGCGTCATCAAATTCCTCCACACTTAGCTATTGCTTGCCCTCAAGCAATGAAAGCGATAAAACATATTAAAGATTTTTAAAGATAGATTCTTGAAGGAAGTTTATTTGTTACAGACAAAGATATTTCATATAAATGGCATCAATACATACTAAATCACCTCACATAGGATTTGTGGAAAACTAGAAGGGGGGTTGAATAGTTTTACGTCTTTTTCGTTTTACAAAAGTTTGCTTTTAAAGAATAGATGCAAATTACAAGAAACCTTTGATGAAAAAGTATAGATACTAGTTTGCTTACAAATATCGTATAAACACCACTTATATATAATGTTGAGTAGAAATTATAATTTCATATATCACACTTAAATATATATATATATATATATATATATATATATATATATATATATATATATATATATATATATATATATATATATATATATATATATATATATATATGTATGTATATGTGTTTTAATATGTATATATCCTTATGGTTTGTTTGTATAAAATTAATGTTATGAATGGAACCTAGTTTGATGTTTATGTGAAATTAATATATGCACAACACAAGCAATTATAACTACATATGAAATGCTAATAAGTAAGTAAGCAAAAAGTGAGAGATGGAAAGATCAAACCGAGAGACAAGGGATTTATAGTGGTTCGGCTACAAGGACACCTTCCTTGCCCTACTCCACTCCCCGAGCACCGAGCTCGAGAGTTTTCTTCACTAAGTCAATAACCTCCCTTATGGCGGAGAAAACCGTATACACCTAAGCTTACACCGATTAACGACACAAATCCAAATGTCGAGTTCTAATCGTAGCTAGAACCAATCTCACAACTAAAATCACACCACAACTTCTTCACACCCTTTCACGCCGTATATACTTCTTCACAACACTAGTTTCTTCACGCCTTCACAACTTCTTCACTACTTCAAGGATTTACAACTTCACAACTTCTAGGCTTCTAAGTCTTCACAACTTCAATACATATATCTCTCTTCTTGAGAACCTTTACCTATATACCACTACAAAGATACTTCTACTATAAAAGCTTCTATGTCTTCTATGCTTCAAAACTTCTATGTCTCCACACCTTCTAGTCTTCAATATCTTCTCAACTTTGAGGCTTCAACTTCTTCACTACTACTTATACCTCCTATCACCAATCCTATGCTATACTACTTCTTCACTTCTAATACCACTTCACACTTACAACAATTATAGATCTTATGTCCAAATCTAGCTAACTAATGTATACACCTTATTCACCAAAGTATGAATGATTAGCAAGATGAAATGAACAAACAACTTAGATAGCAAGATGATACAAAGTTGCAATACTTCTAATCTTACTTGATAGAAGTATTCTTCTCTTTGCACTTGATTGTTGAGGCTTGAATCACTTTGAAACAAAGATTAATATATATGATCAAAGGATTTTAGAGGATAGAAATGGAGGTTTGAATCAGAAAGTTTAGAGTGCAAAAAGGTAAGAAAAAATAGTGGAATGAACCAGTATTTAAAGGGACAGCTGGGGGGAATCAGGAGCGTGCCGGTCCCCTTAATTAGGGGCTGGTCCCCTTAATTATTAAGGGGGCCGCCTAAGGAATTAAGGGGGCCACCCTCCTGAACGTTGCCCAATTTTTTCCTTTTGTGAGGAAAATTTTTCTGGATTAGATTTGCCATTTTTGGTTGAAAATTTGAATTCATATATTTGTAATGAATTAAACATATTCTTTTAATTCCAAAAATGTTTTATAAAAGATATAAAATGTTTTGTGACATTTTATAAAAATCTAGTGATTAATAAAAATGTTCTTTGATCTTATAATGCATTAGACACTTTGTTTATTCATACCTTAAGTGATTAAATGGTGAAAGTGACTGTTTACTACTAAATACTTATTTACGTCATGATCTTTGGTTTGATGAGTTTTCGTTTTGTGATTATCAAAACATAGAGATATCGAAGGATATGAATAACGTTTTTAGGCATTTATTTATATCAACAATCTCCCCCTTTTTGATGATTACAAAACCTAAACTCATTAAATCCAAAAATTAAGTTTTAGAAAAGTATTTAGTGAGTTTATATTCACTTCTCCCCCTTTTTGTAGAATCAAAAATGTTTAAGCCGAAAAGATGAAGGCTCCCCCTTGATGTATGCTCCCCCTCGTTTGAGGGCACCAAGTGTTCGAGCTATGGAATTCTTGCAAGAAAAATATTAGAAGCACAAGCAAAAATATATAGCATACTAACAACAAATAACAAGCATGGCAAAGGAGAATTTGAAACACATATAAAAACATTCATTAATTCAAAATGACTATGTCAACCACATAATCATTGTTACATAAACCATAATGCTAGAATTCTAAACCAAGTAGAATATCCTAGTGTGCCAACAAAGAGTGTCATCAAACATTCTTGCATGCTAAAACGGTTGAGGTGTTTTATTTAAAAAAGAAATAAAAAGCACAAGCATATAGAATGCTTGGGTGAGAATGGTAAATGGGGATCATGTTGGTCGCTTAATGGAGGTAAACTTTTGGTTTCATGGATGTTGGTGAGTTTGGTGATATAGAGATTGGAGGGGGTGAATTTGGAGTTGGGTTTGTTGGTTGAGGGTTTTGATGTTGTTCAAGTGATGGTGTTTGTTGAGATCTAGTAAGAAGATACTCAATCCAAGTAAAGTGCTCATTCAATGCAATTGTTTGTTTATGGAGGAAGATACAACAAAGGTAATTGTTGACATGCTTCTCAATTTGGTTTATGTTGTGTGGTGATGAGGGTGAGCTTGATTGAGGTGGATACAAATTGCGTTGAGCAAGAAGTAATGCTAAAAGAGCGCTAAGCTCATGGGCTTCTTTTAGCTCCTCAACGAACTTCAAGTGTTCGGAGGAAGGTGATGGTGGAGGAGCATGATAGTTGTCTTGGGTGAGGGTTTCAACATGTAACATAGGAATGGCATGTGAAGTTATAGGATGTGGTGGTGGCACTCTTGGTGGTGGAGACATGATTGAGCTTGGGTAATCATGAAAACGTGATATGGGTGGAAGAGATGCTTCATGAGTGGGTTGTGTTTTTGTTGAATGAGAAACATGTGAAGTATTGGTAGTGAGATTTGGATTGTTGTTTTGGGATTGTGCATGCTCATCATATGAAGAAGCATTAATGAAGGCAAGAGTAGATGATAGGTTGTGAGATGAATCATTAGTGTGGGTTTGAGGTTTAGTTGTTGGTTGACTTTGAACAACATCACTTGAGTTGTGACAAGAATCAAGTTTCCTCCTCCAAACGGGTTTGACGGAGATCCTTGCGGTTCTTGAAACCTTGGTTTTTTGGTTGTTGGGAGATGACATGTTTGAATGTGATGGCATTTATGATGGGAAGAAGGTATTTATAGTGTAGGAAAAATGTGGTTTAGGAAGGTAAATTTTGAGGGATAGTATGGGACAAAATATGTTTGTGAATTTTGGGAAGTATAGAGTGAAGAGGGTCAAAAAGTGATAAAGAAAACAGTATCCCCGACCATCAGATGGCCGGTCCCCTTAATTAGGGGCCGGTCCCCTTAATTATTAAGGGGGCCGCCTTTATAATTAAGGGGTCCGCCGATCTAGTGAATTCCAGAATGCCAGAATTGGGTTTTTGGCAGAAAATTTTCAGAAAGGTTGTGTTTTTGGGTTTGGATTCAAGTAAGTTCAACTCTTTGAGGCAATATAGGATATACTAATCACATATATATATATATATATATATATATATATATATATATATATATATATATATATATATATATATATATATATATATATATATATATATATATATATATAGGGAATGTTATTAAAATAAATTAAGTAGACAAGTAATTACTAATTTATATGCAATCTACTTATTTGCCAATTAAAGTTATATAACCAAGGGAGCCATAAAACATGCTAACAATATATTCAACTATATGAAAATGATAATGTGTGGGCTAGTTCAAACATATTGATGATTGCCTACAAGTAACAAATGGGAAGTGATGATTGTATGGACTTCAAGACTTGCTACAAACAAGATCCATATAGGCAAACCATGATTCTCATGAAATGATTTTATTATATTGTGAATGTCATTTTTATAGAAGTGTATGACACATGTGAGATAATCATATAAAGTTTTAAGAAAATGTTTTTAGGTTTATTCAACAATGCTTTGAAATAGATTCAAGTATGAATTAGAGTAAAATAGATTGAGTTTTGCTTCATGAGATGTTGACAACTTGGATAAGAAAATTTTCCCAATCTTGATTTTGATTAAAGCAAAGTTATGGTAGCTTACAGTCAAATATGTTGTTTGAAGAAAGATGAAATAGTTATTTGAAAGATTATTTTTAAAAATGAGAGGTTTTAAATATGATATTTTATTTTTGATAGCAAGAATCACAAGTAATGGGTTTGAAATAGAAATTTATCATATTCAAGAGAATCGGTTGAGCAAATTTTCACATATAATCATCTTTAATGGCAACTAAAGACATGGATAAGTGATGGCAAATTCTAATGAACTTAATGCAATATGATTAAGAGGGATAAAGCTAATCATCTATGGATACAAGATTAACACATATAAATATACTAAATTTATCATAGTATTAAGTACTAACTAGTCTTAATTATAGCACATCTATTAATGCAACTAGAATGGTCATTTATCCTGAATGATAGGTATTCTACTATTGGTCATAAATGATTTCCAGAATAAATGATGAATAGAAAAAAAGGGCAATAGACTCAGAATCAAGGGAGTCAACTAGCCTAATTTTAAGTATACATATATTAGTATTAATGATATATGAACAGGGCAACCTATAAATTTAATCATATTAATATACTAATTATGGCATACTTTGAAAAGAAAACTTACCTCAGGTCCAGCTTTTCTTTAAGAGTGGGCATGAGAATGTTGGTAGACATCTTCAAAGTTTGCCCAAAGCATGTCGAAGTAGCAAGGTAAAATCCCAACGCAATAAAATTCAAGGAAGCTTGATCCGAAACACGAAATCGATCACAACAATCATCAAAAGTCGTGTAGATAAAAAATAATTGAGCTTGAGTCCTTCATCATGAGGTAGTAACGAACACAACAAAAACCAACACTCCAAAAGTGAAGATCGTAACACCAAAACATTAAATGGCCGCAACAACGTCATATGCAATTCGTGTGTAAAATGTAAGTCAGAGTAAAGGGAACCACTAGTCTTCATATGTATGATAGCCAAGTGAGCGATCCAAAAAAAATGTCTCTTCGTTCGTATACTACCTAAACATGAAAAGGAGCTTGGTACCCAGATTCTCATGGGTCCGAGATGGTTAGTTGAGGACATCCATTGCATTTAAATGCACATGATGAGGATGTCGTCGAGAAGTACAAGCATTCATCAATAGTTAGTTTTTGACTAACAAACAATGACTTTCTTGACTAGAGTAATAAACAATGGATGTAAATAATATTAGTTCTAAATTTCTCCACTAGATTTAACAAATTTTATTTGTTTTGATATATTAGTTAAAGGATCATTTGCTGTAAATCCTAAACCGGTTTTATCATAAAATGACTTTTGAATATTAAGTAGATATTCTAAAGATTTAGAACTATTTTCGAATTTAGCTAATATTATTGCTTTTTCATTTTCTGTTTTAATTTTATGTTTGTAGTATTGGCATGATTTACATTCAAGATCAATTTCAATATTACTTTCAAGTCTAGACATTTTATCTTCTAAAATTATTTCTTTTTCAAAGTTATTTTCAACGAACATTGAAGATTCATTTTTAAAGATAATTTTTGAGTCTATGTTGCAAAAATGTTTGAAGTTGTTTTCCAATTTTGACAATTCTAATATAAATTGATCATAGCAGAAATGTTCGGTTTCGTTGTACCTTATTAGTAGTTGTACAATCTTCACATGCTATACAATGATCAATTTCATCATCCATGTCGCTCCATGTTTTATTTGTAGATTCGCTTGGATCTTGGAGCATGTAGTCCTTGCCATCAATACTTGTATTTACATTTGTTTGAATATCTTCGCAAGCCATATTATCATCATCTTCTTTGTCCTTGTTGCTCCATGATTTATTTACACTCTTTCTTCGGATTTGGCTCATGTATTCTTCGTTATTGATACCTTCAATGATCACATTTGAACTAGTAGTACTTGTGTTTATTTCAACTAAATATTTGTCTATCAAATTCTCTAGAGTGACTAATTCTTGTGCAACATCAAATTTATCATCTTTGGTTTTATATTTCTCTTAGTGAAAATTTAAAAGACATTTCCAAATATCATTTTCCGTTTCACAAAAGAATACTCTTTCATATTCAACTCTTGGTAGAGTTTTGTAAATCACTAATTTAGCTTTAGTATTTTTATCGATCTTTGTTTGAAGATTATTATATTGATTTTCAAAATCCATTTTAGTTGATTGAAGATCACCAATTGAAATGGTATGCCAAAGATAAAGATCTATTGATTTCACATAATTTTCAAATTTATTTTTCCATTCAAGAAAATGATCATTTTCAAATAATGGTGGTTGTTGCGTAAATTCCCCTTCTAAATATTTTTCAAATTCCATAGATCGTTACAAGTTTTAAAATACAATATATTTTAAAAATCTTGCTAGACGTGGCTTCTGATACCAATTGTGGAAAATTAGAAGGGGGGGGGGGGGGGGTTCAATAGTTTTACGTCTTTTTCGTTTTACAAAAGTTTGCTTTTAAAGAATAGATGCAAATTACAAGAAACCTTTGATGAAAAAGTGTAGATACTAGTTTGCTTACAAATATCGTATAAACACCACTTATATATAATGTTGAGTAGAAATTATAATTTCATATATCACACTTATATATATATATATATATATGTGTGTGTGTGTGTGTGTGTGTGTGTGTGTGTGTGTGTGTGTGTGTGTGTGTATGTGTTTTAATATGTATATATCCTTATGGTTTGTTTGTATAAAATTAATGTTATGAATGGAACCTAGTTTGATGTTTATGTGAAATCAATATATGCACAACACAAACAATTATAACTATATATGAAATGCTAATAAGTAAGTAAGCAAAAAATGAGAGATAGAAAGATCAAACCGAGAGACAAGGGATTTATAATGGTTCTGCTACAAGGACACCTTCCTTGCCCTACTCCACTCCCCGAGCACCGAGCTCGAGAGTTTTCTTCACTAAGTCAATAACCTCCCTTATGGCAGAGAAAACCGTACACACCTAAGCTTACACCGATTAACGACACAAAGCCAAATGTCGAGTTTTAATCGTAGCTAGAACCAATCTCACAACTACAATCACACCACAACTTCTTCACACCCTTTCACGCCTTCTATACTTCTTCACAACACTAGTTTCTTCACGCCTTCACAACTTCTTCACTACTTCAAGGATTTGCAACTTCACAACTTCTAGGCTTCTAAGTCTTCAAAACTTCAATACATATATCTCTCTTCTTGAGAACCTTTACCTATATACCACTACAAGGATACTTCTACTATAAAAGCTTCTATGTCTTCTATGCTTCAAAACTTCTATGTCTCCACACCTTCTAGTCTTCAATATCTTCTCAACTTTGAGGCTTCAACTTCTTCACTACTAATCACTACTACTTGTACCTCCTATCACCAATTCTATGCTATACTACTTCTTCACTTCTAGTACGACTTCACACTTACAACAATTCTAGATCTTATATCCAAATCTAGCTAACTAATGTATACACCTTATTCACCAAAGTATGAATGATTAGCAAGATGAAATGAACAAACAACTTAGATAGCAAGATGATACTAAGTTGCAATACTTCTAATCTTAATTGATAGAAGTATTCTTCTCTTTGCACTTGAGTGTTGAGGCTTGAATCACTTTGAAACAAAGATTAATATATATATATGATCAAAGGATTTTAGAGGATAGAAATGGAGGTTTGAATCAGAAAGTTTAGAGTGCAAAAAGGTAAGAAAAAATAGTGGAATGAACCAGTATTTAAAGGGACAGCTGGGGGGAATCAGGAGCGTGCCGGTCCCATTAATTAGGGGCCAGTACCCTTAATTATTTAGGGGGCCGCCTAAGGAATTAAGGGGGCCGCCCTCCTGAACGTTGCCCAATTTTGTCCTTTTGTGAGGAAAATTTTTCTGGATCAGATTTGCCATTTTTGGTTGAAAATTTTAATTCATATATTTGTAATGAATTAAACATATTCTTTTAATTCCAAAAATGTTTTATAAAAGATATAAAATGTTTTGTGACATTTTATAAAAATCTAGTGATTAATAAAAATGTTCTTTGATCTTATAATGCATTAGACACTTTGTTTATTCATACCTTAAGTGATTAAATGGTGAAAGTGAGTATTTACTACTAAATACTTATTTACGTCATGATCTTTAGTTTGATAAGTTTTCGTTTTGTGATTATCAAAACATAGAGATATCGAAAGATATGAATAACGTTTTTAGGCATTTATTTATATCAACAGGATTATTTGAATTCACACAATTTCGCTCAAAAGAGGTGATTATGTGGGAGCACTCAATTTGCACAGAGATAACTCATAAAACTACCACAAGCTTGTACAAGATACGTAAACATAACTGTTGCGGCATGAGCACCAGAAAAATATATCAAAAGAAGGCAATATAAGGGTTAATTTGTTAAGGATATGAAGGATAATACGGGTGTTTTGTTTTTGGAAGATATAACAGCCATAATGATTCACTAAGCTATTCTATTGCTAGCTACCATCATATTTTCGCTTATACTAGGCATATATAATTTTTTCTTGCCTTTATTCATCATCATTCTTTTTTTTCTTTCTTTTTCTGTGAGACATATAAGTGACTAGCGAATAGAACAAAATACATCAATTATTTATATATTTTAGGCTGAAAGTGATATAAGGATAAGGGTTGTTTTGGGTGGAAATTTTGCCTTTTTATCATATATATTTGTCTATAAATAAACCTCACTGTGATTTAGCAAACGATATACATGCAGAAGTTCTTGAGTTAAAATGAATTACCGGCATACTCATATATAATGAAACAGGAAGTCCAAAAATGCTATACACTTCATATAAAGGCTAAGAATATTCTCACAATTTAGTGGGGATTGTACTTGTGTTAGATATGTATTGAAATACCATGCATTTTTTATCAGAAGTTTCTAATTTAAGACAAGCAATAAGTTGAAATATGCTCGATTATTCTATTTGCATTCCCTTCACACTTAAGTTGAACATTGTCCCTAATGTGATAAACTTAAAAATATTAAAATAGGATAATCGAGAAAATAAGATCGAAACTTCCCGGGGAATCGCACCAGGTTTTACCTCTCAAGGGATCTCGAGAAGCTTACAACCCCCACCAGGCAGTGTACCTGATCGTTGTAGTATAGTATAGTGACAAGTACCGGGGGATTGATCGTTCAACTTAGGAATAGTGTCGATAGGATTAGAAAGCCTCCTAAACTAGGTCTAGAGGTGATGGATGATTCTTTTTGTATTTTATATTTTATGAAAGAAAGTAAAATCTCGGGTTTTGGAAGAGTGGGCGGAACTAGTTGCTAGCCAACTAACCCAATTTACTACAAATGCAATAAAAGTAAAATAACAGAAATGAAAATTAAACTAATGTGGTGTAAACAATGATGGGGAAAGTTGTGTTTACTTAGGTTTTATTACTCCCTATATATCTTTTACAGGTTAATAGCTTGTTACAATTGCATGGATGACGGGTCATATTCCTTAATACTAGTTGTAGGGCCGTGTACAATATTCCCTAACACTATAGGATCCTACTTCACTCCTATGTCGAGCCGTTAGAAGCTCCTAACATGGGATCATTAGAATTATCCTACGCATTAAATACAACCAAATATCATAGTACACCTCCGATCATGTTTCTTAAGACGTTCAAGCAAGTTACCAATGGAAGTCTGCCAGTTTTCTTAGCCTAACATCGAATACAATCATCTGTAACAACTATAAACAAACAATCAACCCATAATTAACATCTAGGTTTCACTACATCTAAGCAAACACAAAAGAAATCTAGCCTAGTATAACACCCCCATTTTAGGATCGCAGCGGAAAGGGACATGGGGTGCTATACATCAATCACATTGTACAAATATAGTAAACAACTTTAAAACAAAGTCGTTTTTAATAAAAGTTCATACTTCACATTCGATAATATATCAGAGTTAACAAAGGTCCCAAAAGGTTTTACATAGTACAAAGATACATAAGTTTTTAAGTTTGAACATTATCGAATGAAAATATTTTTATTGAAACATGGGCCATCAAGAAGATATCCATTCTTTGCGCCGCCCATCCAAGCCGAAGCTACTTACGGACCTGAGATAAACATGCTAAAAAGTCAACATAAAGTTGAGTGAATTCATAGAATTTAATAAGTAAGCAGTTGAATACAAGCATTAATTATCGGGCGACAAGTATTGCAATTACATGTCGGTTTATTTGATTATAGTATTGAGTTCATGTAACCGAACCTTGACGATTTTTAATAATGCCCCGGAAAGGTAAATTTTGCCATTTACCACAATTCTAACTATTATGTGTCCGTATCCCGAACAAGGCCCGCCAAGCCTAATATGCATATCCATAATACTAGCGTTTACTACTCGAGTAATTAACGGTTCATGAGGGGACTTAATTGGCAAAAAGCATTCAATATCTATAATCGAATAATCGGGTCCAACATACCAAAAACTACTTGTATTCAGTTTGTAAAAACTAGCATGTATCCCCCTCGCGAGGTTTATAAAACATTTAAGTAAGTAAAATGCGAGGCTATGAACTCACCGAGAGCAAGGAAAATAGCAATGAACAAGCAAACGAAGGAATAGCCGCAAAAGCTCTACGATGAACCTAATTAATATACGTTGTCTTAGTTTATGAAAATAGATATCGATGTACTTTTGATTATATACAAATTATGATCTTACTTAAGCTTGGTACAATACTCCTAGACACATCACAAGGTTTTAGTTACTTACTTACAAATTACCCAAAAGTATGCCTTGTATGTTATATAAGTATGAAACTTATATTTACCCTAGGTTCAATTATGATGTAAAGGTTCAAATTAACTCTAAGGTTCAAATTAGTCCATGGGTCAAGTTTTTGGTCAAAAAGGTCACATTAGACCTAAGGGTTCAAAATATACTAGGTGGTTCAAAATTGTTTTAAAAGGTCCAATCCTTAAAGTGTATAACACTTATATACTTTTTATAACTAGTGCTGATGGAATTTTTATTAACTTGCCTATGTTTAGAAAATCGCCATTTGCAAACCGTAAGTCCTCAAGTCTCGTTCTTTATATCCCCGGAAAGGTCTACTTCTGTACTAACGAGATTTGTGGGTCCCACTTGGCCAAAAATTACATAACCTTAGTAAAACAGTCCATTTACCCAAACTATCAATCCATTCAGCTTTCAAATTTTCAATGGTCTCACGAAAAGTGCGATATCTAGAGTTTTACTAACCCGATTTATTCCCCGTTTTCGGACACGTTTAAGTTAAGATGTCCTCTAAAACTTTTATTCTTTGAGTAACAGAGGGTTATATACAAAAAAAATGACTTTTTCACGTTTTAAATCTGTTACTCAGATTGTGACTAGTTTCACCAAAATAATTTTAGTTTAATCATCGTAAGGAGTTATTCGACGAAATACCCGTCAAAATGACCACAAGACATAGGGCTACAACTACATATTTTTAGTTTATGTCCATTGTCTACTGATTAGAACAGTTTAATACTTTTATACACGGATCTAAAAAAAATACAGTTTCAAGTTTAGCCTTTCTATGGTTTTAAGGTTTTCTAACTTAAGTACCAAGCTTAACTAAGCATTATAACTTATATAATGTTCAAATACATCAAGATAGTGAATAAATGGAAGTATGAAAAGATGAAAAATATAACTTGAAGCTTACAAGTGAAGTGATGAGGTTTAAGGTAACAAGGTTTCCTAATACTTCCTAGTTTTTATTTCAAAACTAGAACAAGAAGTAAACTATGTTTAATATACTTGATAAAAATCTTGATCCCTCCTCTCTATTGTTGTTGTGTTTGCCGTCCACCCCAAAGGAGAGAAAAGAAAAAATAGATAGCTAGTTGTAGTTTATAAAAATGAACTAACTACTCTTGTTGTTGATATATTTTATTCCCTAGACAACAAGTACTAATAATAATGGTGGTGAGTAAAATTTGTCAATGTTGTAAGGTGAAGGAAATGGGGGGGCGTGGGTTTGGTGATGGGGTGTAGAGTGTGTAAGAGTTTTGGTAGTTTAGTGTAGTTATTATTACTTTTAGGGGGTACCGGGTACCGAGTTTGCTAGAAATAAAATTTAACTGTACTAATTAAAGTATAAAACTTGTGAAAATATTAAAACTAGTTTTCATGATGAATTTTTTTTGAAATATAAATGAGTGATGAGATTATCGGAGGATTTATTTGAGGTTAAAACGTGAAACACGAAATTAAACCGCGCGATAAAAAAATAAAAAGTGGTTGTAAAATGAAATAAAATGGATTGTGACTTAAAAAAATATAGGGTTGAAATACAACAATGGTGCATAGAAAATGTAGACTGAGCATAGTCTAGTCGCGATAGAATTTATTTAAACGTACGCGGATATCTTCCGACTAAGTAAATAAATTAAAATATATTATTTAAATAATAAACCATTAAAATAATTGGCATGAAATTTTTAGAAATGTCACAGTACGTACCCCTTAAGAGAGCGACGTCCCGGCGCTCAACTCGCTTAATCACTGAATGGTTCACTTGCGAAAAGATGAGAATACTTGTTAGGAATGAAGTCTAGAATCACTAATGATGAGGTTCGATTCTCGTCGTCTAGAAATATGGTGCAGAGTAAGGTTGACTAAACGCGATAAAAATAGAGTGAGGATTTGTTTAGTTGTTTTACTCGATCGTATAAATACCGCTGACTTGTTATACTCACATAAAAATTTTGTGATTCTCGAAGATCAAGTAGAAGATCAATTAGACATAACCCATATATAACTCGTCTTAGTATTTGAAAAGTCTAGGTCGAACATAGGTAGTCAGACTATGTTCCACTGTCCCAAGGTTAAATATAGGTGACTAGACTATATTTAATCGAGGTTCGATAAAATTTTCAAATACTTAAATTAGTAATACTCGTGATATGTCAATTGTTGGACAAGTATGGAGTTTGCATAAGTATCTTATATACAAGGAGTGATATAAGTTTGTACATACGTAAGAATCAATCATAAGTAAGTAGTATGAGTATGTAACACAAGCGAATAAGGAAAAAGTACGCAGAAAAGGAAGTTTTAAGCAGTTCTAAATCAATCAACATCGGGCCAAAATCATGGACCTTTAACAATGAAGGTTTCAAAAGAGAACTTGATGAATGTAGAGAAAGTTACTGAACTTCAGCTTTTGTATGATGAATCCGTTTATAAGAATTATTGGAGAATGACGAACAATAAAATAATAGCAAAATAGTTCATGAGGCAATAATAAATCAATGGTTTTAGTTAATAAAACAAGGTCGAGTAATTCATAAGATAATAACAAAATCGTTTATAAGGTGGTGAAAATTTTGGTAAAAGGTAAATGACAAAATGATTTCTAAGATGATAACAAAATAATTTATTCAAAACAAGTCCAAACAGTTTATTTAATAGTAGTACATCAGTGGATAAGTTTATAAGATGGTGGTAAAGTAGTTTGTAAGAGAGTGGCAAGGAGTGTATTAATATTGTAGTGAAAATGGTTAAGAAGATAGTAGTAAACTAGTAGTTTTTTTTTTTTTTTTTTTTTTTTTTTTCAAAGTAATTGATCAAATGATTCGTAAAGGGGTGACTAAAAAGTTAATTTTGAACTAGTTAAAGCAGTTTATAAAATAGTATTGAATAAGGTTATTAGTTTATAAGGTAGTAATGGGGTAATTCTTTGGGGAATAGTAATTCCATTTGTAATATAATGAAAGATAGTTTATATGACAATAAAAGAGTTGTTTATAAAATGGTAGTGAATTTCAAAGGTAAATAATTAGAATGCGACGGGTTTCATATAAAACACCGTTGTATAAGGTCATGAAAAGATTTTTTTTTTTTTTTTTTTTTTTAAAATCATAGCATTACTCACGATTTTTGAGAAAATAAATGAGACCACTGTGTCACCCACAATGTATGAGAAAGGTTTAGGGGATCATCAAAATGAATAAATATGTATTTAATTGTTTAGCAATTTAGTGAAACATATATAATTAGGAGAGGTAGGGTTTGACATGATGCTTTGAAGGCTGAGTGTAAAGAGTCAGATAAAACGTTTATAATAAATACCTTTATACAAATAAGAAGATACGCTCTGGTAATTAGGTATAAATAGTCGAGAGAAATTCAAGTGTATATTAATAGTTCTTAAATAGTATCAATAGTGGTGCATAAGAAAGTAAGCAAGAAATGCTCAGAAAACATGAGTTCAGGGGGAGTAAGACAACCAATAGAAATTGATAAATTGTAACAGGTTTCGATGTTATATGAAATGATATAACATAAAGTTATGAAAGAGTTTAGAAACCATTGTAATCACATACAATGTTTGATAAATAAGAGAGACCATTGTAATCGCATACAATGTCTAGAAGATTTTAGTATTCACGTGAGAACTTTATATAGAAATATATCGATGTTTTAGAATCAAGCAAGATAGCCGAGAAAGAAAAAAAATAGAAATAAGAAGAAAAATATATCGTAAGTACATATATTAATATTCACTATACGTATATGTATAGCAACGGTGCACTTGAAGATGTGTAAAAAAAAAATTTCCGGATGGAAGTTTATAACGCTCATAAATAGCATAAAATTTAACAAGTGCATAATGTGCATATAAAAGGAGTGATATTTTGCGGATTATCGGACAAGATAGGAAATAATTATAGTGCTTATAACTATTTTTAGAATAGCATGATTACGATATATATATATATATATATATATATATATATATATATATATATATATATATATATATATATATATATATATATATATATATATATATATATATATACACGAGGGAGAAAATAGGAAGCTCGGGAGTAGGCGCGCATGGATATCGGACAAGATGATGGAAGCTCATGTTTTAAAAAAAATAATAAAATGTTTATGATTATAGTCTAGGTTTTTAGAACAAAAAGACCTAGTTCACTATAATTTGTGCTCTGGTACCAATCTATAACACCCCCATTTTAGGATCGCAGCGGAAAGGGACATGGGGTGCTATACATCAATCACATTGTACAAATATAGTAAACAACTTTAAAACAAAGTCGTTTTTAATAAAAGTTCATACTTCACATTCGATAATATATCAGAGTTAACAAAGGTCCCAAAAGGTTTTACATAGTACAGAGATACATAAGTTTTTAAGTTTGAACATTATCGAATGAAAATATTTTTATTGAAACATGGGCCATCAAGAAGATATCCATTCTTTGCGCCGCCCATCCAAGCCGAAGCTACTTACGGACCTGAGATAAACATGCTAAAAAGTCAACATAAAGTTGAGTGAATTCATAGAATTTAATAAGTAAGCAGTTGAATACAAGCATTAATTATCGGGCGACAAGTATTGTAATTACATGTCGGTTTATTTGATTATAGTATTGAGTTCATGTAACCGAACCTTGACGATTTTTAATAATGCCCTGGAAAGGTAAATTTTGCCATTTACCACAATTCTAACTATTATGTGTCCGTATCCCGAACAAGGCCCGCCAAGCCTAATATGCATATCCATAATACTAGCGTTTACTACTCGAGTAATTAACGGTTCATGAGGGGACTTAATTGGCAAAAAGCATTCAATATCTATAATCGTATAATCGGGTCCAGCATACCAAAAACTACTTGTATTCAGTTTGTAAAAACTAGCATGTATCCCCCTCGCGAGGTTTATAAAACATTTAAGTAAGTAAAATGCGAGGCTATGAACTCACCGAGAGCAAGGAAAATAGCAATGAACAAGCAAACGAAGGAATAGCCGCAAAAGCTCTACGATGAACCTAATTAATATACGTTGTCTTAGTTTATGAAAATAGATATCGATGTACTTTTGATTATATACAAATTATGATCTTACTTAAGCTTGGTACAATACTCCTAGACACATCACAAGGTTTTAGTTACTTACTTACAAATTACCCAAAAGTATGCCTTGTATGTTATATAAGTATGAAACTTATATTTACCCTAGGTTCAATTATGATGTAAAGGTTCAAATTAACTCTAAGGTTCAAATTAGTCCATGGGTCAAGTTTTTGGTCAAAAAGGTCACATTATACCTAAGGGTTCAAAATATACTAGGTGGTTCAAAATTGTTTTAAAAGGTCCAATCCTTAAAGTGTATAACACTTATATACTTTTTATAACTAGTGCTGATGGAATTTTTATTAACTTGCCTATGTTTAGAAAATCGCCATTTGCAAACCGTAAGTCCTCAAGTCTTGTTCTTTATATCCCCGGAAAGGTCTACTTCTGTACTAACGAGATTTGTGGGTCCCACTTGGCCAAAAATTACATAACCTTAGTAAAACAGTCCATTTACCCAAACTATCAATCCATTCAGCTTTCAAATTTTCAATGGTCTCACGAAAAGTGCGATATCTAGAGTTTTACTAACCCGATTTATTCCCCGTTTTCGGACACGTTTAAGTTAAGATGTCCTCTAAAACTTTTATTCTTTGAGTAACAGAGGGTTATATACAAAAAAATGACTTTTTCACGTTTTAAATCTGTTACTCAGATTGTGACTAGTTTCACCAAAATAATTTTAGTTTAATCATCGTAAGGAGTTATTCGACGAAATACCCGTCAAAATGACCACAAGACATAGGGCTACAACTACATATTTTTAGTTTATGTCCATTATCTACTGATTAGAACAGTTTAATACTTTTATACACGGATCTAAAAAAAATACAGTTTCAAGTTTAGCCTTTCTATGGTTTTAAGGTTTTCTAACTTAAGTACCAAGCTTAACTAAGCATTATAACTTATATAATGTTCAAATACATCAAGATAGTGAATAAATGGAAGTATGAAAAGATGAAAAATATAACTTGAAGCTTACAAGTGAAGTGATGAGGTTTAAGGTAACAAGATTTCCTAATACTTCCTAGTTTTTATTTCAAAACTAGAACAAGAAGTAAACTATGTTTAATATACTTGATAAAAATCTTGATCCCTCCTCTCTATTGTTGTTGTGTTTGCCGTCCACCCCAAAGGAGAGAAAAGAAAAAATAGATAGCTAGTTGTAGTTTATAAAAATGAACTAACTACTCTTGTTGTTGATATATTTTATTCCCTAGACAACAAGTACTAATAATAATGGTGGTGAGTAAAATTTGTCAATGTTGTAAGGTGAAGGAAATGGGGGGGGGGGGGGGGGGGGGGGGCGTGGGTTTGGTGATGGGGTGTAGAGTGTGTAAGAGTTTTGGTAGTTTAGTGTAGTTATTATTACTTTTAGGGGGTACCGGGTACCGAGTTTGCTAGAAATAAAATTTAACTGTACTAATTAAAGTATAAAACTTGTGAAAATATTAAAACTAGTTTTCATGATGAATTTTTTTTGAAATATAAATGAGTGATGAGATTATCGGAGGATTTATTTGAGGTTAAAACGTGAAACACGAAATTAAACCGCGCGATAAAAAAATAAAAAGTGGACGTAAAATGAAATAAAATGGATTGTGACTTAAAAAAATATAGGGTTGAAATACAACAATGGTGCATAGAAAATGTAGACTGAGCATAGTCTAGTCGCGATAAAATTTATTTAAACGTACGCGGATATCTTCCGACTAAGTAAATAAATTAAAATATATTATTTAAAAAATAATCCATTAAAATAATTGGCATGAAATTTTTAGAAATGTCACACCTAGCATGTTAAATAGAAGACAAGCGTAAGATATATTCAAACAACACATAGACATATTGAATGAATTGAAAGAGTACTTATCTCTAATTAAACATGAAAGATTCAAAGGGTTGGAACCCTTGAAAAAGCTGGAAAATTCGACCTAGGGCTTTTTCCCTAAAAGTTGCACACTAATAAATGAATTTTGGAAAACTATATATAGATTTTACAAGGTGACGGCGTCATGTGTAAAGTTGTGACGCTGTCAACTCGCCGCCATAATAGAAATCATATTGCCTAGATCTGATTTTGACGTCGTCATGTGTAGAATTCTTCTGGGCCGTCATGTATAAATGGACCCTGACGGCTTTGGTGACGCCGTCAGGTCCTATGCTTGAAAATACTCTGGACCATCACGTGTATTTTCCACTTCCACCTCTTTTGTAACTCTTGACGCCGTCATGTGGAGAGCCTTGACGCCATCAGGTACTGTTCTCAGCAAGGAAAATTGAGACTTTGCCGTTTTCTTCACTTTTATGCTCCAAAAACGTCCAAAATGCTTCCTTTTCCAGATTTCTCTCCAAAAGTACCTAAAATGACAAAAGGAACAATTTAGGACAATAATTGATCAAATAAATTCGAATTCGGGCTTAAATGTCCCCTTAAAAGTGGTTCACTTTTCGCCTCATCAAATACCCTTACACTTGAGATTTGCTTGTCCTCATGCAAATGCGCTTTTATTCTAATCAAAATACAAGTTAGGGGTCATTTAAGACTAATATAAAAGTAATTACAACAAATAATCGTTCCACTAAAGACCAAAGACAAGCACGGAGGTCATACACTAGCACCTCACAAATAGTGTTTAGATACTCACATCTCTCGGGTGTAATAAAGTATATATCACAATATGGAAATGGAAAACATCTCTCACTACCTGTCATAGCAAAATAGATTACCATAGGCTTGGAAAAGGATCAAACCTCCACCACTTGGCATAAGCACCTAGGATAAACTATCAAAGAGGTCTTTTAAAGGGTTATATCGTTAGGTGAAGGGATATGGAATACACGGTTTTGTTGGATAAAGGCAATATTTACTGGTGACGAGTTAATCATCTTAGTTAATTACATGTACAATATGGCGTTCCTAAGCCAAGACTCGACTCGTCTTAAGCTAATAAATAAAAAATAATAAAAACATAAAACAAACATAGAATGCAACGGGATTGTAGTCTGTACGTTTTTCTCTTTTTCTTTTTCTTAGTTTTTTCAATTTTTTTTTTTTTTTTTTTTTTTTTTTTTTTTTTTGCATACACTTTTACCCTACCATCCAAAATAATACATCATAGGGGATTTGCATTCCCCTTACACTTGAACTTTTACATACTTTATAATCAACTATTCTAATGACTCGAATTAAGATAATCAAAACACTTGGAGTACTTTTTAAGATTAACGCACATATGGGGGTAATATATGATGTTCTTCCCCATTACTCCATAACACAAGTACTTTACCCATGAGTCCCAAAACAATATGTACAAGATATGACTCGACTTAGCAACCATGTAATCAATTAGATAATTAACTAAGGGTTTAAACAAATAACAATAATGCACTAAAGATGAGTGCATACACGGAAGGCTAAGGTGATTTGGTTGCACATTTGGGGTGGATTGTTAACTAATTCTTCCTTTAAGTAAAATGCTTAAAGTTAGAAACGAAAAAGATAGGCTCGGAGGGGTGTACTAGGGGTATCGTGTACTAAAAATGAGTACAACGCAAAGGTGTGGGAGAAATTAATTGACTTTGTTAGTCAAGGTAATTGACTTAAATGGTCAAGTAATTATGATACGGGTTGAACACAAGGGTGATCCTAATGCCTCTTATCATGTAGTAAATCCTAATACATGAATGTAGTCTCACTAGCGATCTCGGGATGCATCACTAACGCAAGTTCTAGAATCTAAATACTACCGGTACCTCATAAGCACTAATAATGAATGCTTTTCCTATCAAATCTAAAGGCGAACCTCACATATTTGGGTGGAAAATTTTTCTGAATGGTACGGTTTTGTGCTAGTCATACAACTCCTATCCATGAGACGCTTGCTTAGGATAAAGTTTCACTCCTAAATGTTGTAAAAAATTTTAAATTTGGCGCTAAAATGACACTAACAAGTATTTCTTTTAGTTTTATTACACACCTACGATCAAACAAACAAACTCAAGTGCAATTGTATCCTATAAGGTATCATCATTTAACCCCCCCCCCCCCCTTACAAATAAGATGAACATTGTCCCCAATGTTCAATTAAAGAATGTAAAAGTAAAATAGGTAAAAGAATAAAAACAAATACTCCCCTGATTCGTTCGGTGTGGATAGTGTGGCAACAAGGTTAGATCTTCCTCCAAGAAAATGAACATTCAAAGCTTCCCTTCCAGAAATATAAATCATCTTCTTGTCATACATAACCTGTTAAACCTGAGAAAACAAACAAGGCAACGTCGCATAAAATCGGCGGCAATCTATATATACTAAAAAAATCCTAGAAAGCAATTTAAGATATAATGCTTGTGGAATGAATGTTTGCAGATTTCCTGGAGTTTATAAAACTAAAGAATTAACAAAAACTTCAAGACTCCATTAGAAAAACAAAAATCGCAAAATTTCCAGAATTTTACACATGACGCATTCAGGAGTTAACTCCTGACGCCGTCAGAAGTGACCTGCAGAAATCTTTACGTTAAGTTTCTGGAAAATTTCTGGAAAAACTTACATCCTACTTCCTGGAAAATCCTGCGAAACATCATTATGACTCGATACAAGTATTTGACTCTAACAAGTACTAATACACATGTTCATATAATATTGTGGCGAATCAAGATCAATTTCGTTCTTAAAAACAAATTTGGGGTTTCCCCTTACACTTAGCTTTTGCAAAATACCTTTATATGAAGTTAAGACGAAGTTAAACAACAAAATAAAGCATTTTCACAATTTTAGTTTGAAACATGATCTACCAACAATAAAAATAAAGCATGCATACGGAAGCAAATAACAATCAAACAAATAAAAAACACACAAAACACGGGTTGCCTCTCAAGAAGCGCTTTTCTTTATTTACGAGTCTTGTAGCTAGACTCAAGGTCACGTGCTATCCAATATGTGTGAGTTCCTCATTGAGGATATCTTTGGGATCAAACTTGGGTTTCAACTTCCTATCGGTTTTCTTGGTGCGGTATGTCCTCTCAAACTTTTCTCCATCCGGATCATATAAAATCATCTTCATATGCCATGATCCATCACCTTCCTTAGGTGGCTTGTTCCACTTCCATTTACACTTATCCCCTTCCCTTTTCCACTTGTTCATCTCTATGTTGATAGGCATTATGCTTAAGAACTCAATCATTTTCCTAAAGACTAGGGGATCCTCAAAAGGGTCTAGTTCCTCATCTCTAGCTATGAGTTGTTCCACCGAATGTGTTTTATCGATGAAATCTTTTTCGAGATAGAATGGGCGTTAAGGTCCTATAAAGTTTCTTTCTATCCAAGGCCCATATCTAGATGGTCTCCTATTCATCTCTACCTAATGTGGTGTCTCTTCATCCTCACAATCGTAGCTATGCTTCCTAACATCATAAACCGACCAAGTCTCACCCTCTCCTACCGCTATCTTAGACTCCTTACAATCTATCATAGCACTAGCGATTGCTAAAATCCTCTTCCTACTAACAACGGGCATGTAGTATCACTAACCATATCTAGGACGTGAAAATCCGCTAAAATAGTTAACTTTCCTACATGAACAACTACATCCTTGATCATTCCAACCGGGTGGGCAATACTTCCATCCGCTAGACCAATTAGTACTTTCGTCTCCTCTAACTTTCCTAGCTTAAGAGTGGTGAAAAGGGATAAGGGAATCAAGTTGAGGCTTGATCCTAAGTCGGCTAGTGTGTCGAAAGCTTCGGATTTTCCTATCTTACAAGGCAAAACAAATATACCCGGATCATCAATCTTCTTAGGCAACTTGTTTTGAACGAAGGCGGTCCCATTTTTACCTAATTTAAATTTCTCATATTTTTCTAGTAGGGCACTATAGTAGGGAGCACGGGCTAAGACATCAATGACGGGGCGTTCAAGGTGGAGCTCCTTGAATTCATCATCAAGGTCTTGTGTAGGAGGTGTTTCAACTATGTTATTGACCGGTTTGATATCGGATGTTTTATTCAATTGGTCCTTTTGAAGATTTTGGGTTTGCTTGAAACACGTGCTCATTGCTTTGACCGAATAGTATTGTGGACAAGAAGTAGGGGACGAAACTGATGATATGGCATGTCACACCCCCAATTTACCTGTATGGCAATGGAATGGAATACCTGGGGGTGACTGTCATAGCACCACAGTTACAGTCATATTGAACGACCTAAAGTGTCATTTGGAAAAATACATCGTTTGATCATTAAAACATTCAGAGTTTACAAAACTTAGGTCCCAAAAGATGTTGCCAATTTAGATAAAATAAGTTCAACAAGATCAAACGTTTCATAAGTGCAGAAAATATAAGGTGAGACGCGTCGGCTCCGCGACTCCATGAAGTTCCAAATGCATGCCACATGAGCTACCTTAATAACCTGAGAACACATTGCTAAAACGTCAACACGAATGTTGGTGAATAATCATAGGTTTATAGGTAAATCGTATGTACATAAACCACAAGTATAAAGTAAACCGACAAAAATGTCAAAAATGCTACATTGTCTCTTAAGCTCATGGCCCCGAAGCTAGACTTACTAAAATTGGCCCCAAAGGAGTGGTTACCAGTCACTCAAATATTAGACATGAAATGCATTCGTTTTCCTTATGGAGCAACCCAAACACGAATGGAGGAGTCACCCTCAATAGATCTATTCATTCACTCTCGCTTGGCAATATAATTAACGGTCCATGATAATAAAGGGGACTTGAAGTGGTAGTACTAACAACTTAAGCAATGTATGGAATTTAATACTTGGGCATGTACAAAAATAATTGTGCAATGTATTCTCCCCCGTGGGATTTGAAATCAAATAAGTAATTAAAACGGGGCTATGAGAACTCACCTCGAAATGATGGTACAAAGATGGTAAAATAGTCGGGACAATGAGGCGCGAACACTAGCCGCAACCTAAATGAATAATCGTGATCTAATTTAGATCATGCAGTGATGTAATGAATGCACATGCACATGATACATATACCACTCGTAACTTGGAAATACTAGTTATTGTCAAATAAAATACTTTCCATACTTAGGAAAAATAAGTCCAAATAGAGTTATAAAAACTTGTCGTAATATATCGTATAAAAATGTTAGTGTTATATTCCTCGTCTCGAAAACCTTAAAATAATGTCTAGTAGTCGCGTAATAAACCTTGAGTCGTACGTACTTCGTTAGTAAAAAAATAAACTCCTTGAATAAGAAATCTAGAAAATATATCATTTAGTACGTAGTTATATTATTTTCTAGTAGTGACTAAATATATATATATAGTTTTGACGATTTTTAAAACGCGTATAACTTGGTCGTTTTAAGCTCATTTTCCTCGTTCTTTATATCCACGGATTCGTTTTAGTATGTATTAATATATTTTCGATAACTCAGCTCCTCTAGGTTACGTTTAACATCTCTATTTGCCCGTCGAAAACTGTCAAGCAGCATGCAGTTTTTTCTGAAAAATAGTTTTCGTCGTTAAATTTACAAAAATCATATCTCCTTCGTTATAAGCTCGTTTTAGTCCGTTCTTTCACCAAAAGTTTCGTTTTTAAAAGTATTTTCTAAATCTTTGGTCAAAATTTACCCATCACCTACTGAGTTTCCCACGTTTTAAAAATGGTGACAGTAGGTAAATATATATTTTCCAAAATCATTTTCCTAGTTTCAAACTTGTTCCAACTTCAACCAAACCACTTTCAATCACCACAAAACTAGTCTAATCCTACCATACACCTTCTTAGGGTGTCATGGGTTCCTAAACATCATAAACCAAGTGGATCTAACAAGGATCTAACTATAATCACCTTCTAGGCTTTCAAAGTTAAAAGTTTATAAAATAAAGTGGTATAAATAGCATATGCATGTAGATCTTGTATATATAACATATGAAACTTGTAAAAACTTGATAAAATTATAAGTTTGAGTTTCTTATACTTACTTGAAGGATGGTGTGATTAGATGATGAAAAACCTTAGTATTCTTAAGTTTGTATTTCAAAACCTTACAAGAATAACCTAAATAAACTAGATAAACACTTGAACTTGGAAAACTTTCTTGCTCTTGCTCCTTTTGTTTTCTTGCCGTGCATATGGTAGAGAGAAATAGAGATGAGAGCTCTTGATAACTAATGAAAAAGTGAGGCTTGTATGAAAAATATCTTAAGTCTTTATGTATAATAGTTAGTCAAGTGTAATTATGAGATTTGGACTAGGAGGGGGGCAATGGGGCGTGGTTTAGGGAAAAGGGGGAGGGAGGTTGGCTCATTAAAGCTATTGTCTCCCAATGTGCAAGTATTAGTTAGATATTTTGTATATTAGGTGTTACCGGGTACCGAGTTAACTAGAAATAAATCGCGACGAGTTGAAGTAAAATATGACGAAGTTAATCGGGACATAATAAAGTCATAAAAGTTGTGAAAATATGTTGGGTACAAGTATTGAGTGTTTGGATGATTATCATTTAGTTTTTAAGAAAACCGTCGTAATTATATTAGACGTACGATATAATTTAAATAAATTTCCAAAACACCGGGTAAATAAATTTTATAATTTTTATATTATTAAAATGAATATAAAAATATATTGGGATCATAGTTGGGAGTGTCGGACGTGTTAGTCACATTATTGGTCGCGTGTTAACGTTTATTTAAAATAAACATACGTAAAAAGTCAATTATGCCAAAAGTAGTAATTTAAATATCCTACGAGTGGAATAGTATGCAAGTGCCATAATGATGATATGCAGACTATTTCTAGTCCGTATGAGATGTCCCAAATGATAATGCATGAGTTCACTCCTGAACCAATACGGTTACGCGAATCTAAATACTCGTAAACTAAATTTACGATGAAATGAGTAATGCACGTGAATAGTGAAATTTCTTCTGGAAATGAATAGTGTTAAGTGAATAGTAAAATTTCTGAACGCTTATCAGAATATCAAATTGACCTCAAAAATGATGAATAGTAATCAGTGAATAGTAATTGATGAATAGTAGATTGTCGAAGTTTGGAAAATGACCGGAAATTACGAGTTGTGACAGTCTTCCCCTCTAACAGGAACTTCGTCCCGAAGTTCAGTTTGTGTTGGTCTCTGGAGTGGTATTGGTGAAAAGGTAATAATATTTGAGAATTCCAGCGAACTTCATGATAGGAATTCGACTCTGCTTCATTGTTCGACCTCACGGTCCATGATTTCTACTGGTTCTCCTACCAGGTTTAGGTTTGTCATTGGGTTGGATTCCTTCCAATGGAATTATCTGTGACTAATCTGAAAGTCATTCCTCGGGGTTTGAATTTGTGAAACATGTCCGTGTAATTCTGCTACTTTCCAATAAGGCTCAATTCCGACGGCCACTAGGCCTACTCTGTCTGAAATATTACATGGTCCAGTGTATATCGGGTTTAACTTCCCAAATTTTTCTGAATGGTATTATGCCTTTCCTAGGCAAAACTTTCAACATGATCCTGCCATCAACTTGAAATTCTAAGGGTTTACAACTTATCGACTTGTAACTGATTCTTGATTTGCAGGAAATTCCTGGTTATTTCATGAGTGCTTACAGGAATAGTGAGTTTGGCTTTTTCCGCGTTTGGTCCGTCAATAGATGAATTAGCGCTTCTTGAGGTTTACAATGTGATATGGGCAACATATGTTGCTGAACTCTGCCAGAACTCAATTCTTATATGTTAGCTGGTCGATTCTAAAATGAATCTTAAATGGTCCAATATACTAGAGGTTCAATCTCTCGTGTTACCAAAATTGCATCATGTCTCTTTAAGGCAAAGCTTTCAACTTAGTTCGTTCTCCCACTTGAATCTAGTTGGTTTGTTGTTCAGGGATACCCAATCCGCATGATGTGTGTCATGTACCAACCTACCTCTACCAGCTTCTCGTTGCTTGTAACTGGTTCTTGACTTGTGAAATTTCCTTTGTTGTTCCATGGTTTAGTTCTAGACCAGTGAATTTAACTTTCCGATTTCGGTCTGTAAATGGGTAATTGGTACTTCGACCATAAAGTGCCTCAATTGGTGTAGTCTCTATGCTCGTGCGATAACTATGGTTGTAAAAGAATCCGATTTATGGTAAATGGTTAGTCCAACCATTTCTAGAGTCAATCACTCATACTTTGAGTATAACTTTCCTATGTTTGAATCGTTCTCTCGCTCTGACCATCGGTCTGAGGATGGTGGGCGGTGTTTACATCTTAATGAAGTTCCAAAGGAAGTCTTAAAATGATAGTTAGAAGTCTGAGGTGATTCGATCACCTTTATCAGGAACAATTGAAATAGGTACAATAAATCTTGTGACTAATTCCTCAACGTTACGTCTTTCGAACTCAGCGTCATTTAAAGGGGATAGAATATGGGTAACAATCTTTGATTCCTTGTGTTTTGGTCTAATGGATTGCTAAGACATGTTTCATTCTTTGCCTATTGGGCTTGGTCTCTCTCTATAGTGTTGCATAGCGCACCTTCACAATGTGTTCGATCCTGCAACTAAATCTAGCTAGTACCTTTGAATAATACAATTTGACAACTAGGTCAGAGAAGGTGATTCGGATGGTATCGTGGTACCTTAGGATTGTTGTTGGGTTATGAATTTTCTTAGTCTAGGTTTAATAGTTCCGTAATCCTTTTAGTGTTTTTCTTGTATCGAGGAGTCCTCCTAGTACTTGATATGGAAAGTCTCTCCTAAAGAAGTCAATGGAACAATCCAACTTAATGGCTAAGTAGGTGACAGGTGGGGTAAGTATCCAGGGAGAGTTTGTCAGAAAGAGACATTTATAAAAGAGTTTACTTGTTTAAAACGCTTTTAAATGAAGATTGTTATTAGTAATACTTTAAAAAGTAACTATTTCCTTCATGGCATAATCCTTCCTGAAGTATACATAGGTGATCAGGCTATGTATAGTTGAGGACTAATGATGCGATGCTTGATTTAGTCAAAATAATATTATTTTTCTCAAAAGTTTTAAATGGTGTTCAACGCATTGTTATTAAAAATGGTATTCTAGATATTTCTTTTCAAAGTAACATAAAAATTGTTTTGCGTAATAATATTAAATACTTGGCGTAATGACGGAAAAATCAATTTATAGTACGGTAACAAAATAGCTCATTTTAGAAATTCGGTAAAACAATTTCCCCATAGGGTAGTAAAATAGTTTGAAACTAATTTCGTTGAATGGTTTATTGGATACATGGGTAAATCCTATGGAATGGTAATAATCTACTAATCTGTCAAATAAGAAATCGGCTTAATCCCTAATAAGACAGTGGTATAATGTTGCGAAATGATTGAAAATTGCACAATTGCAATAGAAAATGGAATAAACGAAGGTTACGATTATCACAGAGATAACAAAGATAGTCATTACATTAGATAGGAAAGTGCTTAATATAACTAGGTTACACCGACGTACTTATGGAAAGTACCAAAAGAAAGTACAACCCTAGAGGGCTCAACTATGGTTTACATATTTAAAACATAAACTTCTTCTTCCAATTCTGGTTTCCCAACTCCGAGCATTCACTCCTGAAGTGTCCCACTACTCCACACTCGCGGCAGGTTACCGTGAGTTTCTGATGCTTTGCGAGGGTGGGAGCCTTGCAATCCTTGGCTTCATGTCCGAGCTTTTGGCAGTTTTTACATTGAGAGGGGCAAGATCCTTTGTGATGAAACTGACACTTGTTGCACTCGGGTAATTTACCCACATATCTTTTCTTTTGGCTTGACCCAGCAGCACAGGTCTCCACCACTTGTTGTATCTTAAATGGTTGTTGAGAAGCATTAGCATCCAGATTACCGACCCACTTTCTCTTGTTGCTACCATTGCCTCCTAAAATCTTGGTGTGAGCTATGCGTTCCTTTGCTTCGATTGCCATTCTGATAGCTTTAGGCATGGTATCGGGTTCCAATGAGATGACCAACATACGAATTTCAGGAGAAAGTCCTCCTATGTACCTTTCAAGTTTCTTGCTTTCCGGCTCATCCATTGCAGAGCCTAGTCGAGCTAAATCATAAAAATAAGCAGTATACTTGACAACATCATCTCCCACCATGGTAAGGTTTAGTGTTTCATGTTCAATTGCTTGTAATTCGCTTTTCACACAGAACTTCAAACTCAACATCCTTTTTAGTTTCTCCCAAGAGTGTGAGTAAGCAGCATCCACTCCTACTACCTGAACATATTTAGTCCACCATTTCTGGGCATGATCCTGAAAAGTGCAAGTGGCGAACTTAACTTTGTCTTCCTTACGGCAGTCGCCACATTGAAAGATTGTTTCTAATTCTTCGAACCATTTGAGAAATTCCTTTGTGTCTATATTTCCGCTAGAGGAGGAGGGATTACAACCCATAAATTCCACATGAGTAAGTTCCTTGGTGAGGGCGGTAGTTACGTTCCTGGCAATGGATTGTCCAACAGCAGCTTGCGTCATGCTTGGAGTTGTTTGCTTAAGTCTATTTTCATCAAATTATAAGAGACCATGAGAATCTATAAGTAATAAAACCATCATATTCATAATTCATGAATATAACACATGAAATTTTTTGGTCTACATGGACCGATATCATAGAGAGCACCACTATTCCCTATAGTAGTGTCAATACTTGGTGATTCCGTTTGTACAACAGTCAAAATACTACAAGTTTCTTTGAACTATGCCACACCTCTCATGGCTAGGGTAATACTAAAAGCTAGCAAAGATATAAGTCTACTCTAGAGACTTCCTGATGTCCCTCTGAGTGAAACCAGGTTTGTGGCATTATAAGGTCGAGATAGTCCTGAAGTGGGGTCTGGAGTTGTGCATCGATCAAGTCGTAGTTAGTGTAGATTATAAGCCATTCCTGAGGAATCTGCGGATGTTCCAATGGAGTCCGTGGTCTTGTTATTTCCCGCAAGGTGTTATCTAATTCATGGCAAGTGGAACTGTAAAAGGGAAATGACAATGGTGGTATTCAAAAGGATAAGAATAACATTGATAACGATGAGATCCTAGTGATGAGTTAGGAGACGATGGTGATAATAGTGAATGGAATACTACCCTCTTCCGCGCTATCTCGCGATATCTAAGAGGTAAAGCTGAAGTACACACTACGGAACGACCAATAGTGTAATAAGTAGTTGGTGGTGGTGGTAGTACCTAAGTAGTAAAAGCCCTACTAGTGAAGGAAAGAAAACATACTATCTTCCTTGCAATAAGCATCCTAATAGGTCCATTAAAATTAAGTCTGAATATCCTACCAAACGGCATTCTATGTATGGGCTGGATGTTAGGAAAACCTCGTTCCTATAACAATTCAATAGTGCTAATGGTGGTGTAAGTGCAACTGTCGGTACAATGGTAGTGGAAGATGACAAGGCATCTTCAATGTCGGAATCCGACGAAAGGATAACAGGGAGGGTATCTGAAGACATGTCACTTGTGACTAGGTCAATATAATCATATATATATATATGTGAGTATGGGTATAAATAACTCGCACAATGTGTGCATGAAACAACATGTATAATGAATATGCACCTATGATGAAATGATGAGATGCTATGATGATGTGGTTATAGTCTAGGGTCCAAGATACATCCTAGTTCGCTATAACCTTAGCTCTGATACCAATCTGTCACACCCCCAATTTACCTGTATGGCAGCGGAATGGAATACCTAGGGGTGACTGTCATAGCACCACAGTTACAGTCATATTGAACGACCTAAAGTGTCGTTTGGAAAAATACATCGTTTGATCATTAAAACATTCAGAGTTTACAAAACTTAGGTCCCAAAAGATGTTTCCAATTTAGATAAAATAAGTTCAACAAGATCAAACGTTTCATAAGTGCAGAAAATATAAGGTGAGACGCGTCGGCTCCGCGACTCCATGAAGTTCCAAATGCATGCCACATGAGCTACCTTAATAACCTGAGAATACATTGCTAAAACGTCAACACGAATGTTGGTGAATAATCATAGGTTTATAGGTAAATCGTATGTACATAAACCATAAGTATAAAGTAAACCGACAAAAATGTCAAAAATGCTACATTGTCTCTTAAGCTCATGGCCCCGAAGCTAGACGTACTAAAATTGGCCCCAAAGGAGTGGTTACCAGTCACTCAAATATTAGACATGAAATGCATTCGTTTTCCTTATGGAGCAACCCAAACACGAATGGAGGAGTTACCCTCAATAGATCTATTCATTCACTCTCGCTTGGCAATATAATTAATGGTCCATGATAATAAAGGGGACTTGAAGTGGTAGTACTAACAACTTAAGCAATGTATGGAATTTAATACTTGGGCATGTACAAAAATAATTGTGCAATGTATTCTCCCCCGTGGGATTTGAAATCAAATAAGTAATTAAAACGGGGCTATGAGAACTCACCTCGAAATGATGGTACAAAGATGGTAAAATAGTCGGGACAATGAGGCGCGAACACTAGCTGCAACCTAAATGAATAATCGTGATCTAATTTAGATCATGCCGTGATGTAATGAATGCACATGCACATGATACCTATACCACTCGTAACTTGGAAATACTAGTTATTGTCAAATAAAATACTTTCCATACTTAGGAAAAATAAGTCCATATAGAGTTATAAAAACTTGTCGTAATATATCGTATAAAAATGTTAGTGTTATATTCCTCGTCTCGAAAACCTTAAAATAATGTCTAGTAGTCGCGTAATAAACCTTGAGTCGTACGTACTTCGTTAGTAAAAAAATAAACTCCTTGAATAAGAAATCTAGAAAATATATCATTTAGTACGTAGTTATATTATTTTCTAGTAGTGACTAAATATATATATATAGTTTTGACGATTTTTAAAACGCTTATAACTTGGTCGTTTTAAGCTCATGTTCCTCGTTCTTTATATCCACGGATTCGTTTTAGTATGTATTAATATATTTTCGATAACTCAGCTCCTCTATGTTACGTTTAACGTCTCTATTTGCCCGTCGAAAGCTGTCAAACAGCATGCAGTTTTTTCAGAAAAATAGTTTTCGTCGTTAAATTTACAAAAATCATATCTCCTTCGTTATAAGCTCGTTTTAGTCCATTCTTTCGCCAAAAGTTTCGTTTTTAAAAGTATTTTCTAAATCTTTGGTCAAAATTTACCAATCACCTACTGAGTTTCCCACGTTTTAAAAATGGTGACAGTAGGTAAATATATATTTTCCAAAATTATTTTCCTAGTTTCAAACTTGTTCCAACTTCAACCAAACCACTTTCAATCACCACAAAACTAGTCTAATCCTACCATACACCTTCTTAGGGTGTCATGGGTTCCTAAACATCATAAACCAAGTGGATCTAACAAGGATCTAACTATAATCACCTTCTAGGCTTTCAAAGTTAAAAGTTTATAAAATAAAGTGGTATAAATAGCATATGCATGTAGATCTTGTATATATAACATATGAAACTTGTAAAAACTTGATAAAATTATAAGTTTGAGTTTCTTATACTTACTTGAAGGATGGTGTGATTAGATGATGAAAAACCTTAGTATTCTTAAGTTTGTATTTCAAAACCTTACAAGAATAACCTAAATAAACTAGATAAACACTTGAACTTGGAAAACTTTCTTGCTCTTGCTCCTTTTGTTTTCTTGCCGTGCATATGGTAGAGAGAAATAGAGATGAGAGCTCTTGATAACTAATGAAAAAGTGAGGCTTGTATGAAAAATATCTTAAGTCTTTATGTATAATAGTTAGTCAAGTGTAATTATGAGATTTGGACTAGGAGGGGGGCAATGGGGCGTGGTTTAGGGAAAAGGGGGAGGGAGGTTGGCTCATTAAAGCTATTGTCTCCCAATGTGCAAGTATTAGTTAGATATTTTGTATATTAGGTGTTACCGGGTACCGAGTTAACTAGAAATAAATCGCGACGAGTTGAAGTAAAATATGACGAAGTTAATCGGGACATAATAAAGTCATAAAAGTTGTGAAAATATGTTGGGTACAAGTATTGAGTGTTTGGATGATTATCGTTTAGTTTTTAAGAAAACCGTCGTAATTATATTAGACGTACGATATAATTTAAATAAATTTCCAAAACACCGGGTAAATAAATTTTATAATTTTTATATTATTAAAATGAATATAAAAATATATTGGGATCATAGTTGGGAGTGTCGGACGTGTTAGTCACATTATTGGTCGCGTGTTAACGTTTATTTAAAATAAACATACGTAAAAAGTCAATTATGCCAAAAGTAGTAATTTAAATATCCTACGAGTGGAATAGTATGCAAGTGCCATAATGATGATATGCAGACTATTTCTAGTCCGTATGAGATGTCCCAAATGATAATGCATGAGTTCACTCCTGAACCAATACGGTTACGCGAATCTAAATACTCGTAAACTAAATTTACGATGAAATGAGTAATGCACGTGAATAGTGAAATTTCTTCCGGAATGAATAGTGTTAAGTGAATAGTAAAATTTCTGAACGCTTATCAGAATATCAAATTGACCTCAAAAACGATGAATAGTAAAATGATGAATAGTAATCGGTGAATAGTAATTGATGAATAGTAGATTGTCGAAGTTTGGAAAATGACCGGAAATTACGAGTTGTGACATGGCATTAACGTTTAGTTTCGGGTTCTTGACCGTGTCGCTTGGGAGTGCTCCCATTTCTCGGTCATTGAGAACTTTCAACAATGTGTCTATTTTGGTGGTCATCTCGCTTTGCTTTTGTTTGAAATCGGCTTCAAACTTAGATATGCGAGCTTCTTGAGATGACATAAACTTGGACATCAACCCTTCAAAATTATTGGTACTACCATAGTTATTGGAAGGATTGTTGTTGAAAGTACGGTTAGCGGGTGGACCATTTGGTTGGTAGCGATTAGGTGGATTGGAAGAATTGTTTTGGTTTTGTTTCCACCTAAGATTCAGGTGATTTTTCCAATAAGGGTTGTAGGAATCACCGTAAGGGTTTGGCTCGGGTTTGAAGGTGTACCACTTGTCTCCCGCTTCGTCGGTACGCGAGGATGCGTAATCTGCAAAAGCTTGTCCGGGGAGTTCCACGCAATCACGAGTGTCATGGGGACCACTACATAATTCGCATGAAGAAGTGATTTTGTTCACTTGGCTTGAAGGCTTAGGAGCTTCGTAAGATTTCATGAGAAACTTGACTTGGTCTTCAAGTTCCATGATCCTACGGTCGGGAGTGCTAGAATTGTTCGAAGTCAAAGATATTGCCTTGACCGTTTTGTTCAAATCACGGGGATCATTCCAACTTTCGTTGTCATAGAGAGCAAGATCTTCTATGAGTTCCCATGATTCTTCCGTACTTAGATCACGTAGCTTGCCACCGGCCGATTGGTCAATGGTTCGCCTTGTAGAGAGATCGATATGGTCATAGAAGATTTGGACTTGGAGCCAAAGATCTATGCCATGATGAGGGACTCTTTAGAGTAAGTCCTTGAAACGAGTCCATACTTCATATAGAGTTTCACCTTGACATTGTTGGAACATCAAGATATCATTTCTAAGCTTGGTAGTTCTCCCCGGTGGGAATAATTGAGCAAGGAAACGAGATGTAAGATCATCCCAAGAGGTGATGGATCCCGCGGGTAAACGTTCAAGCCATTGACTAGCTTGATCACGTAGAGAGAATTGGAATAGGCATAATCGGGTCGACTCTCTAGTTGTAACGTCAAGGTCTATGGAATCTACGATTTTAAGGAAGTCCTTGAGATGTTGATTAGGATCTTCGGAACGAAGTCCATGGAATGCACATCCGCTTTGCACCAACCGGAGGGTGTCGGATCGCAAGGGGGATACATTGGCTCCTTGAGTGAGCTCAATAGTGTTTCGATAGCCTTGGTAGCTAGGACGGGAATACTCTCCTAAGGTTCGGGGCCTAAGAGGTTGGTTTGCTAATGGTGGGTTTTGTGGGTGGTTTTGTTGTGGTGGGTTGATGGGTTCAAAGATGTTACAACCTTCCGTGATGTCGGATGGTAAAGGTTACGAAAAAAGACATGAAGAAATGAGATAGACTAAAGAAAACCTAAAAATAAAAAATAAAATCTTACTAGAAAGGAATCTAGCAAGTAGACCTAATAAAAAGAAATCCTAAACTAGACAATAACTATTCCCCGGGCTGCGGCGCCAAAAACTTGATACGTGGGAATCGCACCAGGTTTTACCTCTCAAGGGATCTCGAGAAGCTTACAACCCCCACCAGGCAGTGTACCTGATCGTTGTAGTATAGTATAGTGACAAATACCGGGGGATTGATCGTTCAACTTAGGAATAGTGTCGCTAGGATTAGAAAGCCTCCTAAACTAGGTCTAGAGGTGAGGGATGATTCTTTTTGTATTTTATATTTTATGAAAGCAAGTAAAATCTCGAGTTCTGGAAGAGTAGGCGGAATTAGTTGCTAGCCAACTAACCCAATTTACTACAAATGCAATAAAAGTAAAATAACAGAAAGGAAAATTAAACTAATGTGGTGTAAATAATGATGGGGAAAGTTGTGTTTACTTAGGTTTCATTACTCCCTAGTTATCTTTTATGGGTTTATAGCTTGTTACAATTGCATGGATGACGGGTCATATTCCTTAATACTAGTCGTACGGCCGTGTACAATATTCCCTAACTCTATAGGATCCTACTTCACTCCTATGTCGAGCCGTTAGAAGCTCCTAACATGGGATCATTAGAATTCTCCTACGCATTAAATACAACCAAATATCGTAGTACACCTCCGATCATGTTTCTTAAGACGTTCAAGCAAGTTACCAATGGAAGTCTGCCAGTTTTCTTAAGCCTAACATCGAATACAATCATCCGTAACAACTATAAACAAACAAATAACCCATAATTAACATCTAGGTTTCACTACATCTAAGCAAACACAAAAGAAATCTAGCCTAGCATGTTAAATAGAAGAAAAGCGTAAGATATATTCAAACAACACATAGACATCTTGAATGAATTGAAAGAGTACTTATCTCTAATTAAACATGAAAGATTCAAAGGGTTGGAACCCTTGAAAAAGCTGGAAAATTCGACCTAGGGTTTTTTCCCTCAAAGTTGCACACTAATGAATGAAATTTAGAAAACTATATATAGATTTTACAGGGTGACGGCGTCACGTGTAAAGTTATGACGCCGTCAACTCGTCGCCATAATAGAAATCGTATTGCCTAGATCTGATTTTGACGCCGTCATGTGTAGAATTCTTCTGGGCCGTCATGCAAAAATGGACCCTGACGGCCTTGGTGATGCCGTCAGGTCTTATGCTTGAAAATACTCTGGACCGTCACGTGTATTTTCCACTTCCACCTCTTTTGTAACTCTTGACGCCGTTATGTGGAGAGCCTTGACGCCGTCAGGTACTGTTCTCAGCAAGGAAAATTGAGACTTTGCCATTTTCATCACTTTTATGCTCCAAAAACGTCCAAAATAACAACATGCGCCGCATATGAAACTTTGGTCAACTAAAGATAATCAACTTGTTCTACTCCAAATACGTCGCATCTCATATACAACATACGGCGTATCAGCTAAAGACTTCACCAGATACTATCCAAGATGTTAAAGGACATGCGCCGCATATAGAAACAAGTTACGCCGCATCTAAAGGCGGTGCGCGAATATTCCAGAATATAATAATCTTGGACCTTACGCGAAGTTAAGTAGATGTGCCACATCTATCATCAACATGCGCCACATCGATCCCTCAGACAGAAACTATAAATACCGCAAGACAGATACGAATTTTGTGTGCAACGAAACCCTAAGGAGACGAATTCAGTCGAAGAAGCATCACAAGACACACCCCAAACGAAGATCTTAGAGCCGTAAAAAGGTCCTGCATGTGTATAATTCATTAAGTAGTTTTTTTTATTATATTAGTAAGCTTTAATCCATCAAGATTGATGGGCTTGTGGCCACCATACTGCTCCCCTTAAAATTTCTTTCCCATCGGTTAAAGTTTATATGATTGATGTTTTTGGTGACTTTTATTAGTGCATTGATAACCTCTGAGTTTAGTTGAGTCTTCTGTGCTACCACACCTGTTCCTCACCTACTTATATGGTGTCTAGAAGGTAGGATAAACATAAGTAATCATTAAGAGTTTACTCGCCGATAATTAGGATCCAATTAGACAGATTAGATTACGATACTCATCATATAAAACTAGCAATAAAACAAGTGACAAGCTACTTAATTATAAGGACGGGTCTTCTTACCTGTTTCTATTATCTATATGTGTACATGATTGCTATTCACTGATTCGTTCTCATTAGTTTTACTTTTATGTTTAATACAAATCTGTGCTAGTCTCTCAGGCTAAACCCCCCGTTTTATTAGATTAGATTGTATAACTAACTTAGATATTAAAATACTGATTAAATCAACTAGATATTACATTCCATTCTTAGTGTTCGACACTCTACTTACCACTATATACATATTGATCGGGTACACTGCTCGTTAAGTGTGTGTGTTAGTAATAAGTTGGCTAAATATAAATTTAAAACCTGAAAATGCTTAAACACCCTATGCTACACTGACATATCGCACGCATCAAGTTTTTTGGCGCCGCTGCCGGGGAATGAATTGTTAATATCTGTTTATTTGATTAGTAATTTATTAGATTCTAACCACTAACTTTGTTGTATATTAGTTTAGATTGCATTCATTGTATACTTTGCATTTTTTTAAAATTTTCTTGTTTGTTTGTTTTGTTTATTTTATTTTTCCGTAATTTTTATTTTCTTTTTATTTTTCGTATTACTGCTCTCTCTGCTGTATTTTACTGATCTAAACGATGTAGCGCATCTGATTTATCAGATACGGCACATTGCATTTTTTATTTTTATATACAACATAAACTTAAAAATTCGAAGTACGGCGCATCTATCCTCTAGATACGATGTATCTGTTTTTAGTCAGAAAATTTTCAAAACCCTAACGAGATACGACGCATCCGTTTCGACAGTTGCGGCACATCCATTTATTTATTAAAAACTAATTTTCGAATTTATTAAACTGAGATACGACGCATCTGTTTTCACAGATGTAACATATCATTTTTCTTAATAAAAGACTGATTTATTCTTTAACGTAATAAGATACGACACATCCTGCTTTTGGGATACGGCGCATCGACAACAGATATCAGCTTCTTTTATTTTTCGTATTCCGTTTTGGTTATTTCTTTTCTGATTTTCTACTTCATAAAACCTATCCTATTGATGCTTTTGTGCTGAATTTCAGGAAGTGCATGACCCGGAGCTTTGTTAAAGAACTTGCCAAACCTTTCGACGAACCTGAAAAAGCTTTTCATTCACTTAAAAAGCTTTTAAACACAAGAGACTTTGATCATTCAAGCCCAACTGAGCTCAACTACTTTTCTGAAAAAGAGGAGGCTAGTGAAGAAGAAGTAACTGAAACAATGACGGAAAACACTACCATGGAGGAATATATGAACAAGACCCGAGTGGACTATAGTTCGGGAGTTGCTAAACCAAAGTTTGATGATGATACTAAGTTTGAATTGAAGAGTCAATTTCTCAAGGAGCTTAGAGAAAATGCTTTCAGTGGATCAGAGAATGAATATGCCAATGACCTTGTGGAAAAGATCCTTGAAATTGCAGATTTATTTACTAATGAGTAACTAAAAATTGACCAAGTTATGCTTCGTGTTTTCCCTATTTCTCTAACAGGAGTTGCTAGTAGGTGGCTAAAGAATGAACCTGCTGGTTCTATCGACAAATGGAAAGACTTGAAGAGCAAATTCCTCAAGCGATATTGTCCACCTGCAAAGACCGCTAAAAAGATGGAGGCTATCAATAAATTCAAGCAAGAGCCCGATGAAACTCTTTATTGTGCTTGGGAGCGATTCAAAGAATTATTATTGAAATGTCCTCAACATTACCTAACCCCTATGCAGGAAATAATATTGTTTTATCAAGCTTTGGACGTGCCTACTCGACAGCAGTTGGATTCTAAAGGAGCTGTACCTCAGATGAGTGCAACTAATGCTAGGAAAACTATTCAAGAGGCTGGTGATCATTCCCAAAAGTGGCATGATGGAACCTCTACTAGGCCTAATATCAGCACTAATTCTGATGGTTTTGCTGCAATTCAAGCTCAATTGGACAAGCTTAGTAGAGAGATAAAGAAGAGAGATGAAAGAGCTTATGCTGCCCAAGTTGGATGTGCAAAGTGCCAAGGTCCCCATTACACTAAATATTGTCCATCAAGGAATGAAGAAACATTTGAGGAGGCCTACTACACACAATTTGGACAACCATTTCAACCTTCAGGAAGATTTAGGGAAACTGCTCCAGGATATTATCAAAGAAACAATGGAAATTCCTCATATCAAGAAAGGAGGCAGACTTTGGATGACACCTTAAAACAAATGATGGCCGATGCTACCAAAAGACATGAAGAGAATACTACTATGATCAAAGAAATCCGTGCTTCTATTGATGCTACTATAAGGAACCTAGTACTTCGATCAAGGCACTTGAACAACAAATAGGTTAGATGAGTAAAGTACTTCAAGAAAGGGGATACAAAAGTTTACCTAGCTCAACTGAAACTAATCCAAGAGATCATGTCAAGGCTATCACCACTACCAAAGAAGTCATGCCTAACACACCTTTTCCTGGAAGATTGAAGAATGGTGATGTTTTGAAACCCCAATATTTCTTTAACTCTTTAATCAGTGTCAGGAGATTGCTTAAGGAAAAATCAAGGATTGAAGAGGAGATCAAGGCTGCAATGAAAGAAGAGAACTTTGCAACAGACTACAATGCCTTGCCTCATAAAGAAAAAGATCCAGGAAGTTTTACTTTACCTTGTTCAATTAATAACATGTCTTTCAATAATGCCTTAGCTGACTTAGGAGCTAGTGTTAGTGTCATGCCATTTAAGACCTTTACCTCTTTAGGTTTAGTAAAATTAGCTCCAACTAAGTTGCTTATTGAATTAGCAGATAAAACGGTAAAACGACCTGTGGGGATTACTGAAAATATACTAGTTAGGATCGAGAAGTTTGTGTTCCCCGTAGACTTTATTATACTAGATATGCCCGAAGATTTAAAGATTCCCTTGATCCTTGGAAGACCTTTCCTATCTACTGCCCATGCTAAAATTGATGTGTTTAAAAGAAAAATACCATTACGAGTAGGGGATGACAAATTAGTTTATAAGTGTGAAAATCCTGTTAAGAGCATAATTAAGAATCTTTACATGATAGGATTATATGAAAGAATGGACCTCGACCTAGAAGATAGATTTATGGGAGAAATTTTAGTTCACAATAGATCGCTTAACCCCTATAGTGGAGACTACATTGAATTAAAGGACCTCGATACACCATTAGGGATAAATGAAGGATCTATAATTGACTCTAATTCCTATATAGAAGAAGAGACCGTGGATATGCCTAGACTTAATGTTATTAGCACTAAGAGTTATGACGAGTTCGATGGATATCCTAGTTTTTGTGATTACGGTAGAAAGGTCCATGTAGATTGTGCTTATAATTTACAATTTCCTTGCATGATAGGTTACAAACTAGTTAGCGCTAACTTCTTTCCTATTTTATCAATTAATGTCTAAGAGCGGGATTGAGGTCGACAAAGCTAAAGTCGATGTCATTGCTAAACTACCTCCTCCCACAACTGTTAAAGGTGTTCGGAGTTTTCTTGGTCATGCCGGCTTCTATCGTAGATTTATTCAAGATTTCTAAAAAATATCCCGGCCAATGACTCGACTTCTTGAAAAAGAAACTCTATTTGTCTTTTCTGATGAGTGCATTGAAGCTTTTCAAACTCTCAAGAAAAAGCTTACAGAAGCACCCATCTTAGTTGCCCCCGATTGGGACCTTCCGTTTGAGCTTATGTGCGATGCAAGCGATTTTGCCATAGGTGCGGTCTTGGGGCAACACAAAACCAAGAATTTTCAGCCTATACATTATGCAAGCAAAACTTTGACTGATGCTCAAACTCATTACACCACAACGGAAAAAGAATTGTTAGCCGTGGTGTATGCTTTTGAGAAATTTTGGTCATACTTAATCTTGTCCAAAAGCATACTGTATACGGATCACTCGACTCTCAAGTATCTCTATGCAAAACAAGATGCAAAGCCGAGATTGCTCCGATGGGTTCTCCTCCTACAAGAATTTGATATCATTATCCGTGATAAAAAAAAAGGAGCTGAGAACTTGGCTGCTAATCATTTATCCCGATTAGAGAACCCTCATCAAAGTGTTCTCGAGAAAAAGGAATCAATGAAACATTTCCTCTTGAGTCACTTAACGCAGTATCTTTTCGTGGTGATTCTAGTACCCCATGGTTTGCTTTTCGCATTAAAAATATGAATAGAGAAGTGATGGTCATTCTCATTATAAGAATTTTGTGTCGTGGGTTAAGATATGTAATAGATTAGTCATTGGGCTTTAGACTTAGCAAGCTAATATGTTATGTGTTATGTTATCTAAACCTTGTAATGTTTCCATAAACCAAGTCCAAGCCCAAGCCCATAGAAAGCCTTTAGGGCATCATATCTTATGTATTATATAAACACCTCAAAGGCTCATTTGGGTGTGTGCTTGAGTGTGTAAGTGTGTGTTTTGCTATAATACAAGTTCCATATTTCATCTCTCTTTCTCTATATTCCAACGCCATATATACATCATCAAGTCACCACCTTTACTTCATATTGTGTTAGTTTGTGTAATAAAGTTGTGATATCTAAGGTCCTACAAGTGGTATCAGAGCTATGGTGTTCTCTTTGTTGATATTTGTGGTTCGAATTATCTAGAAGATTCTTACTTTTCTTGTTTTTTGTGGTTTTAACGTTTTTTTTATTACAAACTTGTGTTATAAACTCATACAAACAAGAAAGTTTCAATATTTTTCAAAAATTTGAAGTTTTAGAAAATTCGTACATGATTTTGTACTTGTTTTCGAGAATACAAAAATATTCATAAAAATCATCAAGTTTGCAACTTTCTTCAAGCTTTGGTGTTTTTAAGACTAGAAGTACAAGAATCTTGGAATACAAACTTCATTTGGGTGTTCTTTATGCAAAATCAAAATTCTGGCAAATTTTCGAGAACACTTATCAAGAATTTCTCTAAGACAAAATTTTTGAAATTTTTTAGTGGACTAAGTTTCGAAAATTGTTGGTGGATTGAAAGTTCGTTGACGAAGGAAAGTAACAATTCGTTGAATCGATCCAAGATCAACTTTATCAATCAACACTTCATCAATGGCAACTCAGCAAGATACTCATGCAGCCGGTGCAAAAAACCGACCTCCCATGTTGTCAAAGAGTGGTTACTCACAATGGGCTAGTCGTATGATGCGCTATCTTAAGAGCAAACCAAATGGAAAACTTCTTATCAAATACATTGTGGAAGAACCCTTCAAACCAAGACAAGTACTAGACCCTGGAGATCCTAATGGAACCCACCAGTACAACCATACTATAGAGATCAGAATGAAACTGAGTACACTGAGGAAGACAGACAACAGATTGCAGCTGATGATCAGGCATTTAATCTAGTCATTCTTGGTCTACCCGAAACAACATATGCAACTGTTGACAATGAAGGAAGTGCTCATGCAGTCTGGGAAAGAGACAAGAGGGTAATGTATGGGACAAACATCAGGAAACATGAAATGGAAACACAATTGCTCAAAGAACTATGCAAGTTTACTTCAATTCCTGGTGAATCCATAAAGTCGTACTACCTCAGGTTCTGTAAGATCATGAATGACTTATCGAGACACAAACTCAGTCAGAAGAACATCGCTAACAACACCAATTTTCTGAATGAGTTATAACCTGAATGCGGAAGATACGTCACTATTGTTTATCAGACAAAGAACTTGCATGAGGTTACTTATGATCAGTTGTACGACTTCTTAAAGCAGAATCAAGCTGAGGCTAATGAAGTAAGGGCTGAATTACTTGCTAAAGAGCATGATCCTCTAGCATTAACTGCTAATACACCCAACACCTCTACAAGTGAACACACAACAACAACCATCATCATCTTCCACTCACAACTACATGCAACCATCATACATTCAACAACCAACACCTGTCTACCAACAACAATTCTACCCACAACAACATGTTATTCCACAACAACAATACCCACAATTCTAAGAACCAGAATTCACTGACAATGATGAAGCTACTGCAGCCTTGACACAAGCATTTGCTTTTCTAACAAAGGCATTCCAAGGACGTTATTCTACACCAACTAACAACAACCAAAGGATTTCATCGAATACTTACAACAAAAAGATCGCTCAGCTGAGTTTCAATATGGGCAACGGAGGCCAAATGGTTGGAGTTATTGGGAATCAGCAAGGATATGCTACTGGATTTCACATGGGTAATCAGAATATGCAGAATCAGTTGGGTCAGTATTTAGGGAATCAGTTCGGTCAGTATGCAGGGAATCAGATGGGCCAGTTTGTTGGAAATCAGAGGGGTCAAAATGTTGGAAATCAGGCAATGGGTAATCAGATTAGGATTGTTGCAGCTCCAGTTGTTGGGAATCATGGAAATGTGAATCAGGGTAATCCGGTAAAGTGTTTAAACTGCCAGGGTGTAGGTCATATGGCAAGGAACTGTCCTACTAAGCCGAACAAGAAAGATCTAGAGTATTTGCAGAAAGCATTGCTGTTGGCACAAAAAGAAAAGGCAAGATTTCAGTTGAATGCAGAGGAAAATGATTTTATGGCTCTTATGGATGACATGGAAGCCATAGAAGATATCGATGCGAATTGCATCTTCATGGCAAATCTACAGAAAGCTAAGTATGACATGGATTCTGACATACTTCCTGTTTATGACACCAATGCACAATCTGAGGTATCAAACTTCAATACATATCACAATAATGATATATTTGATATGTCTCCTCATGAGGAACAACATTCTGAGACTCCAACACCCACTTATGATACATATCTGGATACGCCAAGTAGTAGCAATACTCCTTCAGCAACTCCAGATGTGAATGATAATGGAGGCTTCGTTTCACAGCATGCTAAGAATGATGAGAAAAAACGTGCTTTATTTGAATCATTTTTGAACAATTGTGGTATTGAAATTGAGAAAGTTAAAAAGGTCAATCGCGAAGTTAAGGCCGCGAATGAAAAATTGACCACGGAGCTTGAGAGATATAAGGAAATTGAAAAATGTTTTCAAATTGACAAAAAACGCGAGTCATAATTTGAAATTGGTTACAAGAAATTACTTGTTAAAGATAGAGAATTACAAAGCAAATTTGACAATCTTGAAATTAGTTCAACAAAAACCATTAATTCTTTAAAACAAGAAATTTCTGATTTAACAAACCAACTTTCAAAACAAAAATCAGCTTATACCAATCTCGAAAAAGAACGGGGTTAGTTGAAAAAGGACTTTGCAAAGAAAGAAGATAAACTTTTGGATGAAATAATAGAGTCAGAACATATGATCAAAAAATTAGAAAACTTGTTGGTTAAAACGGGTCATTCGAGTCAAACAATTCATATGATTACTAATCAAACTGATCCGATTTACCATACAAAACAAAAAATAGCTCTTGGTAACAAAACTCCTTGCAATCTCAAGAAAGCTCAGGAAGAACATAATGCTTTGTATAATGGTAATCTTATTTACAGCAAACATGATCCTCCCGTTGTTCGGGATTCCGTGCAAAGGATGGAACTTGTCGAAGAGAGCATAACTAAAATGAAACAAAAGAATTTGAAACCAATCGATTACAACAAACTGAACAAACTTTCTGGCATTACTTTTATTCCACAAAAACAACCATCAGAGTTTTCCAAAAACCGAGCATTCTCAAAACTAATTTCTAAACCAGTAGTTGCTTCCAAATCGCTTTCAAACATGGAACAGATGTCTTCAAACAACACTTTTAACAAAAGTGCTGCAAGGGGATATCTTGATGATCTTAAAACCAGAGTTGGGCAACTTAAAACGACTTTAGAATCTAAAATGAAACTTAATGAGATCAAATGGAATTCCATGGTTCATTTACAGCTAAGAAAGATTCTTGAAAATGAATTTTCTCCTCAAATTAATAACATTTATGTTCATGTGATTCATGTTGAAAATGCTCTTTTAACTGAAACATCTAACTTTGTCAAAGGCCATAAATCTCTGATAAAGAAGGCTAATGAATCTTTTGAACAAATCAATGTTTTGGAAAATTTAAATGATTCTCTCTTCGAAGCAGTTCTGTCTACTGATATTATGTCCATTATTTTGCAAACATATTCTGTTCAAGATGATGAAAGACTGCGAGGTGAGACCTCCGAAATTGTTTCAAAATATGAAAATGCTCTTATAAAGCTTGTTAGCATTAAAAATATGTATAGAAAAGTGATGGTTATTCTCATATTTGTAACTTTGTAATGTGTCATAGTAGTTCTAGTTAAATGGGCTATGGACTTGGCTAATCTAATATTCCATATGTTAAGTGTAACCTTTATATTGAGCCCATATAAACCAAGTCCATCATCAAGCCCATCCAAGCCTTTAAGGCGTCATCTCATGTACTATATAAACACCTGAAATGAGTCATTTGAGGTGTGTGCTTGTATGTGTATTGTGTATGTATTGTGTGTGTTTATTTATAAAAGTTCTCTTCATCTTATACTCTCTTTCTCTATATTAACGCCACACATACATATATTCAAGTAACCATCTTTACTTCATATTAGTGCCATATTTGTGTTAAAGTTGATAGTTTTAAGGTCCTACAAGTGGTATCAATCACCTAACAATGATTTAGGAGTGTGTGGAAATCGTTTTTTATCAAACTTTTCCTTAAAGTTGCGTTTTTTCCTATAAAACGTGTACTTTTCTTGCAAAAGTTTTGATCTTTACGAGTTTTAGTGTTAAAGTTGTTGTCTTTATTGAAGTTTAGTGATTATAAGTGTTGTGGAAGTGATTTGATCAAAAGAAACAAGTGGAAAATGAGTTTTGGTTGAAAAAAATTGGATTTTTGAAGTTTTTGGTCATTTTACGCGTAAAAAGGACACCACTAACCTTGTTTTTCGCTGAAAAAGTACTATTTGGTACTGTTTACGTGTAAGTTTTAGCATAAAAGCCTCTTTCTACGCTTAAGATTGAGTTTTTAGGCAAATAACCCTCTTCCTACGCCTAAGTTACTATCCTACGCGTAAGTTTAAGCACAAAACCCTTTTTCTACGCCTAAGTTGGAGTTTTCTACGCATAACATTGGTTTCCTACGCCTAAGTTGAGTTTCTTACGCATAAGATTTTACGCATAAGATTGGATTTTACGCAAAAGTTTGGAGTCTACGCCTAAGATTGGATTTTACGCAAAAGTTCTTACGCAAAAGTTTCTTCAACGATCAAAGGTTACTCAGTACTTCCCTAGCTTGGACAAGTTAGTGGAATACTTCGACACGGGATATCTTTCAAGCTTGGACAAGTTTGAGAGATCAGTTTGGTTTGTAAACCTTACGCGTAAAAAATCTTACGCGTAAAACCAAAGCTTACGCCTAAACATCCTTGTTTACGCATAACCTTAATTTTACGCATAACCTAAAAGTTTACGCATAACTTTTCTTATGCATAAGACTCTATTTACGCATAAGATTCCAGGTTACGCATAAGTTCAGGGTTTACACTTAAGTTCAGTGTTTACGCATAAGATTACTTCTTCAGAGTTGACTTTTGCTGCTTAGAATCTGACTTTTGATGACCAAACTTCAAACAGCCATAAATTTTGAACCGTAACTCCATTTTCAGCGAAACACCTGTCAAAACGTCCGGAACAGGCTGAAAATTGTGAGGTTTCACCACAAAGTCGTGAAACAAATTTTTCGAGGCCTAAATCACCTCCAGAGTGAAGTTATTGAGGTTTTAAGGTTTTAGATCAAATTTCTCACCATAAAACTTGCATCAAATTACACTAAACACAACTCCTACTTCGTTGAATCGATCCAAGATCAACTTTATCATTCATCAATGGCAACTCAACAAGATATTCATGCTGCTGGTGCAGAAAACCGACCTCCCATGCTGTCAAAGGGTGGATACTCACAGTGGGCCAGTCGTATGATGCGCTATCTTAAGAGCAAACCACATGGAAAAATTCTTATCAAATCCATTGTTGATGGACCCTTCACACCAATACAAGTACTTGACCCAGGAGATCTAAATGGAATCCCACCAATGCAGCCATTCTACGGAGATCAGAATGAGACTGAGTACACTGAGCAAGACAGACAACAGATTGCAGCAGATGATCAGGCATTTCATTACGTCATTCTTGGTTTACCTGAAACCACTTATGCTACTGTTGATAGTGAAGTAAGTGCTCATGCAGTCTGGGAAAGAGTCAAGAGGTTAATGTATGGGACAGTGATACGTGGGATTGCGCCCTCGCAACAGGTTTTACCTCTCAAAGGATCTTGAGAAGCTTGCAATCCCCGCCAGGCAGTGTACCTGATCGTTGTAGTATAATATAGTGACAAGTACTGGGGGATTGATCATTCAACTCAGGAATAGTGTTCGCTAGGATTAGAAAGTCTACTAAACTAGGTCTAGAGGTGAGGGATGATTCTTTTTGTATTTTTATATTTTATGAAAAGCAAGTAAAAATCTCGAGTTTTGAAGGAGTGGGCGGAATTAGTTGCTAGTCAACTAACCCAAATTACTACAAATTCAATTAAAACAAAATAAAATGAAATGAAACTAAGATAATTGTGTGGTGGAAAAAATAATAAGAGAAAGTTGTGTTTACCTAGATTTCATTACTCCCTAGATATCTTTTACCAGTTGATAGCTTGTTACAATTGCATGGATGACGGGTTATATTCCTTAATACTAGTCGTAGGGCCGTGTACGATCTTCCCTAACTCTATAAGCTTCTACTTCATTCTAGGTCGAGCCGACTACTAGCTCCTAACGTAGTATCATTAGTAGTTACTTATGCATTAAATATAACCAATAAATCGTAGTACACCTCCGATCATGTTTCTTAAGACATTCAAGCAAGTTACCAATTGGAATTCTGCCAGTTTTCTTAAGCCTAACATCAAATTCATTCATCCATAACAATTATAAACAAACAATCAACCTATAATTAACATCTAGGTTTCATTACATCTAAGCAAACACAAAGAAAACCTAGCCTAGCATGTTAAAAGAAAGACAAGCAAAATAGATAATCAAACAACACATAGACATATTGAATGATTTGAAAAAGGACTTATCTTTAATTAAGCATGGAGAAAACAAAGGGTAGAAACCCTTGATATCTCTGGAAATTCGTCTAGGGTTTTTCCCTTACAAAGTTACACTAAAAATTCCACACTCATGAATGAAAATTTGGAAAAATATATATAGACTATACATCCTGACAGCGTCACGTTATGGAGTGTGACGCCGTCAACTCGCCGCCAAAACAATGGTCGTATTTCCTAGATCTAATCTTGACGCCGTCATGTAGAGAATGAGCTCTGGTCCGTCACGTGTATGTTGGTCCTGACGGCCTTGGTGACGCCGTCAGGCATTTTTGGCTTGAAATAGTTCTGGGCCGTCATGTGTATTCTCCATATCCACCTCTTTTTCCAAGCTTGACGCCGTCATATGTATGGCCTTGACGCCGTCAGGTACTGTTCCCACCAAGGATTTTGAGACTTTGCCGTTTTCTTCAATTTTACGCTCCAAAAACGTCAAAAATGCATCATTTTCCAGATTTCTCTCCAAAAGTACCTAAAATGACAAAAGGAACGATTTAGGGCGATATTTGATCAAATATTCTCGGATTCGAGCTTAAATGCCCCCCTAAAAGCGGTACACTTTTCGTCTCATCAAATACCCTTACACTTGAGATTTGCTTGTCCTCAAGCAAATGCGCTTTTATTCTAATCAAAATACAAGTTAGGGGTCATTTAACACTAATATAAAAGTAATTACAACAAATAATCATTCCATTCAACAACCATTAATGGCATTAATGGCTAATACATTAACACCTTTACCAGTGAACACACAACAACAACCATCATCATCTTCCACTCACAACTACATGCAACCATCATACATTCAACAACCAACACCTGTCTACCAACAACAATTCTACCCACAGCAACAACATGTTATTCCACAACAACAATACCCACAATTCCAAGAATCAGAATATACTGACAATGATGAAGCTACTGCAGCCTTGACAAAAGCGTTTGCTTTTCTGACAAAGGTATTCCAAGGATGTTATTCTACACCAAAAAACAACAACCAAAGGATTTCATCGAACAATCGCAATAAGCAGATTGCTCAGCCGAGTTTCAATATGGGCAATGGAGGCCAAATGGTTAGAGTTTATGGGAATCAACAAGGATACGCTACTGGATTTCACATGGGTAATCAGAATATACAGAATGCAGGTCAGTATGCAGGGAATCAGTATGGTCAGTATGCAGGGAATCAGATGGGTCAGTTTGTTGGAAATCAGAGGGGTCAGAATGTTGGCAATCAGGCAATGGGTAATCAGAATAGGAATGTTGCAGCTCCAGTTGTTGGGAATCAGGGAAATGTGAATAAGGGTAATCCGGTAAAGTGTTTCAACTGTCAGGGTGTAGGTCATATGGCAAGGAACTGTCCTACTAAGCCAAACAAAAGAGACACAAAGTATTTACAAAAAGCATTGCTGTTGGCACAAAAAGATAAGGCAGGGTTTCAGTTGAATGCAGAGGAAAATGATTTTATGGCTCTCATGGAAGATAGAGAGGATATCGATGCGAACTGCATATTCATGGCGAATCTTTAGGAAGCTAAGTATGACACGGATTCTGACACACTTCTTGTTTATGTCACCAATGCACCATCTGAGGTATCAAATTTTAACACATGTCACAATAATGATATATTTGATATGTCTCCTCATTAGGAACAACATTCTGAGAAGCTAGCACCCATTTATGATACATACCTGGACACGCCAAGTAGTAGCAATACTCCTTCAACAACTCCAGATGTGAATCATAATGGAGGCTTCGTTTCACAACATGCTGAGAATGATGAGGAAACATACGCTTTATTTGAATCATTACTGAACAATTGTGGTATTGAAATCGAGAAAGTTAAAAAGGTCAATCGCGATGTTAAGGCCGCGAATGAGAAATTGACCACTGAGCTTGAAAGATACAAGGAAAATTCAAAAAGTTTTCAAATTTACAAAGAACGCGAGTCAGAACTTGAAATTGGTTATAAGAAATTACTTGTTAAAGATAGGGAATGGAAAAACAAGTTTGATAATCTTGAAATTAGCTCAACAAAAACCCTTAACTCTTTAAAACAAAAAATTTCTGAGTTAATAAACCAACTTTCAAAACAAAAATCAGCTTATACCAATCTTGAAAAAGAACGGGATGAGTTGAAAAAGGACTTTGCAAAGAAAGAAGATAAACTTTTGGACGAAATCATAGTGTCAGAAAACAAGATTGCACAACTAGAAGACTTAGTGGTTAAGTCGGGTCAGTCAAGTCAAACAATGAAAATGATTTCTAATCAAACTAATCCGATTTACCATACGAAACATAAAATGGCTCTTGGTAACAAAACTCCTTGCAATATCAAGAAAGCTCAGGAAGAACAGAATGTTTTGTATAATCGTAATGTGATTTACACCAAACATGATCCTCCCGTCGTTCGGGATTTTGTGCAAACGATGGAACTTGTCAAAGAGAGCATAACTAAAATGAAACAAAAGGATTTGAAACCAATTGATTACAACAAATTGAACAAACTTTCTGGAATTACTTTTGTTCCTAAAAAAGAACCATCAGTTTTTTCCATAAAACGACCATTCTCAAAAATAGTTTCTAAAAAGTTAGTTGCTTCAAAATCGATTTCAAACATGGAACAAATGTCCTCAAACAACACTTTTAACACAAGTGCTGCAAGGGGATATCTTGATAATCTTAAAACCAGAGTTGGGCAACTTAAAACGACTTTAGAGTCTAAAATGAGACTAAATGAGATCAATTGGAATTCCACGAATCATTTACAGCTTAAAAAGATTCTTGAAAGTGAATTTGCTCCTCAAATAAATAAAATTCATGCTCGAGTAATTCATTTTGAACAAGCATTTTTGAAAGAAACAGCTGACTTCGTCAAGGATCACAAATCCTTGATAAAGAAGGCTAATTAATCTTTTGAGAATGTTTTGGAAAACCTAAATAATTCTCTCTTCGAAGCAGTTCTGACTAATGATATTATGTCCATTATTTTACAAACATATTCTATTCATGAAGATGAAAGACTGAGAGCTAAACCTCCGAAATTGTTTCAAAATATGAAAATGCTCTTATAAAGCCTGAAAAATAAAATGTGTCATATTTTAAACAACTTGATCGAAAAAGTGAAGAATGAAAGTATGACAAAATTTCATATGAGCGTGCCTTCAAGAACATGAAAGAGCAAAATGATATTTTGAGGGCTCAGCTTGAAAGTCAAAAAGGGAATGGTGAGGATACTAAGTTTGCAAAACCATCGACTTTAGAGAAACCAAATGCTTCAAAAATGGTTGAAAAACCAAAAATATCAATTTCACGGTTTGCTCCAAAAGTCGATGAGAAAAAAGATTTGACAAAACCAGTCACTCCAACACCCTTGCCCAAGCAAAAGGAAAATGAAAAGATTGTTGAGAAAGGAAAAGCGGTTGTCGAAACACCAAAAGTGATAGCACCTTGCCTTTTTAGGATTAGTGTCCCACTTGTGTGTCTGCCTCCACATCTAAGACTAATGAGGGCAAAAAGGATAATTCTAAAGAGTCTAGTAATGCTAAAAAGGACAACAATATAAATCCTAACGCATGTGCCTCAACTTCTACAAGATTAGAAAGAACCTCTAGGAACAGCAGACTAAAGCCTAGGAGCCATTCAAGGAACAATAGAGTCTCGCTTGCCTCTACGACTAGTAGCAATAATAAAGTTGAAGAAGTAGAAGAACACCCTAGGAATTTATCGCTTTGTAATAAGAGACATGTTTCATCTAAATGTAATGTCGTGAGTACTGGTTCTAATGCATGTAATGACTCTGTTTGTTTAATATGCAAGACATGTTTAATTAATGATGTTCATGATGAATTTGTTTCTGAGAATGTGAATGTTACACCTGAATAGAAGAAGGTTCCAAAAGGAACTAGTGCTAGATCTAGATCTATAGAAAGATTAATTGCACCCTTTAGGTTTACCACTAGTAGTCGAATGCCTAGGAACTATCTTAAGTATTATGTATGGAAACCAACGGGTAGAGAATTCATTCTTCAGGATGACAAATTGAAAGTTGTTCAACATGGACAAATAGATACCTTCTATGAATGTGATTTGGATTTTACCCCTAACCCAATGGACCCAAATTCAAAACGGTTTCCAAATACAAACTCTTCTGTTCTTCGCAAGTTATCGAAATATGTCTTTGGATCGTCGACTCGGGTTGCTCCAAGCACATGACCGGGAACTTAAAGCTGCTGATCAATTTTGTCTGGAAATTCATGGGAACTGTATGCTTTTGAAATGATCATGTAGCAGCTATTTTGGTTTAATGAGACCTTCGGTTTGGGAATTTTTTAATCACTCGAGTTTACTACGTCGAAGGGTTGGGATACAACTTGTTTTCAGTTGGGCAGTTTTGTGATGCATATTTAGAAGTTGCATTTAGGAGAAACACGGTTTTCATTAGAAATTTGGTTGGTGATGATCTTTTAACTGGAAATCATGGTACAAATTTGTATGCTATCGACATCAACCAAATGGCTTCTACATCACCAATTTGTCTTATGACAAGGGCAACCGGAACTAAGTCCTGGCTGTGGCATAGACGTTTATCCCATCTCAATTTCGACATGATCAACAAGCTAGCCAAAGACAACATCGTCACCGGACTTCCTAAGTTCAAATACACCAAGGAACATCTATGTCCATCATGCAAACAAGGAAAAAGCAAAAGAGCATCATATAAACCCAAAACCGTACCTAGTTCGGAAGCAAGGTTACATATGTTACACATGGACTTATGTGGCCCAATGAGAGTTGAAAGCATTAATGGGAAGAAGTATATTCTTGTTAACGTTGATGATTATTCAAGATATACATGGGTAAAGTTTGTGAGGTCAAAAGATGAAGCACCATGCATCATCATTACCTTTCTGAAGCATATTCAAGTTCTACTTCAAGCTACAGTAAGGATTGTAAGAACAGATAATGGCACAGAATTCACTAATCAGGAGTTAAGAACATATTTTGAAGATGTTGGAATCACACACCAAACATCAGTTGTTAGAACTCCACAGCAGAATGGGGTAGTTGAAAGAAGAAACCGAACTCTTGTGGAAGCTGCTCGCACAATGCTAATTTATTCTAGTGTACCACTATTCTTATGGGCTGATGCTGTTGCCACTGCTTGTTTCACTCAAAACCGATCCCTAAACCATCCAAGATTCAATAAAACCTCATATGAGCTAGTGAACATCCGTAAACCTGACATCTCTTACCTTCATGTGTTTGGCGCTTTGTGCTATCCGACGAACGATAGAGAAGACCTAGGGAAGCTGAAAGCTAAGGGTGATATTGGAATCTTCATTGGATATTCAGAAAACTCGAGGGCATTCAGGGTGTATAATAGAAGATTAAAAAGGAGAATGGAGACGATGAATGTGAAATTTGACGAGATTTCACAAATGGCTTTTGAGAGACTCGCTCTAGAACCCGCGCTTAATCTGATGGCTTCTAATCATAATGGACTAGGACCCACACCAAACATGCAGACTTCTGGACAAATCAGTTCAGGACTCGTACCTCAAGGAACTCAATCAACTAACATCGAAAAACATTCAGGACAAGAACTGGAAAATTTCTTCGAGATAATGTTTGATGAATACTATGGTGGAACTTCGACAAATGCATCTCAACTACATTCCGCTGCACCCACTCAAAATCATCTACTACCACCACAAGATGCATCTACAACAATCGAAGCTAAACCACCAACTACCTCAACATCATCTACATCCACTCCAGCAACTCTAGTACTTGAAACTGTTCTACCAAGAGTTGATGAGCAAAATCAAAACACTAATTTTTAAGAAGAACCAACAAATAATTCAAATGATGTTGTGTTAGAAGAAGAAGAAGTATTTGAAAACCTATTTGCAACAAAATCTGCTGAATCTTCTTCAAGGTTACAAGAACCATCTAACACGCATATGTTAAACCCAAGGTACCCTTCTACGTCTCAATAGACAAAAGACCATCCAATAGAACAAGTTATTGGTGAACCTTCAAGGCCAGTTCAGATGAGGAGACAACTTGACACCGATCTCGAAATGTGTATCTACATTTGTTCTATAAGCCTCAAAAAACCAAAGAACATTCGGGAAGCAATGGCAGAAAACCCATGGATAGAAGCGATGCAGGAGGAAATTCTTTAGTACCAGTTACATGATAGTTGGGAACTTGTTGAACGACCACTTGATAAACGTGTTCTTGATCTCAAGTGGTTGAGGAAGAACAAATTGGATGAGGAAATAACTGTAATTCGTAACAAAGCTCATCTCGTGGCTAAAGGTTATCCACAAGAAGCAGGGATAGACTTCAAGGAATCATTCGCGCCTGTAGCTAGACTTGAAGCAGTCCGGATTTTCTTAGCCTATGCAGCTCACAAAAATGTCACAGTCTATCATATGGACATTAAGACAACATTCTTGAATGGAACTCTGAAAGAAGAAGTGTATGTGAGTCAACCAGATGTATTCATCGACAAAGATCATCCAGACTACGTCTACAAGCTTAAGAAAGCCATTTATGGTTTAAAACAAGCTCCAAGAGTGTGGTATGATGAACTATCATCTATCTTGCTCAAAAACAATTTCACCAAATGAACGGTTGATGACACCTTGTTTATCAAAAAATTCAAAAATTACATTTTGATCGTTCAAATTTACGTGGACGACATAATTTTTGGATCAACCAATCCTAACCACTCAAAACATTTTGAAAATCTCATGAAAAGCAAATTTGAAATGTCTATGATGGGGGAACTAAAATTCTTTCTTGGTTTACAAATACATCAATCCCCTCGTGGTTTTTTTATAAATCAAGCTAAATATACAATTGAGATTTTAAAAAACATGGTATGGAAAATAGTGGTTTTGTTGGTACACCAATGGTCACTTCACCAAAAATAGGTTCTGATTTGTTTGGGAAACCCATCCATCAGAAGAAATATCGGAGCATGATCGGTTCTCTCATGTACCTAACTGCTAGTCGACCCGATATTCAATTTGTTGTTTGTTTGTTAGCACTGTTTCAGGCAAAGACTACTGAACTTCACCTTAAAGAGGTTAAACGGATCTTTCGGTACCTACGAAGCACCATTAACATGGGACTTTGGTATTCGAAGGATTCGGGGTTTAATCTAACAGCATTTTCAGATGCCGACCATGCAGGAGATCAAGTTACAGCAAAGAGTACATCAGGTGGAGCACAATTTTTGGGTGAAAAGCTTGTAAGCTGGTCGTCAAAGAAACAGGATTGTACTGCACTTTCAACCGTCGAAGCCAAGTATGTGTCTCTATCTACATGTTGTGCCCAAGTTCTTTGGATGCGGACACAGCTCACAGATTATGGCTTTACTTTTGACAGAATACCTATGTATTGTGACTCAAAAAGTGCCATAGCCATCTCGTGCAATCCTGTACAACACTCTAAGATGAAGCATATCAAAGTCCGCTACCATTTAATCAAAGAACACATAGAAGAGGGTACTGTTGAATTATTTTTCGTTAAGACTGATTACCAACTCGCCGGTCTATTTACCAAAGCCCTTCCAAAAGAACGGTTTAATGAATTAGTTCGACGAATTGGCATGCGAAGCCTAACTCCTGAGGAGCTAGAACGTCTTCTCGAATCTTCTTGAAAAATATTTTCAAAATCGCTTCCCTGTAAATATTTTTTGAAAAACAAAATACAAAATTTGAAAAACCAACAAAAACAAAATAAAAAAATAGAAAATTTTCAAAAAATACAAAAACAATATAAAATCAAAAATCCAAAAATATTCTTCTCACGACATGTCTCTCGTATAAATCAATATTCTGTACGTTTCTAGAAATGTCATTCAACAATGATACGGACATGTACAGATGCTTGAACGGGAGTTCTTTAAATGTTTTTCTAAAACATGTCGTTTCTCAAAAGTTTTTCACAATGGCTTTCGTATACTTCAGTACGAAACCCGGACCCTAATGATGACTTCTCATTGTTTCAAATCAAGGACTCTTACGTTCAAAGACGAAATATTTTTCAAAAGGTTTGAGTCTAAACAAACGAAAAAGACTTTAAACAAAAACTCGTTTTCAAAAAAGAATTCTTGAGCACTTTTTCAAGATTGTTCAAAAGATTTCTCAAAATCTCTCAAAATAAGTGCTCAAGATAACTCTCTCCAAAATCTTAATTGATTTTAAGCTGTGCTATCATTAAGGGGGAGTACAAAAACAAAAAAATTCCGATTTTATGTAAAACAAATCTGTATTTCTCTCCAAAAGCTTTTTCTTAATCTGTTGATATCAAAAATATCACGATATGCTATTTTTGAGGGGGAGAAGACATGATTAAAATGTGATAAAAAATGTTTAAAGATTGTGACTGAATCTCAGAAGAGCTCAACTCAGAAAGTACCAATGAATTGATGAAGCTTAAAATGTCAGTAATCGAAAAGACTTGTCCTGGACGGGTAATAATTTGAAGCTAGCCTAACTAGTGATGTAAGCGTGTCTCGAATAGGACTTGTCTGAGTAGAATGTACAGTATCGAGAGACTTTCTTTGGACTTGACCAGGACGGGTTATAATTTCAAGCTAGTCTAACTAGTGATGTAAGCGTGTCTCGAATCGGTCATGTTCGTTGAAAGTGGATCAATTCAAAAGTGAAAACTCCTCACGCATGCGCAAAGTTCTTAAAAATCCATGAGCACATGTGAAGGGGGAGTCCTGCAAATGAAATGCAAAACTCTCGAAGTGTTAACAAAGTATGTTTTATTATCATAAATACTTTGAGAGATTTTCACAAAATGGTTTGATGGCAACAATAGGATAGTCATGATGTTATAAGGTGACTAAGATTAGGAAAAACCGTCCTATAATCCGCCAAAGCCGGAGGGATCTACCCAAAGGAAAATTCCAATAGTTAGAATTAGAAGTCCTTAGGTATGATTGAAAAAAGGAGAAAATGAGAAAGGAGAAAGAAGGGGTTGAAGAATTAAAAAGAAAAGTTATGAAAAAGGGTGAAAAGAAATAGCCCTCCAAATGTTCAACCTTAGGGCAGACACCGGGTTCAACTCATATGCTACTAGTTGTTACCAAGGTGACACCGGTATTGAAGATAAAGACATCATGGACCCAGTGACGCAATGCACTTAACCTTATTAACCACTCAAGTTCCCTTAAAAGAGCTTGTTTCATTCTCACGGGGAACCGGTGTAATCTATCAACCTGTCTCTTAGGGATGGTTGATATTGAAGCAGGAGACCTCTCCCTAATCTCCGCATAGGAAACCAAATGTGCACTTATCGAGTGTAGAGTCTCGAGATTACATCAAAAGATCTGATAGGAACACATGATATTTCTACACTGGTTGTTCATCATTAAGGACGCCAGATGTAAACTTTAGAGTCCTACGCAGATCTTAGCAATCTGCCAAAACATTTATGAGGGGATTCACATTTGTGATTCTCAATAATTGAATGGAAATTCCTGCCAGGGTCAACATCAAGCAGCCCTGATAGCAGGTCACTTCGGTAATTCCTTATGAGTTACGCTTAGTGTTCACGGTGGTTTCAAACGGTCTACAGTCGTGGAGTGATCCCCAGTGACTCACCCATTCGTTGAGCTACTTAGTAGGTCTCGTAAGCTCCCTCGGGAGTATCCAAAATAGGAATGGCCATGGTAAGGGTTAGAAGGAGTCTTCACACTATGCTGTTGACGATCTCTAATTCCTTATCTGTAAGTACCGGTTGTTTATTGCTAACTGTTTACCTGCAACTATACATCATCTCCTGGCGACAGATTCCACATGCTCATACTTACGTCACAAAGTCAAAGTAAGCTCCCTCAAAGATCTAAGCAACACAAAGTTCAAAGAAAGTTTCTAAGCCATAAAGAAGAATCAAAAAAGTAAAGAGACAAAGACCAAAGTGAAACAATGGGAACTTCTAATGTATGAATCTCAAAGTTCAAAGATGTATGAGCATGTTGGAATGGCGAACAACCACCGGAGTCTAAGAAGTGACTAAAGGTAGACTAAGAATGATGAAAAGTCAGTCATCAAAGATCACAAAGCATGAAGGAACAAAGACTAAAGACAATTCTTCATCAACACACAAAGTTCAAGGCAAAGTACACAGAAGACCTAATCACGTGGAGCTTCATTCGAATTACCACCCCTTAGGGGGAGATTGTTAGCATTAAAAATATGTATAGAAAAGTGATGGTCATTCTCATATTTGTAACTTTGTAATGTGTCATAGTAGTTCTAGTTAAATGGGCTATGGACTTGGCTAATCTAATATTCCATATGTTAAGTGTAATCTTTATATTAAGCCCATGTAAACCAAGTCCATCATCAAACCCATCCAAGCCTTTAGGGCATCATCTCATGTACTATATAAACACCTCAAATGAGTCATTTGAGGGGTGTGCTTATGTGTGAATTGTGTGTGTTTATTTATAAAAGTTCTCTTCATCTTATACTCTCTTTCTCTATATTAACACCACACATACATATATTCAAGTCACCATCTTTACTTCATATTAGTGCCATATTTGTGTTAAAGTTGATAGATTTAAGGTCATACAAAGCTTGAAAACGAAAATGTGTCATATTTTAAACAACTTGATCGAAAAACCGAAGAATACAAGTATGACAAATTGTCTTATGAGCGTGCCTTCAAGAACATGAAAGAGCAAAGTGATCTTTTGAGGGCTCAGTTTGCAAAAGGGAAGGCTGTGGATACTAAGTTTGCAAAACCATCGACCTCGGACAAACCTATTACCTCAAAACCGGTGGTTAAACCAAAAATGTCGATTTCTCAATCTATTCCAAAATTCGATGCGAAAAATGATTTGACAAAACCAGTCACTCCAACACTATTGCCCAAGCAAAATGAAAAAGAAAAGATTCTTAAAAAAGGAAGAGCGGTTGTCAAAACACCAAAAGTGATAGCACCTGGTCTTTATAGGATTAGTCCCACTATTGCATCTGCCTCCACATCTAAAACATATGGAACAAACGACAAAAGCATAAAAGATAATCCAAAATAGTCTAGAACCACTACATCAACTTCTAAGGACAACAATATAAATCCTAATGCGTGTGCCTTACTGATGCGTGGGAATCGCAACAGGCTTTACCTCTCGAGGGATCTCGAGAAGCTTACAACCCCCACCAGGCAGTGTACCTGATCGTTGTAGTATAGTATAGTGACAAGTACCGGGGGATTGATCATTCAGCTTAGGAATAGTGTCGCTAGGATTAGAAAGCCTAAATACTAGTTCTAAAGGTGAGGGATGATTATTTTTGTGTTTTTATATTTTATAAAAAGCAAGTAAAAATCTCGGGTTTTGGAAGAGTGGGCGGAATTAGTTGCTATTCAACTAACCCAATACTAAGATGCAATCAAAATAAAATACTAAAAATGAAAATAAACTAATTATACTAAGGTTGTGAGCAGTAATTGGAGAAAATGTGTTTACTTAGATTTCACTACTCCCTAGATATCTTTTACAAGTTAATTACTTGTTATAATTGCATGGATGACGGATCGTATTCCTTAATACCATTCATGGGGTGGCATACATAACTCCCCAATTCTATGAGCTCTTATCTCCTCCTACACCATGCCCAGCACAACTATAGGGATTGTAAACAGTGGCTCATGCATTAAATACAACCAATAAAGACCTAGTACGCCTCGGTTCATGTTTCTTAAGACGTTCAAGCATGTTACCATTTGGAGATCTGCCAGTTTTCTTAAGCCTAACATATAAATCATTCATCCAAGACAAGAATAAACAAGTAATCAACACATAATCAATATCTAGGTTTCATTAGATCTAAGCAAACACAAAAGAGATCTAGCCTAGCATAATGGAATTGAGACAAGAACAAGATATAGACAACCAACACATAGACATATTGATTGAATTAGAAGAACACTTATCTCAATTACAATGCAAGGTATCAAGGGTTTGGAACCCTTGAAAAACCTGTAAAAGTTGCACCAAAATCGTACTTAGGGTTTCTCCAAAACTTCTCTCTTTAAATGTGAAAAATTAGAAAACTATATATAGAAAGATGGGTTTGACGGCGTCAAGAGTAATCTTGTGACGCCGTCACCTCGCCGCTAAAACTCTTCTCGGACTGCCTAGATCTACTTCTGACGCCGTCAAGACTAATATGTTCCAGGCCGTCATGACTCTTTTACTCTTGACGCCCTTCCTACGTGACGCCGTCAAATCTTCACTGGATCGTCATGGATTTTCAGGAAATTTGCTCTTGACGCCGTCAAGGTTTTGCTCTTGACGCCGTCACCTACTGTTCCCAGCATGGAAAATTAAGACTTTGGCATTTTCTTCACTTTTATGCTCCAAAAACGTCTGAATTACTTCCTTTTCCAGATTTCTCTCCCAAAGTACCTAAAATCACAAAAGGAACGATTTAGGGCAATATTTGATCAAATAAAGTCAGATTCGGGCTTAAATGACCCCCTAAAAACGGATCATTTTTTGCCTCATCATATACCCTTACACTTGAGATTTGCTTGTCCTCAAGCAAATGCGCTTTTATTATACTCAAAAGACAAGTTAGGGGTCATTTAACACTAATATAAAAGTAATTACAACAAATAATCGTTCCACTAAAGACCAATAGACAAGCACGGAGGTCATATACAAGCACCTCACAAATAGTGTTTAGATACTCACATCTCTCGGGTGTAATAAAGTATAAATTACAATATGGAAACGGAAGATATCTCTCACTACCTGTCATAGCAAAATAGATTACCATAGGCTTGGGAAAGGATCAAACCTCCACCACATGGCGTAAGCCCCTAGGATAAACTATCAAAGAGGTCTTTTAAAGGGTTGTAATGTTAGGTGTAGGGATATGAAATACACGGTTTTGTTGGATAAAGGAAGTTTTACTGGTGGCGAGTTAACAATCTTGGTTAATTACATGTACAATATGGCGTTGCTAAGCCAAGACTAGACTCGACTTAAGCTAATAAATGAGAAATAACAAAAACATAAAATGAACATAGAATGAAAAGGGATGGTAGTCCGTATGTTTTCTCTTTTTTTTTCTATTTTTTTTTTTTTTTTCGATTTTTTTTTATTTTGTTTTTATTTTTTTTGCATACACTCTTACCCTACCATCCAAAATAATACATCATAGGGGATGAACATTCCCCTTACACTTGAATCTTTACATACTTTACAATAAACTAATCTAATGACTCGAATTAAGAAAATTAAAACACTTGGAGCACTTTTAAGATTAATGCACATATGGGGGTAATAAATGATGTTCTTCCCCATTACTCCATAAAATAAGTACTTACCCATGAGTCCCAATCGTCCTAAAACAATATGTACAAGGATATGACTCGACTTAGCAACCATGTAATCAATTAGAAAGTTAACTTAGGGTTTAAAAAATAACAATAATGCACTAAAAATGAGCGCATACACGGAAGGCTAAGGCGATTTGGGTGTACATTTAAGTGGGGTGTAACAAATTCTTCCTTTAAGTAAGATGCTTAAAGTTAGAAACGAAAAGATAGGCTCGGAGGGGTGTACTAGGGGTATCGTGTACTAAAAATGAGTACAACGCTAAAGGTGTGGGAAAAATTAGTTGACTTAACTAGCCAAGTAATATGACTTAAATGGTCAAGTAATTATAATACGGGTTTAACACAAGGGTAATCCTAATGCCTCTTATCATGTAGTAAATCCTACCACACGAATGTAGTCTCACTAGTGGTCTCAGGATGCATCACTAACGCAAGTTCTAGAATCTAAATGCTACCGGTACACTCATAAGCACTAATAATGAATGCTTTTCCTATCAAATCTAAAGGCGAACCTCACATATTTAGGTGGAAAATTTTTCTGAATATACGGTTATGTGCTAGTCATACAATCTCCTATCCATGAGACGCTTGCTATGGCTAAAGTTTCACTCCTAAATGTTGTAAAAAATTTTAAATTTGGCGCTAAAATTGCACTAACAAGTATTTCTCATAGTTTTATTACACATCTACCATCAAACAAAACAAACTCAAGCGAAAGTGCATATGTAAGGTATCATCTTTTTACCCTCCCCTTACACTTAAGATGAACATTGTCCCCAATGTTCAAGTAAAGAATGTAAAAGTGAAAAAGTAAAGAGAATAAAATCAAATACTCCCTTGATTCGCTCGGTATGGATAATTGGATGGCCAGGTTAAATCTTCCTCCAAGAAAATGAACAATCAAAGCTTCCCTTCCAGAATATAAATCATCTCCTTGTCATACATAACCTGTAAAACCTAACAAAATAGACAAGACAACCTCGCGTAAAATCGGCGGCATCCTATATAAGTTTCTAAATCCTAGAAAACAAGATAAGATATAATGCTTGTGGAATGAAGTTTGCAGATCTCCTGGAGATTATAAAACTTAATAATTCACAAAAACCATAAGACTCCGTTAGAAAAACAAAACCGGTAAAATTTCCAGATTTTTTAACTCCTGACGCCGTCAAGAGTAAAACTCTGACGCCGTCAGAATGGACCTGCAGAAATTCTTATGTTAAGTTTCCGGAAAATTTCTGGAAAAACTTGGTCTTACTTCCTGGAAAATCCTGCAAAACTTCATTATGACTCAATACAAGCATTTGACTCTAACAAATACGAATATACATGCTCATTTAATATTGTGGAGAATCATGATCGGTTTGTTTCTTAAAAACATATTTGGGTTTTCCCCTTACACTTATCTTTTGCAAAAAATACTTCTAGGTGGAGTTAAGACTAGGCCAAAACAACAAAGTAAAGTATTTCCACTCATTTAGTTTAGAAACATGATCTACCAACAATAAAAATACAACATGCATACGGAAGCAAATAACAAACAAACAAATAAAATCACACAAAACATGGGTTGCCTCCCAAGAAGCGCTTTTCTTTATTTACGAGTCTTGTAGCTAGACTCAAGGTCATGGGTTACTACGTGATTCGGGTGAGTTCCTCGTTGAGGACATCTTTGGGATCAAACTTAGGTTTCAACTTTCTATCGGTTTCCTTAGTATGGTATGACCTTTCAAACTTTTCTCCATCCGAATCATACAAGGTCATTCTAATATGCCATGACCCGTCACCTTCTTTAGGTGGCTTGTCCCACCTCCATTTACACTTATCTCCCTCTCTTTTCCATTTATTCCTTTCTATGTTAATGGGTATTACGCTTAATAACTCAATCATCTTCCTAAAGACTAAGGGGTCCTCAAAGGGGTCTAGCTCTTCATCTCTAGCTATGAGTTGTTCTACCGAATGTGTCTTTTCAACAAAGTCTTTTTCTAGATAGAATGGGCATTGAGGTCCTATAAAGTTCCTTTCTATCCAAGGTCCATATCTAGACGGTCTCCTATTCATCTCTACCCAATGCGGTGTTGGTTCATCATCACAATCATAACTATGCTTCTTAACATCATACACCGACCAAGTATCGCCTTCACCTACCGTTATCTTGGATTCCTTGCAATCTATCATGGCACTAGCGGTTGCTAAAAATCCTCTTCCTACCAATAATGGGCATGTAGTGTCACTAACCATGTCTAGGACGTGAAAATCCGCTAGTTAACTTTCCTACGTGAACAACTACATCCTTAATCATTCCAACCGGGTGTGCAATACTCCCATCCGCTAGCCCTATCAATACCTCCGTTTCCTCTAAATTTCCTAGCTTAAGAGTGGTGAATAAGGATAAGGGAATCAAGTTGAGGCTTGACCCTAAATCGGCTAGTGTGTCGAAAGCTTCGGATCTTCCTATCTTACAAGGCAAAACAAATATACCCGGGTCATCAAGCTTTTTAGGCAACTTGTTTTGAACGAAGGCGGTTCCATTTTTACCTAGCTTACACTTCTCATATTTTTCTAGGAGAGCACTATAGTAGGGAGCACGCGCTAAGACATCAATGACGGGGCGTTCAAGGTGAAGTTCTTTGAATTCATCGTCAAGGTCTTGCGTAAGAGGTGTTTCAACAATGCTTTTGACCTGCTCTATAGTGGGTGTTTTATTTGATTGGTCCTTTTGGGGAACTTGGTTTTGTTTGAAACACGTGCTCGTTGATTTAACCGAGTAGTATTGTGGACACGAAGTGGGTGACGAAACTGAGGATATGGAATTAACGGTTAGTTTCGGATTCTTGACCGTGTCACTCGGGAGTGCTCCCATTTCTCGGTCATTGAGAACTTTCAACATTGCATCAATTCTAGTGGTCATCTCGCTTTGCTTTTGTTTGAAATCGGCTTCAAACTTAGATATGCGAGCTTCTTGAGATGCCATGAACTTTGACATCAATCCTTCAAGATTGTTGGTACTACCATAGTTGTTAGAAGGATTGTTGTTGAAAGTACGGTTGGATGGTGGACCGTTTGGTTGGTAACGATTAGGCGGGTTGGAAGAATTGGGTTGATTTTGTTTCCACCTAAGGTTTGGGTGATTTTTCCAAGAGGGGTTGTATGAATCACCGTAAGTGTTTGGCTCGGGCTTGAAAGTGTACCACTTACCTCCCGCTTCGTCGGTACGCGTGGATGCGTAGTCCGCAAAAGCTGTTCCGGGGAGTTCCACACAATCACGAGTGCCATGGGGACCACTACATAATTCGCATGAAGAAGTGATTTTGTTCACTTGGCTTGAAGGCTTCGGAGCTTCGTAAGATTTCATGAGAAACTTGACTCGACCTTCAAGTTCCATGATCCTACGGTTGGGAGTGCTAGAATTGTTCGAAGGCAAAGATATTACCTTGACCGTTTTGTTCAAATCACGGGGATCATTCCAACTTTCATTGTCATAGAGAGCAAGATCTTCTATGAGTTCCCATGATTGTTCCGCACTAAGATCACGTAGCTTACCACCGGCCGATTGGTCAATGGCTCGCCTCGTGGAGATGTCGATATGGTCATAAAAAATTTGGACTTGGAGCCAAAGATCTATGCCATGATGAGGGACTTTTTGGAGTAAGTCCTTGAAACGAGTCCATGCTTCATAAAGAGATTCATTTTGACGTTGTTGGAACATCAAGATGTCATTTCTAAGCTTAGTAGTTCTCCCCGGTGGGAAAAATTGAGCAAGGAAACGAGTGGTGAGATCATCCCATATGGTGATGGATCCCGTGGGTAAACGCTCAAGCCATTGACTAGCTTGATCCCGTAGAGAGAATTGGAATAGGCGTAAACGGGTAGTCTCTCTAGTTTCAACATCTAGGTCTATGGAGTCTACGATTTTGAGGAAGTCCTTAAGATGTTGGTTTGGATCTTCGGAACGAAGTCCATGGAATGCACATCTGCTTTGCACCAACCGGATGGTGTCGGATCGCAAGGGGGTCACATTGGCTCCGGTGAGCTCAATGGTGTTTCGGTAGCCTTGGTGGCTAGGTCGGGAATACTCTCCTAAGGTTCGGGGCCTAAGGGGTTCTAATGGTGGGTTTTGTTGTGGTGGGATGACGGGTTCAAAGATGTTACCACCTTCCATGATGTCGGATGGTAAAGAGTTACGGACAAAGGCACGAAGAAATAAGATAGACTAAAGAAAACCTAAAAATAAAAATAAAATCTTACTAGAAAGGAATCTAGCAAGTAGACCTAATAAAAAGAAATTCTAACCTAGACAATAACTATTCCCCGGCAGCGGCGCCAAAAAAACTTGATGCGTGGGAATCGCAACAGGCTTTACCTCTTGAGGGATCTCGAGAAGCTTACAACCCCCACCAGGCAGTGTACCTGATCGTTGTAGTATAGTATAGTGACAAGTACCGGGGGATTGATCGTTCAGCTTAGGAATAGTGTCGCTAGGATTAGAAAGCCTAAATACTAGTTCTAAAGGTGAGGGATGATTATTTTTGTGTTTTTATATTTTATGAAAAGCAAGTAAAAATCTCGGGTTTTGGAAGAGTGGGCGGAATTAGTTGCTATTCAACTAACCCAATACTAAGATGCAATCAAAATAAAATACTAAAAATGAAAATAAACTAATTATACTAAGGTTGTGAGCAGTAATTGGAGAAAATGTGTTTACTTAGATTTCACTACTCCCTAGATATCTTTTACACGTTAATTACTTGTTATAATTGCATGGATGACGGATCGTATTCCTTAATACCATTCATGGGGTGGCATACATAACTCCCCAATTCTATGAGCTCTTATCTCCTCCTACACCATGCCCAGCACAACTATAGGGATTGTAAACAGTGGCTCATGCATTAAATACAACCAATAAAGACCTAGTACGCCTCGGTTCATGTTTCTTAAGACGTTCAAGCATGTTATCATTTGGAGATCTGCCAGTTTTCTTAAGCCTAACATATAAATCATTCATCCAAGACAAGAATAAACAAGTAATCAACACATAATCAATATCTAGGTTTCATTAGATCTAAGCAAACACAAAAGAGATCTAGCCTAGCATAATGGAATTGAGACAAGAACAAGATATAGACAACCAACACATAGACATATTGATTGAATTAGAAGAACACTTATCTCAATTACAATGCAAGGTATCAAGGGTTTGGAACCCTTGAAAAACCTGTAAAAGTTGCACCAAAATCGTACTTAGGGTTTCTCCAAAACTTCTCTCTTTAAATGTGAAAAATTAGAAAACTATATATAGAAAAATGGGTTTGACGGCGTCAAGAGTAATCTTGTGACGCCGTCACCTCGCCGCCAAAACTCTTCTCGGACTGCCTAGATCTACTTCTGACGCCGTCAAGACTAATATGTTCCAGGCCATCACGACTCTTTTACTCTTGACGCCCTTCCTACGTGACGCCGTCAAATCTTCACTGGATCGTCATGGATTTTCATGAAATTTGCTCTTGACGCCGTCAAGGTTTTGCTCTTGACGCCGTCACCTACTGTTCCCAGCATGGAAAATTAAGACTTTGGCGTTTTCTTCACTTTTATACTCCAAAAACGTCCGAATTGCTTCCTTTTCCAGATTTCTCTCCCAAGTACCTAAAATCACAAAAGGAACGATTTAGGGCAATATTTGATCAAATAAAGTCGGATTCGGGCTTAAATGACCCCCTAAAAACGGATCATTTTTCACCTCATCACTTACCTTCTACAGGATTAGAAAGCACCTAAAGGAGCAGCAAACTAAAGCCTGTTTCTAAGAGTAGTAGCAAGAATAAACTTGAAGAAGTAGAAGAACACCCTAGGAATTTATCACTTTGTAATAAGAGACATATTTCATCTGAATGTAATGTCAAAAGTACTATTTCTAATACATGTAATGACTCTGTTTATTTAATATGCAAGAAATGTTTAATTAATGATGTTCATGATGATTGTGTTTCTATGAATGTGAATGTTACGCCTGAACAGAAGAACATTCCAAAAGGAACTAGTGCTAGATCTAGATCTATAGAAAGATTAGTTGCACGCTTTAGGTCTACCACTAGTAGTCGAATGCCTAATAACTATCTTAAGTTTAGTGCATGGAAACCAACGGGTAGAGAATTCATTCTCCAGGATGGCAAATTAAAAGTTGTTCAAATTGAACAAGTAGAAACCTTCTATGAGTGTGATATAGATTTTACTCCTAACCCCATGGAACCAAATTCAAAACGGTTTCCAAAAACAAAATCTTCTGTTCTTGGAAGGTTATCGAAATATGTCTTTGGATCGTCGACTCGGGTTGCTCCGAGAACATGACCGGGAACTTAAAGCTGCTGATCAATTTTATCTGGAAATTCAGGGGAACCGTACGCTTTGGAAATGATCATGTAGCGGCTATTCTGGGTTCTGGAGACCTTCAGTTTGGGAATACACTCGAGTTTACTATGTCGAAGGGTTGGGACACAACTTGTTTTCAGTTGGGCAGTTTTGTGATGCAGATTTAGAAGTTGCATTTAGGAGAAACACAGTTTTTGTTAGAAATTTGGTTGGAAATGATCTCTTAACTGGTAATTGCGGCACAAACTTGTATGCTATCGACATCAACCAAATGGCTTCTACATCACCAATTTATCTTATGACAAGGGCAACCGAAACAAAGTCTTGGCTGTGGCATAGAAGATTATCCCATCTCAATTTTGACATGATCAACATATTAGCCAAAGCCAACATCGTAAACGGACTCCCTAAGTTCAAATACACCAAGGAACACCTATGTCCATCATGCGAACAAGGAAAAAGTAAAAGGGCAACATATAAACCTAAAACCGTACCCAGTTCAGAAGCAAGGTTACATATGTTGCACATGGACTTATGTGGCCCAATGAGAGTTGAAAGCATAAATGGAAAGAGGTATATTCTTGTTATCATTGATGATTATTCAAGATATACGTGGGTAAAGTTTTTGAAATCAAAAGATGAAGCACCAGGCATCATCATCACCTTTCTGAAGCGCATTCAAGTTTTACTTCAAGCTCCAGTAAGGATTATAAGAACAAGCAATGGCACAGAATTCACAAATCAGGAGTTAAGAACATACCTTGAGGATGTTGGAATTACACATCAAACCTCAGTTGTTGGAACTCCATAGTAGAATGGGGTAGTTGAAAGAATAAATCAAACTCTTGTGGAAGTTACTCGCACAATGCTGATTTATTCTAGTGCACCACTCTTCTTATGGGATGATGTTGTTGCCACTGCTTGTTTCACTCAAAACTGATCCCTAATCTATCCAAGATTCAACAAAACCCATATGAGCTAGTGAACAACCGTAAACCTGACATCTCTTACCTTCACATATTTGGCGCTTTGAGCTATCTGACCATGACAGAGAAGATCTAGGAAAGTTAAAAGCTAAGGGTGATATTGGAATCTTCATTGGATACTCAGAAAACTCGAGAGCATTCAGGGTGTATAATAAAAGAACAAAAAGGATAATGTAGACGATGAATGTGAAGTTTGATGAGATTTCACAAATGGCTTCTGAGAGACTCGATCTAGAACCCGCGCTTAATCCAATGGCTTCTAATCAAAACGGATTAGGACCCGCACCAAACCCGCAGACTTCTGGAAATATTAGTTCAGGACTCGTACCTCAAGGAGCTAAATCAACAACCAATGACAAACCTTCAGAACAAGAACTGGAAAATTTCTTTGAGTTAATGTTTGATGAATACTATGGTAGAACTTCGACAAATGCATCTTAATGACATTCCGCTGCACTCGCTCAAAACCATCAACCACCACCACCACCACAAGATGCATCTACTACAATCGAAGCTGAAGCACTAACTACCTCAACATCATCTACATCTACTCTAGCAAGTCAAGTAATTGAAATTGTTCTACCAAGAGTTGATGAGCAAAATCAAACCACATCATTTCAAGAAGAACCAACACAAAACCAAAACGATGTTGCATTAGAAGAAGAAGTATTTGAAAACCCATTTGCAACAGACTCTGCTGAATCTTCTTCAAAGTTACAAGAACCATCTAACACACATACGTTAAATCCAAGGTACCCTTCTACACTCAAATGGACTACAGACCATCCAATTGAACAAGTTATTGGTGAACCTTCAAGGCCAGTTCAGACGAGAATACAACTTGTCATAGATCCCAAAATGTGTATCTACATTTGCTCAATTAGCCTCAAATAACCAAAGAACATTCGGGAAGCAATGGAAGAAAATGCTTGGATAGAAGCGATGCAGGATGAAATTCTTCAATACCAGTTACGTGATTGTTGGGAACTTGTTGAACGACGATTTGACAAACTTGTCATTTATCTCAAATGGTTGTGGAAGAACAAAAGGAATGAGTAAATGACTGTAATTCGCAACAATGCTCGTCTCGTGGCTAAAGGATATGCACAAGAAGAAGGGATAGATTTCAAAGAATCATTCATGCCTGTAGCCAGACTTGAAGCAGTTCGGATTTTCTTAGCCTATGCATCTCACAAATACATCACAGTCTATCAGATGGACATTAAGACAACCTTCCTGAATGGAACTCTGACAGAAGAAGTGTATGTAAGTCAGCCAGAGGGTTTCATCGACAAAGATCATCCTGACTACGTCTACAAGCTTAAGAAAGCCATTTATGGTTTAAAACAAGCTCCAAGAGCATGGTATGATGAACTATCATCTTTCTTGCTTAAAAATAATTTCACCAAAGGAACTGTTGATTCTACCTTGTTTACTAGAAAATACAAAGATGACATTTTGATTGTTCATATTTACATGGATGACATTATCTTTGGGTCCACTAATCCGAATCATTCAAAACATTTTGCAAATCTCATGAAAAGTAAATTTGAAATGTCCATGATGGGGGAACTTAAATTCTTTCTTGGTTTAAAAATACATCAATCCCCTCATGGTATTTTTATTAATCAAGCTAAATATACAATTGAGATTTTGAAAAAACATGGTATGGAAAATTGTGATTATGTTGGTACACCAATGGTCACTTCACCAAAAATCGGTGCTGATTTATCTGGGAAACCCATTGATCCGAAGAAATATCATAGCATGATTGGTTCTCTCACGTATCTTACTGCTAGTCGACCCGATATTCATTTTGCTGTTTTCTTATTAGCACGGTTTCAGGCAAAGCCTACCGAACTTCACCTCCAAGAGGTTAAACGGATCTTTCGGCACCTACGAAGACCCATTAACATGGTACTTTGTTATCTGAAGGATTCTGAGTTTAAACTAATAGCATTTTCAGATGCCGACCATGCAGGTGATCAAGTTACAACAAAAAGTACATCAGGTGGAGCACAATTTTTATGTGAAAAGCTAGTAGGCTGGTCGTCTCGAAAACTTGATTGTACTGCATTATCAACCGCGAAAGCCGAGTATGTGTCTCTATCTGCGTGTTGTGACCAAGTTCTTTGGATGCGGACACAGCTCACAGATTATGGCTTTTCTTTTGACATAATACCTTTGTATTGTGACTCGAAAAGTGCCATAGCCATCTCGTGCAATCACGTACAACATTCAAAGACTAAGCATATTAGAGTCCACTACCATTTCATCAAAGAACACGTAGAAGAGGGTACTGTTGAATTACTTGTAGGATCTACACTTGATAGATCTTTGAGCCAATGGATCGATAGCTTGCCAATGTAATCAAAAGCAAAACTATACGAACAATCTATGTATTCTTGTATCTATGTGGAATATAAATACAAACACAATATACTAATAACTTCTTATCCTCTATGGATCTTTTATTAATCACTAAGATTGAAAACTAAAATCGTATTACAAAAGTGTATCTAAACATTCATCCATGTGTTCCTTTTATACTACAAGGAACCCTAACCTCTCTTACAAGAAAACGTGTAATCTAAGAATATAAAAGATATTACACATCTTGTCCTAAAATAGAGTAAATATATCATACGGGTTAACTATATCCGCAGAAAGTCTTCATCAGCAGAATACAGATCATCAGCAGAAACTATGTATGCTTCAGCAGTATCCGTCAGCAGAGTCTATCTTCTGACTTCAATAATTCCTAACAATCCTCCCCTAATCTTGAATTTGACTTGGTTAACTTCAAGATTCTTGATAGATCTAATGAGACAAAAAGTGTACCGCTTTTAGGGGGTCATTTAAGCCCGAATCCGAGATTATTTGATCAAATATTGCCCTAAATCGTTTCTTTTGTCATTTTAGGTATTTTGGAGAGAAATCTGGAAAAGGAAGCATTTTGGACATTTTTGGAGCGAAAAAGTGAAGAAAACGACAAAGTCTCAAATCCTTGCTGGAAACAGTACCTGACGGCGTCAAGCATTGCTACATGACGGCGTCAAGCTTGGCAAAAGAGGTGGATATGGCAAATACACATGTCGGCCCATAACTATTTCAAGGCAATTTGGCCTAACGGCGTCACCAAGGCCGTCAGGGTCAAAATACATGTGACGGCACAGAGTTAAATTACACATGACGGCGTCAGAAGTGGATCTAGGCAATACAAATTTTATCTTGGCGGCGAGTTGATGGCGTCACAAGCTATAACGTGACGCCGTCAGGATGTAAAATCTATATATACTTTTCTAATTTTCATTCATTAGGAGGGGAACTTAGTAGGAACTTTTTGGTGCATAACCCTAGACGAATTTTCAGTGTTTTCAAGGGTTCAACCCCTTGATTCATCCATGTTCAATTGAAGATAAGTTTCTAATAATCATTAAATATGTCTATGTGTTGTTTGATTCTATCTTATGCTTGTCTTCTCTTTAATATGCTAGGCTAGTTTTATTCATGTTTGCTTAGATGTAATGAAACCTAGATGTTGATTATTGGTTGGTTGTTTGTTTAAAATTTTTGTGGATGAATGATTTCGATGTTAGGCTTAAGAAAACTGGCAGACTTCCAATTGGTAACTTGCTTGAATGTCTTAAGAAACATGATCAGAGGTGTACTACGATATATTGGTTGTATTTAATGCATAGGTAACTTCTAGTGATACTATGTTAGGATCTAGTAGTCGGCTCGACATAGAATGAAGTAGAAGCTTATAGAGTTAGGGAAGATCGTACACGGCCCTACGAATAGTATTAAGGAATATAACCCGTCATCCATGCAATTGTAACAAACTAATCAACCGGTAAAAGATATCTAGGGAGTAGTGAAATCTAAGTAAACACATTTTCTCATATTATTGTTTCCACCACACAAAACATTTACCTTAGTTTCATTTTATTTTGTTTTATTTGTATTTGTAGTAATTTGGGTTAGTTGACTAGCAACTAATTCCGCCTAATCCTTCCAAAACCGATATTTTTACTTGCTTTCTATAAAATATAAAAATGCAAAAAGAATCATCCCTCACCTCTAGACCTAGTTTAGTAGATTTTTAACCCTAGCGAACACTATTCTTTTAGTTGAACGATCAATCCCCTGGTACTTGTCACTATACTATACTACAATGATCAGGTACACTGCCTGGCGGGGATTGTAAGCTTCTCAAGATCCCTTGAGAGGTAAAACCTGTTGCGAGGGTGCAATCTCCCGTATCAAGTTTTTGGCGCCGCAGCCTGGGGAATAGTTATTGTCTAGGTTAAAACTTCTTTTTATTAGGTCTACTTGCTAGATTCCTTTCTAGTAAGATTATTTTTTTTATAGGATTTCTTTAGTCTATCTTATTTCTTTGTTTCTTTCGTTCGTAAACTATCTCGATGGATAACAATAGCATTGATTGTTTGATTCCTGTTATTCGTGTTTTTCGTCGTAGAATTTTCTAACCACCCGTCCCAATCCCTGTAGTGGAAAATGAGAACCCACCTAACCTCTCACCTGACCATCACTTTGGTAATAATTCTGAGATGGAGGAGTCTGACCATGATGACGACCGTAGGATTAGCCCTTTTTATTGTACGGACTCCGATGAGTACCTAGATGAGGGTGACGTAATCAATGATGATAGGATGGATGATGATGTGAGCCCTCTTAAGCATGTCGATCTTAGAACTAGAATTGAAAAAGATAGCTTCTTTAATATGCAATTCCCTTGTAAGATTGGATTTAGGAGCTTTGATGCATACCTTAACTCATCTTTGCCTATGAACATAATCTCACATGTCAACTATAATAAAATCATGGTAAAAGAGTTAGCATATCAGGGGAGTAATATTGTCGCTAGAAATGAACCATTGCACGTGTTTGTAGGAAGTTTCGTGTATTTGGTTGATTTTATTGTTATGGAGAATTTAGAAGAATTCATTGATGATAAATTAACCCAAATCATATTTAGAGATCCCTTTAAACGGCTAACCAAACTTGATGAGAAACTTATGGATGGGTTGATTACCTTTTCGGATGGGGATGAAGATTTTGTTTACCAAATGCCACGTTTACACCCTAGGTTTAAGGACCACTCAACTGAGGCATGCAATAGAATTCCCCCTATCAACTTGTTGAGTAAGAATGACAAAAAGAAAGGACTTAATTATCCCCATGAAAAGAATAAGCGATATTATCGCGGATGTCTAGAGTTAAGTGATGACTATAAGAAAGATGAAGCAACAATTAGATGGCTCACACTTGGTTATGTGAGCGTTAGTGACACTAGGTAGCCCGTGACCTTGAGTCTAGCTATAAGACTCGTAAATAAAGAAAAGCGCTTCTTGGGAGGCTACCCAAGTTTTATTTGTTTTATTTGTTTGATTGTTTGTTTGTTTGATTTTATTTGTTTCTGTATGCGTGTTTTATTTTTATTGTTGGTGGATCATGGTTCAAAGTAAATTGTGAAAATGCTTTACCTTGTTGTTTAACTTCGTCTTAACATCATAAAAGGTATTTCACAAAAGATAAGTGTAAGGGAGATCCAAATTTGTTTCTAAGAACGAAATTGAGCATGAACCACAACAATATTAAATGAACATGTATACTAGTAATTGTTTGAGTCAAATGCTTGTATCGAGTCATGATGATGTTTTGCAGGATTTTCCAGGAATTAAGGCATAAGTTTTTCTAGAAATTTTCCGGAAACTTAACATAAGATTTCTGTCAGAACACTCTGACGGCGTCAGGGGTTATAACCTGACGGCGTCAGGTCTAAAAAAAATCTGAAAAAATTTGCGCGTTTTGTTTTTCTACCGAAGTCTTAAAATTTTTGTTAATTCTTTAGTTTTATAAACTCCAGGAAATCTGCAAACATTCATTCCACAAGCATTATATCCTTGTATTTATAGATTGCCGCCGATTTTACGCGAGGTTTGCTTTGATTGTTTTCTCAGGTTTAACAGGTTATATTGGACAAGAAGATGATTTATATTTCTGGAGGGAAGCTTTCAACGTTCATTTTCTTGGAAGAAGATGTAACCTTGTTACCACATTATCCACACCGAACGAATCAGGGGAGTATTTGTTTTCATTGTTTTACCTACATTACTTTTACATCCTTTAATTGAACATTGGGGACAATGTTCATCCTAAGTGTAAGGGGAGGGTAAATGATGATACCTTAGAGAATACAATTGCACTTGAGTTTGTTTGTTTGATAGTAGGTGTGCAATAAAACTAAGAGAAATACTTGTTAGTGCAATTGTAGCACCAAATTTAAAATTATTTACAACATTTAGGAGTGAAACTTTAGCCTTAATAAGCGTCTCATGGATAGGAGTTGTATGACTAGCACAAAAATCGTACCACTTAAAAAAAATTCCAGCCAAATATGTGAGGTTCGCCTTTATATTTTTTAGAAAAAGCATTCATTATTAGTGCTTATGAGTGTACCGGTAGTATTTAGATTCTAGAACTTGCGTTAGTGATGCATCCCGAGACCGCTAGTGAGACTACATTCGTGTAGTAGGATTTACTACATGATAAGAGGCATTAGGATCACCCTTGTGTTAAAACCCGTATCATAATTACTTGACCATTTAAGTCAATGACCTTGACTAGCAAAGTCAATTAATTTTTCCCACACCTTTGCGATGTACTCATTCTTAGTACACGATACCCCTAGTACACCCCTCCGAGCCTATCTTTTCGTTTCTAACTTTAAGCATTTTAATTAAAGGAAGAATTTGTTAACAATCCACCCCAAATGTGCAACCAAATCGCCTTAGCCTTCCGTGTATGCACTCATATTTAGTGCATTATTGTTATTTGTTTAAACCCTTTGTTAATTGTCTAATTGAATACATGGTTGCTAAGTCGAGTCATATCTTGTACATATTGTTTTGGGACGATTGGGACTCATGGGTAAAGTACTATTGTTATGGAGTAATGGGGAAGAACATCACTATATTACCCCCCTATATGTGCATTAATTCTTAAAAAGTACTCCAAGTGTTTTGATTATCTTAATTCGAGTCATTAGAATATTTGATTGTAAAGTATGTAAAATTTCAAGTGTAAGGGGAATGCAAATTCCCTATGATGTATTATTTTGGATGGTAGGGAAAGAGTGTATGAAAAAAAAATTGAGAAAAAAAGAAAAGAAAAACATACGGACTACCATCCCGTTTCATTTTATGTTTTATTAGATTTTCATTAGCTTAAGTCGAGTCGAGTCTTGGCTTAGCAACGCCACATTGTATATGTAATTAACCAAGATGATTAACTCGCCACCAGTAAATATTGCCTTTATCCAACAAAACCGTGTTTATCATATCCCTACACCTAACATTATAACCCTTTTAAAAGACCTCTTTGATAGTTTATCCTAGGTGCTTACGCCAAGTGGTGGAGGTTTGATCCTTAACCAAGCCTATGGTAATCTATTTGCTATGACAGGTAGCGAGATATGTTTTCCATTTCCATATTGTGATATATACTTTATTGCACCCGAGAGATGTGAGTATCCAAACACTATTTGTGATGTGCTAGCGTATAATTTCCGTGCTTGTTTTTTGTTGAAGTGGAATGATTATTTGTTGCAATTACTTTCATATTAGTGTTAAATGACCCCTAACTTGTATTTTGATTAGAATAAAAGCGCATTTGCTTGAGGACAAGCAAATCTCAAGTGTAAGGGTATTTGATGAGACGAAAAGTGTACCACTTTTAGGGGGTCATTTAAGCCCGAATCCGAGATTATTTGATCAAATATTTTCCTAAATCGTTCCTTTTGTCATTTTACGTACTTTTGGAGAGAAATCTGGGAAAGGAAGCATTTTGGACGTTTTTGGAGCGAAAAAGTAAAGAAAACGACAAAGTCTTAAATCCTTGCTGGAAACAGTACCTGACGGCGTCAAGCATTGCTGTGGATATGGCAAATACACATGACGGCCCAGAACTATTTCAAGGCAATTTGGCCTGACAGCGTCACCAAGGCCGTCAAGGTCAAAATACATGTGATGGCCCCGAGTTAAATTACACATGATGGCGTCAGAAGTGGATCTAGGCAATACAAATTTTATCTTGGCGGCGAGTTGATGGCGTCACAAGCTATAACGTGACGCCGTCAGGATGTAAAATCTATATATACTTTTCTAATTTTCATTCATTAGGAGAGGAACTTAGTAGGAACTTTTTGGTGCATAACCCTAGATGAATTTTCAGTGTTTTCAAGGGTTCAACCCCTTGATTCATCCATGTTCAATTGAAGATAAGTTTCCAATAATCATTCAATATGTCTATGTGTTGTTTGATTCTATCTTATGCTTGTCTTCTCTTTAATATGCTAGGCTAGTTTTATTCATGTTTGCTTAGATGTAATGAAACCTAGATGTTGATTATTGGTTGGTATTTGTTTATAATTGTTGTGGATGAATATTTCAATGTTAGGCTGAAGAAAATTGGCAGACTTCCAATTGGTAACTTGCTTGAACGTCTTAAGAAACATGATCAGAGGTGTACTACGATATATTGGTTGTATTTACTGCATAGGTAACTACTAGTGATACTATGTTAGGAGCTAGTAGTCGGCTCGACATAGAATGAAGTAGAAGCTTATAGAGTTAGGGAAGATCGTACACGGCCCTACGAATAGTGTTAAGGAATATAACCTGTCATCCATGCAATTGTAACAAACTAATCAACCGGTAAAAGATATCTAGGGAGTAGTGAAATCTAAGTAAACACATTTTCTCTTATTATTGTTTCCACCACACAAAACATTTATCTTAGTTTCATTTTATTTTATTTGTATTTGTAGTAATTTGGGTTAGTTGACTAGCAACTAATTCCGCCTAATCCTTCCAAAACCGAGATTTTTACTTGCTTTCTATAAAATATAAAAATACAAAAAGAATCATCCCTCACCTCTAGACCTAGTTTAGTAGATTTTTAACCCTAGCGAACACTATTCTTTGAGTTGAACGATCAATCCCCCGGTACTTGTCACTATACTATACTACAACGATCAGGTACACTGCTTGGCGTGGATTGTAAGCTTCTCAAGATCCCTTGAGAGGTAAAACCTGTTGCGAGGGTGCAATCTCCCGTATCAAGATCGTTAACTTGCATAATAAGATGATTGACCTTTGAACATCAGCAACAAAGAAATAAATCAGCAGCATCTCTATGAGCAGCAAAAACTTGAAGTCTCTATTCTTTGCAGCAACAAATGACAATGTGTACATCAAAACATAAGTTTCATACTATTCTCATCACTTCCAGGTGTGTTAACTCCTGTGAGGGGTGAATCATTCAAAATAATGGATTTGATGTCTGTTTACCGGATTTGAGATGTCTTTACATGTAGCCGTTTGCTCAGGACTAGTCAATTATTTGGTTGATTAAATCACCTTGGTAAATTGAATACCAAATATGGTTTTCCACTGCCTTTACCACAAGCCATACACTTGTGGGCTAGCCAATTCTTTGGAATCCAAAAGGAAAAATCCATGGTGAATTGATAACCATTTCAACTCTCAGTAATGAAGCATGGGTGAGTTGAGTACCCTATGGTTTTGAGCAAACCATTACAGCTATCAACTAATTTGATGTGTCTTTACCAAAGCTGTACCCTTTGGACTAGCTAACTTTTTGATGGAATATTCAACATCATGGTAAGCTAATAACCATATAAGATGTGGTAAAGAACCAACACCAAAACCTGCATACAAATTTGTTAGTTTTTTTTTTCTTTTTTTTATTATTTTTTTTTACTAAATATACAATAACATATCACCTTAATGAAGTTTCAAGATGAACATCATACATGGATTCCAATTCAAGTTTGACCAGAAGACTTCGTCTTATTGCCCTGACCAATTGTTCAGCTTTATACATATCATTCCCCACCATATCAGGAGGAACAGTCAACTTTACTTCAAGCATTTGCTTTAAAACATCTATGGTGATAGGATATGTGACATCTGCCCACATATACAAAGTCTTACCAGCTGTAGTAAAGACCATATGCACATTAGAGAGAGGCAAAAATTTCCAACTTGCCACACTCCAAGAATTCTGTCTACTCCAAACTTTAAACCCTTTTCCAACATACATAGAAGAATCAAATAACACATATAAATCTCCAAGGAAAAGCATACCAATTCCTTATGGTATATGAGATTTATAATAGTCTGTCACCCAACCATAAAGAGAAATAAGATCTTTTCTATCTACCATATGGAGTATTTCACTCAGAAAAGTAAAATGCTTAGTGGAACCATCAATTCTGTGGATCACATTTACCTGTCCTTGACCCACTACATTTTCAACAAGTTCCCATTTCACCACTTTTTCCCAAACTCAATGAATGTACTATCATCAGCTGGGACATCAATACCCTTAGAAGCTCTCCTCTTCCTTGCAACACTCTTCTTCCTAGTGACCTTAGAAGGAGAAGAAGTATCTAGATCAGGAGCATCCATTTGAGCATAAGTAGTATCAATAGTAGCATGAGTAGGAGCATCAGTTGAAACTGATTATGTTCCCTCAGTAGGAATGGATGTTGGAACATCAGTAGAAATAGTCTCTTGGGCCTTTGTAGCATCAGAAGAAACATCAAGATGAACAGAATGAGAACCATCAGTAGAAACAGAGACATTAGTATCCTTAGGTTCAGAAACCTCTCCAATAGGCACATACACTTCATGATCTATAGTAACATGAGGTAGAACAGGCTCATCAGTGGGTACAACAATTTCAGCAGATGTAGATCCTCCAGGCTCATCAGCAGATGCCTTGTCAGAAGAATCCATAGCAGGGATTGAGGCATCAGTGGCAATGGTAGCATCAGGAGTATGAACAGAATCATAAACCTGAGTTAAGACTGATGGAGTATGAACAACAAGAACCAGGTACTTCAACAGAAATACCATCAGTAGAATGTGCATCAGCAGAAACTATGTTCCTGGGTTTGGTTGTTCATAAAGAAACGAGATAAAGTATAAATAAGTAAAAATAGAACCATCCAAGGTTTTTAAGTTTACATTCATCCCAAATAATCCAAAGTAAGGCCCAAAATAGATTTAAACATAGGTCCACAACATAATATTAGAGTTTAGAATAGATCCTTTAACCAAAACGCCAAACCAAGCCTTACAAACGAGCATTCCAAGCAAACACTTAATTACCTGAGAAAACGCGCTAAAAGTCAGCTTACGCTGGTGAGTTCATAGGTTTAAACTAAATGATACAAGTGGACTTATACGCAAAAACCCTTGCTATGCTAGACTAGTCCTCAATCCACAATACAAACCCTATAGGTGCACACTATAGTCCAATCACAAAATCTCATACAATGGTGACATGCTAAATTGAGGCTCACCCACTGGTGACACGCTGCTCAATTACTCACCCAATCAATTCAATATGCATTCGCAAGGATGCGACATGCCCTGAATAATACCATAAGGAAGGGTCACCCCATGGTGACATGCTGCAACCTTAGTAAAAACAACCTAGTCTATAAGCATAGCAAGTTTTATTCCAATCATCACAATCCGTCCACATAAAACATTTGCACGTTTTCTCACCCCAAGTTTAGAAAAACAATATTCAAAAGTAAAAGTGGGGCTATGACTCACCTCAGTCCAGATATTAGCTCAAAATCGGTAGAAACAAGAAGTATCGCTACTCAAACGACGGAAACTACGGACTCGGCACTTCCTAACAATATAAACTCGTCTCAGAATCATTTTCTCAAAAATCAAATATTCCCAATCCCGAACGTATTCCATTTTACTTTCCAAAAATCCATTTCTCATATTTGTTTTAGCGTTTGGTATCCGTGTGGGTGAAGGTCGACTCAACACAATCCATATAACATACCAAAGGAACAATAACGGTCTATAGGTCTAGCCTTAGCCTAATAAGTCCTTTAAATAAATTGTCGACGTTTATCGAGTTCGTCAACTCGATAATCCTCCACAACATATTTACTTAACTTATTATTCCAAAACTATACCGCGACCTAAATCACATAGCACATAGTATACTACATGGTAAGTTTTAGAGTTTAATAAGTCTCTTAAATATATCATCAAACTTATCGAATTCGTCAATTCGATAAACTTTACAAAATATTTATTAACTTATCATCCCGAACTCCTACCACAACCTAAGGCGTCGTAGGATACTTTATTCGATAATAAACTCCTTCGATATAACTAAATAGGTCTTATTTAATCTGTCGACTAAATAAGTTAAATAGTTATTTAGAACGGGTATATTAACGTCAAATATCCGTGACTAGCACAAATAGTCAACAATTAATAAAATAGTCAAACTTGGATTTAAGTGCCCTCGAATATTTTATAACTCGCAAAGTCTCATTTTATTTCCAAAACTCATTATAATTCGTAAAACGATTCACTTTTACCTTTATTCTTTCATTTATGAAATTTTTAATTATAATAAGGTTTTTGACGATATTATACTATATTAATAGTCTAATATATGTCGTTAACGTTATTATTTTTATTACTCGTGATCTCTTATTTATTATATATGCACCCATATATATACACGCTCACACGTTTATATATATTTGAATTTTTATATCGATATATAAGTTATTACGAGTTTTATTATTCACGAAGTTTTTAATTATTTCGAGTTATAAAATACGATTCACATGTCCGAGTCATCACTTCTCGGCTCATTGTCCCAATCCAAATGTTAAGGCGGTTGTCGAGACCAACCATTGACTAGAAAGTCAAGGTGACCCCGACTCGCTCAACTCACAAGTCTAATATCAAAGTATGTATCACCAAATATAAATAAACTCCGTCAACAAGTCCCATTTCAACTCTTCAACAACTACAACAATAAGGTCCGACTACGGCACCTTTCTAACCTATCTCCGTCATTCTAAGTAACCGTCTCACAATCGGTTCCCAATACCACTTTTCGTCAACACAACTCCAAATTATACCATGAGTCCATATCATTTCGTCATCAACCTCAAAATAATATTAGTAACAATAATAACAATAACCAACATTTATTAACAACAATATTTATACAATTTAACACAAAAATCATAACTCAACAACATCAAAATACCAATTATACGGGTTGACCTGCCAAGTCAAACCCGAGTCAAGGCTTCACCACGAGTCGCGTGGGTCCCACCCGAGACCTCTAGGGTCTCGGCTAGCTCTCGGTTGGGTCTCGACCACACCAAGAAAACAAGAAACCCGGATACCAAACTTATTTATAATCACGTTTTATACAAAAACCCACATATATCTCTCATTTTTAACAAAAATACAAGTCACCAACACTTGTGACTCGTCTTACCTTCGATATTACAAGAAAAGGGTCACAAAAATCTTTAAAAATCAAGAAAACTCATGCGTGAACTAGTAGATCTAGTGATGGGGAATTGTTTGGAAGTGTTTTTGGGTGGTGGTGGATGATGGTTAGGCGGTGGCAGCCGTATAGGGTGATGGTGGCTAGGGTTTTGGTGATATGAGAGAGAGAGAGAGAGAGAGAGAGAGAGAGAGAGAGAGAGAGATGATGATGATGAGAGTGGTGAGGTTGTGTTTGTGTGTGTGTGTCCAGGAAAAACCACAAGGACCAATATATTGTGTTAGGAATACGATTATTCGTAAGAAGATCCGATCACCCCCAAGTGTAACTTAGCATATTGTAGCTCGTAGTATCTATCGTATTAGTTTAAACATAGTTTAGAATTAGTTAGTATTTGTGGAGTCGGGTCGGGTCTTCACCCACTGTCAGCTCGCTCCACAGCCCTTTTCAGAGGGCGTTTCTATTGTAACTATAAATACCCTTTCCCATCCAAGGGAAAGGGTTGGACCTTTCATCACTTCAATCTAATATTCACTAGTTTCTCTCACTAAAAGGCTCCCAACACTCTACTCTTTCTCTCTCTAACTTCTTACTTCTTTTCTTCATATTCGATCCATTTAAACACTAAACCATATATGTTAATCATCATGAGTATCCTACAATTGGTATCAAGAGCCATGGTTTCATCCTAGAGGGCTTGCATATTCGGATTTGTTGCTTGGTTTTGTGGTTTGTGTTTGGTTCGAATGGATTTTGTGTGTTCACACGAGTTTGATCTTGTTTGGCATTTGGATTGACTTGTTTCTTGTACTTTCTTGTTTTGATAAGCTAGTAGTTCATAGGTTTACATTTGGAGCTGTTGAATTCCTCATTTGGGTGGTTAAAAGTGTGATATTTGGAGTTACTCTTACCAGCGAGTTGATGTTTCTAAGTAAAGAGTTGATAGGATCTTACTAGCGAGTTGACGTTAGCGTTTTGGACTTTTGCTATTCTGGGACATACGGACAAATCGCTACGAAAGGGACACTTTTGTCTCATTACTAGCGAGTTGTCAGATTTTGGAGTTTTGTGGATCTGGCGAGTTGATCATTAGCGAGTTGATTATTAGCGAGTTGATATCCAGCGAGTTGATTATTAGCGAGTAGACTGTTAGCGTGTTGATTACCAGCGGGTTGACTATTGGCGAGTTGTTACCAGTAGCGAGTTGGGTATAGCGAGTTGGGTTGATAGTGAAGTGTCAGACTAGCGATTTGATCATCCAGCGAGTTGGTGACATAGCGGGTTGATATTAGCGAGTTGCTCCTAGCCTAGCGAGTTAGTGTAGTTTTGTGGTGAGTTGAGTTGTTTCAGTAACTTGGTATGTGTAGCGAGTTGAAGCCTTAGCGAGTTGTGATAGTCTTAGCGTGTTGACATTTGTGAAACTTGTGAGCTGTGGCGGCTTAAGTTGTAACATCTACTTCTACAGTAACTTGACGTTGTGAGACTATTCCTATAACTTGACTTGTTAGTTTAATAGTAACTTGACGGTGTGAGTTTAATCTTACGATTTGACTTGTTCTCTGAGGAGTAATAGTAATTCGACTTGTTGCAACAAAACACGAAATTCACGTGTGTTTAACAGGTTGATACGTGCAACTACTCATTCTTCACAACATGGCAAGCACTGCATCGGATGACATTCAGGCAGCAGGGTCGGATACTCGTCCTCCTATGCTGGACAGGACCGACTATGAATCATGGGCACAAAGGATTCGTCTTTACTGTTTGGGAAAGGAAAATGGAGTCAACATTCTAAAATCTATTGATGAAGGACCTTTTGTAATGGGAGTCACCAGAGACACGATTGCTGCTACTGACGACCAACCTGCTATATTTGGCCCTAACAGACTTCGCATCTACGATGAGTTATTAGAGGAAGAAAAGAAACGTTATGATGCCGACATCAGAGCATCGAACATTGTCATTCAAGGGCTTCCTAAAGATGTCTACAAACTCATCAACTACAACACAGATGCCAAAGCAGTCTGGGATAATGTAAAAATGCTTCTTGCAGGGTCTGAGTTAACCAAAGAAGATCGTGAGTCTCAGCTATATGATGAATTTGAGCACTTCAAAATGAATCCAGGTGAAAGCATCACAGACTATTATGTCAGATTTCACAAACTGGTCAATGATATGAGAATCATCAAGATGACAATGCCCAACATTCAGCTTAACTCCAAATTCGTGAACAACATGGCACCGGAATGGAATAGGTTTGTCACAGCTGTTAAACTCAACAAAGGTCTTAGGGACACCAACCATGAACAACTTTATGCCTATCTGCAACAACATGAGAAGCATGCTGCTTATGATCGGGTGATGCGAGAAAAGCTAAACTCTTTAACTACAAATGATTCTCTTGCTTTTGTCTCAAATTTTCAGCAGCTTAATCAATCATCAAGTGATCCACCTCAACCACAACATCCTTCATCCAGGTCTACTTTACAAGCATCCGGTTCATCACCTTCAGCCCTAAAAACCCATCTGGACTCTGGGTATTACCACACTGACATGATGATTGATAATCTATCCAACCAAGTCTCATTACTGGTCCAACAATTCAGAGCTACCCTTCCATCTACCAATAATCAACTTCGGACATCATCCAATCCTCGTAATCAGGCTATCATAGAGGATGGTAGAGTTGTGGTGCAAAATGTACAAGGAAGACAGAATCTGAATCAAAGGAATGGTGGTTTTGGGAATGGGAATTATTGGGTTGGCAACGCACTTCAAGGACAAGCCAGGCAACCTAAGTGTTACAACTGTGGAGGAATGGGTCACATTGCCAGGAATTGCACTCTACCAAAGCGTCCTCAAAACTCTGAATACTTCAAAGACAAGATGTTGCTGATGCAGGCACAAGAGAATGGGACTGTTTTGGATGAAGATGCCTTGCTCTTTCTGGCGGGTGATGACGGGAATACATTTGATGCTGATGTAGATGATCAACCAGTTCAAGACTTAGCACTCAATGACCCGAATATCTTCCAGGTTGAAGACTGTGATGCATTTGATTCTGATGTTGATGACGAACCCGCAGCTCAAACCATCTTCATGGCTAACCTATCTGCAGTTGTGTCCTCTCCACATTAGTCTGGATCCTCCATCGCCTTTGCCATTTCTGAGGTATCAATTTCACCTAACCATGATGACTCTATCAATCCACAGAGAGTGTGTGAACTAGTACAAATCACGGACATTGACAACACAGATACCATTGATATGGGAAATACCTATATTGTTCCATATGAAAGGTATTTGAATGTCAATGGTCTGCCAGTTGTACCAAGTGATGCACCTTCTGTTGATCCTAGTGAACTTGAGCTGCATGAGCAAACTGTATATAACCCTGATGATTCCCTGCCCACTAGATTTAATATTCTTAAGGATCAGGTGTATATATACAAACAGAGGGCTAAATTTGAGCTAAATGAACGTGAGAAGAAAATGGAATGGCAAATGCGTGCTTACATAACTGAAAATAATTCCAAACAAGAAACATTAAAAAAGGAGTTAATGTCTTTGAAAAAACAATTGGATCTAACTGTTAAACAAAAACAGGAAATTCAAAAGGGGTTAACCTCGCTCAAACATGATTATAAAGACAAAGAAACAAATCTTTTAAATGATGTTTCCAACCTTAAAATGTTGAAAAACAAACTGGAAGAAAAGTTGTACACGCAAGGCCAAACCATCCAATCTGGTCAAATGATGGAGAACCATAAGAAATTAAGAGATAAGTTTAGTGAACATGATGCCTCTAAACCTAAGGTCAACTTCCTTAGAAATGGGATAGGTGCTCAACCAACAATATATGATTCGAACATTATATTTGAGCCTGACCATGCCCCTCTTGATGTGAGATCATATGATGAGATTGATGAGATTGAAGATAGAACTAGGGAAAAACTTGCTGAGAAATTGAAAGATCCCCTGTGCACTGCTAAGAATCTCATATTTCACTATGATTACGCAAATGACAATCATCAGGCCATTTCTGTCCCTCAAAAGAAATTCCTCCCTGAAAAAACTTTTTGGAATATTGACATGGAGAAAATGCAAGCTGAAAGACTTGTGGGTAACACTCGAACTGTTTTTAGGATTGCTGATCCAACCATTTATCCTCTGACCACGCCCATGCACCTTGTACCATTCACTCTTCCCACACAGTGTAATACTCTTATTGGACTATACGTACTAGGTCAACTGTTTAATGACTTTGACAAAACCTGTAAAAAGAGAATTACACCAACTGGGATTACTGAAGGGGAAAGGGGATTTGAACAAACAAAACGGTGTTACCTAACAGAAGTCATGCCATTTTTCAAACTTCTTAAAGAACACTTTGAAGGCCTTAAGACTACAATAAATGATGATGTCACTAACATGAAAAAGGTTTTCAAAGATGTCGAAAATGAGGGTAAACAATTGGCAATTGATCTCAAATATAGTGAAATTGACAGGAAAAACATTCTCATTATAAATGAAAACTTGATTGCTAATTGCATTGCTCAAGATGTGTTCTACACTGTCACCGATTCCGCCTTATCTGCTAAACAATTTCATGAAATGTCGGTTACGTTGAATGTATTTCAGAATCGTGTGATTGAGCTTGAGGGGGAGAATTTGAGATTACATACCAAAATTCAAAACGATGACCACGATAACATGGTCAGGCATTTCTCAAAACTAGAAGTTGATAATCTTAACTTACAACTACAATATCAACATCTAGAAGAAAGCATAAAACTCTCAAATGCCAAGACATCTTCGGATGCTCCTGAATTTGATACATGTTTTGAATTGTCCAAAAAGGATGAAGTAATTCAAGCTCACTCAAACACGATTCGGAAATTGAGGACCCAAATTGCACAATTAAAGTCTAACATGGGTAACGTTGCTAATACCAGTCACCTAATGTCGCTAGATTCTCAAAACTTTCAGAAACAAAACATAATTAACAGTGTACAACATGAAAATGAGTGGCTTCGTGCTGAGATGTCAAATGCTAAACAACATTACAAAGAGCTATTTGAGTCTATTAAAATAACATGTAACCAAAACAATGAAAGAGTCACTTCTTTGTTGAACGAAATTGAGAATCTAAAGACCATGGTGAAAGGTAAAATGCCCGTTGTTTCTTGTGACCATACTATTTCCAATGTTCATGCTTGTAAGAAATTTACGAGCGATGCCTTGAATGTCCCTCTTCCCCTTAGGAACAATAAGCTAGTTCATAGCAACTATCTTAGGTATCTTAAGGATTTCCTTGTCATACTTAGAGAAACCATTGAAGATGGTAGGATACCGAATACACTGGATGATGTCATTTCGGGTGCATGCTTCCTCACTAATAGAGCTCAGGAATTATTAGAATACGCCATAGGAACATGCCCCAAGAGTGACAACAATGCGGATAGGTCATTTGCATCGCACTCTAACGTTGGCAAAAAACATGTTACATTTGATTATCCCCAAACCAAGACACAATCCACCACCATGTTTACCGGTAAACAAGTAGAAACTAAGCATTCTAATGTTCCCATCATTGCTTCTACAGGAGTAAACGGTGTATCTAAAGCTAGCAAGTCACAGCCTAGGTGCAATACAAAGAATGATAGGACTTTTCCGGCTAAGAATGCACTTATGAAGGAAGTAGAAGAATCATCTAGGAACAATAAAGTTATGCCTGTAAAAAAGAATCGAGTTGAATCAAACATTTGTGTTAACAATGATGTAATTAATTCAAATTCTGGTGCTATTTGTAAGACTTGTAACGAATGTTTATTTTTTGGTAATCATGATGCTTGTGTTGTGTCCTTCTTAAAATCATCTGTGTTCTTCGGTTAAGGACATTTTGAGCACTAAGCAGGTTAGGCAAGTATGGACCAAAACAGGAAAGGTCTTCACTAATATTGGTTATCAATGGAGGCCTACAGGAAGGAGATTCACCCTAGGAGATAAGTGCCCTTTGACTAGGATCACTAATTCCAAAGTAGTACAAATTAAGAAATAGAGACCTACGGGTAGAATGCTCCCAGTAGAAGCAATTAGTACCAATCCTAAGTCTAGTGCATCAAACTGTGATAATTCAAGCAGTATCTCCGTGACATATGATAATCCAATGTTTGTGTGTGCTAACCAAACGGACCCCAACTGTTTGTGGGGCTCCAGCTTTTTTAGTTATCCACCATTGTCTGGTTTCAAATGCAGGTCGTACAAATCGTCCTTTGGTATTTGGACTCAGGCTGCTCAAAACATATGACTGGAGATCACTCGCGGCTCATGAATTTTGTGGAAAAGTTTATTGGTACGGTCAGATTCGGGAATGACCATTTTGGAGCAATAATGGGTTATGGTGATTATGTCTTTGGAGACAGTGTGATATCCAGAGTATACTATGTGGAGGGACTTGGACATAATCTATTTTCTGTTGGTCAATTCTGTGACTCTGATCTTGAAGTTGCCTTCAGAAAACACACGTGTTTTGTTAGAGAATTAGATGGTGTAGATCTTCTCAAAGGAATTCGGGGCACAAATTTTTACACCATATCAATTGAAGACATGTTGCGGTCCTCTCCAATTTGCATGCTCTCAAAAGCCTCAAAGAACAAATCATGGTTGTGGCATCGTCGTTTAAACCATTTGAACTTCGGTACCATCAATGAACTCACACGTAAGGATCTTGTTCGGGGTTTGCCCAGATTGAAATATGATAATGATCATCTTTGCTCCGCATGTCAAATGGGCAAGAGCAAAAAGCACACCCATAAACCCAAAACTGTCAATTCCATCATGGAAGTCCTACATACTCTTCACATGGACCTCTGTGGACCAATAAGGGTTCAAAGTATCAATGGCAAGAAATATGTGTTGGTCATTGTTGATGATTACTCTCGCTTCACATGGGTAAAGTTTTTAAGGTCAAAGGATGAAACTCTGGGGATCATCATCAAACTCATCAGGCAATTGCAAGTCCGACTCAACAAGACAGTTAGGTTTATTCGCACTGACAATGGAACGGAGTTTGTGAACAAACAACTTACTCAATTTTATGAAGGTGTCGGCATTAGTCATCAAAAGAGCATTCCATGTACTCCTCAACAAAATGGAGTTGTTGAAAGACGTAACCGCACCTTAGTTGAAGCTGCTAGGACTATGCTCATCTTCTCCAAAGCTCCAATGTTCCTTTGGGCCGAAGCCATTGCAACTGCTTGCTACACATAGAACCGATCTCTTATACACCCTCTCCACTGCAAGACTCCATATGAACTGGTTCATGTTAGAAAGCCAGACCTTTCGTTTCTTCGAGTATTTGGTGCATTGTGCTACCCAACTAATGACAGTGAAGATCTTGGGAAACTCAAGGCCAAGGCCGACATTGGTTTCTTCGTTGGGTATGCTCCAGAACGTAAGGGGTACCGAATCTACAACAAACGTACCAGAGATATAATGGAAACTATTTACGTTACATTTGATGAGCTGACTGAGCAACCGGCTCCTGGATAAACAAGTTCTGGACCCGTGCCCAATCTTTTGACTCCTGAACCTGTAAGCTCCGGGCTTGTACAGAATCCCACCCCTGCTTCTCCTTTTATGCCTCCTAGAAGTGATGATTAAAAGAAACTATTTGACCCAATGTTTGATGAATACTTTGAACCTCATGACGGGGCTGCCCCTGATGCTTCTATCATTCCACAACAGGGTGCAGAAATTGCTCCACAGCCTAATGAAGGGCCATCCACATCTCTGTCATGGGATCCAGAAGGCCCAACTACCAGTCATTCAGTAACCACATCTAATGTTCAATCATCATCTGTACCACGAGTAGCAGCTGCTGATAATTCTTTTGAAGTTAATCCGTTTGCCCCACCTGATGAAGAGCCGTTTGTTAATGTCTTTGCTCCAGAATCCTCTAATGACACATCTGTCTCAGAAGAATCCAACACGGCTACTTCAATCCACTATCCTCAACCCCATGAGCATCTCAGGAAATGGACCAATGATCATCCAATTGACAACATCATTGGAAACCCGACTCGTCCAGTATCAACACGCAAACAACTGGCAACTGATGCCTTGTGGTGCTTCTTCAACTCTGTTCTCTCCAAAGCTGAACCAAAAGATTTTAAAGATGCAATGTCTAAAGTCTCATGGTTCATCGCTATGGTTGACGAGATCCATGAGTTTGATCACCTTGATGTGTGGGAGTTGGTACCTCCTCCTGATTGTGCAATGATCATTGCTCTCAAATGGATATTTAAAGTAAAGCTTGATGAGCATGGTGATGTATTGAAGAACAAGGCGAGGCTTGTAGCTAAAGGATACCGTCAAGAAGAAGGAATTGACTTTGAAGAATCCTTCGCTCCTGTTGCCAGAGTTGAAGCCGTAAGAATCTTTCTTGCTAATGCTGCCAGCCAGAATATGTTGGTATATTAAATGGACGTTAAGACAACTTTTTTAAATGGCGATCTGAAGGAGGTGGTGTATGTTAGTCAACCTGAAGGATTCGTAGATCCTGAATGTCCTAACCATGTTTATCGGTTGAAGAAGGCGCTCTATGGGCTTAAGCAAGCACCAAGAGCATGGTATGATACTTTGTCAAAATTTCTTCTTGTCAACCGATTTACCAAAGGTGTTGTTGATCCTACACACTTCACCAGAAAAACAGGCAAAAACTACCTTCATGTACAAATCTATGTTGATGACATCATTTTTGCCTCCTCCGACCCTAAAGAGTGTGATCAATTTTCTCTTGAGATAAGCTCTACGTTTCAGATGTCCATGATGGGACAAATGTCTTTCTTTTTGGGCTTACAAGTATCTCAAAATCCCAGCGGCATATTCATTAATCAATCCAAATATGAAAATGAAATCTTGAAGAAATTTGGATTCGAATTTTGTGACTCTGTTGATACTCCCATAATTGAAAGATCAAAACTTGACAAAGACGATGTTGGGACTCAGGTCGACCAAACCTTATATCGGAGCATGATTGGCTCTTTAATGTACCTCACTGCCAGCAGACCGGATCTTCTCTTTGCCGTCTGCATATGTGCACGTTATCAATCCAAACCAACTAAGAAGCACTTAGAAGCAGTCAAGAGGGTATTTCGATATCTTAAAGGTACAATCCATCTGGGTCTCTGGTATCCCAAGGACACCGCAATGGCACTCACAGCTTATTCCGATGTTGATCATGCGGGGTGTCAAGACACTCGTCGAAGCACATCCGGGGGTGCACAGTTTCTGGGTGATAAGTTGGTTAATTGGTCTTCAAAGAAACAAATGAGTACATCGATCTCTTCCACTGAGGCTGAATACATTGCCATGTCCTCGTGTTGTGCTCAAATCCTATGGATGAGATCTCAACTTTCGGACTATGAGTTTGTATTCAACAAGATTCCCATGTACTGTGACAACAAAAGTGCAATAGCCCTATGCTGCAACAACGTCCAGCACTCCAGGACTAAGCACAGTGATATTCGCCATCACTTCATCAGGGAGCAAGTTGAGAATGGAATTGTGGAACTCTACTTCGTAAGGACCGAGTTCCAGCTGGCTGACATTTTCACCAAAGCACTTCCTAGGGAAAGATTTCAATTCATCATCCCTCGCCTTGGTATGAAGAGTCTCACGCCTGAGGATCTCAAAAGTCTTCAGGAAGATCAGGAGGAGTAAAGGGATTGCTTCACATATCCTTGTATATAGTCTTCAAAATATAAAACCTACAAAAACCATAAAAATCTGAAAAAATCATAAAACTCAAGAAAAAAAAAATCTTCTCACGACATGTCTCATGTGTAATCAATAGTATGTACGATTCTAGAAATGCCATTCAATAATGGCACAGAATCATACATATGCTTGAACATGAGTTTTTCTTGCACTTAATAATGTTTTTCTCTAAAACATGTCGTTTCCCAAAAATCTCTTTGAATATGGTTTGTTATTACTTCAGATAGCAACCCGGTCCTAGTATTGGGGAAAGTTCGTCGCCAAAAAGACGGCTGTTCCTAACAAAGGCATAAATTACTTTATATTTGTGCCTTTCCGATATGATGTACACTTCAGTGCATCATTTCTGGTAAAAGAAGAAGTCTTCTTTAAGTCTCAAATACTTTCCTTTCAAAGATTCTTCGGGAAAGTATTTGCTCCAAACTTGGTGGTACCATGGTTTTTAAAGATCAAACAAACCTGAAAAGTTGTTTAAAATTCACCACTCAATCGATGCTATAAGAATTAATACTTTGTGCAAAATGGTTAATTTTAAAATGTGTCATCGATTGAGGGGGAGAACGATTTCAAAAACTATATATCATCGAAAAATGATCTTTGTGCATAACTACAAGTGGATTAAGTGCAATTGTTATGTGTTAGCATATGAATTTTTCATGAGTTTATCGCTAAACTCAAAATCATTTATAAACTCATCATCTCTAACACATAACATACTCCCTCAAGGTTTGAGGGGGAGCTTAAATGTCGTCTCAAAATCAGTCATTTTTTCAAAACATGACACATCTTTCTCCCAAAAATCTTTAAACTTATTTAAATCACTAGGGATCACAAATCTCAATTGGTTTGAAATTTTGGATCAGGGGAGAAGATGTGATTTAAATATGTCAAACTGATTAAAATGTGATGTTTTGAACCCAAACCCAAATATATGCTCTTTCCTATGTGCTAAACTCTTTAGGTATATCAATGCACATATCGAGACTCAGACTTAACTCATGAATTGACGAAACACCAGTGTCCCAAATCGAAAGGACTAGTCCTGTACGGGTAATAACTTCAAGCTGGTTTAACCAGTGATGTAAGCGTGTCTCAAAGAGGACTGGTCTGAGTAGAATGTACCGTTTCGAGAAACCTTGGGTGAATCTGATCGGGCCGGGTAATAATTTCAAGCTAGTTTAACTAGTAATGTAAGCGTGTCTCGAATGCCCGGTCATGTTCACTTAAGGTAGATCAATTCAAAAAGTGAAACTCCTCCCGACATGTGCAAAGTTTCAAATCAATACATTTGAGCACATGTTAAGGGGGAGCATTTGAAAATGACAAAACTCTCAATGTGTTAGAAAAATGTGTTTCTCAATCATAAACACGTTGAGAGAATTTTCAATGATTTGGTATATGGCAACATAGGATAGTCATGAAGTTATAAGGTGGCTAAGGTTAGGAAAATCGTCCTATGTTCCGCCAGAACCGGAGGGATCTACCCATGGACAATACCAAATAGATAGTATTAGTAAGTCCGTAGGTATGATTATGAAAAAAATAAATAAATAAATAAATAAAAAAAGAGAAAAGTGAGAATGGAGAATGGAGAAAGAAGGGGTTGAAGAATTAAAAAGAAATGAAATAAGAAAGGGTGAAATGAAATAGCCCTCCAATTATTCAACCTTAGGGCAGAAACCGGGTTCAATTCATAATCTACTAATTGTTGCTAAGGCGACATTGGTATTGAAGACAAGACGTCATGGACCCAGTGACGCACTGCACTAAACCTTCTAGCCACTCAAGTTCTCTTAAAAGAACTTGTTTTATTCTCACGGGGAACCGGTGTAATCTATCGACTCATCTCTTAGAGATGGTTGATATTGAAGCAGGAGACCTCTCCCTAATCTCCGCTTAGGAATACCAAATGCACTTATCGAGTCTAGAGCCTCGAGATACATTAAAAGATCTCATAGGAACACGTGCTACTTCTACCCTGGCTGTTCAACATTAAGGACACCAGTGGTAAACTCATGAGTCCTACGCAGATCTTAGCAATCCGCCAGAATGTTTATGAGGGATGTTACTATTGTAACTCCCAATGATTAAATGGAAATTCCTGCCAGGGTCAACATCAAGCAGCCCTGAAAGCAGGTCACTTAGGTGATTCCTTGTGGATTACGCTTAGTGGTCGCGGCGGTTATCAATGGTCTACAGTCGTGGAGTGAACTCCAGCGACTCACCCAGTCGTTGATTTACTTAGGTAGATCGCGTAAGTCCTCTTGGGGGTTTGCCGATTGGGAACGGTCTTGGTAAGGATTAGAAGGAGTCTTCACACTATGTTGTTGACAATCTCTAATTCCAAACCTGTAAGTACCGGATGATTTGTTGCTAACTGTCTACTTGCAGGAATTTCTAACGGTTGCGGTTGATTGTTGTAATGATGCGGATCCATCAACACATGCTCACACTTCAACTTCATAACTCAAAGATATCATGATCAATGAATGGGCTTCAACCGTGCTTCCTCAAACTCTGATGAAGAAGATCATGATCCTGAAAAGTGTGAGCATGCCAACACTAAGAGGTTCATATCACATGGAGACGTTACTACTCAAAGATGACCCTCAGACAATATTATGGATGATGAAGTCGAAGCTATTTCCAAAGATTATCCATCACATTGAAGGTTTCATCTAGAGTCTACCACCTAATGCACAAAGATCTCAACAACGAAGAATCATAAGGCTACGAGCTACAAAGATGTCATCAAAGACTTGAATGCTATGATTCAATACTTATTTTCTGGGGTGACCTCCCTTAGGGGGAGATTGTTAGGAATACGATTATTCGTAAGAAGATTCGATCACCCCAAGTGTAACTTAGCATATTATAGGTCGTAGTATATATCGTATTAGTTTAAACATAGTTTAGAATTAGTTAGTATTTGTGGAGTCGGGTCGGGTCTTCACCCACTGTCAGCTCGCTCCACAGCCCTTTTCAGAGGGCGTTTCTATTGTAACTATAAATACCATTTCCCATCCAAGGGAAATAGTTGGACCTTTCATCACTTCAATCTAATATTCACTAGTTTCTCTCACTAAAAGGCTCCCAACACTCTACTCTTTCTCTCTCTAACTTCTTACTTCTTTTCTTCATATTCGATCCATTTAAACACTAAACCATACATGTTAATCATCATGAGTATCCTACATATTGCTACTCTTTTTATTTATAGTCAAAGCAAGTACAACAATAATAATAATAAAGGGGAGGGGGCGGCGAAAGGTATAAAACACAAGGACCATTCATGTAAAATTTCCAAAGTATCCCGACCCTCGCTTCACGAGTCCACACTCTTTATTTTTTTTAAAATTCACAATAAGTTCGTTTAATATATAAATGCGACCGTTATTCAAAATTTTAAATTTGTGCGAAAGGTATAAAACACAAGGACCATTCATGTAAAATTCTATTTTTAATGTGCGACATGGTCATGTGCGAATGTACGACATGGTTATGATCATCAACAGCCGGCGGCAACAATCATATATTCCAACACCCATTTATTCTGGCCAACTTTTTTTTTCTCAAAAGACCATATATTCAAGCGACAACCATTTTTATACCCATGATCAAACCCATTTTTATTTTCACCCAAAAATCAAAAAAAGGAAGGATAAAAAAATCGAGCATCTTAAAACCATGTATAGCAGCCCATAGTAGTCCCACAAACTAAACCCAGCCACCATACTTTTTTTTGTTTTCCTATCACAAATCTAAGATCTCACTTATCCCTTTCATTTCATCCACATCAATTCACAGAAGACAATTAACAATAAAAATCTTGTTTATGTCTTTCTTAAATCTCGAAACATATCCCCACTTTTGATCAATTCGAAACGGTTTGTTTCTTGTTGATTTCGACTTAGAGATTTTGTTACAAGGTCGATTTATTTATTTTTCTTTATTTGCTGTTAAAGATCAATGATGGATTTAGTTATGAAATCTTATCGATCTTTTAAAGATTTGAGAAAAATGTAAAAAAACCTTAGATCTTGATCTTGAAAGTTCTTGTTTTTTTTTTTTTTTTTTCGTTTTTGCTTTTATGCTGAAGTTCGATGATGGGGTTTTCTTGATCTGTAAGATCTTTTCGGATATGTGGTGGTGATGGTGTGTGGTGTTGACGGCCGAAATTTTTGAGAGAGAGATGGCCGGAATTTTTGAGAGAGAGAATGTTAGGTGAGAGAAGTATTTTTTTTATACTCCTTCCGTCTCAAAATTATTGTCATGAGAGAGAAATCGCAAAGTTTAATAAAAGTGGGCCTACTTTAGTTTTCAACCACTAAATAAGAATATTTTTGTACTATATTCTCTAGTTTTTACTTAAAAGGGAAAGTGGACAATCTTTTTGAGACAACCTAAAAAGGAAATATGGACTATTAATTTGAGACGGAGGGAGTATATAAAAGAGGGTATATATGTCATTTAAATAAAAATTCAAAGTCAAAGTCCCACCTAATACAGTACTTTATTATTAAAAAAATATACACGTGTCGCATATTCAATGGAATCGCACGTTAGCACATTCGCACATGACCGTTTTGGAAAAACATGTTATTTTTTGCTTCTTTTGAGAAAATGCTTAACTTTTTGGCTTCTTTTGAAAATTAACTCTTATTTTTAATGGTGGAGATCTATTTTTTGCTTTGTTGTAAGCGAAAATTACTGACATACCCCTGCATGGAGGGGTGTGTCCCAATCTACCCCAACCTAGCGCCGTTTTCTAAAATGCGCCAACATTTCCCTAAAATTCGTACGCGACATGTGGGGAACACACGTGTCAGCATGCTGGGCTCGGGACAAATATATATATATATATATATATATATATATATATATATATATATATATATATATATATATATATATATATATTACGCATGTCGCGTATATATATACGCGACATATATATATATATATATATATATATATATATATATATATATATATATATATACGCGACATGCCTTATTTTGCATGGGGAATGATATTTAACAAATGGTTGTTGGTATTATCACGTAACCCAACTTGCAAAGCCAGCTGTTTGATTCGCTTATCTCTTATTATAAGAATATACTAATAAGCGGGCTTTTTAGCCAATACTGTAGTGCTACAGTATTTTGAGAGTGAGTATACAGTAGAATGTACAGTAACTACTGTTCATCCGTTAATTTTTTTTTTTTTTTTTTTTTTTTTTTACATTCTTTGGCACTGTTCATCCGTTAATTTTTTTTTTTTTTAATTTTTTTTTTTTTTCACATTTTTTGGCAAAACATCCCACGGCAACGCGCGGGTGATCCACCTCGTTATTATAATCTACAAAGTACTATGCTTTTATGTAAAGTTACATGCTATATATAATTATATAACCTATCCTCTCTTCAATTTTTTTTTTCTTTCACATGTTAAATCAAGATATAATAAAATTTGGTGAGGTGTAAACAAACTAAACAATTCATAAACAGTTCGGTAATACGTTTTTTTATGTTCGTTTATTTATTAAATAAATTGATATGAATAATACTTTACGTTCGTTTTGTTAAATAAACTAACATGATTACATGAACAAAAGTCGTATTTATTTATTTACGTTCGTGAACGACCGATTATGCGTTTGTTAACATTTGTTTATGTTCGTTTATTTGTTATATTCGTATATTATATTTTTTAATTGTATACTTTTAAAACTGATTTGTTTAAACAAAACAATACTTTAAAACAAAATATTTATGCATAATTTAACGAAGTTTACGTTTGTTATTCTACATTTATTTATGTTCATTTAGTGTTTTAATGAACGAATATTAACAACTCATTTTTTTAATAAACGAGTTGTTAATATTCGTTTATGTTCGTTAATAACTCATTCTAAAAAAAAATTTCAAAAAATATTTTTATAAAATTTTTTCTAAAAAATTCGAAAAACATTCTAAAAAAATTTTTTTGATGAAAAATTTTTATTCCAAAAAAAAATTTCAGATAAATTTTTTCTTAAAAAATTCGAAAAAATTTCTAAAAAAAAATTGGCGAAATTTTTTTTTTCCAAAAAAAAAAATTTGAAAAAAAATTTTCTAATAAAATTTTTTCTTAAAAAATTCTAAGAAAATTTTGTTAAAAAATTTTCAAATTTTTAATAAAAAAAATTCTAAAAAAACGAATATTAACAACATAAATGAGTTTTCAACGAATATAAACGAATATTAACAACTCGTTTATTAAAAAAATGAGTTGTTAATATTCGTTCATTAAAACACTAAATGAACATAAATAAATGTAGAATAACAAACGTAAACTTCATTAAATTATGCATAAATATTTTGTTTTAAAGTATTGTTTTGTTTAAACAAATCATTTTTAAAAGTATACAGTTAAAAAATATAATATACGAATATAACAAATAAATGAACATAAACAAATGTTAACAAACGCATAATCGGTCGTTCACGAACGTAAATAAATAAATACGACTTTTGTTCATGTAATCATGTTAGTTTATTTAACAAAACGAACGTAAAGTATTATTCATATCAATTTATTTAATAAATAAACGAATATAAAAAAACTTTTTACCAAACTGTTTATGAATTGTTTAGTTTGTTTACACCTCACCAAATTTTATTATATCTTGATTTGAAATGTGAAAGAAAAAAAAATTGAAGAGAGGATAGGTTATATAATTATATATAGCATGTAACTTTACATAAAAACATAGTACTTTGTAGATTATAATAATAAGAGATAAGCGAATCAAACAGCTGGCTTTGCAAGTTGGGTTACGTGATAATACCAACAACCATTTTTTAAATATCATTCCCCATGCAAAATAAGGCATGTCGCGTGTATATATATATATGTCGCGTATATATATACGTGACATGCGTAATATATATATTTTTTTTCCCGAGCCCAGCATGCTGACACGTGTGTTCCCCACATGTCGTGTACGAATTTTAGAGGAATGTTGGGGCATTTTAGAAAACGGCGTTAGGTTAGGGTAGATTGGGACACACCCCTCCATGCAGGGGTATGTCAGTAATTTCCTCTTGTTGTAAAGACAATACTTTTTGACTGTTTGTCTATAGCGATAGGAACCGTCACTTTTATAGAATTATTTGAATTTAATACTCATAAATTACAACACATCAAAGATCATTGTGATATGCAGACTAAGAAAGCTACTGACCTAACAAAAAAAACATTAAAAAATAATATACGAATCAAAGCGGACCCAATAAGAGAACCACTAATTTTCACATGGCTTTTAATTATGTATTTAAAGATGCTAACGAAACAAGGTATATGGTGTTTCTTTTGAGTGCGTTACATTCTACTGTAAGATACATATACATATATGTGGACTCGCAATTTCGAACCATATATAGCAAGGTTTTCAAGATCGGGATTTTACCCAGGATCGTTTTCGTCTTTGCAAAATCGTGATCGTAAGATCGGATCGGGATCTTAAGATCCTACTATAATATCATTTTCTTAAAGTTTTGTAATATTATACAAATTTACAAATTATTATATATCATAAACACAAAATTATATGAATGTTTCATCGAATAGTTGTCCTAAATTATGATTATGAAATGTTTAATAAGATTAACATGTTGTTTTTTAAATTCTACAAAAAAATAATCCAGAAATTTGCAGTTTTTTAGTTTGTTATCCGAGAAAAGTAGGATCGGATAGGATTAGATCTTAAGATCCTATGGTCAAGATCGAGATCCTATAAGATCTTAAGCTTTCAAAGATCTTATGTAAGATCCGGATCGTTTTTGCTTTGCAGTATCGTAAGATCCTAAGATCAGGATCGGGATCCTGACAACCATGATATATAGACTTCTACGTTCTAAGATAGGTTCAATAATTAAATATATGAAGTCGTGTCTTTAACGTGTATTACACATATACAAGTACTATATTATTAAAAAAAAAAAAAAAAAAAAAAAAAAAAAAAAAAAAAAAAAAAAACTGCTTGTTTAATAACGTGTATTACACATATTCAACCATGATATGTTTAATAAAGTTTACTATATTATTAACGTGTATTACACATATACAACCATGATATATACAGATCCATTTGAAAGCAAACTTTATTAAACCAAACACCATTTTCCATCTTCAATTCTAGTAATCTTGACTGCAAACAAATACTAACTTCAATCAAATCACTAATTACAAAATACAAACAAATTTTATCACAAACAATGAAAAAAGTCACACTTAACTTCAATTTTTCTCAAATATTAAAAAGTTTATTATTTATCACAAAAACCTCAACAAAGATTCAAACCCAAAACATTAATAAAACTGTTCATATGAGATTAAAAGAATTAAGAATACACTGATAGAAGGTCACTGATTTTAGGGTTCGCGATCAATTGTTTTTGGGTTAAATTAGGGTTTTTGTGGTTGTGTTGGATAATTGTAGGAGGAGAGGTTTTCCTTTATTATTTTTTCTTTTTTTTTTTTTTTCTAACTTTTACATTCAGTCCAAAAGTTATAAATTTAAACCCGCTTTTTTGAAAGGTTTTTTTTCTTTTAATTTTTGACCCATGTGTTTCGAATGATTTTTTTGGCCTTGACGAAATTTCTATAATGTTTGACTAAATTTATGTCGTTTTAGGAAATATTTATGATTTTTGTTATTAAACATATTTATAAAAGAAAAACAATAATAATTAATATTACCAAATAAGGTATAAATATATTATTTTGAAAATGAAAAATTACTAATAATAATTTTGTTTTATTAGAAAAAAGATTCTCTCATCCCTTTATTCCTAAATATTACCAACTACAAAAGTACAAATATTCCATGATTCATGTATAGAAAAGGGATATACTAAAGTCGTGCATCATGGCGGCTGTGGATCGAGCATTTTATAAATGGGCTGTTATAAACCGAAGTATAAAAGCTGAAATTTCGAAGTAAAGTATAGTTGCGGCAAAGTTTTTATTTGAGTTAATACTAATTAAAGCATCATACTTGTAAAAAAAATCTCTTTTGAGTATCGAACTTTTTTTTTTTTAATTGGTGTACTAAACTTGCATTTTATTGCAAAAAACACGTACTTTGAACGTTTTTGCCCCTCAAATTATTAAAAAGTCAGGGGCAAAAATGTCATAAAAAGGTCAGAAAAAAGTACAAAGTACGTATTTTTTGCAATAAAATGCATGTTTAAGTGCACTAATGAGGAAAAAAAAATTCGCTACTCAAAAGAGTTTTTTTTTACAAGTATGATGCTTTAATTTTGTATTACCCCTTTTTATTTGTGTCATATCTTTTATCTCACAGGCAAATATAAATGAGACCGTCTAAGTTTTCCTCAAAAAGTTATGTAATTAAAATAAAAATTTTAAATGTCTATTCAATACATGCAAAAAAATGTTGGTAATACGAAGACGAAACAAGCAAAAAAAAATCGAACAAATGAAGTGGAGCTTTATTCAAATTACCAAACTAAATACAAAACCAAATTAAAGACAAATTATAATTCAAATGGTACTGTGGAAAACTAGAAGGGGGGTTGAATAGTTTTACTTCTTTTTAATTCGTTATAAAAGATAATTTTAGTGTTTTCTTAGCTTTTAAAAACTTAGATTCGATAATATGTGATCTCAAGTCTTGTACAATATAAACAACTAACAATACACAATATATAACAATGATAAGTAATAAAATAAGTAAGAGATGGAAAGATCGAACCGCGAGACAAGAGATTTATAGTGGTTCGGCTACAAGGACACCTTCCTTGCCCTACTCCACTCCCCGAGCACCTAACTCGAGAGTTTTCTTCACTATATCAACAAGCTCCCTTATGGCGGAGAAAACCGTACACACCAATTTACACACCAATTTTCACACCACAACTTCGTCACACCTAAGTCACAACTTCTACACAACTTCTTCAAATCAATCTACTTCACAACTAACTACTCCACACCTATCTTCTTCACACCAATCTAGTTCCTAACTTTTCTTCTTCACACCAAGCTACTAACTAATCACACCATCTATATATCTAGCACAACTATCTACAATCAAATATTCACAACAATCTTCACAAAGAATAATGTAAATGATCTTTGATGATGCACCAACAACTTGGATGTGGAGATCACAACAAGTTGTAATACTTCTTGTCTTGGGGGATAGAAGTATTCTTCTCTTGCACTTGAGAGGATGAAGTTTGGATCACTTTGAAACAAAGAATTATACACTTATGATCAAAGGATAAGAGAATAGAAATATGGATCTTGATCAGAAAGTTTAGAAGTGCAAAAGGTGAGAAAATTCTGAGGAATGAACAAGTATTTATAGGGGAGAAAATTACTGTTCTGGAGCGTGGCTGGTCCCCTTAATTAGTGATCGGTCCCCTTAATGGTTAAGGGGGCCGCCTAAGGAATTAATGGGGCAGCCCCTTCAGAACGTTGGTTTTTCTTGTCTTTTAGCGGGGAATATTTTTCTGGATAGAATTTGCCATTTTTGGTTGGAAATTTGAAATCATATATTTATAATGAATTAAACATATTTTTTTAATTCCAAAAGTAATTTTGTAAAAGATATAAGATGTTTAATACATTTTATAAAAATTCTAGTGATTAAAAAAATTTCCTTTGATCATGAAATGTAATAAACCCTTTGTTTATTCATACCTTAAATGATATGGAAGCAAAGACAAATATTAAGCACTAAAAACTTGTTTACGTCATAAGTTTTAGATTAATGAGTTTATGCTTTGTAATTATCAAAATATAGAGACATTGTTAATATGCTAACAATGTTTTAAGACATTATTTATGTCAACAGGTACCAACACTAATTCAAACGATACAAATTATTCTAATGCTAATAATCTCTCTTTGTAAGCAAACTAACCCTTATATGATAGTTTTCTAATTCCAAACAAACTTGTGGAACAAGTCAAAGAAATTACCAAAGTTACCAAACAACACTTAGAGTTTAAGTCACTATTCTAACAATCTCTCCTGTAACTTAAACTCCTCTACCTGTTTCAAATCAAATTCAAAGTTTCAAACGCTAGAGATATTAGCAAAATACACATCAAATGAATTCAAAATTTCCAAACAAATCAAACGTCGATTCCCAAAAGCAATCCAAAACAAATGCCGATGACTTCGGAACGAACAATCAAACATTAACCAAAAAATTCAAAACAGTCACCAAACAAAACAAATCGGCTCAAATGATATTCAACAAAGACAATCAAATTCGGGCAACCAACAAATTCCAAACGATCGATCAAAATTCCAAACGACCTAATAATAGTTAAGTCTTCGAACACCAAATCAATCTTCAAACTTCAAATACCAAATTCAAACTCAAATGACCCACTTATTTGATAAGTATTACGGTCCATTTTCAAACTCATTATCCAAGTATCAAAAAAATTCAAGTTAATAAATAACTTGACGAACGGACTTTAATAATTCAAACGCCCCAAATATTGATACATATAATAATTTTAATGACCCACTTATTACGATATATATTACGGTCAAAATTCAAATACAATTACTAAAGTAATACAAATATCACGAAACAAAGAGTAGTGCTATTTAAACCTACAACACAAGGCTAAAAAATACCTAATGCATAAATCACTTGTACAATTATATTATGTATATTCTCTCTCCAAATTTTCACCAATTATTTTTTGAAATTAACCAATCAAATCATTAGTACATTTGTAGGCATGATTAGTAGACATAACAATCATTTTTCTGAAACAAATACCAAAGATACGGTATGCCCAAGACTAATTCCAAAATCCCAACTTACTAATATCCACCAATCATGAAAAACAAAATTTTCAAAAGAGCCTAAATGGCAAAACTATTCCACAACAAGTCGTACTTCGGTGGCCAAATTTTTTAACAATACAACTTGTGGCCCAAATCACACCATTAGCCCAATTCCAAACAAAATACCACTAACGATTGATTAGATCCCAAAACTCGAAAACTATTATTCCAAATTCCAAACCCTCCCAAAAAAAAAAAAAAAAAAAAAAAAAAAAAAAAAAAAAAATCGATCTAAACAATCTATCCTAATCAGATCTAAACCAAAAAACTTCAAATCAGAAATTCCATTACAAAATCCAAAAACGAACGAACCTTTTCTCTTTTCTTTTTCTTCATAGATAAACGAACCTAGCTCGGATACCACTTGTTGGTATTACGAAGACGAAACAAACAAACAAAATCGAACAAACGAAGCAAAAGCTATATTCAAATTACCAAACCAAATACAAAAACCAAATTCAAAGACAAATTCTAATTCAAACGGTACCAACCACAAATTCAAAAGTCACAAAACACTAATTCAAACGATACAAATATTCTAATGCTAATAATCTCTATTTATTGGCAACCTAGTCATATGATAGTTTTTTAATTCTAAAAAATTTGTGGAACAAGTCAAGCAAATCATCAAAGTTATCAAACAGCCCTTAGAGTTTAAGTCACTATTCTAACAAAAAAAGTATGCGATAAAAATTAGATTTAGGAGTTTAATCGAATTTATCATATTACTCGTAAAGTTGTTATTAAACAATTTAAAAAAAGATTATTAATCAATTAGGTAATGAAGAATAAAACAATAAGAAATGTATTTTAACTTGACGAGTACAATAAAAAATGTAATGTGGGAGAGATAATGACGTTGACATACACAATAAAGGGTATGTTTGGCGAAAATAATTGTTGCTGTAATTGGTGCTGGTGCTGGAGATGGTGCTGGTGCGGGAGATTATAAAAAGAGATTATTTTTATAAGCTACATAAAGTAACCTTTGGTTTTAATAGATTATGGAAGATTATTTTTTTTAGAATCTCTTATAAGTTATGTCTGCCAAATAAAGATTATTTTTTAAGTAGCTTATTTTTTGAAAAAATAAGCACAATCTCTCAACAATCTTGTGTGCCAAACATAGCCTAAATCTAGAGAGGCAATAAATAGAAAAGAAATAAAACCAACTTTATCCATATCATGAGCCATGCAGAACCCGTGCTACGCACAAGCATTTAATCTAATTGTTAATCGCGCGTATTGTTTTTGTGTATTGTCGAGTGATTTGTATTTTTTGTTTAATATGTTGTATGAAACGTTTTTAGTTTGTTGTTTAAAAATATAAAAATGGTTGATATTGTTTTGGTTTTTTGGTCTTTATATTTTCTAAATGGGGTTGTCGTTATTAAATTGTCATACGATTGATGTAATTTCCTTTGATTGTTTTGGCCTATTACGTAACCCAACAATAATTTTGCATTATATGATTTTTGCATGGTAATACGAAGCACACTGGCTTTTTCTTATTTGTTATAGTGTAATTTGCGTTAATTATTTTTGTTATTAGGTTCGTAAGTTGTGATTGTATTACATCTGTTGTAAGTATGCCATTAGTTGTTTGGTGATTTTTATATTTAATATTTTTATAACATATTAGTATTTATTTATAAAGTTTATGATTAAAAACTAAAGTTAGCTTCATCTCATTTTATTGTACAACTAATTTTATTGAAAATTAACATTGAAGTCTAACTAATATTAATAAATTTTATCAATAAACTCAATTCCAAATAGCTAACCAAATGAATATTAATTGACACACTATTAATAATTCCTAAAACCTTTTGGACTCCACTATTATGTCTTAAACTTAATTTTTTTAATTTACAAATGGGTTCGAGCAAAAATTATGTACTTTTCTTTTTATATTCATTATTCAAGTTACATGCTTACATATACTAATCACTCTAAAAAGTATCATTTAACCATTTAAATCTTGCTTTACATATATGCTCGTGCACATTTTCTTGAATCAATTCGCACATGTGAGCTACATCAATAGAAATCACACATAAATTACTTGTATATTAAAATGCATTAACATAATACATATATTTATATATATTGCATTAGGTTAAATCATCAATTATTCTTGCAATCTTTTAAACTTTATCTCAATCAATAACCAACTTTTAATTCTCTACTAATTACTAAATATCATGTGATCAATTCCGGCAAGCCTTGCACTTCCATCTCGATGTTGTATATACTTCACATTAAATGCACCGGTTTTATTTTTCGATAAAAGTTTGAACTTTTGCTTATGTTTAAAACTCAACTTTTTTATTTGATATTATAATTTACAAATGGCTTTAATTCAAAATTATGTATTTTTTTCCTTTCTATTCGTTACTCAATGTGATATTTTTAATATGTTGTATTTTGCTATTATGGCAAACTCATTTAATAGGCGTAAATATTTGTTTCTTACTAATGATTCTACATATAGTAAAAGAAAACACTTTGTGATGCGCGGACCTTCTTCTTTTCAATAATAATTCAATTGCACACAATAAATTCATTCTAATATTTCTCAAAGAGCATTCGAAAGCAACTACTTACATAAACTAATCACGCTAAAAGGTATCATTTAACCATTTAAATGTTGTTTTTCATACATGCTCGTGTACATTTTCTTAAATCAATTCGCACATGTGAGCTACATCAATAGAAAACGCACATAAATTACTTGTATATGAAAATGCATTAACATAATACATATATCTATATATATGCTTATCTATAACAATCACCTAAATATGTATGAAACAAAGAAAATAGTTGGTATCACAGTCTTTGGTTCCATTTATCTGAGCATGCATTATCTTGTGTGAGTTTCATGGTACCTGCGTATGATAACTAAATTAAGAAAAAAGAATGCCGAGTTAATTACAAAGATCTAAAAGATGTGTGAATCATCTCCTAAATGTTTCAAAAGAGAATTTACATACCGCTACCAACAATCAAAGATCTAAAAGATGTGTGAATCTGTACATACTAAATGTGATTTTGGCCGGTTTATATAGGCATGAATTAGGTTATATCATTAATTATTCTTGCAACCTTTCGCAACCCTTGCACTTCATCTAACCGAATTTAATTCTATACTAAATGCCATGTGATCAATTCGGGCAACCCTTGCACTTCATCTCCTTTCATGATTGTATAGTTATTATGAGGCTGCATTGAATATCAAGCATTAGCTATCTTGTACTATACGCAATGGGACTCCATCTTGAGTATCTTGATTACTCCACATTAAAATGATTTCGATACAAAAAATAGAGCCTAAGATTACCCCTTCCCACTAATTACGACACATTCTCTCTTTCATGTCCCTACCAACATTCCAAAACTCATATTTTCATGAATAACAACATCAAATTTTATACATATTTGTAAGATCAAAATTAACACAAATAATTTGTGAACTTCAATTAACATCTTGATATACCCAGTTAGCGTCGTTAACCACTTATCAATACCTGCAAGAATAACATTAATAAACTACTAACCAACCCAAAATTTTAAAATAGGTTAGCAGATCTAACCCTCGGTTCCTTCTCAGGCAACAACACATCCATTTGTCTTCCATAAACTTCAAAGATGGACTATCAACCGACTTCACATGCAAGAAAATTAACCATTTGCTTACCTTTGCATGTATACCCCCTTGCGTTAATCAAGTCAATATTTCTACATGAACCATTGCACGTAACATTAATATGCATAGTACACTTTCATTGGACGGAGAAATTTTACATTAACCAACTAAATTCAATTCCATAGGTGAGAAGCTACACCAAAAAGAACTTTATCACACTATAAGAAAAAATATGCAAAAACTATTGACTGAAAAAAATGATCATGTCAATATCTATTTCAAAACTATTTATCTAATTAGCAAGCTTGTTAATTCACAGATCTTGAGCCATAAAAACAGATGGGGTACATACCAAGGTTACGGTTATTGATGCCAATGAGTTCAATGCCATCAATTGCTAGCATGCGATCCATTTCATTCTCATCATGTGCCTAGAAACAAAAAGTAGAGATCAAAAGGAAATTGGTTAGTTGGTGCTGCACTGAATTTACACACAAACAATAATAAACTAACAGCAAACATGTGATTCATACAAAATCATCAAACTACACACAAATTAAAGTTTCACACACACACACACACATCATTAACAAAGACCAAATGGTGTTATTTATAGTATTCAATGATGGTGGTTGAAGGGTTTGTACATTTATTTGAAGGCAAATGAAAGGAGCAAATGATTAAATGAAAATAAAGGCTAGCAACACTTCGTATGGTTTCAATCATTTACATTTGAAACACTAAATATACCTCATATGTACTTACCATTTAAGCATGAACATTAAATCGAGGTACTTACGCATGAAGCCTCCGCATAATGAAACTCTATTTTCTGCATTTAATTCCGAGCATTAGGTAACTTGTACTCTATGCAATCTTGATGCCTCCACATTAAATTAGAGAGCCTAATCTTATAGTATTATAGATTTAGGATTGAAAATAATGATTAAATTCATGTATTAACCCAACTTTCGTTTTCGTGATAGATTCACTCTCCACCCAACCACCTTGCTCATCTAAGAATTCCCTTTGAAGATTTATTGTTCGCCACTCTCTCTAGGTGTTATGAAGGAAATGGCCGCTATATCAAAGGTGGAATTGGACAGATGTATAAGGGACAACTCTCTTGGTGTGGTGAGTTGATTGATATCAATATTCAGAGGTTGTGTGATGAAGAACGGGTTGAAAAAGATCAACAGTTTTGGACGGAGATTTCCATGCTTTATAGTCTCAAGCATAAGAATCTTGTTTCTATTGATGGGTTTTGTAATGAAGTTTGTGCAGAGACCATCATTTACAAGCATGAGTTTAGGCGAAGGCTCAAAGACTCTCTAAGTAAACCGATGTCGTTGACATGGGTGAAAAGATTGGAGGTATGTGTGGGTGTTGCGCGTGCACTGAGTTACCTTCATTTTGGAGAGCCACGCGATTTTAGCGTTATACACTGGAACATCAACAGTTACACAATTCAATTAAATGATGACTGGGAACCAAAGTTATTTGAATTTCAGCATTCCATGATGATTAAAGCATATGAAAGACACCATTCTTTCCATACTGATTCAGTTTGGTCTATGAAGGGTATACAGACCCAATATATTTAAAAATTGGCAGTGTGAGCCACAAGTAAGATATCTACTCCGTTGGAATAGTATTGTTTGAACTACTTTGTGGTAGGGAATCTGTAATTGGTGACAAGGATAACAAGTATTTGGCTCCAATGGCAATTTTTTCATTATAGAGAGAAGATACTCAACGAGATAATCAATCCATATCTATTGAAACAAATGGATCGGAGATCATTGAACATTTTCGCAAAACCAGCGTATGAGTGCTTGAGTGAAGAACAATCGCAACGCCTAAATATAGATCAGATTGTCACAAGACTTGAGAAAGCTTTGGAACTTCAACTGGAATGGAAAAATGTTGTAATATGATTTTTTCTCTTTATCTTTCTAGCACAATAACTACTCTATAATACGAGTAACGTTTATTTACTTATTGATTTATTTGTTGCCATTGATGTTATAGGAACACTCTTCACTCAGACATCATCTAGTAATGACAAGGTAATTATTACTAATATTCTTTTTAGCTCTTGTTGTAAGCCACTTAAATCTTTAGAAAAAGAGGAAAATGTCAAAACAAGGGAAACGATAAAGAAAGATGCGAGTGAAGAAGGGGCATAATATAATACGATGTGGTATTAAGAATGGATATGATGGTTTAATTAATGATCTTTATATAATGCCCAGTAGGCATCTAATGGCAAATTGGCAATTCCCTTATTTGATTTAAAATCTTGTAACTTACAACTTGTAAGTCACTAAAATTTTTAGGGGTAATACTAAATTAAAGCATCATACTTGTAAAAAAAGCTCTTTTTAGTAGCGATTTTGTTTTCTCATTAGTGTACTAAACTTGCATTTTATTGCCAAAAATACGTACTTTGGACATTTTTGCCCCTCAAGTTACATGTACCACCCATGCATAGTTTCTCATGTTTAGTTATTTTCTAGTCTTTGGTTTATTCCTTAAGTTTAGAAGATCATTCATTTGTTCTTTTGTTATTTAATCGTAATTACCTTGCATTTTGAAAAGGGAAAAAATATCTAAAGTTTAGCTTCTATCACTATATTTCAACAATCTTCACCCAAGTTAAACATGATTATATTTTATATCTATTGTGTTTACACTTACTGTACCAGGTTTAATTATCAGCCCATTGAAACGACTCATGTATAAAAATATTCTTGAGAGTGATTATACAAGATCCCGTATTATATGTACTTAGCTTTTCACCATTTTTTTTTTAAGAATGGCACCACACTTGAAATCCGACCCCCGAGTTAAACCATCCAAATGGGCAGGCCCCGGGACCCGAACCACTAGGAGAGACCCGCGAAAGTAAACATCTAGAACTCACGGCTTCGCACTAGGAGGAAAACCTAGAATTTTTGTCTCTTGCGAGACTTGAACCCTGGGTAAAACCTCCCCCAAGCTCCAGAAGGAGCCCAGGTGGCCAACTTAGCTTTTCACCATTACGTCTCTTTAATTGATCAATCAACCTAACTGAAGTGTTACATCCTGTTAATCAACACATATAGGGATCAGTGACCATTGCATCTACAGGCAATGAATCCCAAGTCAGCAAAAACACAAAGTCTTTCCTCAATGATCTATCTCACTTAAAACTCAGCATAAAAGATTTGAAATAAGCAACCAACAATTTTCATGAAAAAAATCTTATGAAAAGAGATAAAATGATTTTCAAAGGTCGTCTCTTGCGTTCCGAACAGTTCATCGATATCTTTGGAAAGTTTTACCAATCTGATTATGAAAAAGATGGGAGCAAAAAGTTCTGGGTGGATCTTTCGATGCTTTCAAGTCTCAAACATAAGAATCTAGTGTCTCTTATTGGGTTTTATGATGCGGAGGACGATGCTAAGGCTATCATATACAAGAGGGAAGCCAACGGAAGTCTAGACAAATATCTAAGTAATCAAACCCTTACATGGACGCAAAGGTTGAAGATATGTCTCGGCGTTGCAAATACATTAAGTTACATCCATTATGATGCTGGACGCGATTTTAGTGTCATACACTGCAACATCAGGAGCTCGAAAAAGTTTACTAGATGACAAATGGGAACCCAAGTTATCTGGTTTCGAACTTTCGCTGAAAAATACAGTAGCTCGGAGGCACCATCTTCTTCTTACTCGTGGTATTATTGAGAATGTTTACCTGGACCCAATATATAAAAAGACTGGTGGTATGACGCATAAGTCAGATGTGTATTCCTTCGGTATTGTATTATTCGAAATCTTGTGCGGGAGGAGTGCAGTTATCCGAGACGAAGAGTTGGAAGAGGAGTTATTAAATCAACTCGCCAAATCTCATTTGGATGATATGATCGATCCCCATTTACGAGAACAGATGGACCCAGAATCATTCAAAATCTTCTCAGAAACAGCATATTACTGCATACAAGGAGAACGGGCGAAACGTCCACATATAGATCAGGTTGTCAAAAGACTTGAGAATGCTTTGGAACATCAGTTGAGACATGAAAATCCAGTTGAGCGCACATCACTCAATCGCTTGAAGGTACGTAATTTATTAACTTAAACTTTTAATTTAAGGCCGATTATCCTTATTAATAAGCATGCTATAAATGCAGTTTATCCAAATACGGGAACATGTATTACTATTTTGATATTTTCTAGTGACTTGAGTTCAATTTGCAATACTTTAAATGTAAATATTAACAAATATATTTAAAATGAGTAAGAAATATAATATGTTACTAATGTATCAGTCTAACAAAAAGTGTACATACAATGAGAAAAGTTCATTTGTGAACTAAGTTTTTGTTACATACTGAGGGACAAATCCCCACCATCCATCTAGTTTGATTTAATGGTGGGGATTAACATAAGATTTAATATGGAAACCTAAGTCCATATTTTTTTCTTGTCTTTTTCTCTTTCTTTTTATACACTTCTTTTTTCTTTTCTTTTTTATTTATTTTTTTTTGTCTTTTTTAGCCCTTCACGTGGCCTTTTTTGTCTTCTTTTTTTGTCTTTTTTGTTTTATAGTCAAGGTTTGCTTTTTTTTTTTTTTTTTCTTTTCTTTTTCTTTTTTCTTGGTCCCTCTTTTTCTATTCACGTTGTTTTTTTTTCTTTTTTCAAGCTTTTTTTTAATAAACATTTTTTAATTCACTTTTTTTTCTTTTTTCTTTTTAAAAAAAATCACATTTTTTTTTAAATTCACGTGTATTTTTTTTTTAAAATTCACGTTTTTTATTTTAATTCAAGTTTTTTTCACTTTCTTTCATTTTCGTCCGTTTTCGTACGTTTATACACGTTTTCGTCCGTTTTCAGACGTTTTAATTCGTTATCGTCTGTTTCAGACGTTTTAATTCGTTTTCGTCCGTTTTCATACGTTTATACACGTTTTCGTCCATTTTCAGACGTTTTAATTCGTTTTTATCCATTTTCGTTCAGTTTTCATACGTTTTCATACGTTTTTAGACGTGTTTTTACGCTTTCATGTGTTTTTGTCCGTTTCATACTTATTCATCCATTTTCTTGCGTTTTCATCCGTTTTCTTGCGTTTTCGTCCATTTTCATCCGTTTTCTTTCGTTTTCATCCTTTTTTTCAAACGTTTTCTTCCTTTTTCATACGTGTTTTTATGCTTTCATATATTTTCTTCCGTTTTCATACATATTCTTCCGTTTTCTTATATTCTCGTTGTTTTCATTCGTTTTTGTCCGTTTTTCAATATCTTTGGCCATTCTCAGACGTTTTCATACGTTTCAGAATATCACAAGTGATATTTTATGATATTCAGAATATCACCCCAATGATATACTAAATATCACAAGTGAAATTCGGAATATCACAAGTGATTATCTGAATATCACATGTCATATTTTGTGATTTTCTGAATATCACAAGTGATATATTGAGTACCACAATTGATATCCTGTGTTTTTGGCCATTCTCAGACATTTTCATACGTTTCAGAATATCACAAGTGATATTCTGTGATATTCACAAGTGATAGATATTCAGAAAATCACAAGTGATATTCTGAATATCAATTGTGATATTCAAAAACGTATGAAAACGTATGAAAGTGAAAAAAACGTAAATGAAAAAAAACGTAAAAATCACTTGTAATATTCTGAATATCACTTGTGATTTTCATGTTATAAAACATTAGTTAAAATCACTTGTGATATTCAGAATATCACTTGTGATATTCAGAATATCACTTGTGATATTCTAAATATCACAAGTGATATTCTAAATATCACAAGTGATATTCAATTAATGCATTGTAACATTAAAATCACAAGTGATATTCAGAATATCACAAATGATATTTAGAAAATTACAAGTGATGTTCATGTTACAAAACATTAGTTGAAAATCACTTGTAATATTTAGAATATCACTTGTGATTTTTATGTTATAAATCATTAGTTGAAAATCACTCATGATATTTAGAATATCACTTGTGATTTTCTGAATATCACTTGTGGTTTTCTGAATATCACAAGTGATTTTCATGTTACAAAACATTAGTTGAAAATCACTTATGATATTCAGAATATCACTTGTGATATTCTAAGTATCAAAGAATAATACTTTCGATATTCAGAAACATATGAAAACATCTAAAAATGGCCGAAAACATTTAGAAATGGACGAAAACATATGAAAATTGATGAAAACGTAAGAAAACGGACGAATACGTACGAAAACGGACGAAATTGTTTGAAAACGGACAATGATGTATAACAATGGACGAAAACATCTGAAAACGGACGAAAACATCCGAAAACGGACGAAAACGTATGAAAACGCACGAAAACAGATGAAAAAGTATGTAAACGGACAAAACGTATAAAAAAGGATGGAAACATATAAAAACGGACAAAATCATATAAAACGGACGAAAACGTATGAAAACGGACAAAAAATGAAGGAAGACGTATAAAAACATACAAAAATGTATAAAAGTAGACGAAAACGTCTGAAAACAGTCGAAAACGTAAAAAAACAGACGAAAACGTATGAAAACGGACAAAAAGGCCTGAAAACATACGAAAATGTATGAAAACGGACGAAAACGTATAAAAACGGTCAAAAACGTATAAAACAGACGAAAACGGATGAAAACGTATATAAACGGACGAAAACGTTTGAAAACAGACGAAAACATATAAAAACGGACGAAAACGTATTAAAATGGACGAAACGTATGAAAATGGGTGAAAACGTAAGAAAACAGACGAAAACATATGAAAACGAGCGAAAACGTAAGAAAACAGACGAAAATGTATGAAAACGAACGAAAACGTAAGAAAACTAACGAAAACGTAAAAAACCGACGAATGTGTATGAAAAACGAAAAAAACGCAAATAAAAAAAAGAAAAAAAAATTGAATTAAAGGAAAAAAACGTGAAGTTAAAAAAAAAAAAACAAAAAAAAAAGAAAGAAAAGAAAAAAGGAAAAAAAATGAATAAATAAGATAGACAAAAAGGACAAGAAAAAAAACATGGACTTAGGTTGTCTTATTAAATCTTAGGTTAATCCCCACCATTAGATCAAACTAGATGGATGGTGAGGATTTGTCCATCAGTTTGTAACAAAAACTTAGTTTATAAAATAACTCACCTCTACATACAATAGCTTCCATTATCATTACTAATATTTCATTGTAAACTGAACATGTAAGATACTTAAATAGTTAGCTAGGTATAAACATCTTTTGTCTACAAAATCATGCGCACCAGTGTCCTATGAGCATTCTTCAATTCCTTGGTGCATTGCATCATGACCCGTCGTTAATGTTACTTATACCAGCACCAAGCTCCTCGATCTTTAGCTCCAACCACTCAACCGTTTTAATCTCACCTTCAAGTTGTTTGAGCTACAAATACAAAAACAAAATAACCAAAGCACATGTTAGTTACATCTTCCAGTTGTAGTTGTACGTAGATAATAAAAAATAACTTGCAATGTAAGTGTGAAAGGATGAAAATGACATGGAAAAAGAATTATAGAATGATCGATAATAATAAAGTAAAAGTTCAGAAAAAGTACTTATAATTAAACATGATTGATACTTTTTAGTGCACCTGCACATATGAATCTGCTTGAGTGGAACAAACTTGAACAAGCATAAGACAAAAAAATAAAATTATACGTTCGTATTATTTGTAAACATCACTAAAATAAAACGAGATTTCTAAATAAAAAAGGTTGATAAAATATACCTTCCATTTAATGGCTACGATCATATCCTTCAAGCATACATCACCCACATTTGGTTCCTAAAATATGTGTGACACACAAAATCAATGCCATTAACATCCAAAGCATTTCGATAGAATGATTGTACAGCGTAGACTAAAGAGGCAAAGATAAGAGGAAACTAACAAAAGATTAAACATGAGTGACAAGATGGTTGCTTACAACATCATGAAATGGCGAGAAAATAAAGGTATATGTGAATGGTGTGTGTTGATATAAATAATGTTTGTGAATGTTATTAATATTTCTCAATAAACCTATGTTTTGATAATCACAAAACTTAAATCAAATTAAGTCAAGAATAAGACATAAACAAGTATTTGGTGACAAATATTTACTTCTACATCTTATATCACTTAAGGTATGCATAAACTTAGTAACTTATGCATTACATGATCAAAGGAAATTTTATATTAATACATAACATTATATAAAATAATTTTAACATTTTATATATATTTGTAAATCATTTTTGGTAAAGCTTTATTAAACCACAAAAATATGATTTCAAATTTCCAACCAAAAAGGGCAAATTTTATCCAGAGAATCTTTTCAAACGTTCAGGAGGGCGGCCCCCTTAATTTTACTAGGCGGCCCCCTTAATCATTAAGGGGACTGGCCTATAATTAAGGGGACCGGCACGCTCCCGAACAGTAAAATCTGGCCCTTTAAATACTGGATCATTTTGCACATTTTCCTCACCTTTTTGCACTATAAACTTTTTGATCCAATTCTCTTCTCTAGATCTAAAATCCTTTGATCATATATTTCATAAGTCTTTGTTTCCAAGTGATCCAAAGCTTCATCCATTCAAGTGCAAGAAGAAGAACACTTCTCTACATCCATCTTATTGTAGTGGTGTTGTGTATAGCTAGTTTCATATAGTACTAGTGATTGCTATTTGTTAAGGTGTTGTGAGTACTTGTTGATTGTAGAATCTTGGTGTGTTGTAAACTAGTTTAGTAGTAGTGACTTAGTTGTGCATAGAAGAAGGTGTGAAGATTGACTAGGTGTGAAGACGGTGTGAAGTCTTGAAGAAGGTGTGAAGGTGTGATTAAGGTGTGAAGATCACGTGGTGTGATATTTGGTGTGAGATTGGTTCTAGCTACGATTAGAACTCGACATTTAGCTTAGTGTCGTTAACTCGTGTAAGCTAAGGTGTGTAAGGTTTCTCCACCATAAGGAGTTTGTTGACATAGTGAAGAAAACTCTCGAGTGTGGTACTCGGGGAGTGGAGTAGGGCAAGGAAGGTGTCCTTGTAGCCGAACCACTATAAATTCGCGTGTTGTGGTTTGATCTTTCTAACTCTATCTTTTCTTCATTATATTTCAATACTTTCAATATTAGTTTAGACTTGCTCATATTGGTTGCTACTTGAATTCACTTAAGATCGAATCGAAAGTTTTTATAACCAACAAAATATTTTGGAAATAAATTTAAAAAGGACGTAAAACTATTCAACCCCCCCTTCTAGTTTTCCACAATTGGTATCAGGAGCCACGTCGAGCAAGATCTTTAAAATATATTGTATTTTAAAACTTGTAACGATCTATGGAATCTGAAAAATATTTAGAAGGGCAATCTATGCAAAGACCACCACTATTTGAAAGTGATGGATTTTTATATTGGAAAAATCGATTCGAAACTTATGTGAAGTCAAAAGATCTAGATCTTTGGCATGTTATTACTAATGGTGATTTTTTACCTATTCAAAATAACCCGGAAACTAAGAAAGATGAAATCGTACCTTTTGAAAAACAAAATGATGATTTAAAAAGAAAACTTGCTAAAAATAATGAGGCAAAAATGGTTATTTATAATGCGCTACCACGTAAAGAGTACGAAAGGATCTTTATGTGTGAAACCGCAAAAGAAATTTGGAACTCTTTACTAATAACTCACCAAGGTAATAGTCAAGTCAAAGATAATAAGATAGATCTACTTGTTCAACAATACGAGCAATTCACGATTCCGGAAGAGGAATCAATTGACAATGCTTTTGCTAGATTTAACACTATCATCACAAGTTTAAAAGCACTTGATGAGAATTTTTCTAGTAAGAATTTTGTTAGGAAGTTTCTTAGGGCTCTTCATCCAAAATGGCGAGCTAAAGTGACGGCTATTGAAGAATCGAAGAATTTGTCAACTTTGCAACTTGACGAATTAATTGGAAATCTAAAAGTCTACGAAGTCATCATTAAAAAGGACTCCGAAATGGTCAAGGAAAAACGAGAGCAAAGCAAGTCAATTGCCTTGAAAGCTAGAAAGGAATCTAGTATCGAAGATAGCTCATCTTCCGAAAGTGATGACGAAGAATACGCCATGGCCGTAAGAGATTTCAAGAAATTCTTCAAAAGGCAAGGAAGATTCGTAAGACAACCGTACGACGAAAAGAAAACATTTCAAAAGAGTAAAGATGACAAGAACAACAAGATTGAAAGAAAATGCTTCAAGTGCGGAGATCCAAATCACCTTATTGGAAAATGTCCAATGATGACAAGAGATCAAAATCAAAGAGCATTTGTTGGAGGTGCTTGGAGTGATAGTGATGATGATGAGAATGAAACGACAAAGGAAGAAAAATGTCTCATGGCGAATACACCAAATGAGCTACGTTCCGAAACCGAATATTTTAGTGTTGAAAGTATATCATTAGATGAAAAAGATTTAGATAATGAATATATTAAACTATGCAAACTAGGACAACTAGTAATGACCAAAAACAAATCACTAAAATACATTAACAATCAATTAGAAAATGAAGTACTTGAATTAAAAATTAAAATACATCAACTAGAAAAAGGTAAAGAAATTTTTGAAGAATGTAAATCATGTCAAGAGCTTAAAGGTGAAAACGAAATGCTTAGGAAAGAAATTCGCAAACTTGACAAATTTGAAAATAGTAGTCAATCACTTAGTAAAATAATAAGTATTCAAAGAACGTCCGGAGACAAAACCGGCTTAGGATTTAATTCAAATGAGGCTTCAACAAGCGAGATTAAAAATGTAAAATTTGAAAGTGAACTCAACAAACAAAAACCTTTAGAATCTAATCCTAAGTATATACTTATTAATGATAAGAAAATACCTCTTGCCAATGATGAAGAAGTTAAAGATTTTTATAAACCGTCTTTAAAGACCGAAGTAGGATTGTCTAAACCCAAAATAAGATCTAAAACTCCACCACCTAGAAAACCAAATAATTCTCATCCTAGGTCTAAAACACCTCAACCAAGAAGAAATCAAAATAGACAAAACTATAATAACAATAGTAATCAAATGTGGAACTACCAACAAAGCTACAATCCTTGGGGCATTCTACCACCTTTCATGCACCCGAGCTAAATGTTAAACATGTTTGGACCAAATAACTTTGGACCAAAAGGACAATGGAGATCAAATGGCTAGACAAACATTCTTTGAGGCAATCTTGGTTTTTCTCTCAACATAGACTTTTTCAAAGTCTATATTTCATCTTGATGATATTGAAGATTTCTTTTGAAGACCACCGGGTACGCCATTCTTTCACAACTCATTGCCATGCTTAGATAAATATGTATTGTTTGATTTCGTCAATTATCTAGATATAATTTGTCATTGTCTTCTATGTGTTAGAATCACATATATACTTATATATACATATATATATACTATTATACGTAATATATTAAATATTTATATAGATATATATTAATTCACTTGCACATAACCTAGATACGTCATTTGTTGACTTTCTAGAACTCCAAGAAATCGTTCTCTATCGAACCCTTTCTTTCCCCCTCTCACGTTATTCTAGTAAGTCCTCTTTTAGGAGACTCATGATGATGAAGGGATATGAGTCAAGTGGACTTTTATAATGCAAGAACGCCTTCGCACATGAACACTATGGATGAAACAAACTCCTCTCGGCAAGTATATCCTATCTCCGTTACTATCCTTCAAATCTCACTTATCAACCCATCTTTCAAACACACTTATACTTATATATATATATATATATATATATATATATATATATATATATATATATATATATATATATATATATATATATATATATATATATATATATATATATATATATACACTTATTCACATATTCCCGAACACACCTCAAACCCTTCATCAACTTAACACTTTGATCATTTTATCCAAAAATTGTCAAAGGTATATTTTAATTATCGAAACGGTAATTAAAAGTTGTTAAGTATCTTATCATCGTGCCAATAGACATTTACGTATTTTTGATATATTATAAATCTAAGTATATACGTATAAATATTTTTGTTCCAGAAACGAATTCCGCGAAATTTGGAAAATTTCAAAGGCGGCCCCCTTAATGATTAAGGGGACCGGCTTGTTATCGAGGGCGGTCCCCTTAATGTTTAAGGGGGCCGGCCATCTGAGAATATCCAAATCCGTTTTTCTTTCTTATTTCCATTCCCAAACACTCCATTCACTCATTTGTTCCTCCCACTGCTACTGAGTACGAACCAAAACACCCAAAAACTTCAAAATCCTCCATCATATCACCAATCCGGGGTTGTTTCGCAAGGGGGAAACATCAACCAAACATATAACAACATCTTTTGTAAGTTTTCCAACATGCATTTCATCACATTTCATTCAATTTAGTGTCTAATCAATAATTATGCATTTTATTAAAAATCATTTTAATTCAATTTTAAGTGTAATTGAAGCTAGAAATTGAACTACCAAATGCTCCCCATAGGATTAGGATGATGTTTTGCAACTCAAAATTAGTATAACATATCATCTTGTCAAAATCATTAATCGCCCATAAACCCTAGTCGAATTTTATTTTTCATAAGTCACATTGTTGATATAACTCTTAAAAACCATTTAAAACTTACTACATTACGGTGTTTTAACAATCTAAACAATCAAAGCATACTTTTCAAGTTGTTGTTGAATGGTTCATGAAGACAACATGGGCGTTTGGTTCATGAACAAACCATAACTATATGAAGTTATTTGAAACCTATAACTAGCTTATAAGTTTTGTTAATAATACTAGAATCAATAAGGGTCATCAAGATATATAATCAATATATATATATTGATATTTTTATGATATTGTTGTCTAGTTAAGGGAGCGTTTGGTTTATCTCGAAAATGATAATTTTGAAAACTAAAATTCGCTTTTTAATCTTTTAAACAAACTCATATTGTGTCAAACTCTTACGAAATGGAAGATATATAATCTAATATATATCTAGCCTTATTTCGAAAAGAATTATGATATCATACTCTTTGATATTATATATTCTAAACGAGTTTAAAATCAAAATAAAAGGAACATCATGAAACTACTTCATTAAATATTTTTTTTTGTGTCGAAGTAGAATTTCGTTCCACACATATTGCATATAATTATATATATACATATATATATATAAACAATATATGCATGATGGTTGTTTTTATATTAATTTTATTCTTGTTGTTATTTTGTTTAGGTGAAAATGCCTAAGACCACGGTTGGTGATGTATCCAAAACCAAACAATACATTCCAAATGTCTCTTCTACTCCCGGCATGTCTCCTTCAGTTGCATGTTTCTATCGTCCCATTGAAAATAGAAACATTCACGAAGGACGAATTGTCGATCCATCTTTCTATGAAAATGATCAAACCGAACGAATGTTCACCAATATTCGTTTTGAATGTCTTCTCCAAATCAACGAACCTATCATCCCCCGTTTTATCCTCGACTTCTATAGCCAAGTGACGGTGCAAACCGATCCCTATGGTCATCTCCTCATTTCCTTCATGATTCAAAATCAATTCATCACTCTTTCTCTTGCTCAATTTGGGCAAATTCTTAGAATTCCATTCAACGGCCAAGCCGTTTTCTCAAATGAATGGGATCTTTCCACTCTTGAAATAAATCGTCCTCAGGATGGCCCCTACTATTCTGAGATTCCTAGTCCTGAAGACATTCGTCGAATGCTTGAACTAGAACGTCGTAAGACTAGTCGAGTAATCAAGTCGAAGAATGTCGATATTCATGCCAATCAAATCCTCCTCAAAGAGCTAAGCCAAGATATGAAGAAGTGGGAAGAAATCATTCGAGAGAATGCGTTTGGTACTGGTGGTCACCGTGATCATGTCACGGCAAGCATTGCCCACATGCTTTATTGTGTTATTGCTGAAGAGCAATACAACTTGGCTTATCTTTTTATTCATCGAATCATGTCCGCCAAAAACACAACAAATGCCAATCTTCCCTACGGTATGTTTCTCACACGACTTTACCGTTATGTGATGGAACATTACCCACATCTTCAAAGAGACTACTACGTTCATATCCTTCCTACTTTGAACCAACTTACTCATGTTCGTACTCGTCGCCCTCGTAGTGACAAAGGAAAATCTCGTGCTCCTTTGTACTCTAGGGGTCGTGGTTCTACATCTCATCGTGATGACGATGATGATGAGGAGGAAGACACCTCACGTGTTAGTACTCCATCCCCCATGACCTTTGTTGATGATCTTCCTGACCTTGATTACTCCGAATATTCAATTCCTCTTCCTCACGAACGTACCCATGAACTTCTCTTCACTCGCCAAACCTCCATCATCAATCAACAACAACAAATGCATGAAGAGATGCGAGGAGGATTCAAATCCGTTGGAAAAATGTTTAGGAAGATGCTTGGAAAGAAGAAGAAGTAGTAGATTATGATGTATTGCTATTTGTTACTACTTGTTTCTATTTGACATTTGTATGGTTTGCTTCTTGTACGACTTATTCGGAAATACTTGTGTTAGCTCTTATTTATCTCTTGAACAATTTTTTTGCCTTTGAATTATTATCATGCTATGCTATGCTTCTTTTCAAATATGAATTATTATATGTTAATTTGCATGCATTATTTGGTTATATATATATGTTTATATATCATCATTCCTAGTGTATATGTTTCTAATAGAGCTTGCTGGAAAAACAAACTTGAAAAATGGCCAAATTCTGCAAATTTTGGGTTTCTGGTCGTCTGGGAAAACACCAGATGGGCGGCCCCCTTAATTCCCTAGGCGGTTCCCTTAATGATTAAGGGGGCCGGCATACAATTAAGGGGACCGGCCATCTGGAACTGGGTTTACTGTATTCTTTTGCATCTTGTGAATCCTTTCTCTAGTTTCAGCTACCATTTCCCATTTTGACCCAACTGATTTTAGAATCTCTTTCAACCATTTCAAACATTTACCTAAATTACCTATTTCCATACTATAAATTCCCTCCATTATCACCATTCTTCATCTCATCATTCATCATATCATCATGACTCCTCCAAGCACCTCAAACTCCAAAACCTCCAAGAAACAAAAACTTGTGGTCATTCCTCCAAAACAACTCTTCATTGACTTAACAAATGAAGACAACATAACCCCATCACCTCCACCAAAATGCTCCTCTCCAAGTGCACCTAATGCACCATCCAAAACACCTTCCACTCATGGAACTTCCTCATCTTCCTTACCCTCAACCTCATCAATCAATGACTACATCAATTCACACTTGTCACCACAAGTATCATCACCACTTCCCACACAAGAACCTATATCCACCCATCTTACAATCTCACTTTCACCAATTACACCACTTGATACTCAACTCTCATCTCCACAAATTACACCACCATATTTTACCAATCCCGTACCTTGGAGGATGCTTGAATCACATGGTGATACTTGCCTTTGTTGTATCCACAACCGAACCATCATCTTTGGCCTTAAAGATGAAATTCAATATATGTTTTCATATATTGAACATTTGCTTACCAACCCACCACCACCTCCAACTCCACCATCCTCTCCTATAATTCCTCCACCACAATTCTCATCCACTCCTCCACCATCACCATCATGCTCTCCAAATTAAGCATTTGATATGCTTAATAAAATAAAGTCTTTGCCACCCCTTTTGCTCGCAAGCTCTATGAAGTCCATGTACTCTTGCATGATGATGTATCTTTCTTGATTAATTGGCTTATGTTTTTGCTATTATGTTGTTAGCTCTTGTACTTGTATTGTTGTGTCTTGACACAACAATTGTTCTAATATGAATGCTTCTTTCTTTCCTTATTACATTATATTGGTGTGCATGTCTATACTTGTGCTTCTAATATTTTTGTTTTGCAAGCATTCCATAGCTCGTTCTCTTGGTGCCCCCAAACGAGGGGGAGTACACATCAAGGGGGAGTTTCTACCCGTCAAAATTTTCACGAATGAAAACTTGTCGGCTTAACCTTTTTGATGTAACAAAAAGGGGGAGAAGTACATATAAACTCACTAAAATACTTGTTTAAAAACTAATTTTTGAATTAATGAGTTTAAGTTTTGTAATCATCAAAAAGGGGGAGATTGTTGATATAAATAATGTTTGTGAATGTTATTAATATTTCTCAATAAACCTATGTTTTGATAATCACAAAACTTAAATCAAATTAAGTCAAGAATAAGACATAAACAAGTATTTGGTGACAAATATTTACTTCTACATCTTATATCACTTAAGGTATGCATAAACTTAGTAACTTATGCATTACATGATCAAAGGAAATTTTATATTAATCCATAACATTATATAAAATGATTTTAACATTTTATATATATTTGTAAATCATTTTTTGTAAAGCTTTATTAAACCACAAAAATATGATTTCAAATTTCCAACCAAAAAGGGCAAATTTTATCCAGAGAATCTTTTCAAACGTTCAGGAGGGCGGCCCCCTTAATCATTAAGGGGACCGGCCTATAATTAAGGGGACCGGCACGCTCCCGAACAGTAAAATCTGGCCCTTTAAATACTGGATCATTTTGCACATTTTCCTCACCTTTTTGCACTATAAACTTTCTGATCCAATTCTCTTCTCTAGATCTAAAATCCTTTGATCATATATTTCATAAGTCTTTGTTTCCAAGTGATCCAAAGCTTCATCCATTCAAGTGCAAGAAGAAGAACACTTCTCTACATCCATCTTATTGTAGTGGTGTTGTGTATAGCTAGTTTCATATAGTACTAGTGATTGCTATTTGTTAAGGTGTTGTGAGTACTTGTTGATTGTAGAATCTTGGTGTGTTGTAAACTAGTTTAGTAGTAGTGACTTAGTTGTGCATAGAAGAAGGTGTGAAGATTGACTAGGTGTGAAGACGGTGTGAAGTCTTGAAGAAGGTGTGAAGGTGTGATTAAGGTGTGAAGATCACGTGGTGTGATATTTGGTGTGAGATTGGTTCTAGCTACGATTAGAACTCGACATTTAGCTTAGTGTCGTTAACTTGTGTAAGCTAAGGTGTGTAAGGTTTCTCCACCATAAGGAGTTTGTTGACATAGTGAAGAAAACTCTCGAGTGTGGTACTCGGGGAGTGGAGTAGGGCAAGGAAGGTGTCCTTGTAGCCGAACCACTATAAATTCGCGTGTTGTGGTTTGATCTTTCTAACTCTATCTTTTCTTCATTATATTTCAATACTTTCAATATTAGTTTAGACTTGCTCATATTGGTTGCTACTTGAATTCACTTAAGATCAAATCGAAAGTTTTTATAACCAACAAAATATTTTGGAAATAAATTTAAAAAGGACGTAAAACTATTCAACCCCCCCTTCTAGTTTTCCACAGTGTGGGCTCTCCATCATATCACAACAACACCTGCATCTGCAATAATTTAAAGAAAATAAACATGTGAGAAAATTTAAATGCATGATAAAAAGAATGAAAGCGAAGGAGAGAGGCAGTAAAGATGAGAGAAAAATGAGATGTTATGGGAGGCTGACGGGTGGGTGATTGAATGTTTTATATACAAAAGAATTCAAAGTATTCAATAGTGATGTCTACGTGTCTTTTTCTCATGTTGTTATAGATGTCCACGTGTCCTTTTCTCATGTTGTTACAGTAAAATGAGGGGTTTCTCATATATAATAAGTAGATATATTATTATGGTGCATAACTTTATAATTTTGGTTTATAAATGATTCAAAGTTGAAAACTTTTAAAATTTGAGCTAAGCTTGTAATAAAAATATGTAGCACGCACACTTTCAATATACACACAAAAAATAAATGATTATCTCAACAAATGTTAACCATGATGGCACGATCGCCACTTTATTAAACTAAGGGCTTGTTTGGTATTTTTTTTATTAAGTCATGTTTAATTAAAAGATAATTAATGCAGACAACCTCAGTTTTATTACATAATATTTTCCGTTATCTTTCTTTATTAAGTCACAAATAAACAGTTTTCATATGACTTAATTAATTCAATTTTTTTCACATTAAGTCAATTAACTCGAAATCAAACAGCCTATTGAATTCGACTTAATTGATTTAATATGAAAAAAAACTAAAGTCATTAAGTAATATAAATACTTTTTGTTTGTGACTTAATAAAGAAAGACAACGACTGAAAATATTAAATAATAAAACTGAATGTATCTGGATTAAGTTATCTTTTAATTAAATATTATTTAATAAAAAAATTTAATAAACAAGCCCTAAGGTAGTTTGAAAACTTATTGATATGATTTAATAGCTTTATATTTATAAATAATTGTTTTATATAAGTTAGTAACGTGAGAAAAGAAGTTAATATGATAAATCTTTTCAAAGAGGCTAATTTCTCAAGATTTACTTGTAAATATTTTAAATAAGTTAGTATTAATATTTTCAAAGAAGCAATTGTCAGAATCTTATATAAATATACACATACATATATCTTATTCACTTTATTTTGTCTAATAATTGGAAAACATAAAATCTTAAACGATTAATAGTAAAAGAGTATTAAAAAAAAGGAAAAATTCCAAAAATCCCGGTCGCAGCCCTAAAGACATCAACTTTTGCCCACGCCGTAATTTTATTTCAAAAATACCCAGGGCGACGAGCTCGTTCCCCCGGTAGTTGTCCCCTCGGTACTCTTGGTTGTCTCGGATTTGGCTTTCTTAGTAGCACGTTGTTTGCCCATCGGACGTGGTTGAGTATTATGACCGAATAACGCCTCGTTTGTTTGCCGTGGGACATCTCCAGTTAAATCAAGCGCCTCGGGCGCGTTCCATTTTTTATACTTTCGCAAAACGCCCCATGCTTCCTCATGAGGAAATGGCGTTCCTTTATGCTCGTTGCGGTATGTTTCTCTAGCCTGTTTCATGTTATCCAACTCATTTTCCCTAATTTTTTCCAAACGTGTCTCACATTGAACTTTTGGCAATCACGGTTTAACGTTTTCTACTTGCTTGTTAGCATATCCTTGTTGCGTTTTTAAAATTTGTTTTTATTGAACTAGTTCTTGACACCTTTCCAAAACGTGTTACTCGGTTGTGCATAGCCAACTTTTGATCCCCGGTAACGGCAATGTAACACTCTGCAAGTAGTTTTTCTTCAACTCCTTGCCAACCTAAGGTAGTAGCGGACAAGTTATCATCGGAAAGTTGTTCGGTTGCTTTGGTTTTTTTTTCCTTACGTTTACCACGACATTTTTGTGGAGACGTAGGTGCTTCGGATACACCGTTTGTATCGATGTGGGTATGTGAAGATTGAGAGGGCGGTTGAGTTGGTTGGCCGAATTGTAGGTTTTTGAAATTGGTATTTAGCATTTGTTGGTTTCGTTGCCAATAAAGAAATGCTTGATGTTGTTGGAAAAGTTATCCTCCGGCAAGCCGAGAGGGTTAGGCAAAGGGTTTTGTAATGAAGAAGAACCCGCGTTCGGGTTATTGAAACCCAAAAGATTCAAGAAACTCTCATCATTATTGAAACCCGGCATTGTTTTTGCAATTAGAAGTTTATGTATAGGATTTAGAGTTGTGAATGTGTGATAATAAAGGTGTGTATTAATTGATATTTATAGTTTAAAAAAAGTTTTGATTTTTTTTAAAACCTACTAGCCTTTTCTATACATTGAGGGGCCATTCTTTTAATTTTTTTACAGTTTGAAATAGGGTTATTGTACAAAGATGTTACTAAAGTTTGCGTTTGTATTGTCCTAAGGTAATAAAGTTTCAAAGTTGTCATCCAGGTTACTCAACTTAATTTGACCGGTTAAATTTGTTACTGTGTTTTGGGTAACCTAGAGTTACCGGTGAAAATCCTACGTGGCATGCATTTTTTGTCATCCAGGTTACCCAACTTCTTGCGACTTGTTATATTTGTCATCCAAGTTATATTTATGTTAATTTGACCGTTTTTATATATTTTCATACATTTTAATCCGCTTTTATACATTTTCATACGTTTTTATCCGTTGTAGTCCATTTTCATACGTTTTCATATGTTTTCATTTGTTTTTATCTAATTTTATACATTTTCGTCTTCTTTAATATATTTTTGTCTATTTCTTTATCGATTTTAAATCACGATTTTAACTCCTTTTTGGTCTGAATCATCAAAAGTGTAAAACACGAAAGTTGTCTGAAATGATGTTTTACATCAAGACTCGCGATATTTTAATAGATGAAAACGATAAAATATAAGAAAATGCATTAATCGAATTTAAATCACAATTTTAAATCCAAAATGATGTATCGATATTAAATCACGATTTTTATCTGTTTTCATACATATTATATGTATAAAAATGGATGAAAACGGATAAAATATAAGAAAAATAGATGAAACGTGTAATAATAGATGAAAACGAATAAAAGTGTATGAACACGGATAAAAACATATGAAAACGTGAGAAAAACAGATAAAAACATGAGAAAATGGATGAAAACGTATAAAAACGGACGAAAACTTATAAAAACATATAAAAACATGAGAAAAACGGACGAAAACGGATAAAACCGTAAGAATAGTCAATGAGGAATAACGATGCAAATATTTTAACTCAATGAGGACTAACGATGCAAATAGTTAAATGTATGATATAAAAAATTATGGACTAAATTCGTGATACCCCACAAACCACAGGGACCTAACATGTCAATGTTTGAAAATTGAAATGCTAACAACAGGTTGCCCACCATGGGAGTGACCTGAGGGTACTGTTTTAAAAGGTTCAGTAACACATAAAACAAACCCGTGACGTTGAGTAACCTGGATGACAACTTTGAAACTTTATTACCTTAGGACAACACAAACGCAAACTTTAGTAATATCTTTGTCTAATAACCCATTTGAAATACTAGCCGTTTAAGGGGTTGTTTTGTAATTTTATTTTATTTTTATTATTATTATTTTTTTATTCATGAAGCTTGTAACGCCAAGTTATAGTGGTAAGGTAGAGGGCAACACCCTAAAACAAGTTATAGGCTCGATATCATAACTTGGTGATTAACGTTCGTTAAGGCATGTACACGTAGGAATAACGCAGGTAGCAAGTTAACATACCGATGGCTCTTAGCATATGAATAGCAAAACTTGGTCCGATCAAAAGTCTGAAGTTAATTAAAATTATGTTGAAGAGATTTGAATTAATGACCTTAAGCGTTCGTTAAGGCGGAACTTGAACATTTATTTTGGGAGGCCGAATTGGAGATTTGTTTGTATTTTCAATTAAATTACCCCTAAAACCCATAATATTTACACTAGTTACCGCAATTTTTTTTTAGGGGTGAGGTCCCCTTCCCCTAAAGAGTTCCGCCATTGACCTTAAGCATGAAATAGATAAAAGTTATGTTCGATGACCACTTTGTTCCGGTGCGTGACGGCACGTCATCGTGGCTACGCTTGTGATTTCGGTATGCTTTTCTTAGTAAATGGATTGTATTCTTAAATTCAAGCCTCTTTATTCCAAACTTCTCTTATTTTATTTCATTACTTAGATCAAAAAGTCTTAAATTAGACATATCCTAAGAGTTTGTCATCTAAAAGCTAAGAGAACTTTGATGATGATATAATAATAATAATAATAATAATAATAATAATAATAATAATAATAATAATAATAATAATAATAATAATAATAATAATAATAATAATAATAATAATAATAATAATAATAATAATAATACCACATTCCATCTTTCTACTCGACAGATTGCGTTATGGAGCTCTCTAAAGGAGGATCATACTTCAGATTGGCTCAGGGTGGCTCCTATATCTGGATTGGGTCAAACTATGAATGCTCGGACATACCGATGTATGTTGTCATCTAAAAGCTAAGAGAACTTTGATGATGATATAATAATAATAATAATAATAATAATAATAATAATAATAATAATAATAATAATAATAATAATAATAATAATAATAATAATAATAATAATAATAATAATAATAATAATAATAATAATAATAATAATAATAATAATACCACATTCCATCTTTCTACTCGACAGATTGCGTTATGGAGCTCTCTAAAGGAGGATCATACTTCAGATTGGCTCAGGGTGGCTCCTATATCTGGATTGGGTCAAACTATGAATGCTCGGACATACCGATGTATGTTGTGTTATCGGCTGGGTGTTCCTCTTTTCAATGTCCAGGTACCATGTTCAGCTTGTTCTCGTGTTTTTACTGGAGATATTTATGGGGATCATGCAGTTTCTTGTGCGGGTATTGTTGGCATTAAACATCGGCATAATATTGTGCGTGATGTTCTTGTTAATATATGCTCTCGGTCCGGAATTTCAGCTCATAAGGAGGTGGATATTGGGCTTTATGGTGATAGGGATAGATCTTTGCGCCCAGCTGATATACTACTTTACTCTTGGGATGGTGGGCTTGATGTGTGTGTTGATCTTACGGGGTCGTCACCTTTGACACAATCTGGTATGATTGATTTTATGCCAGGTCGTGCGATTATTGAAGCTGCACAACGTAAACGTGTCAAGTATGAGGCCAAATGTGTGGATATCGGATATGGGTTCCTCCCTTTCTCTTTCTCCTCTTTTGGTGAACTTGAGAAAGATGCAGTAACTCTTCTAAAGCGTATTCGATGTTTCTCTTCGATTCAAGACATTGGAGCACGGGCTGCCGTTCATATTTTTAATAGGATTGGTTTCGCTATTGCTAGAGGTGTGGGGGCCCAGTTGGTTTCTCGGCTCCCCACCAATTTCTTGTAAAAATCCTATTTATTGTTAATAAAAGTGATGGTTTATAATAAAAAAATAAAAATAAAATAATAATAATAATAATAATAATAATAATAATAATAATAATAATAATAATAATAATAATAATAATAATAATAATAATAATAATAATAATAACTATAACTAATAGCATAACAAGATCCCCACCTGGTCCTTGTCAACCAGAGTTGAGATCCGTGAAGAACCCCTCCATGCCATAGATCCAATCAACAAATCCTAACCATACAATCTAATTTGATCCAATGGCTTAGAATAAATCTAATATTTACAGTTGAGGGTCAAAAAAGGAAATTACATAATCAAAAAAAATTCAATAACCTCATTCTTTCCCCAAAAAATTTAGGGCAAAAAACACACACACACACCTCAACCGTCATCCCCAACCGTCCACCACCTCCACCGTCCATCTCCCCAACCGTCATCCCCAACCGTCATCCCCAACCGTCGACCACCTCCCCAATCGTCATCCCCAACCATCCACAACCTCCCCAATCGTCATCCCCAACCGTCGTCATCCCCAAACGTCGTCATCCCCAACCGTCGAAACCTTCAATTCAGCTTATTTTATACCTGAGATAATGGTGGATGTTGATGTGGAAGAAGGTAAATCATATATGATTCTTCCGTGTTTCTGTTTTTTGTTTTTATAGTAGAATCAGATATGAAATGTAAATCATATGTAATTCAGCTTATTTCTTCGTTTTTTAAGCTTATTAATAGATTCTGTTTTATCTGTAACAGAATCATATATGATTGTAATGAAAATCACTATATTTCAGCATTTGTGACGACACCAAGGCCGACTTTATAAATAACTGTATTTTTACATGTTATTCTAGAAGAATCACATATGATTCTTTGTAATGTAAATAACTATATTTTTACATGTGATTCTAGTAGAATCATATATGGTTCTTTGTTCAGTAATATATGATTTTAATAGAATCATATATGATTCTATTCAGAAAATAAAGAGTATTTGATCGTTGTAATGTAAATGTATTATATATATATATATATATATATATATATATATATATATATATATATATATATATATATATATATATATATATATATATATATATATATATATAGGCCCTTATAATAAAAATTGTAGGAAGGATTGTCGGAGTGACATGTGTCACCCCCATGCCACATCATATGACACGTGTCACCCCACCCCCACCCCCCCCCCCCCCCGCCAAAAAAAAAATTCCCGCAAAAAAAAACAAATCCCGCCAAAATTTTTTACTGCATCACTGTTATAAATTTACTGCAACACGGTTATAAAGTTACTGCATCACGTTTACTGCATCACGGTTACTGCATTCATGGTTTTAATGTTACTGCATTCATGGTTTTAATGTTGGCGGGAAAAAAAAATTTGCCCAAAAAAAATTTTTTTTTTGCGGGGTGGGTGGGTGGTGTGGAGTGACATGTGTCATATGATGTGGCATGGGGGTGACACATGTCGCCCTCACAATCCTTCCTACACTTTTTATTATATGGGACTTTTTATTTTAACCCATATATATATATATATATATATATATATATATATATATATATATATATATATATATATATATATCACATGTGATTTTCTAAAAAAACATAATCTCAAATCGTTATAGTGGATGATGAGGTTATGGATGAAGCTGAGATATTGGTGGATGCTTGTTAAACCTAAAATTTGCCAAACGTGTAAAATTACCAAAATGCCCTTAAAATTTTAAAAACAAAATAAAAGCTTAAATAAAATACCAATTATATCTCAAACACTTGAAACATTTTAACAAATGATAAATATTAGTTTTTTTTGGAGCAATTGAATTATTTAGAACTTATATAAAAATTCGTGCCACGCCTAAATGAGAATAACTAGTCCAAAATGAATAAAAACTTTGTACCAAATTAATTAAAAGTTAAGATATGTACAAGATAATTATGGAAACAATATTTCTGATTTTTCCTCCTTATTTCCAGCCCATAACTCGGCCATATCCTTTCCCCCACTTCCCTATATAATTTTTAGTTAGTTACAAATTATTTAAAACACTTTAAAAACCCTAATTCTCTCAAAATACACAAGTGGCGGCATAAGAATTTTCCCAGGGGTGTGGCCATTTTTCTTGGACGTTTTTAAGGGTAGGGAAGGCCAGAAAAATAATGGTGAAGGTTGTGGAGTGATCTTGGTTTGTATGCATATTGTTTTGGTTCGAAAATCCTATTTGAGAAGCAATAATTCACATCTTCTTGTTCTTTTCGATTCAGCCATTTGGGGTATTTTTTTTATCACTCTCCGTATCATATATTATCTGTATAAAATGATAAAAATGATCCATGCATGATAAATAAGGCATACGAATTTAAATTAACAAAAAAACCTAATTACATGCAAAATTAATAATTTGGCCTAAATGATTTTTATACTATGATATATATGAAATCTGAATCAAATGAGTTTGAATTTATTTGAAGCATATAAATGATTATTTTAATTAGTGTATAATTGGATTAAAGGAAAATAAAGAAATAAAATGTTTTTGAGTTAGGGTAAGGGTTTGGATAATTTTGTGAGTTAATAGATGATATAATGATTGATTAATGATGATATGATGTGTTGGAAAAATTAGGGTTTAGAATTGTGGGTTTTTTTTTTTTTTTTAATTTAAACCGTATAGAATTTAATAAATAAAAGGGGGTGTTTTGTAATTTTATAAACCTTGGAGTTATTTTTGAAAATCATATAAGACCAGAGGAGAATTATAGAAAATATAATATGAGGGTGTTAAGTGTAAATTTTGTAATTAGAATGGTTAAATGTTAATTAGAGAATATATTATGTACGATTGTAATGAATTAAAATGGAGGGGTGTGTTTTGTAAATTCTGGTATTTTGAAGTGATTCGTAAATATTTAATCATGAGGGGTAAATTGTGTAATTTCTGGAAACTAAGGGGCTAGTGTGTTTAAATGATTTAATTATGGATTAAAGTGTAAATAATAAATAATAATGATTTAAAATGGGAATTTTATTAGTAAAGGGTGTAATGTGTAATATTTGTAAATATTATTTATATCTTGGGCCATTTGTATAAAATATGAAAACTTACAATATTTACACTAAAATCATTAATACTTATTAAAATGAACCCTAATTCCATAATAATGTTTAACAAATGATTTAACTTGCAATTTGATATTAAATCTTTCTAATTTTGGAAACATGTTATTTATGAAAACTTACTAAATAAAGAAACTTTCTAAAAATGGAAACTTGCTAATTTTGGAAACCTGCTAAAAATGAAAAGTTACTTAAAATGGAAAGATAGCCTAAAAAGGATTAATCTGAATTTAAAATGAACTATTGAATAATTCTCGACTTCTAATTATTCTAGGTTTGGTGAAGGAGGAGTGATTTCTATTTTCGTTTGGTCCTTTCCTTTATTTTGCTTTGTCATCGGTTGAGGTACAGATATTCTAACCTTTCAGAAAGGTTTTTCATGACTCGTGATCCGTTTCTTTTGCCACTACTATGACTTCTGACCTTTGTATATCTGATATCTTTGGTTCATCTGTTATGATAATTTGATATGAAAACCTTTTGAAAATATAACTTGATGTTATGGAAGGAAACTGTTTTGAAATGACAATCTATGATTTTGATACGAAACCAGTTTTAAATGAAGGATTAATTGGCTTTTATGAAGAATGTTTTTAAAAGGGATATTTTTGTAATAGAAATGTAAATGATTTGTAAAGTTTTTAAATCTGTTTTCTCTTAACTCTTTCATGTTTTATTATGAACTTATGAAACTTGATAATGAATCTTTTGGGCATGAACCATTGATATGACTTATGATATTATGACCTTTGATATTTTGAACCTTTGATATGACTTCTGATATTCTGAACCTTTGATATGAACCTCTGATTTGAACTCTGATTATGAACCTTTGCCATTTGTGAACCTTTGACTTGAACCTTTGTTATGCACCCGATATTGAAGACCTTTCTAATTCTGATTATGATTATGGACCTTGATTCTGATTCTGTGATGATGACCTTCTACTCTGACCTTCTGTTTTGACCTACCCAGTTAGATACCCGAGCCATTTCACTAGGCATGGGGGTTCCATGTCCGTGTCAGTGATGCACCTCTGACATGACTCTAGGGCAGTAGAGTGATGTTCTGCCACGTCCCCTTTTTGTTATATGATGTACACACTTCATGATATGATTTATTATGGCCAATCTGATTTATGTGGGGGCGTATGGATGCATCCTAGATCTGTTATGTTATCTGTCATATATTATATTATTATCTGGTCTGGTGAATGTGGCGTATGTGCAATATGCATCCTTCACATTTCTGGGAGCTAGCTACTCCATGGTTACTATTATGCTGCAGGATATGTTTGAAGAATATGACATGATATTTCTGTTCTGGGCTCGTTGGTAGATGACTGACCAAACCTTACCTTACTTTACCCTTTATTTCTCTTACCTTTGTTTATACCTTTTGATATTACCCAAATGCAACATATATTTTGTTATCTCTTTTCTGTTTCATATTACGTTGTTGTTATATCTGTTCACTGAGCTTTTTAAGCTCAGCCGCATTTCTTTTCCCGCGGCAGGTTTTAGAAGGAAGCTGGGTTATGGGTGAAGAGTGCAAGTAGGAGTTTTAGAGAAGACTTTATATTTCCTAGCTATCAGGGACTAGAGTTTATTGGAAGACGTTTTGTATTAGATATTTTTGTACCTTAGTTTTGTTTCGTAATTCTTGGCCTTATAATTCCTTTGTAACATTTATATCTGATTGTATTATTGAAGTTTTATGCTTGTGTATGTTCTGTTTGACACTATGAATGTGATATCTTAGCCCTTTTCGGGTTGAGGTGTTACAATTATGGTATCAGAGACAGGTTACGACTTATGATACATATAACCTTGACCTGTGAGTTTTGGACCATTAGGCTTCCACTGTAGGAACATAAGAGAACACCTTTGAGAACTTGCTTTAGGATTTCCAAGTATGAACTTAAGTTTTGAACGGTAAGGATTGGGTAGACTATAAGGCATTTGATTAAGTATAATTGCTTCCGCATCACTCTGATTCATTCCTTTCTGTTAGTTCTGCCTGTTAGGATCACTCTTTTGGAGATTTGGAACTTATGATTTGCACAACCTTAGATTTGTGACCAAGTGAGTTTTGAATGCATGGAGAATTGCATTATGATATCTGACATTATTTGATCCTTATCTTCAGATTCTGACTTTGACCTCTGATTCATCTGTTAACCATTTCTGATGCCTATTCGAGCATTCTGAGAATATCTTTGATGAAGATGTGTCTTGTACATTCTGTGAATCGTCTCTTACTATTGTTAAGCATAGTTGAGCCTTCCGACGCTATTTGATTTTTGCATTACCCATTTCTATTCAGATAAGAAGTCTGTTGGTGTTTAACCACGAGCGTGAGAAGATTTCCCTCTTTTTGAACGATAGGATTCGCTATGTTGATCTGTCTCTCTTTGAAAAGTTAAATTCGATTTTGTTCTGGTATGGATTAGTTGATTGAGCATTCTGATGCTAACTATTGTCATACTATGTCCCACATTGATATTTTGAATCATTCTAAACTCCTCACCATGTTTTTGATTGTTAAACTTTTGTTATCGTCAATGCTCTGGAGACTCGTACATTACTTTCGCAGATATGGAGTTTTGTTTGCACCTATTCTATACGCCAAAGAATGAATCTCACCTTGATAGTTATTTTGCAATCTGAGTTTTATTGACATGGTCCTTGAATGAATCCCAAGAATTCCATCAGGATGTTAAGTTGGATTGAGATGATGCTGAGAGACTGTCTAGACACAACGCGATGATGTTTTGAGAAGTTGTCTGAGATCTCACCAGCTGAATTGAGAGAACAGAAGGAGCAACAACCGAAGACTAGGAAGTGAGTTTGCTTATTTGAGTATATCTTCTGGGTGTGTGTCAGTTTTATTCGCGATGAAGAGGGATGGTAGAAGGAGATTACGCATTGACTTCTGAAGGTTGAACCCTATTTCTGTTTGAAGACCATTGTTTTCCCTGCTTCGAATCGACTATGTATCTGTTTAGCTTTAGGACGCCAAGTTTGATGATTTGAAGTTATTCCTGGATTTTGCCTTTCGTATTTGTAACGACCACTATGATGGTTAATGATGCTAATAGTATTAGCTAATGCTTTGACTGTCGTATGAATTTGATAAGTTACACCTTTCGTGAGTACTTAGACATTGTCATTGAATAACATCCAGAGAAGGAGGAAGAACATGAGAACCATCTTCGTACTTTGTTAGGAATCCGAGGAACCTCTGCATACTCTGGAAGTTTGATAAGTGTTCAGAACCTTTCTATGGATTCTACGAGATTTGAAACCACCACCAAGCGACCAAGACCGATAATAGTTATAGGAGCTGGAATCCCTTGATCTTTGCAGAAGGATGATGGAAGATGGTTACGACTTGCGTTATTGCTGAAGGATTTTGTAAGAAGGAAGAAACAACTTAATCTGAAGAAGAATAGAGTTTTTGAAAAGCTGAAATAGAGATTTGCTTCCACACTTTCGGGCGGTACAAATTTGGGACGTTTCAAGAAGAGTTGGTTATAACCTCATATAACACAGGAAGATTTTGCTTATGCATCAAGGCGATTAGAACAAGGCTATTCTACACCTGACCTAGAGTTGACCGCAGCAGTGTTACCTTGATGATTGAAAGATATCTTCTTGCAAGGCAGAAGTAGTGGTGAACAGAGAAGAATAATCTAGTCAAGAGGGCGAACCTGGAGCTGACCTAGAAGACCTGACGAAGACACGCAATTTCACTTCCTTATTCATCTTGGTTGTACTAAGATGAATTGAGAACGGAAGCAGACTTGCTAACATAATAGGATTTAATGATCGTGCCAGAAGTTCACATGACTCCAAAACAATTTCAAGAAGAACTGCAGAAGACTTGAGGAAACAGACTCATGTTCTTGATTTTGTTTCACTCACAGATTAATGATCAGATAATGACAGACTACTCAGACTTGAAAAGATTTGAGATCATGTGTTTGAATGGACGACTTCTGAATCAAACATTTATGTATTTGAGTTAGATTCTGTGGAAGATTTGGGATAATGCAATTGTTGACGTAATTCATTTCTGTTTGACCTATTTAGATCTCCGTTACCTTATGATAGGATCTGTTTTCCCTAGGTTATTTCTGATGATGATATTTGAGGTACCGTAGGATAATGAAGAAGATTTGACTTTAGTTCTGATAGGTTGTTTGTTCACGACTCGAGATAAAGGATGACCATCATAAGGGCATATTTATGTGATGCTGGTATTATTACGCCTGATCAACGTAATAATACTTACATCATATAACGTGCACTTATTGTGGGCATAGGATATCTTGAGGAGTGCCTAAGAAGCTTAGAATCTGACCTTTGTTGAAGATTATCCGCGATTAGTGAGACTTTAGGTTCATTCTACCCATGCGTCTGCTTTGTCTTCATTCGTTAGTTATCTGGATGAGTTAAATCCGCGACGTGCGTTTTGACGACTTTTGTGCATCCGTTTCCTTGTAGAGCTTTCTATTGTTTGATATCGTCATTCAATCTAATTTTTGTCCATGTTTCCGTGTATATGTTCTGAGAAGATTCACCTACCATTTGTTATATGTTGCATTGACCCTTTTTGACAAGATTCGACCCGATTTGCCTCTTTTGAGGAAACCAAAACTATTTTGTTTGGATCGAGTCATGAGAAACTATTTTGTTTTGAATATTCTTTTGGAAGAACCTCCCCGAGCGTAAGAATAATTGTGATGACCTTTTGCGATTTGCTACGACTCCGTCTAACTTTGCGACTTCAAATTTTGAGGACGGAATTTTTCTTTTAGAGGGGAAGAAGTTGTAAAACCTAAAATTTGCCAAACGTGTAAAATTACCAAAATGCCCTTAAAATTTTAAAAACAAAATAAAAGCTTAAATAAAATACCAATTATATCTCAAACACTTGAAACATTTTAACAAATGATAAATATTAATTTTGTTGGAGCAATTGAATTATTTAGAACTTATATAAAAATTCGTGCCACGCCTAAATGAGAATAACTAGTCCAAAATGAATAAAAACTTTGTACCAAATTAATTAAAAGTTAAGATATGTACAAGATAATTATGGGAACAATATTTCTGATTTTTCCTCCTTATTTCCAGCCCATAACTCGGCCATATCCTTTCCCCCACTTCCCTATATAATTTTTAGTTAGTTACAAATTATTTAAAACACTTAAAAAACCCTAATTCTCTCAAAATACACAAGTGGCGGCATAAGAATTTTCCCAGGGGTGTGGCCATTTTTCTTGGACGTTTTTAAGGGTAGGGAAGGCCAGAAAAATAATGGTGAAGGTTGTGGAGTGATCTTGGTTTGTATGCATATTGTTTTGGTTCGAAAATCCTATTTGAGAAGCAATAATTCACATCTTCTTGTTCTTTTCGATTCAGCCATTTGGGGTATTTTTTTTATCACTCTCCGTATCATATATTATCTGTATAAAATGATAAAAATGATCCATGCATGATAAATAAGGCATACAAATTTAAATTAACAAAAAACCCTAATTACATGCAAAATTAATAATTTGGCCTAAATATGATTTTCTCTCATTTTATGACAATTCCAAAAGTTTTGGAATTTTACGTTTTCCAGTTCAGCGTTTTACGCGAATTACGCGTTTTAGACCCGTGTTTCCAGTTTTTAGCAGGGTTTTAGCACCCAATAGAACCTACCACTCATTTTATATTTTATTATGGAGTATATTGATAAGTTCTAGCATATTTATAAGTTTCATATTTTTAGGATACCCGGTTTTACGTTTCGTGACTTAAAGACTTACGGATAGCATTTTACGGAGTCAAAACTAGCTACATACTTAGGATATTATCATCCAAAGACCATGACTACTCATCTAGTCATCCTTATCCTCCTTGAACCGCCATAGGGAGGGGGGAGTCACCATGTGTGGTTAAATCTTAACCATTGATCTCTAGGATGGTTACAAGTGTCTAAAACTAACCATGGTTAAATTCTAACCCAATATATGGTTAACTATTTTTCCTACCCTATAAATACCAAGCTAAAACACATAGAAAACTTGCACCACACCTTCTTATAACCTTCAAGTCCTAAAACCTAAGGCACTTTTCTTATATTTTGTAAGAAAGTTAACTAGTTTTTGAAAGAAAACTAGTGTTTGATCTTCAATCTTGGAAATTTTCTAAGAAAAGTTGTTATAACTTTAAAGTCTCCAAAAAGACGTCGTTATAATCTTCAAATAGCTTTGGACTTCAAGAAGGCGTCGTTATAATCTTCAAATAACCTCGGTTTATCATAGATTGCAAAGAGTGAAGCTTAAGTCTATCAAAGTCCGTACCTTACTAGTTACTTACCTTTCTTTTAGAAAGCCTCAAGTTGTAAGCAAATCCTATTACACTTTCTTGCTCATTATCATTTTCATGCTCTTTGTGTTCCTTTCATGCTATATATGTTCTTGTTATTGTGTTCATGATTGATGCATGGGAATCGCAACAGGCTTTACCTCTCGAGGGATCTCGAGAAGCTTACAACCCCCACCAGGCAGTGTACCTGATCGTTGTAGTATAGTATAGTGACAAGTACCGGGGGATTGATCGTTCAGCTAGGAATAGTGTCGTTAGGATTGAAATTAATCTAACTAGGTCTAAAGGTGAAGGATGATTCTTTTTGTATTTTTATATTTTATGAAAAGCAATTAAAAATCTTGGGTTTTGGGAGAGTGGGCGGAATTAGTTGCTAATCAACTAACCCAAAAGCTACTATTTAAACTAATTAACAAGAAAAGTAAACTAATGTTCTACAAGATAAGTGAAGCATGTCTACCCATGAAATGTTACTCCTTGCTAGCTATCCAATCCTACCTATTGAATTGTAACCTTGTTTTAATTGACGGGTTGTATTCCTTAATACCATTCATGGGGTGGCATACATAACTCCCCAATTCTATGAGCTCTTATCTCCTCCTACACCATGCCCAGCACAACTATAGGGATTGTAAACAGTGGCTCATGCATTAAATACAACCAATAAAGACCTAGTACGCCTCGTTTCATGTTTCTTAAGACGTTCAAGCATGTTACCATTTGGAGATCTGCCAGTTTTCTTAAGCCTAACATATAAATCATTCAATCAAAACAAGAATCAATAGGAAACAAGGATTATAAACTAAACCAACTAGATCTATTGAAGTTGTCACGCCTTAATTGATGGAGATAGACACAACATCAACAAGAAATCAATGAGATCTAATCAATTATATACAAGTTTCACATAATCATAAGTAGACACAAGGTGAATTAGCAAAACATGATCAAAGAAAGACAATCAACAAGAATAATGAAAGACATAGTTGAGATAGAATCATCAAACCAATACATGATGTTTATGGAGTGATTGAAACCCTCTAAGTTGCTGGAAAAACACCCACCTAAACCCAGGAATCGACTTTAGGGTTTAGGGCTTACAAAAAGTGAAGTTATGAAGTTATATTTATAGGCATGTTTTCTGTCGGCCCTTCGTGATGGCGTCAGCCCATACTCTTGATGCCGTCAAGACCACTTTTTCACCAAATTGTAGATCTCTTCGTCCTCTTCGCGTGGGCTTTTGAATCACCTAAATCCGAGTTCGTATGCAAAAGTTATGACCAAAACAATATCAGCTACTCCGCGCGCAAGTTTTGACAAGTTTACACGTGACGGCCTTGGTGACGCCTTCAGGTACACGTGACGGCCTTGGTGACGGCCTTGGTGACGCCGTCACCAACCACGGTATTTTATTCTTGGGACTTTGACGCCGTCAAGAACAACTCTTGACGCCTTCAGGTACTGTTCCCAGCATAGAAATTTGAGACTTTGTCGTTTTCTTCACTTTTATGCTCCAAAAACGTCCAAAATGGCTTCTTTTCCAGAATTCACTCTCCAAGTATCTAAAATCACAAAAGGAACGATTTAGGGCAATATTTGATCAAATAAATTCGAATTCGGGCTTAAATGACCCCCTAAAAACGGATCATTTTTCGCCTTATCATATATCCCTACACTTGGGATTTGCTTGTCCTCAAGCAAATGAGCTTTTCCACCAATCAAAATACAAGTTAGGGGTCATTTAACACTAATATAAAAGTAATTACAACAAATGATCGTTCCACCTTAGTCAAAACAAGCACGGAAATTATACACTAGCACCTCACATTAAGTATTTGGATACTCTCATCTCTCGGGTGTTGTAAATTTATATGTCATAATTGGAAATGGAGAAATATCACTCTTTACCTGTCATAGCAAATAGATTACCATAGGCTTGGGAAAGGATCAAACCTCCACCACTTGGCGTAAGCACCTAGGATAAATTATCAAAGAGGACTTTTAAAGGGTTATAACGTTAGGTGTAGGGGATATGGAAAACACGGTTTTGTTGGATAAATGGATATTTTACTGGTGGCAAGTCAATTGTCTTAGTTAACTACATGTACAATGAGGCGTTGCTAAGCCAAGACTCGACTCAACTTAAACTAACCACAACTCTTTTTGGATTTTCAAGACACTATTTGACTTAAACAATAATAAAAGAAACGGATGGTAGCCCGTATATTTTTCTCTTTTCCTTTTCTACTTTTTTTTTTTTTTTTTTTTTTTTTTTTTTTTTTTTAATTCTCTCTTTCTTTTCTTCTCTTTTTTTTTTTCGATTTTTTTTTTTTTTTTTTTTTTTTTTTTTTTTTTTTTTTTTTTTTTACATACACTCTTACTCTACCATCCAAAACAATACATCAAAGGGAGCTTGTTTCCTCCCTACACTTGAGCTTTTACATACTTTACAATCAACTATTCTAATGACTCGAATCAAGATAATCAAAACACTTGGAGTACTTTTAAATATTAACGCACATATGGGGGTAATAATTGACATCATCCCCATTACTCCATTACAATAGTACTTTACCCATGAGTCCCAATCGTCCCAAAACAATATGTACAAGATATGACTCGACTTAGCAACCATGTAATCAATTAGACAACTAACAAAGGGTTTAAACAATTAACAATAATGCACTAAAGATGAGCGTATACAAGGAAGGCTAAGGCGATTTGGTTGCACATTTGGGGTGGATTGTAAACAAATTCTTCCTTTAAGTAAAATGCTTAAAGTTAGAAACGAAAAGATAGGCTCGGAGGGGTGTACTAGGGGTATCGTGTACTAAAAATGAGTACAGCGCAAAGGTGTGGGAGAATTACTTGACCTATGAAGTCAATGTAATTATATTACAGGTGTAGAACAAGGGTTATCCTAATGCCTCTTATCATGTAGTAAATCCTAACTACACGAATGTAGTCTCACTAGCGGTCTCGGGATGCATCGCTATCACAAGTTCTAGAATCTAAATACTACCGGTACACTCATAAGCACCAACAATGAATGCTTTTTCCTAAAGATCTAAGGGCGAACCTCACATATTTGGGGTGGAAATTTTTGAGTGGTATGGTTTTTGTGCTAGTCATACAACTCCTATCCATGAGACGATTATTAAGACTAAAGTTTCACTCCTACATGTTGCAAAAAATTTTAAATTTGGTGCTAAAATTGCCCTAACAAATATTTCTCTCAGTTTTATTACACATTCACTATTAAACAAAACAAAAACCAAGTGGAGTAATAGTTTCTAATATACCCTCCCTACACTTAAACCGAACATTGTCCCCAATGTTCTAGATAAAAGATGTAAAAGTAAATAAATAAGAATGAAAGAAACCAATACTCCCCTGATTCGTTCACCGTGGATAATGTGACCACATGGTTAAATCTACCTACAAAAAGACAAACGTTGAAAGCTTCCCTCCAGAAATGTAAATCATCTTCTTGTCCTGTAATCAACAAACACAAAAACCAAAGCATCAAACCGAACAAAGATCACAACTAGATGTAATTCCAGACTTAGAAATAGAAACAAGACAAAGCAACAAAAGGATAGGATACTTGTGGAATGAATTACAAATAGGAACTCATAAAACATATCCACAATTATTGACACACAAACAAGATAGAATATATGCTAATCATGAATTGTGAAGTTTTCATGTTCGAATTTAGTTCTTTTTAACAAGATATAAATTTCCCTACACTTATCTTTTTGTAAAATACCTTTATATGCAATTAAGACGAGGTTAAAAACAAAATAAAGCATTTTCACAAATTATTCGAAACATGAAAATTAAACAACTATGATTAAGCATATATGACACAAACAAACAAATAAAATAAAAACATCAAACAATTAAAAACATGGGTTGCCTCCCAAGAAGCGCTTGTTTTTGTTCGAGTCACGAGCCTGACTCTACCCTTATTTAATGGAAATAGGGGAGGTTTTCCCTACACTTAGGATTAAGTGCGGGTGGAAGTAGCGATACACACCCTTAGGGTGGAAATATGCCACGTGAGGTGAAGGGGGTGAGTGAATGGCTTCCTTCATCCTAAAACTACCCGGATAATATAGGTTGATGGGTGGGTCGGTTCCTCTTTTGTCTCCTAGAAATAAATCTAAGGATGGGAAGTTGTGTAAAGGTTGAGGTTCCGGTTCATCAACACTAGGAAATTCCCTAGAACTAGGAGTAAGGTTATCACTACAAGTGTTCAAACCTATATCCTCTAGTGGTGCTTGGTCCAAGGGTTCTACCTCAATTCGGGTTCCTATAGTCTCATCTACTTCTTACGGGTAAGTCACGGGCGGTGTATGTGCCTCAAATGATGGTAGGACTTGTGGGGTACTTTGTGGGCTTGGATTATCCACCTCATCCTCCATTGTACCTAGGTTACCAATATGTTTGTTTTGTACTATGATATTAGGTGCCATCCAACTAGGTATCTCAACATGAGTATATTCATCCCCCAACAAACTTGTTTCATGATCCTTCAAATTTGTTGTCAAATGATTTGTTATAATGTTTGTCGGGTTGTCTAATCTATAATAATATTGGGCACAATCTTCTATGGCATCCTATGCTTCTTCAGCATTTAATTCCCTAAAGTCCCCATTGGCAAAATCCTCAATGCACATTTGGTCATATCGGTTAACACGATAGTAAAAGGTCCGGGTTAGGGATGCTAAAGCGAAACTATGATGAGGGACTATTCGGAGTAAATTTTTAAAACGAGTCCATGCATCATATATGGGTTCATCTCGATATTGTTTGAACATCAAGATGTCATTAGGAGTGAATGGGTTTCGTGATCGGTAGTATGGTGGATTCGCGTTCTCCATAGTGGTGAACGGAAGAGTCAATGTAAAGGTTTCTACGAACAAATACACAAAGAAAAGATAGAGTACAAGAAAGCTAATAAAAAGAAAATAAAAATCTCACTAAAAAGGAATCTAATGAGTAGACCTAATAAAAATCAAATTCAACCTAAACAATAACTATTCCCCGGGCTGCGGCGCCAAAAACTTGATGCGTGGGAATCGCAACAGGCTTTACCTCTCGAGGGATCTCGAGAAGCTTACAACCCCCACCAGGCAGTGTACCTGATCGTTGTAGTATAGTATAGTGACAAGTACCGGGGGATTGATCGTTCAGCTAGGAATAGTGTCGTTAGGATTGAAATTAATCTAACTAGGTCTAAAGGTGAAGGATGATTCTTTTTGTATTTTTATATTTTATGAAAAGCAATTAAAAATCTCGGGTTTTGGGAGAGTGGGCGGAATTAGTTGCTAATCAACTAACCCAAAAGCTACTATTTAAACTAATTAACAAGAAAAGTAAACTAATGTTCTACAAGATAAGTGAAGCATGTCTACCCATGAAATGTTACTCCTTGCTAGCTATCCAATCCTACCTATTGAATTGTAACCTTGTTTTAATTGACGGGTTTTATTCCTTAATACCATTCATGGGGTGGCATACATAACTCCCCAATTCTATGAGCTCTTATCTCCTCCTACACCATGCCCAGCACAACTATAGGGATTGTAAACAGTGGCTCATGCATTAAATACAACCAATAAAGACCTAGTACGCCTCGGTTCATGTTTCTTAAGACGTTCAAGCATGTTACCATTTGGAGATCTGCCAGTTTTCTTAAGCCTAACATATAAATCATTCAATCAAAACAAGAATCAATAGGAAACAAGGATTATAAACTAAACCAACTAGATCTATTGAAGTTGTCACGCCTTAATTGATGGAGATAGACACAACATCAACAAGAAATCAATGAGATCTAATCAATTATATACAAGTTTCACATAATCATAAGTAGACACAAGGTGAATTAGCAAAACATGATCAAAGAAAGACAATCAACAAGAATAATGAAAGACATAGTTGAGATAGAATCATCAAACCAATACATGATGTTTATGGAGTGATTGAAACCCTCTAAGTTGCTGGAAAAACATCCACCTAAACCCAGGAATCGACTTTAGGGTTTAGGGCTTACAAAAAGTGAAGTTATGAAGTTATATTTATAGGCATGTTTTCTGTCGGCCCTTCGTGACGGCGTCAGCCCATACTCTTGACGCCGTCAAGACCACTTTTTCACCAAATTGTAGATCTCTTCGTCCTCTTCGCGTGGGCTTTTGAATCACCTAAATCCGAGTTCGTATGCAAAAGTTATGACCAAAACAATATCAGCTACTCCGCGCGCAAGTTTTGACAAGTTTACACGTGACGGCCTTGGTGACGCCTTCAGGTACACGTGACGGCCTTGGTGACGGCCTTGGTGACGCCGTCACCAACCACGGTATTTTATTCTTGGGACTTTGACGCCATCAAGAACAACTCTTGACGCCTTCAGGTACTGTTCCCAGCATAGAAATTTGAGACTTTGTCGTTTTCTTCACTTTTATGCTCCAAAAACGTCCAAAATGGATTCTTTTCCAGAATTCACTCTCCAAGTACCTAAAATCACAAAAGGAACGATTTAGGGCAATATTTGATCAAATAAATTTGAATTCGGGCTTAAATGACCCCCTAAAAACGGATCATTTTTCGCCTTATCAATGATGTTTAAAAATGGATAAAACAAGTATTGATATACATATGTTAACTTATGACAAGTAAACAAGCAAACTAGTGATTTTTATGGAGAACCACGACCAAAATAGTATAACTATGATATTTGAAACTTACTTACTGTTATAAAGGACTTCAAAAGGAAAACATATCAATTTGAATCAACCAAAACGAGTACCCGAGTTAAAAGTTATGACCATTTGAAATTAGCGAAACCAAAACGGCAAAACTGCCTATAACCTACTGTTTTGCATTCTGCCAATTTGAAAGTCACCCTTCTGGTCCGATTCATCAAAAAGTTAAAACACGAAAGTTGTCCGGAACGCCATTTTCGTTCAGTAATAAAGAAGATTGAGCCCTGAAAACGCTTTCCGAGTGATAATTTCTTCAAATTCTTAACAGCCCATTTTTAGACCAAAGTCACTATATAATAGTTATGTTTTACTAAGACCAAGAGGTCTAATGACCTAAAGCCAAGACTACAACCATGGCTAAAGCCAAGGTTGAGTCTCAAGATCATGGTAACAATGACCAAGGTCACGGCAAAGCCACGGCTAAAGACCATATAACTTTTAAAGATCAAAACTTATATATATGTTATCAAATACTACAATAGTAGGGAGCCTCATGTGAGGAGTTCATTAAGTAAGCCGTCGAGATGAGTTGTGGATTTACGAATTAAAGTGTCCTGGCTCCTCGAACGTTTACTCCATGACTTCTGAATTATGTCGGCCCGAACGGTAGTAAGAGATATACAAACTATACATGTTTCATAAACTACTAATTATATTCAAAGACTTACACTACATACTAAGTACTACATCATGAACATTATGCAAGACATATATAGGCAATTCTTCGTATTCTTAGACGTTACTCCAAACCTAAGTCGACGTTCTATTATAGGCTGCTCTTAGAGACTTTCGCGATTCGACTACCACTATCATTTCTCATTACATAAGCTTAAGGTGAGTCATAGCCCCTACTTTTTCATACTTGTTTTAACTCTTTGGGGGAGATACATGCACAACTACTTGCTTACTTTTACAAATATTCAAAACATTTATATTTGATTGTTTTATACTTGATTGTCTTATACTTGATTGCATTATACTTGATTTCATACATACATGACTGTTTTATACTTTGGGAAGTGGCTCCCAGTAATCTTTTATCTTTGGGAAGTGGCTCCCAGTAAACTTTTATCTTTGGGAAGTGGCTCCCAGTTTTCTTTGGGAAGTGGCTCCCAGTTATCTTTGGGAAGTGGCTCCCAGTTGTCTTTGGGAATTGGCTCCCAAGTGAGGTCTTTGGAGATGAAGTGTAGACTCACGACTAATTGCTTAATTGTTTTGATGAACTTATACATGTCTTATTCATACTATATATGTAGCAGTGGGTTGTGAACACACAGGTTGCAAGTCTCTTATGGCGGGACTTGCAACTGAGTGGATTCACAATGCCTTTGCTGTGTAAACATTATTTTGAGGCTTTTTCAACTGTTTTAAGACAAACTCTATGAACTCACCAACCATTGTGTTGACACTTTAGTATGTTTGTCTCAGGTTAGTAAGGCGATAGCTAGTGCGTGGAACTTAGAGTCAAGCTGCATATTCTGAAGACTTACGCTTTTATCATTTACCATTCAAAACATTTTGTATACATTTATGTATCATACTTTGGAATCTCATGTTTGTAACTTTGAATTCTTTAATCGAATGGTAACTTTTCAAAACGTCTCATTTAGAGTTCGTTTTCTATAACTTGTACTTTGTATTATGAAGTAGCACCCCTATGACACAGTCTTCCGCTGCGGTATTTTGGGGGTGTTACAGTGTATAATTGGATTAAAGGAAAATAAAGAAATAAAATGTTTTTGAGTTAGGGTAAGGGTTTGGATAATTTTGTGAGTTAATAGATGATATAATGATTGATTAATGATGATATGATGTATTGGAAAAATTAGGGTTTAGAATTGTGGGTTTTTTTTTTTTTTTAATTTAAACCGTATAGAATTTAATAAATAAAAGGGGGTGTTTTTGTAATTTTATAAACCTTGGAGTTATTTTTGAAAATCATATAAGACCAGAGGAGAATTATAGAAAATATAATATGAGGGTGTTAAGTGTAAATTTTTTAATTAGAATGGTTAAATGTTAATTAGAGAATATATTATGTACGATTGTAATGAATTAAAATAGAGGGGTGTGTTTTGTAAATTCTGGTATTTTAAAGTGATTCGTAAGTATTTAATCATGAGGGGTAAATTGTGTAATTTCTGGAAACTAAGGGGCTAGTGTGTTTAAATGATTTAATTATGGATTAAAGTGTAAATAATAAATAATAATGATTTAAAATGGGAATTTTATTAGTAAAGGGTGTAATGTGTAATATTTGTAAATATTATTTATATCTTGGGCCATTTGTATAAAATATGAAAACTTACAATATTTACACTAAAATCATTAATACTTATTAAAATGAACCCTAATTCCATAATAATGTTTAACAAATGATTTAACTTGCATTTTGATATTAAATCTTTCTAATTTTGGAAACATGTTATTTATGAAAACTTACTAAATAAAGAAACTTTCTAAAAATGGAAACTTGCTAATTTTGGAAACCTGCTAAAAATGAAAAGTTACTTAAAATGGAAAGATAGCCTAAAAAGGATTAATCTGAATTTAAAATGAACTATTGAATAATTCTCGACTTCTAATTATTCTAGGTTCGGTGAAGGAGGAGTGATTTCTATTTTCGTTTGGTCCTTTCCCTTATTTTGCTTTGTCATCGGTTGAGGTACAAATATTCTAACCTTTCAGTAAGGTTTTTCATGACTCGTGATCCGTTTCTTTTGCCACTACTATGACTTCTGACCTTTGTATATCTGATATCTTTGGTTCATCTGTTATGATAATTTGATATGAAAACCTTTTGAAAATATAACTTGATGTTATGGAAGGAAACTGTTTTGAAATGACAATCTATGATTTTGATACGAAACCAGTTTTAAATGAAGGAGTAATTGGCTTTTATGAAGAATGTTTTTAAAAGGGATATTTTTGTAATAGAAATGTAAATGATTTGTAAAGTTTTTAAATCTGTTTTCTCTTAACTCTTTCATGTTTTATTATGAACTTATGAAACTTGATAATGAATCTTTTGGGCATGAACCATTGATATGACTTATGATATTATGACCTTTGATATTTTGAACCTTTGATATGACTTCTGATATTCTGAATCTTTGATATGAACCTCTGATTTGAACTCTGATTATGAACCTTTGCCATTTGTGAACCTTTGTTATGCACCCGATATTGAAGACCTTCTAATTCTGATTATGATTATGGACCTTGATTATGATTCTGTGATGATGACCTTATACTCTTACCTTCTGTTTTGACCTACCCAGTTAGATACCCGAGTCATTTCACTAGGCATGGGGGTTCCATGTCCGTGTCAGTGATGCACCTCTGACATGACTCTAGGGTAGTAGAGTGATGTTCGGCCACGTCCCCTTTCTGTTATATGATGTACACACTTCATGATATGATTTATTATGGCCAATCTGATTTATGTGGGGGCGTATGGATGCATCCTAGATCTGTTATGTTATCTGTCATATATTATATTATTATCTGGTCTGGTGAATGTGGCGTATGTGCAATATGCATCCTTCACATTTCTGGGAGCTAGCTACTCCATGGTTACTATTATGCTGCAGGATATGTTTGAAGAATATGACATGGTATTTCTGTTCTGGGCTCGTTGGTAGATGACTGACCAAACCTTATTTGACCTAACCTTACCTTACTTTACCCTTTATTTCTCTTACCTTTGTTTATACCTTTTGATATTACCCAAATGCAACATATATTTTGTTATCTCTTTTCTGTTTCATATTACGTTGTTGTTATATCTGTTCACTGAGCTTTTTAAGCTCAGCCGCATTTCTTTTCCCGCGGCAGGTTTTAGAAGGAAGCTGGGTTATGGGTGAAGAGTGCAAGTAGGAGTTTTAGAGAAGACTTTATCTTTCCTAGCTATCAGGGACTAGAGTTTATTGGAAGACGTTTTGTATTAGATATTTTTGTACCTTAGTTTTGTTTTGTAATTCTTGGCCTTATAATTCCTTTGTAACATTTATATCTGATTGTATTATTGAAGTCTTATGCTTGTGTATGTTCTGTTTGACACCATGAATGTGATATCTTAGCCCTTTTCGGGTTGGGGTGTTACAATGCTGATGTGGAAGAAGAAAATATTGCTGATGTGGAAGAAGAAAATATTGATGAGATATTGGTGGATGCCGATGTGGAAGAAGAAAATATTGCTGTTATTCAAGGTAAATCATATGTGATTCAGCTTATTTTTTTTGCTTTTTAAGCTTATAATAGATTATTGTTGAATCATATATGATTCTTGTTGAATCTTATATGATTCTTTTATAAAATATTGATTCTGTAAATTATTAGAAAATATCGTTTTATCGTATATGATTCTTGTTGAATCATATATGATTCTTTTGGGGAATTTGTTTATCATATATTATGGTTTATACATTCTGTAAATTAAAAAAGAAAACAATCATATATGATTCTTGTAGAATCATATATGAGTCTTGTTGAATCATATATGATTCTTCAAGGATCATATATGATTCTTCATAAATCATATATGATTCTAATGAAAATACTATATTTCTGCATCTGTGACAACACCAAGGACGACTTTATACGCTCATGAAGAAACTCCTGGGGGATCTGTTACTTGGGAACCAGTTGTTGATGATATTTATATACTTGTTGAGGGGAAAAAGTATAATACGATAGAGGAATGTGTTGAAATGTACAACAAATATGCTGAAGTAGCAGGATTTGAAGTTAAAAAATCGGCGCAAAAAAAATACAAGAAGTGGTTTGGGAAAAAGTAAGTACCTTATGTGTAATAGGCAAGGGATTCCAAAAGAGATAAATATAAACACATTGGATCCTGAAAACAGTGACAAGAAAGTAAGAAATACAAGACAACGGGTAGCAGGTTGTATGGCGTGAGTATTAATAACTTTGGATGAGGTTTCTGGAAATTATGTAGTTCATAATTTGCATTCTAAGCACAATCATTTAATGATTCCGAAAGAGTATCAGCATCTAACAAAGAAACAAAGGAAGATGACTCAAGCAGAAAAGGTGTTCATTGTGAAAGCTTCAAATATGAAACTTGGTGCGACAAAGGCACACCGTTTCTTATGTGGCATTAAAGGTGGCTATCAATATGTTCATGGCACAAGCAGTGATTTCAAGAATCATCAAAGGGATATAAATGTATGTATAGGTGAAAGTGACGCGCAAATGCTGATAAACAAAATGGAAAACCGATAGAATTATGTGCCGAACTTTACATTTCATTATATGGTTGAAAAGAGTGAGTTGGTTGCACTTTTTTGGGCGGATGAAGTTGCCAAATGCAACTATAAGGAATTTGGAGATGTAGTGTCATTTGATGCAACATTCAGAACTAACAAGCAAGTAACTTTTCATATATGATTATGTGAGATTTGAAACTCTTGATTCTATTCTTGAAATTATTGTGTGAAACTGTTGATATTCAGGTACGAAATGGTGTTTGTCCCATTCACCGGGATAGATAATCATAAAAAGTGTGTGACATTTGGTGCGGGAATGCTTCTCAAAGAAGATGCAGAAGCTTACACATGGCTACTGAAATCATTAATGAAGGCACATAGGAAACAACCAAAAATGATTGTAACGGATCAAGATGGAGCCATGAAGTTAGCAATTGAAGCTGTACTTACTGAATCCAAACACAGACTATGCATGTGGCATATCACGCAAAAAATTCCAACAAAGGTATTTTAATTTATATACTATATATTAAAAATGCAAAATACGATTTTTCATATCAAGAAGTTAGCAACTGAATCACATGTGATTCATGAAGAATCATATGTGATTCTTGAAGAATCATATATGATTCTCATAGAATCATATATGATTCTTGAAGAATCATATGTGATTCTTGAAGAATCAAATGAATAACATAATTTTTTTTCTTACAGATTTGTAAAGAAATCTACGATGAAACTGATTTCAAAAAGCGTTTGAACAAGATTATGTGGAATATGTTCATGGAACCATTGAAGTTTGAAAAAAATGGGCAAAATTGATTGAAGATTTTGAATTGCAAGACGACAAATGGATGAAGAAGATGTTTGGACTTCGAGAAATGTGGATACCAGCATATTTTATTGACTCGCCACTGTTTGGATTAATGAGAACTACTTCAAGGTCTGAGAGTGAAAACGCATTCTTCAAAAATTTCACAAATCACGGATCAACATTGGTTCATTTCATGATGTGCTTCGAATCTGCAATGGAGAGGCAAAGGTATCGGCAAGAACAAATGGACTTTAACACATTTGACTCAGCTCCAAAACTTTCTACACAATTGAGTATGGAACGCCATGCATCTAAAGTATATACAAGAACAATATTTCTGCTTGTTCAAAAGGAAATAAAGGAAGCTTGTTGGAATTGCACAATAGAAGAGTTTAGAACGGAAGAGGGTTGTGAGATGCTTAGGATTAGAGATAGAAATGCGGCTGCTTATAGGACACTTTATAAAGAAAAAGGAGAAGAACAAGTGCAGCAATGTGAAAAAGTAGTAGATTACAAGGTAAATTTACTTGCATATTATTAAATGGTTTTTAGCTGTTATTGTTGTATATAGACAATCACATGTGATTCTCAGGAACATCATATGTGATTCTCATTGAAAATCATATGTGATTCTGAATATATGTGATTCTGATATGATTATGAATACATGTGATTCAAAATCATATATGATTCAAAAGAATCATATATGGTTCAAAAGAATCATATATGATTCACATTAGAATCATATATGATTCTGAACATTAATAGTTAATGAATAATATAGGTTCTAATTTTTTTCCCTTTCTTTTCTGTAATAAGGTTATACGTTCTCTTGAAGACGGGTCAGTGGAATGTACTTGTAGGCATTTTCTTCGATTCGGATTTTTATATAGACATGCATTCTGTACTTTGAAGAACTGTGATGTTCAAATGATCCCGGAAAAGTACATTTTGAGGCGTTGGAAGAGGGACATAATACCACCTGCATTGAGAAGAATGACAAATAGGTATGGTGAAAAGAATGTACCAGTTGAGAAATTAACAAATGAGGCTACTTCCGTGGTAGCCGAGTGTCTATATTTGTTGGGTAAAGATGAAGGAAAGTTAGGAAAGTTTGTGGAACAATTGAAATCAATCAAGAAAGGAATTGAGGATGAAGCGCCTAAACCTCCTTCACGGAAAAAAGAAATTGAGAATGTGCTTGAGGATGTATATGCAGTTATGAAACCTGACAATCAAGTGGTCAACAATCCATCCATATCTAAAACCGAAGGTTGGTCTAAACAAGAACGTAGAAAGAGTGCAAGAGAAATAGCACTTGAAGAAACATCTAAGCGGAAAAGGAAATGTGGATTACTGTTTTTAATACGTACGTTTTTAATACTTTGTGTTAAGTGTTTTGTATATCTGATTGTTGTATGCTTAATTACTGTTTCCAAATAATTTCTCATTCAATCAGTAGTAATACAAACCATTCTCACCTAGTCCTGTTCATAATCACCCGTTCCCAAATTCTGTTTTATTACAGATTTTATACCTCGTTGGGATTAACGACCCGCGGATATCTTGTACTCCACGGAGCATTAGTCTAAGCTGTTTTTGACTTGTTAACCATTTAAACTTGGTTAATATTATCTGACTGTTTAGCACTGATCAAATTTTGGCGCCGTTGCTGGGGAGGTGTGCTGCGTACTACGAATTTGGAAGCATACGTGGTTTTGAACCAACACTCATTGTAAATTTACCATCTCTTTTCATATTTATATAAAAACCAAAAAGATTTTCTTTTTCTTTATTCCAGTGCATGCGCACTCGTTCTTCTAGGTCTACAAGTCCTCACCGCGAGCTTGTCACCATTCCTCGAAGACGTACCCAAAAACATTCTGCCCCGAAAATTGAGCCTGAAATTCAGACTGAACCTGAATCTTCAGTCATTATGGCAGAAGACCGCCCAATGTCCGAGCTTCTCCAGGCACCCATCGAGGGTTATGGAGATGCTATTATAGTACCCGCCATAGTATCTGACAATTTCGAATTAGAAACCGGATTACTTAATCTGGTAACTTCTAATCAGTTCTATGGTTTCGAAAGGGACGATCCTCATTCGCATATACGATGGTTTAACAAAATTACATCTACCATCAAATATAAGAATGTCCCGCCGGAGGCAATTAAACTACTTCTGTTTCCATTTTCTCTTGAGGGGGCAGCCAGAGTCTGGCTAGAAAAACAACCCCCTCGTTCCATAGATACATGGGAAGATTTAGTTAAGAAATTTGTGAATGAATTCTATCCACCATCCAAAACTGCCTATCTTAGAAATGAAATCACCAAGTTTTCACAAAGACCTGGTGAAACATTCAGTGAAGCATGGGATAGATTCAAAGAGTTGCTTCGCAAATGTCCTCACCACGGATTTTCTGAGTTAATGCAACTCGACACGTTTTATAACAGAGTGAGCCAAGCAGATCAAGACTCCTTCAATGCCTCAGCTGGAGGTAATTTTTTGAGTCGTACTGTCAAAGAAGCTTTAGCTATAATAGAAAATAAATCCAAGGTTCGTACCACACGAAACAAACAGGTCGATCCTTCTTCATCTACCGTGAATCAATCTAGCACCGATGCTAAGATTGATAAACTCACGGATGCTATACAAGCTTTGGTTCACTCTAACCAAAAGAAAGTCTCCTTCCCATAGAATCCTTCACATGCTGAAGTGAAGAAAGTGGATGTCTGTGTTTCTTGCGGTGGTCCTCATGCATACTATAATTGTACTGCCACCGATAGTAACACTTTTGAAACAAACGCGATTGCCGGTAGTTCCAATCCAGTTGCTAATCAATATCGTCCTCCTGCTGAACCACCATGGCGTCCGAACACTTACCCTGTACCACCTGGTTTTAACCAGAACATACAAAACCGTCCCCAAAACCAAAATAGAAGTAACCAAGGTTTTTCTAACCAAGGTAACTTTAATCAAGGTTATTCCCAAAATTTTCAAAATCAGGGGAATAGAAATCAGGGACAGGGTAACTTTAACCCTGGCTACTTTCATGGAAACCCAAATCAGGGGCAATTTCAAAATCAAGGGTTTAACCAGAACAACCGAGGGCAAACCCCTCCTATCCAAACACAAGCTGTTGTTCCAAACCCTACTCCCTCTGATGAATTGTTAAAACAATTCATGAAAACCCAGGAAGAAACAAACCAGTTGTTGATCAGCCAGATTTTTGACATTAAGAACTCTTTAAATGAAAGACCCTCGGGCTCAGGTAAATTACCTAGCACCACGATCGCGAATCCGAGGGGCGATGCAAAACCGATCACAACCAGGAGTGGAGCTTCATATAAAGGACCCAAAATTGCATCTACCTCTTTAGGTATTGGAAAAAAAAAGCTGAGGTTACAACGGACACGATACCTCCTATTGATAAAGGAAGTACCGATGACGTCCCTCCTCCAGTTATTAAGGTTCCAGCTACTAAAAACAAAGTAGTACCTGAAACTCCACCAGTTCCCGTAGAAAATCCAAAAACCACCCTTAGATCTTCAATTCTATACCCATCACGATTAAGCGATCAAAAGCTTCGCGAGAAAGCTAGTCATCAAATGGATAAATTCTATCAAATATTTCAAGAATTACATTTTGACATAAGCTTCGCGGATGCTATCATTTTGATGCCCAAGTTTGCATCAACACTTAAACATTTGTTGAGTAATAAGGAAAACCTGTTTGAAATGGCTAAAACTCCGTTAAATGAGAAATGCTCTGCAGTTTTATTAAAAAAGCTTCCTGAAAAGCTCAGAGATCCTGGAAAATTTCTAATACCTTGTGTATTTCCAGGAATGGTTGATTGCTATGCCTTGGCCGATCTTGGTGCTAGCATCAACCTGATGCCACATTCAGTATGGAAGAAACTATCTCTTCCAGGACTTACACCTACTTGCATGACTTTAGAGCTTGCAGACCGATCAATATCACGTCCTCTTGGCATTGCTGAGAACGTATTTGTGAAAGTAGGGAAGTTTCATTTTCCAGCCGACTTTGTCGTTGTTAACTTTGATGCAGATCAAAGGGTTCCTCTAATTGTTGGAAGAGGATTCCTTAAAACGGGTCGTGCTCTCATAGATGTCTTTGAACATGAGATCACATTACGTGTGGGTACTGAAGCAATCACATTTAACCTCGATCAAACTTCGAGGTACTCCTTAAATTATGACTCTGAATCGGTTAACCGAATAGATGTCATTGATGTTGCTTATGAGGAGTACGCTCAAGAAGTTCTTGGTTATTCTGATGATTATCTGAGTGGCAATCCCACTCCATCTTCTACTCCTATCATTCATAATTCTAATCCTTCCCTCACTCCGTTTGAGGGAAGTGACTTTATCCTTGAGGAAATAGAGGCCTTTCTTAGAAGTGATTCAATTCCATATGGAATTGATCATGAAGAGATTGACCTGGAGGGGGATATCATGCTCCTTGAGCAATTGTTAAACAAAGATCCCTCCCACCCTCCTATTCTACCACTAAAACTTCATAAAGAGGAAATCAAATATGTTGAGAAAACTGATGAATTTCCTGAAGTTGAGCTCAAAGACTTACCTCCTCATCTCGAATATGCTTTTTTGGAAGGTAACGATAAGTTACCTGTCATTATAGCAAAAGATTTAAGTGATGAGGAGAGAGCTACTCTCATAAAGGTCTTAAAGTCACACAAGCAAGCAATTGCTTGGAAATTATCTGATATAAAGGGTATTAACCTTGAATTTTGTACTCACAAAATTATTATGGAAGATGACTTTAAGCCTGCAGTTCAACATCAGAGACGAGTTAATCCTAAAATACATGATGTTATCAAACAAGAAGTTCTCAAACTTCTTGATGCTGGATTAATATACCCGATCTCTGATAGTCCTTGGGTTAGTCCCATTCACTGTGTCCCAAAGAAGGGTGGCATAACTGTTGTCACCAATGAGGAAAATGAGTTGATTCCAACTCGTTTGGTTACTGGGTGGCGTGTATGCATCGACTATAGAAAACTAAATGATGACACCCGAAAAGACCACTTTCCTCTACCTTTTATGGACCAGATGCTTGAGAGGTTGGCAGGAAATGAGTACTATTGTTTCCTGGACGGTTTCTTGGGATATTTTCAGATCCCCATTGATCCACAGGATCAAGAAAAAACTACCTTCACATGCCCATATGGAACATTTGCCTACCGTCGTATGCCATTTGGCTTATGCAACACTCCTGGCACGTTCCAAAGGTGCATGATGCCTATATAAATAACTCATTCATGACTTAGAAAACTCATTCTTCTTCCTTTCTTCATCACCAAAAATGCCACAACATCAATCCCTAGCACCATGATCCTTTGATCTTCAAACTACAAGTTACACTACAAAGTTCAATGTCTTAATATTCTCTACCTAGTTCTTAAGTTTGTTTGGTGATTCCATGGTTGAATTAGGAGCTACACAAGGTTACTAGGGCTGAAGTTAAATGGTTTTCACAAGGGTTAGATCAAGGCTAGCAAGGGTTACAAGAGTTATGGTGAAGGGTTTACAAGATTAGGTTTAGTGTCCTAGTTCTATACTTGACTTCCTTTCTTAAGTGAAAGCCAAAAGTTGTAAGAAACCCTTATATACTTTCTTGCTCATTATCATTTTCATGCTCTTTGTGTTCCTTTCATGCTATATATGTTCTTGTTATTGTGTTCATGATGTTTAAAAATGGATAAAACAAGTATTGGTATACATATGTTAACTTATGACAAGTAAACAAGCAAACTAGTGATTTTTATGGAGAACCATGACCAAAATAGTATAACTTTGATATTTGACACTTACTTACTGTTAAAGAGGACTTAACAAGGAAAACATAGCAATTTGAATCACCCAAAACGAGTACCCGAGTCAAAAGTTATGGCCATAAGAAGTTAGCGAAACCAAAACGGCAAAACTGCCTAAATAGCATTCTGATCAAATTTTGATTTTGAAAGTCACCCTTCTGGTCTGATTCATCAAAAAGTTAAAACACAAAAGTTGTCCGGAACGACGTTTTCATTCAGGACAAAAGAAGCTTGAGCCCTGAAAACGCTTTCCGAGTGATAATTTTCTTCAAAATCTTAACAGCCCATTTTAGACCAAAGTCACTATATTATAGTTATGATTTACTAAGACCAAGAGGTCTAATGACCTAAAGCCGAGACCACAACCATGGCTAAAGCCAAGGTTGAGTCTTAAGACCATGGAAAAATGACCAAGGTCACGGCGAAGCCATGACTAAATGACCATATAAACATACTTAGGCGAAAACATGAAACAAGGAGTTGACGATAACTTGAACAAACAATTTGGATCTACTCCACCTAAAGAACCATGAGATACAAGTTATAATAAACTTACCCTAATAACAATCTTCATGTACAAATAGACTTTCCTAAGTTTATTCAAATATTGGACATGTAACTTTTCGGATCAAAACTTATACATTTGTTATCGAATACTACAATAGTAGGGAGCCTCGTGTGAGGAGTTCATTAAGTAAGCCGTTGGGATGAGTTGTGGATTTACGAATTAAAGTGTCCTGGCTCCTCGAACGTTTACTCCATGACTTCTGAATTATGTCGGCCCGAACGGTAGTAAGAGATATACAACCTATACATGTTTCATAAGCCATTTATATTCAAAGACTTACACTATATACTAAGTACTACATCATGAACATTATGCAAGACAAATATTGGCAATTCTTCGTATTCTTAGACGTTACTACAAACCTAAGTCGCAACGTTCTATTATAGGCTGCTCTTAGAGACTTTCGCGATTCGACTACCACTTTCATTTCTCATTACATAGACTTACGGTGAGTCATAGCCCCTACTTTTTCATACTTGTTTTAACTCTTTGGGGGGGATACATGCACAACTACTTGCTTACTTGTACAAATACTCAAAACATTTATACTTGATTGTTTTATACTTGATTGTGTTATACTTGATGTCATATATACATGATTGCATTATACTTGATTGTGAGACTTCCAGTGGCTCCAGATTAAGTTGCTGGATGACCATTGAGACTTCCGGTGGCTCCACATTAAGTTGTTGGATGACCATTGAGGCTATTGATACATCCTAACATTTGCGAATGTTGGATACATCATAAACGTGAGGTCTTCGGAGATGAAGAGTAGACTCACGACTAATTGCTTAATTGTTTTGATGAATTATACATGTCCTAATCATACTATATTGTAGCAGTGGGTTGTGAACACACAGGTTACAAGTCTCTTATGGCGGGACTTGTAACTGAGTGGATTCTCAATGCCTTTGCTGTGTGAACATTCTTTTGAGGCTTTTCAACTATTTTAAGACAAACTCTATGAACTCACCAACCATTGTGTTGACACTTTAGCATGTTTATCTCAGGTTAGTAAGGCGATAGCTAGTGCGAGGAACTTAGAGTCAAGCTGCATATTCTGAAGACTTACGCTTTTATCATTTACCATTCAAAACATTTTGTATACATTTATGTATCATACTTTGAAATCTCATGTTTGTAACTTTGAATTCTTTAATCGAATGGTAACTTTTCAAAACGTCTCATTTAGAGTTCGTTTTCTATAACTTGTACTTTGTATTATGAAGTAGCACCCCTATGACACAGTCTTCCGCTGCGGTATTTTGGGGCTGTTACAGATTGGTACCAGAGCCTTGGTTATAGAGAACTAGGTTGCATTTAGTGCCTAGTCTATAACTGCTATATACGTTAAGTCTCTCCTCTTTATTTGCCTTACACACACTACATACACATACGCTTTTTGGTAGTTGTTGGTTTAGTTCCACGCTGTTAGATGATGTGACTTTAGTATTATAAGGAGCCCCAGAGATTCGTCGAGTCATTAAAAACATGGAGCTCAGTAATAACTAATTAGTTAACTTGATCTTGTGACAGTTCTTGTTTGATGAGACACAAGATTTGAGTTAAATAATATTATTGCTTAGCTTTAGGGATTTGATGACTTGATTATCTTACTATCGGCCTCAGAAGGCGGATTTTGTGTCAGAAATTCTTAAGTAGGATGATTTAGAATCTCCTTATTTAAATGGATTGGGACGCCTCTTCATTTAAATAAAGAAATTGTAAATCAACGAACCATAAGTTTATGAGACCTTACTTACATAAATTTGGACGCTTCTTTATGTAAGTAATGTGTTATAAATAAGTGGGCTTAATTGTAGCCGATACAACTCCTTAACCAGAACCTTAGACGAATCAGAGTGAACACCACTATTTTAGAGATCCTGAATTCTCCTAGACACACTAAACTTCGGGACGAAGTTTCCTTAAGGGGTAGAGACTGTAACAATTCGCATTTTCAGGTTAACTTTTATTCCCGAAAATTTTACTATTCACTTTTTACTATTCACTTTTTACTATTCATTTTTACTATTCACATCCAAAATTTTTATTTCATATTCTCGTAAGTTAAACTATTTTAATGATAATCCGAGAATTTCACACTCGTCGGATCATTTCTGCAAAAATCACGAAGCCGTGTCCGAGATTTACTTTTAGGTTTAAACGTCATTCCAGCATCCCGATATGTCCATAAAACATTATAAACAATAGAAATATGATTTTCTCTCATTTTAGGACAATTCCAAAAGTTTCGGAATTTTACGTTTTTCAGTTCAGCGTTTTACGCGAATTACGCGTTTTAGACCCGTGTTTCCAGTTTTTAGCAGGGTTTTAGCACCCGATAGATCCTACCACTCATTTTATATTTTATTATGGAGTATATTGATAAGTTCTAGCATATTTATAAGTTTCATATTTTTAGGATACCCGGTTTTACGTTTCGTGACTTAATAACTTACGGTTAGCAATTTACGGAGTCAAAACTAGCTACATACTTAGGATATTACCATCCAAAGACCATGACTACTCATCTAGTCACCCTTATCCTTGGCAAACCGACTTAGGAGGGGGGGGGGGAGTCACCATGTGTGGTTAAATCTTGACTTTAGTCATTAGATCATACTTATTTACAACTTTGTCACCAAGTTTAGGCACTTTCCTAACACTTTCCTAACCTCCTCATCCTAGCCTATATAAATAACTCATTCATGACTTAGAAAACTCATTCTTCTTCCTTTCTTCATCACCAAAAACGCCACAACATCAATCCCTAGCACCATGATCCTTTGATCTTCAAACTACAAGTTACACTACAAAGTTCAATGTCTTAATATTCTCTACCTAGTTCTTAAGTTTGTTTGGTGATTCCATGGTTGAATTAGGAGCTACACAAGGTTACTAGGGCTGAAGTTAAATGGTTTTCACAAGGGTTAGATCAAGGCTAGCAAGGGTTACAAGAGTTATGGTGAAGGGTTTACAAGATTAGGTTTAGTGTCCTAGTTCTATACTTGACTTCCTTTCTTAAGTGAAAGCCAAAAGTTGTAAGAAACCCTTATATACTTTCTTGCTCATTATCATTTTCATGCTCTTTGTGTTCCTTTCATGCTATATATGTTCTTGTTATTGTGTTCATGATGTTTAAAAATGGATAAAACAAGTATTGGTATACATATGTTAACTTATGACAAGTAAACAAGCAAACTAGTGATTTTTATGGAGAACCACGACCAAAATAGTATAACTTTGATATTTGACACTTACTTACTGTTAAAGAGGACTTAACAAGGAAAACATAGCAATTTGAATCACCCAAAACGAGTACCCGAGTCAAAAGTTATGGCCATAAGAAGTTAGCGAAACCAAAACGGCAAAACTGCCTAAATAGCATTCTGATCAAATTTTGATTTTGAAAGTCACCCTTCTGGTCTGATTCATCAAAAAGTTAAAACACGAAAGTTGTCCGGAACGACGTTTTCGTTCAAGACAAAAAAAGCTCGAGCCCTGAAAACGCTTTCCGAGTGATAATTTTCTTCAAAATCTTAACAGCCCATTTTAGACCAAAGTCACTATATTATAGTTATGATTTACTATGACCAAGAGGTTTAATGACCTAAAGCCGAGACCACAACCATGGCTAAAGCCAAGGTTGAGTCTTAAGACCAGGGAAAAATGACCAAGGTCACGGCGAAGCCATGACTAAATGACCATATAAACATACTTAGGCGAAAACATGAAACAAGGAGTTGACGATAACTTGAACAAACAATTTGGATCTACTCCTCCTAAAGAACCATGAGATACAAGTTATAATAAACTTACCCTAATAACAATCTTCATGTACAAATAGACTTTCCTATGTTTATTCAAATATTGGACATGTAACTTTTCGGATCAAAACTTATACATTTGTTATCGAATACTACAATAGTAGGGAGCCTCGTGTGAGGAGTTCATTAAGTAAGCCGTTGGGATGAGTTGTGGATTTACGAATTAAAGTGTCCTGGCTCCTCGAACGTTTACTCCATGACTTCTGAATTATGTCGGCCCGAACGGTAGTAAGAGATATACAACCTATACATGTTTCATAAGCCATTTATATTCAAAGACTTACACTATATACTAAGTACTACATCATGAACATTATGCAAGACAAATATTGGCAATTCTTCGTATTCTTAGACGTTACTACAAACCTAAGTCGCAACGTTCTATTATAGGCTGCTCTTAGAGACTTTCGCGATTCGACTACCACTTTCATTTCTCATTACATAGACTTACGGTGAGTCATAGCCCCTACTTTTTCATACTTGTTTTAACTCTTTGGGGGGGATACATGCACAACTACTTGCTTACTTGTACAAATACTCAAAACATTTATACTTGATTGTTTTATACTTGATTGTGTTATACTTGATGTCATATATACATGATTGCATTATACTTGATTGTGAGACTTCCAGTGGCTCCAGATTAAGTTGCTGGATGACCATTGAGACTTCCGGTGGCTCCACATTAAGTTGTTGGATGACCATTGAGGCTATTGATACATCCTAACATTTGCGAATGTTGGATACATCATAAACGTGAGGTCTTCGGAGATGAAGAGTAGACTCACGACTAATTGCTTAATTGTTTTGATGAATTATACATGTCCTAATCATACTATATTGTAGCAGTGGGTTGTGAACACACAGGTTACAAGTCTCTTATGGCGGGACTTGTAACTGAGTGGATTCTCAATGCCTTTGCTGTGTGAACATTCTTTTGAGGCTTTTCAACTATTTTAAGACAAACTCTATGAACTCACCAACCATTGTGTTGACACTTTAGCATGTTTATCTCAGGTTAGTAAGGCGATAGCGAGTGCGAGGAACTTAGAGTCAAGCTGCATATTCTGAAGACTTACGCTTTTATCATTTACCATTCAAAACATTTTGTATACATTTATGTATCATACTATGAAATCTCATGTTTGTAACTTTGAATTCTTTAATCGAATGGTAACTTTTCAAAACGTCTCATTTAGAGTTCGTTTTCTATAACTTGTACTTTGTATTATGAAGTAGCACCCCTATGACACAGTCTTCCGCTGCGGTATTTTGGGGGTGTTACAACAAGTCCCTGCACTTTGGAATTTTGGCAAAAATGGTCCCCGGTTATTTAAAATTTGGAAAAATAGTAAAAAGGTCCTTATAATATTTTTAAATGGCAAGAAAGGTCCTTTGTGATATATTTTGGAAAAGTGACAAGTTTGGTCCTTGAAAAATCAGAAATTACATTAAAAGTCCTTGGGCTTTTAACCTTACAACCAAACGGATCCAATATTACACTTATACCAAAATTACAAATCCAAACACAAAGCCTGGTCCAGTTTTAATCCTAGGCCCATCACCCCTAAAAGCCCAATCCAATCCCTTTATAAATAAAACACGGGGTATTTGTTTGACCCGCGTTGACCCCCCCTTCATCCCTAACCTCCACCTCACCCTGCTACTTCACCCTCCACCACTATTCCACCTTCACCACCTCACTATCTCTCTGTCACCACCTAAACCAAAACCCACCCCATGGGTTTGCTTCAGGAGAGGCCACATAGCATCCCTACACCTCTGCCACCATCTACACCCTGCAACCATCCCATCCACCACCCCTAGCTCACATCTACTATCCAAATTGTTCCCTACACCTCCCACATCCTTCCAAAGTGCATTAATTGCACTGAAATTACCCCAGGCTACCAAAACCACTTTTGGCGCCAAAAGTGGGTTTAAACAGGTGTGATGAATTCAACACGTATCAAAGGCTAAAATTGGTGGGATTTACTTCTGATGACACGTGGAGCATGTGGGAAGTCTTTAAAAGAGAAGAGAAGCATGAATTAGAAAGAGTAGATTATTTTTATTTTTCATGTATTTCGAATTGTTTAAATTATTAGTTTCAGTGTAATTTCAAGCTTCAAAACATTATATTTAGTATTCTCAGTGTTAATTAAATTCAGTTAAAGCTTTAATTTCAGTTTCTTAATACTTTCTCAGTTTATGCATAATTTTACTCAAAATCTCATTAGTGGTGTAATTTTATCAAAAATGTTGTTATAGGACTTATAATCTCATATAAGTCCCTAGAATAACTTAATTAAGGTTTTAGTATAATAGAAATCAAAGTTCTTCAATAAAAAAAATAAAAATAAAAAAATTAAGAAAATCAGTAAAAAATAAAAAATCAATGGAAATGAATCAAGATGGCTGGAGCAGGGTGTATTCAGGATTGCCCTTGGTTTAGATGCTTTGTGGAAAGCTTTAGGTAGTGATATTGGTCAGTGGTTCATTGTTCTCAGCTTGTCACAATTTGTAAGCAATATTTAAATTTTATGCCTTTTGTTTTGATCATGCTTGTTACTGTTTGATTAGTGTTCTTAAGTGTTTATTGGGTACTTGTTATTGATAATATAGTTTTAACTCAGTCACTTGTTCTTTGGAATTTACTTGTTGCTAAAAAATCAAAATTACTCAGTGTGTAACTCATACTTGACAAATCTGAGTTTTATGCTTGTGTTGTGGTTGATTCTTACTTATTTGATCTTAAATAATTATAATCTAGTGTTAGGAATCAGTGTGGTGGCTTAAACTCACCATTTGCTTTGAAATTCTCTTAACAGGCTTATAGTAGGGGTGTTTGGATCAGTGCTTAGCACCACTGAGGAGTTGGTTTTTGTTGTTGTTCATTACTTAGATATAATACCATAGGTTGTAATAGTCAGTTTAAGTCATTAAATCCAGTACCACTTCAGTAAATAGTCAACATAGCTTTAAATTCCATGTTATTTGTTGTCTATTAGTATTTTTAGGTTAATATTCATCTTATTAACTTAAAAGTTGATAATCTAGCTTAATTTCATCTTATAAAAGCATAATATTACATAATCAGTAAGTAAATCTTGGTTAAAGTTCATAAAAGTCAAAGTTCCATAGCAAATCAAAAAGTCAAATTTCATACTCCTCAGATTTTCACAAAACTAGTGAGAATTTTAGAGAATTTAGTAGAAGGATTTAGGTCTTGTGCTTTTGTGGATTAGTAGTCTACTACTTCAACTTCAAGGTCTCAGTACCATTTTATTTTTAGTAATTTTCTAGTGGGCACCAGCAAGGTCCAAAGTCACTTGCAGGGAACACCCTTGCCCTGCACCAGCAGAACTCAGGCCATCACCACCACTTTGGTGGGTGATTCTGGCCACCATAGTGGGTCCCACTGACCCATTTTTGTTTCTCCTAACCCCCCACCTGGTAGGTTTTCAGTATTGACCATTTGTTTGACCTTTAGACCCATGGGACCCACCTGAATTAAGTCCTCAACTTTGTCCCTTTTTTGTCTCAGAAAACCATTAAGAAGTGCTTATTCATTGCTTATTTGCTTATTCTGAGAGCTTATTTGATATATTCTGGCTTATACATGTTCATTGAACTTAATTAAACCAATTTTTACCCAAGTGGACCCCACACAAGCTCAGTTTAGCTTAATTGCTTAGTTGGTCAAACTAAGTCAACTGTTTTGGTTAGTAGCTTATTATTAGCTTATAAAATATTTGTTTTTACAAAAGTTATCTATTTTTAAGTATAATATAGTTTTGTAAAATAAAAATCTAGAAAATCAAACATAATAATAAGTGATAGTTTCTATTTAATATAATTTAATTTTAATTTTCCTTTTTAATATTTTGTTAAGTGATTACCTGTTTTTATATTTTTCTAAACTACTTTGTTATATTTTATAGTTGTAGTAATTTTCCTAGAATTTTCTGTGCTGATCTTGTATTTATTAGATTTAATAATAGTTTATTTAGTATTTAATTAAATCTGTTAAATAATTTATATCTGTTAAAAGTTGTTCTACAGTAGTGTGTTTTTATATTTTTCCTAGATTCCTTGTTTGATTTTAAGTTTTTAATAATTTTTCTAGAATTTTTACTGTAGTCTTTATAATTTTTACATTTAATTTTATTTAAATTACTTAAAACATAAAAACCAAATAAAAATAAGAATAGTTGTGTAGATTTTGTATAATTTTCATTTTTATAATTTTCCTAAGTTTATAAACTTTATTAGAATAGTTTTATAATTTTCCCTTTTCATTTTCTATTTTTCCACCTTTATTTAGTTTAATTAGATTTAAATTAATAATATAGTTTTTAATTAGTAAAAATTACATAAAAAGACAAAAATATTTATTTTTAATTTTTATAAATCTTTTAAGTTATTTTAGATTTTTAGAAATTATTTTTATAATTTTCCAAGTTAAATTTGTAGTATAACACATTTTAGATTTAGTTAAATAGATTTTAAATAATTTTTATTAATTAATTAATATTAAATTAATATAATAATAATATAATATTTTCTTTTTAGAGTTTAATTTTCTTTTTAGTTAAAAAGTTTTTAAAAAAATTTTAATTTTACGCCCTTGTAGTTATAAACTTGTCATAATTAGTCTTTATATTTTTCATACGTACGTTTTTAATACTTTGTGTTAAGTGTTTTGTATATCTGATTGTTGTATACTTAATTACTGTTTCCAAATAATTTCTCATTCAATCAGTAGTAATACAAACCATTCTCACCAAGTCCTGTTCATAATCACCCGTTCCCAAATTCTGTTTTATTACAGATTTCATACCTCGTTGGGATTAACGACCCGCGGATATCTTGTACTCCACGGAGCATTAGTCTAAGCTGTTTTTGACTTGTTAACCATTTAAACTTGGTTAATATTATCTGACTGTTTAGCACTGATCAAATTTTGGCGCCGTTGCTGGGGAGGTGTGCTGCGTACTACGAATTTGGAAGCCTACGTGGTTTTGAACCAACACTCATTGTAAATTTACCATCTCTGTTCATATTTATATAAAAAACAAAAAGATTTTCTTTTTCTTTATTCCAGTGCATGCGCACTCGTTCTTCTAGGTCTACAAGTCCTCACCGCGAGCTTGTCACCATTCCTCGAAGACGTACCCAAAAACATTTTGCCCCGAAAATTGAGCCTGAAATTCAGACTGAACCTGAATCTTCAGTCATTATGGCAGAAGACCGCCCAATGTCCGAGCTTCTCCAGGCACCCATCGAGGGTTATGGAGATGCTATTATAGTACCCGCCATAGTATCTGACAATTTCGAATTAAAAACCGGATTACTTAATCTGGTAACTTCTAATCAGTTCTATGGTTTCGAAAGGGACGATCCTCATTCGCATATACGATGGTTTAACAAAATTACATCTACCATCAAATAGAAGAATGTCCCGCCGGAGGCTATTAAACTACTTCTGTTTCCATTTTCTCTTAAGGGGGCAGCCAGAGTCTGGCTAGAAAAACAACCCCCTCGTTCCATAGATACATGGGAAGATTTAGTTAAGAAATTTGTGAATGAATTCTATCCACCATCCAAAACTGCCTATCTTAGAAATGAAATCACCAAGTTTTCACAAAGACCTGGTGAAACATTCAGTGAAGCATGGGATAGATTCAAAGAGTTGCTTCACAAATGTCCTCACCACGGATTTTCTGAGTTAATGCAACTCGACACGTTTTATAACGGAGTGAGCCAAGCAGATCAAGACTCCCTCAATGCCTCAGCTGGAGGTAATTTTTTGAGTCGTACTGTCAAAGAAGCTTTAGCTATAATAGAAAATAAATCCAAGGTTCGTACCACACGAAACAAACAGGTCGATCCTTCTTCATCTACCATGAATCAATCTAGCACCGATGCTAAGATTGATAAACTCACGGATGCTATACAAGCTTTGGTTCACTCTAACCAAAAGAAAGTCTCCTTCCCACAGAATCCTTCACATGCTGAAGTGAGGAAAGTGGATGTCTGTGTTACTTGTGGTGGTCCTCATGCATACTATAATTGTACTGCCACCGATAGTAACACTTTTGAAACAAACGCGATTGCCGGTAGTTCCAATCCAGGAGCTAATCAATATCGTCCTCCTGCTGAACCACCATGGCGTCCGAACACTTACCCTGTACCACCTGGTTTTAACCAGAACATACAAAACCGTCCCCAAAACCAAAATAGAAGTAACCAAGGTTTTTCTAACCAAGGTAACTTTAATCAACGTTATTCCCAAAATTTTCAAAATCAGGGGAATAGAAATCAGGGACAGGGTAACTTTAACCCTGGCTACTTTCATGGAAACCCAAATCAGGGGCAATTTCAAAATCAAGGGTTTAACCAGAACAACCGAGGGCAAACCCCTCCTATCCAAACACAAGCTGTTGTTCCAAACCCTACTCCCTCTGATGAATTGTTAAAACAATTCATGAAAACCCAGGAAGAAACAAACCGGTTGTTGATCAGCCAGATTTCTGACATTAAGAAATCTTTAAATGAAAGACCCTCGGGCTCAGGTAAATTACCTAGCACCACGATCGCGAATCCGAGGGGCGATGCAAAAGCGATCACAACCAGGAGTGGAGCTTCATATAAAGGACCCAAAATTCCATCTACCTCTTTCTCTTCTTCTGAGGTATTGGAAAAAAAAGCTGAGGTTACAACGGACACGATACCTCCTATTGATAAAGGAAGTACCGATGACGTCCCTCCTCCAGTTATTCAGGTTCCAGCTACTAAAAACAAAGTAGTACCTGAAACTCCACCAGTTCCGGTAGAAAATCCAAAAACCACCCTTAGATATTCAATTCCATACCCATCACGATTAAGTGATCAAAAGCTTCGCGAGAAAGCTAGTCATCAAATGGATAAATTCTATCAAATATTTCAAGAATTACATTTTGACATAAGCTTCGCGGATGCTATCATTTTGATGCCCAAGTTTGCATCAACGCTTAAACATTTGTTGAGTAATAAGGAAAAGCTGTTTGAAATGGCTAAAACTCCGTTAAATGAGAACTGCTCTGCAGTTCTATTAAAAAAGCTTCCTGAAAAGCTCGGAGATCCTGGAAAATTTCTAATACCTTGTGTATTTCCAAGAATGGTTGATTGCTATGCCTTGGCCGATCTTGGTGCTAGCATCAACCTGATGCCACATTCAGTATGGAAGAAACTATCTCTTCCAGGACTTACATCTACTTGCATGACTTTAGAGCTTGCAGACCGATCAATATCACGTCCTCTTGGCATTGCTGAGGACGTATTTGTGAAGTAGGGAAGTTTCATTTTCCAGCCGACTTTGTCGTTGTTGACTTTGATGCAGATCAAAGGGTTCCTCTAATTGTTGGAAGAGGATTCCTTAAAACGGGTCGTGCTCTCATAGATGTCTTTGAACATGAGATCACATTACGTGTGGGTACTGAAGCAATCACATTTAACCTCGATCAAACTTCGAGGTACTCCTCAAATTATGACTCTGAATCGGTTAACCGAATAGATGTCATTGATGTTGCTTATGAGGAGTACGCTCAAGAAGTTCTTGGTTATTCTGATGATTATCTGAGTGGCAATCCCACTCCATCTTCTACTCCTATCATTCATAATTCTAATCCTTCCCTCACTCCGTTTGAGGGAAGTGACTTCATCCTTGGGGAAATAGAGGCCTTTCTTAGAAGTGATTCAATTCCATATGGAATTGATCATCAAGAGATTGACCCGGAGGGGGATATCATGCTCCTTGAGTAATTGTTAAACAAAGATCCCTCCCACCCTCCTATTCTACCACTAAAACTTCATAAAGAGGAAATCAAATATGTTGAGAAAACTGATGAATTTCCTGAAGTTGAGCTCAAAGACTTACCTCCTCATCTCGAATACGCTTTTTTGGAAGGTAACGATAAGTTACCTGTCATTATAGCAAAAGATTTAAGTGATGAGGAGAGAGCTGCTCTCATAAAGGTCTTAAAGTCACACAAGCAAGCAATTGCTTGGAAATTATCTGATATAAAGGGTATTAACCCTGAATTTTGTACTCACAAAATTATTATGGAAGATGACTTTAAGCCTGCAGTTCAACATCAGAGACGAGTTAATCCTAAAATACATGATGTTATCAAACAAGAAGTTCTCAAACTTCTTGATGCTGGATTAATATACCCGATCTCTGATAGTCCTTGGGTTAGTCCCATTCACTGTGTCCCAAAGAAGGGTGGCATAACTGTTGTCACCGATGAGGAAAATGAGTTGATTCCAACTCGTTTGGTTACTGGGTGGCGTGTATGCATCGACTATAGAAAACTAAATGATGCCACCCGAAAAGACCACTTTCCTCTATCTTTTATGGACCAGATGCTTGAGAGGTTGGCAGGAAATGAGTACTGTTGTTTCCTGGATGGTTTCTCGGGATATTTTCAGATCCCCATTGATCCACAGGATCAAGAAAAAACTACCTTCACATGCCTATATGGAACATTTGCCTACCGTCGTATGCCATTTGGCTTATGCAACGCTCCTGGCACGTTCCAAAGGTGCATGATGGCTATATTTTCTGATACCATCGGGAAAACTATGGAGGTATTTATGGATGACTTCTCAGTCATCGGGGATTCTTTCCAAGCTTGTCTCACCAATTTGGAAATCATGCTTAAACGCTGTGAAGACACAAACTTGTGTCTGAATTGGGAGAAAAGCCATTTTATGGTCAAAGAGGGCATTGTCCTCGGCCATAAGATTTCTAAAAACAGGATAGAGGTAGATAGAGCAAAAGTTGATGTAATTGCTAAACTACCTCCTCCCACTACCGTCAAAGGTGTTAGAAGTTTCCTGGGTCATGCTGGATTTTACCGTAGGTTTATACAAGATTTTTCAAAAATCTCCAGGCCTATGACCCATCTCTTAGAGAAGGATACTCCTTTCATCTTCTCACCTGAGTACTTAGAAGCGTTTCAAATTTTGAAACAAAAGCTTACTGAAGCACCGATTCTTGTTGCCCCCGACTGGGACTTGCCATTCGAATTAATGTGCGATGCAAGTGACTTTGCAATCGGTGCAGTCTTGGGGCAACATTTAAGTAAACACTTTCAGCCTATACACTACGCTAGTAAGACTATGACTGAAGCTCAAACACGTTATACCACCACAGAAAAAGAACTATTAGCTGTGGTATACGCCTTTGAGAAATTTAGGTCTTACTTGATCCTAAAGAAATGCGTAATGTATACGGACCATTCAGCCTTGAAATACCTGTTTGCTAAACAGGATGCTAAACCAAGGTTGCTCCGTTGGGTTCTACTCCTTCAAGAATTTGACATTATCATACGTGATAAGAAAGGAGCAGAAAACCTTGCGGCTGATCACTTATCCCGTCTAGAGAATCCTCATCAGGATTTTCTCGAGAGAAAAGAAATTAATGAAACCTTTCCTCTGGAGACATTAAATTTAATCTCTAGTCGGGATGATACCTCTACCCCATGGTTTGCAGATTTTGCAAATTACCATGCGGGTAATTTTGTAGTGAAAGGGATGTCGTCCCAGCAGAAGAAAAAATTCTTCAAAGACGTCAAACACTATTTCTGGGACGACCCTTACCTCTTTAAGATATGTGCGGATCAAGTCATCCGACGGTGTGTTCATGGTAATGAAGCCATGGAAATCCTCAAAGCCTGTCATGATGGACCCACTGGGGGACATCACAGCTGAAACTACACCCCCAAAAAGGTGTTTGATTCTGGTTTCTATTGGTCCACCATCTATAAAGATGCCCAAGAACTTGTCAAAACTTGTGATGCTTGTCAACATCACGGGAATGTTTCTAAGAAGGATGAAATGCCTCAAAACATCATCCAAGTCTGTGAAATATTTGATATCTGGGGCATTGACTTCATGGGCCCGTTCCCGTCTTCACGAGGGAACAAGTATATACTCGTGGCTGTAGACTATTTGTCTAAATGGGTTGAGGTGAAAGCTTTACCCACTAATGACGCTCGAGTTGTTGTAAAATTTCTGAAATCTCTCTTTGCTCGATTCGGGACTCCTCGTGCCATTATCAGTGATCGTGGTACACACTTTTGCAATGATCAATTTGCAAGAGTGATGCTGAAATATGGTGTAACTCACCGTCTTTCTACTGCATATAACCCCCAAACTAGTGGGCAGGTGGAGGTCTCAAATCGTGGCATTAAGAGAATTCTGGAGAGGACGGTTGGTGAAAACCGTGCCTCTTGGTCGGACAAATTGGACGACGCACTCTGGGCTTTTCGTACAGCTTATAAAACACCCATTGGGTGTACTCCATATAAGTTGGTGTACGGAAAGACATGTCATCTTCCGATCGAATTAGAGCACAAAGCCTATTGGGCTTTGAAACATGCAAACTTTGACATTCAGACAGCGAGTGATCACCGTAAGGTTCAGCTAAATGAACTTAATGAACTACGTGATCAAGCTTACGAGAATTCTTTAATCTATAAAGAAAAGACTAAGAAGATACATGACTCTAAAATAAAGAACCGCGTTTTCAACGTTGGTGACAGAGTTCTTCTTTTCAATTCAAGATTGAAAATTTTCTTGGGCAAGCTAAAAACCCGTTGGTCTGGACCATTTACTGTAGCAAAAGTATACCCATACGGAACTGTTGAGTTATTGCAACCCGACGGTCCCAATTTTAAAGTAAATGGCCATCGTTTGAAACACTACTTTGGAGGGGACGTACCACAATTGGTTGTCCCAGATCTCCAAACTTTCCCCACGGACTAATTAATACGGGGTCGAGTCAAGCTAGTGACTCGGAAAACAAAAACATTAGCATCACATGGGTTCTCACCCATGTTTCTGACTTCTTTCTCTGTTCTACCACCCAAGTGTAGGGGAGTTGCCCTACTGTAAATAAAGTACATAAAATAAAAATGAAAAAAAATTCAAAAATAAAATAAAAGTTGTTCCAACATTTAGCTTGTAATATTCACTTTTTGCGTTCAAAGAGTCGGCATAATAGCCGAGACTTTGAATATTGAGGACAATATTCATTTCTAAGTGTAGGGGGGAAATTCTAGCGAATTTAATCACATTATACATCTAGTACCCCCGTTTTTTGCCAAAAGTTTAAAAAAAATTTTCAAAATTTTCACTTAATGAAGTACTTGGCATTAACGCAACAAATGGTTATTAGTCCACCATGTCTAATCCACACAAGGACTGGCTAATCCAGGAGCAAACGGCTCTTGGTAAAGATAACTCAAACCCGTTTATGGCTTGCAATTTGCCAAAAATTGTATGGTTCCTCAACTCCCCATATCCCATAAAGCAAATGAGTTGGCTAGCCCGCAAGATTATGGCTTGTGGTAAAGGCAGTGAAAAACCATAATTGGTAATCAGCTCACCAAGATGTTGACTATTCCATCAAGAGTTGGCTAGTCCAGAAGCAAACGGCTTTTGGTAAAGACTAATCAAATCCGTTGATAGCTGGTGGTTTGCTAAAAATCACACGGTTATCAGGTGTACCACAGTTTTCACACCTGGCTACTCCAGAAGTAATGGCTGTCTGGTAAAGAGATATCAAAAATCCATTAAATTTTCAAAAATGGGTTTTTAGTGTATGCCAGATTGCTAGGGACTAGCAATAGTTAAGTGTAGGGGATTGATGAGTTCATAAAAACTCATCATTTCTGTCAAATCTGAACAACAAAAACATGTAAAAACACTTAGAAACACCACAAAATACTACAAATATCCTTAGAAGGTGTTTTTATATGTTTCAAACATAAAAGAACTGAAAACAGGGAAAAACGGCCAAAGTTTACCAAATTATCAAAATCAGTCCCTGAACTTTCAAGAAATGTCAGAAATGGTCCCTGGATGATTTATTTTAAAGAAAAGTCAAAAACAATCCTTAGGAATCATGAAATAACAATTTTTACCCTTGGAAGTTCAAAATATAAAAATTGGCAAAACAGGTCCCTGCAGTTTCAATATTGACAGAAAATACCCCTCAGTGTTCAAAAATGGAATTTTCTCATCAAAGGGTCCTTGGTATTTCACAACTTGATAAATTTGACCCCTAGATGATAAATTCAAAGAAATTACAAAACAAGTCCCTGCACTTTGGAATTTTGGCAAAAATGGTCCCCGGTTATTTAAAATTTGGAAAAATATTAAAAAGGTCATTATAATATTTTTAAATGGCAAGAAAGGTCCTTTGTGATATATTTTGGAAAAGTGACAAGTTTGGTCCTTGAAAAATCAGAAATTACATTAAAAGTCCTTGGGCTTTTAACCTTACAACCAAACGGATCCAATATTACACTTACACCAAAATTACAAATCCAAAGCCTGGTCCAGTTTTAATCCTAGGCCCATCACCCCTAAAAGCCCAATCCAATCCCTTTATAAATAAAACACGGGGTATTTGTTTGACCCGCGTTGACCCCCCCTTCATCCCTAACCTCCACCTCACCGTGCTACTTCACCCTCCACCACCTGCTTCCACCACTATTCCACCTTCACCACCTCACTATCTCTCTGTCACCACCTAAACCAAAACCCACCCCATGGGTTTGCTTCAGGAGAGGCCACATAGCATCCCTACACCTCTGCCACCATCTACACCCTGCAACCATCCCATCCACCACCCCTAGCTCACATCTACTATCCAAATTGTTCCCTACACCTCCCACATCCTACCAAAGTGCATTAATTGCACTGAAATTACCCCAGGCTACCAAAACCACTTTTGGCGCCAAAAGTGGGTTTAAACAGGTGTGATGAATTCAACACGTATCAAAGGCTAAAATTGGTGGGATTTACTTCTGATGACACGTGGAGCATATGGGAAGTCTTTAAAAGAGAAGAGAAGCAGGAATTAGAAAGTGTGGATTATTTTTATTTTTCATGTATTTCGAATAGTTTAAATTATTAGTTTCAGTGTAATTTCAAGCTTCAAAACATTATATTTAGTGTTCTCAGTGTTAATTAAATTCAGTTAAAGCTTTAATTTCAGTTTCTTAATACTTTCTCAGTTTATGCATAATTTTACTCAAAATCTCATTAGTGGTGTAATTTTATCAAAAATGTTGTTATAGGACTTATAATCTCATATAAGTCCCTAGAATAACTTAATTAAGGTTTTAGTATAATAGAAATCAAAGTTCTTCAATAAAAAAAATAAAAATAAAAAAATTAAGAAAATCAGTAGAAAATAAAAAATCAATGGAAATGAATCAAGATGGCTGGAGCAGGGTGTATTCAGGATTGCCCTTGGTTTAGATGCTTTGTGGAAAGCTTTAGGTAGTGATATTGGTCAGTGGTTCATTGTTCTCAGCTTGTCACAATTTGTAAGCAATATTTAAATTTTATGCCTTTTGTTTTGATCATGCTTGTTACTGTTTGATTAGTGTTCTTAAGTGTTTATTGGGTACTTGTTATTGATAATATAGTTTTAACTCAGTCACTTGTTCTTTGGAATTTACTTGTTGCTAAAAAATCAAAATTACTCAGTGTGTAACTCATACTTGACAAATCTGAGTTTTATGCTTGTGTTGTGGTTGATTCTTACTTATTTGATCTTAAATAATTATAATCTAGTGTTAGGAATCAGTGTGGTGGCTTAAACTCACCATTTGCTTTGAAATTCTCTTAACAGGCTTATAGTAGGGGTGTTTGGATCAGTGCTTAGCACCACTGAGGAGTTGGTTTTTGTTGTTGTTCATTACTTAGATATAATACCATAGGTTGTAATAGTCAGTTTAAGTCATTAAATCCAGTACCACTTCAGTAAATAGTCAACATAGCTTTAAATTCCATGTTATTTGTTGTCTATTAGTATTTTTAGGTTAATATTCATCTTATTAACTTAAAAGTTGATAATCTAGCTTAATTTCATCTTATAAAAGCATAATATTACATAATCAGTAAGTAAATCTTGGTTAAAGTTCATAAAAGTCAAAGTTCCATAGCAAATCAAAAAGTCAAATTTCATACTCCTCAGATTTTCACAAAACTAGTGAGAATTTTAGAGAATTTAGTAGAAGGATTTAGGTCTTGTGCTTTTGTGGATTAGTAGTCTATGATGAGTGCTCAAACACTCATCGTTTTTGATATATTTAAACTGCCAAAACGCACAAAAACAATCAAAAAGATATCAAAATACTTAAATTATCCCAGGGATTGTGTTTTATGTGTTTTAAAAGCAAAATGTGCAAAAACAAAGAAAAAACGTACAAAGTTTGCAGTATTGGCAGTTTCAGTCCCTCAAGTTTCAAAACTTGTCAAATTTAGTCCCTAAGCATTTATTTTGAAATAAAAAGTCAACCCAAAGTTTTAAAAAGTCAAAAATCACAAAATATTACATTTGGGTTGCAAGTTTTCCAAAATTACATATTTAGTCCCTGAAAATCCAAAAATGGCAAAATAGGTCCCTGGGAAATTTTGAAGTTTGAAAAATGGAAAAATAATCTTGGAACTTTGGAATTATATCAATATTGGTCCTTGGATTCACTTGGAAAAATTACAACTTCAGTCCTCAAAGTTATGGGAAATTACAAAAATGGTCCTTGTGTTCATAAACTAAACAAACAAACCGGACCCTTTGATATTTTAACCCAAAATCCCATCCAATCCATTTCCCAATCCAGTCCACCTCCCAAAGCCCAACCTAGGCCCAGTCAATTTTTGTTAATGCCCGGTCAAAGGGTCAACGCGGGTCAAACAGACCCTTGACCATCTTTTTCCCCTCAACAAGAAGCGCAAAACCAGGGCATACATCCCCCCTCCTCACCTTTTCACCAACTCTACCCCCCCACAATAAATTACCCTCACCAAACAAACCCACCACCATAAATGCATCACCAACCCCTCACCAATACCACTCAGTTCCAACCCGTATAAATTTTGGCGCCAAAAAGCCAATCAATGGCTAGGATTGATCAATGCCTAATTAAACGATGAGGATTTGGTCAGAGGGTCAAGGCAAGGCATGTGGGGCTCTCAGTTTTCAAAAGGAAGCCATGTGGAAGACCTTAGGCATTATTTTTAGGTCGATATATATAGAAAAGCTCATAGAAGCTTAGGTGTGTAATTTTTCTTAGTTTGTATGTAGTTTTAGTCTAATTTCAATGTATTGTAACTGTTTTTATTAATGAAAGTTCAGTTTGAAGTATAATTCTCATTTTCTCTTTTCAAAGTCTCATTTCTAAGTTGCAAGTTCTAATCAAAGCTTCTAATCAGTGTTCTATTTATTCATAAGCTCTTAACAACTAAGAAACAAGGTTTTTATAAGCTTATAAGCTTGTGTGAACAATTCTACTTCAGTTTTCAATAATTGCTAAAAAATAAGAAAAAATAAAAAATAAATAAAAAATTGGTGATCACTTACTGAATGAGCATGGAGCACAGTGAATCAAGGATGGCTGTGGGTTAGGTACCTCATGGGAGGGCATAGGATTGATTAACTTGGTCCTTTGGTTCTTAATCAGTGGCTTGGAAGGCTTTGTAAGCTAAAAAAATCTTTCATCTTTAATATTAAGTAGTTTCAACTGTTTATTTAAGTTCATTTTAGTTAAATATTAGCTTACAAATCAGTAGTAATCATTTGTTTGTGTTTTATATTTGTTAAGTTAAAATCTCTTCAATAACTGATTTTTAAGGGGTGTTTGGTTTAAGATTGTTTGCATTATTCTATCAGTTCATTTGTGCACTTCTGAGTTTCATTTAGTTGTATGGGTATATAATAGCTCAGGGAACCTTTTGCTTGTTCTAAAACTCACCCAAAAGTCAAAATCACAAGTTAATACTCACCACAGTCAACTGTGGTGAGTTTTGAAGTGAAAAATCCATCAATCCATTTCATAAAGTGTTTTGTTTACTTAAATTAACTTGCATACAGCTTAATATATCATTCTAAGTCATTAAATCAGTCACACAAGTTCACTAAAGTCAAAACTTGCAATTTCTCCAAAAGTCAAAAGTACCAAACTCAGAGTTTCATCAAAATTGGGTGATTTTTCCTGATTTTTGTATTAAGATTGAGCATTTGAAACTTGTTAGGATTGTTATCTACCAGTTGAACTTTTGATTTCCATCTTTGTTGATTTTTTGTGAATTTTTCTTAAAGACCAAATTGTCCCTTGAATTGGACTGCAGGGCAAGGACTTGCCCTGTATCAGCAGACCAACTCCATCACCCCACCTTTGGTGGTGTTTTGTGACTGACCCAGTGGGTCCCACAGCCCCCACCTTGCATCATTCAACCCCCCTCCTACCCAGGATCAAGGGTTGACCCTTTATTTGACCTAAGGATTAGTGGACCCCACTTTATTTGACCCCATAAGCTTGTCCCATAACTGTCTCAGAAACAAGTGAGCAAACAGCTTATTTGTGTTTTCTTGGCTTATTGAAGCCACAAGTTTGGCTTATTCTTGCTTATTATAGTGTAACTAACTCAGAGAAACCATTAAATACCATTGTGGACCCCACATCTTCCATTTGAGCTTAAAAAACCTCCACAGTCAACAAAAGTCAACTGTGAGGTTAATAAGCACTTCAAGTGCTTATTTCTTGGGGTGTAGTGAAAGTGTTTTTGTTAAAAGTACTTATTTTTAGCTTATAATTAGTTTAGAAAAAGAAAAAAACCAAAAAACCAACTTTAATATTAGTGATAGCTTCTATTTAATAGGATTTATCAATTTAAATTTCTTTTTAATTTATTTCTAAGTAATATATCACTTTTATATTTTTAGAAATTATATTTTAGGTTAAAATAATTTTACAAATTTTTCCAGATTTTTATTTTGTCTTTTAGTTGTATTTCTAATTAATTTTAATTTAATTTAGTTTTAATTAATTAAATAGCATAATTAGTTTTTATATAGTTTAACCTAGTTTTTATAATTTTTCTAGCTTTTATTTTAGTTAAAACATTTTTATAAATTTTTCTAGAATTTTTACTGTTCATTTTCTATTTTTTATAATATAATTATTTTAATTAGAAATTAATAAGTAATTAGCTTAATAATTATTTAATTAGCTTAAAAATACTTAGAATTAACTTTTTATAATTTTTTAGGATTCCCATGATGGTTAATTAGATTTATAAAATTTTTCTTAATTTTCTAAGCCTTTTTAGTATTTTTAATAATTCTAATTAATTTAATTAGTATTAAATAGATAATTAGTAATTAATTAATATTAAATAATTAAATAGTGTAAAAATAATTTTTATTTTTCTTAAAATTTTCTTTAATTATTAGGGTTGTAAAAATATCAAATTTACACTTTTACCCCTTCCAGTCCTTCAGTTGTACATTTTGTTCTGTTCATCTGTATATGTTTTTTAATTAAAACGTACATTTTTAGGTTTTTAGCTCAAATCTTCGTAATCCAAATTCCAGTAATCAATCACTTAGCTTTCCTAAGCTATATTTGTTAATAATTTCTAAATAATTTTGATCATAACCCTTTTCTGTGAATAATTACCCGATCACTAATACGCTAAAGTTACAATTCACACTTCAACGGGACTTAACGACCTGGTGATACCTTATATTACCCGGAGCATTGACCTAGGCTATTTGACTTTGTTGACCATTATTTGGTCAATATAAGTTAGGTGGTTTAGCATCAATCAATTTTTGGCGCCGCTGCCGGGGAAGTGTGCGCGTTTCTTTAGCGTTATTTGAGATTAGTATTATCTCACCTCTTTCACTGTACAAATACCACCACTTGTGTATATTTTCATAATCAAAATACAAAAAAGTCATTAACACTTTTCCTAAAGTGTTAAAACACCAAAAAAAATTAAAAAACAACAAAACAGATCGTAACGTTTTCTGATTCGGTTTTCTTTTAAGGTGATTCTTAAAGAGAAACGATTTTGGTAAACGAAACGATACCAAAAATATTTTCCAAAAGTTTTTAAACCCATACACAAAACACAAAAACATTCGTCTCTTTCTTGTGAATAATAATTCTACATAAAAATAAACCGTCGAAAACCAAGACAGAACACCTTCCAACTGGAGGTGTGAACAAATAAGTTCCCAAATCAAAAAGATTAAAACTTGTCTTTGTTTCCTTGTGAGTGGTGTACCTTTTCTAAAGAAGCCACTCACTTGTGATTATTGGTTTAAGTTCCCTGTGGTTTTGTCTCGACTTTGTTTTGATTGATTTTTGTTCCTAGTGCATGCGCACTCGTTCTTCTAGGTCTACTAGCCCATTACGTGAGATTGTACGAAAACCTAGAAGACCTCGTAGACGTTCAGCACCAACAGTCGGATCTGAGATCCGCACTGTTGCCACACCCACTATCACCATGGCGAAAGACCGTCCCATGTGTGAACTTCTCCAAGCACCCATCGAGGGTTACGGAGATGCCATTGTCGTTCCAGCCATCGTGGCTGATAATTTTGAGCTCAAAACCGGGTTACTCAATCTTGTAACCTCGAGTTAATTTTACGGTTTTGAGAGGGACGATCCTCATGCTCATATTCGATGGTTCAATAAAATCACATCAACCATCAAGTACAAAAATGTCCCGTGTGAAGCAATAAAACTTCTTCTCTTCCCATTCTCCCTGGAGGGACAAGCCCGGATTTGGCTTGAAAAACAACCTCCACGATCTATTGAGACTTGGGAAGATCTTGTCAAAAAGTTTGTGAATGAATTCTTCCCACCTTCCAAGACCACGAGTCTTAAAAACGAAATCACCAAGTTCACTAAAAAATACGATGAATCTTTTGGTGAAGCGTGGGATCGTTTCAAAGAATTACTTCGCAAGTGTCCACATCATGGTTTCTCTGAGTTGATGCAACTCGATACTTTTTACAATGGCGTGAGCCAAGCTGATCAGGATTCTCTCAATGCCTCCGCGGGAGGAAATTTTTTGAGTAGAACCACAAAAGAAGCTTTGCAAATCATAGAAAACAAGTCCAAGGTCCGCTCTACACGAAGCAAACCGATTGTTTCTCAAATCAATGCGGGTCCTTCTACTTCATCTTATGTGGGTCAATCTAGCACGGATGCTAAGCTTGACAAGCTCACTGAAGCGATCCAAGCTTTGGTACTCGCCCAAACAAAGAAAGTCTCATTTCCACAACATCCTCCCCCTGCTGAGGTTAAAAAAGTGGAAGTCTGTGTGACTTGTGGTGGGCCGCATGCCTACTACAATTGCACAGCTACTGATGGTACTCCATATGAAGCTAATGCTGTTGTCGGGTCCCAAAATCAAGGAGGCAATCAATACCGCCCTCCCATGGACCCGAACTATCGTCCTCACCATTATCCTGGACCTCCCGGTTTTAATCAAAACCAAAATGTCCAAAACCGTGGCCAAAACCAAAATAGAGTGAACCAAGGTTATCAAAACCAAAGTAACTTCAATCAGGGTCACGGTTTCCAAAATCAAAACCAAGGTTTTCAAAATCAAGGTTTCCAACATCAAGGAAACTTTAACCGGAACCAAGGTCAGGGTAATTTCAACCCCGGGAACTTTCATGGAAACAATCACCAGAATCAAGGGAATTTCCATCATCAAAACCAAGGAAATTTCAATCAAGGCCCTAACCCGAACAATCGAGCTCCAAATATTCCTAATCCGAATCAAGCTATTGTTCCAACTGGGCCTTCATCCGATGAATTGTTGAAGCAATTCATGAAGTCCCAAGAAGAGTTGAACAAGTTGCTGGTCAGCCAGATTTCTGACATCAAGAAGTCTTTAAATGATCGACCCTCGGGCTCAGGTACTACTTTACCGAGCAACATGATCGCTAACCCGAGGGGCGATGCTAAGGCGATCACAACACGAAGTGATGCTTCATATGATGAACCCGCGATTCCTACTACCTCTTCTTCCTCTCCTCCTAAGGTAGTGAATCGTGAGCCTGAGGTGACAAAGGACAAGGTGCAAATTCCTAGCCCACGAAGTACAGCACACGTCCAACCTCAGGTTAATCCTGAAACCAGATGTAAGCCTGGAGTTGTCTTTGAACCACCAGAAACTCCAGTGGACAACCCTAAATCCAAAACTTCTATTCCCTATCCATCACGTCTCAGTGAACAAAAGCTCCGCAAAAAAGCTAATCACCAAATGGATAAATTTTTCCAAATCTTCCAAGATTTGCATTTTGATATCAGCTTCGCGGATGCTATTCTTTTGATGCCCAAGTTTGCATCGACAATCAAAAATCTGTTGAGTAATAAAGAAAAATTATTTGAGATGGCAAGAACTCCCCTGAATGAGAACTGCTCTGCGGTTCTTCTGAAAAAGCTTCCTGAAAAGCTTGGAGATCCCGGGAAATTTCTCATTCCTTGTACCTTCCCGGGTATGGTTGATTGCTTCGCCCTGGCCGATCTAGGTGCTAGCATCAACTTGATGCCATATTCTGTGTGGAAGAAACTTTCTCTTCCCGAACTCACTCCCACGTGCATGACTTTAGAGCTTGCCGATCGCTCGATTTCTCGTCCCATTGGCATTGCCGAGGACGTATTCGTTAAAGTGGGAAAGTTCCATTTTCCAGCAGATTTTGTGATTGTTGACTTTGATGCCGATTCAAGGGTCCCTCTCATTCTTGGGCGGGGATTCCTTAGAACTGGGCGCGCTCTTATCGATGTATTTGAGCATGAGATCACATTACGTGTTGGAACGGAAGCTATTACCTTCAACCTAAATCAAACATCGAGATACTCCTCCAATTATGATTGTGAATCGGTGAACAAAATAGATGTCATCGATGTTGCTGCTGAGGAGTATGCTCAAGAGATTTTAGGTTTCATTGATGATTCTTCGAGTGAAAAACTCACTCAGTCTTCTCACCCCATCATAGCCAATTCTTCTCCTTCCCTCACTCCGTTTGAGGGAAGTGACTTCATCTTAGAAGAAATGGAGGCGTTTCTCAAAAGTGATTCGATTCCCGATGGAGTCGATAACCAAGAGATCGACCTCGAGAGGGATATTCTCCTACTTGAAAAATTGTTAAACGAGGATCCCTCTCATCTTCCTGTTCTACCACAACAACTTCATAAAGAGGAGGTCAAAAATGTTGAGAAAACTGATGACTTCCCCGAGGTTGAACTTAAGGACTTGCCGCCTCATCTTGAATATGCATTTCTGGAGGGTGATGATAAATTACCCGTCATAATTGACAAAGACTTAAGTGATGAGGAAAAGGCTGCTCTTATCAAGGTTTTGAAGTCTCATAAACAAGCAATTGCTTGGCGTCTCTCAGATATCAAGGGCATTGACCCTGAGTTTTGTACTCACAAGATATTAATGGAGGATGACTTCAAATCTGCAGTCCAACAACAAAGAAGGGTGAATCCAAAAATTCACGAGGTTATCAAACAAGAGGTTTTAAAACTTCTTGATGCCGGATTGATTTACCCTATCTCGGACAGTCCTTGGGTCAGCCCAATCCATTGTGTTCCAAAAAAGGGTGGCATTACCGTTGTCACAAATGAGGAGAATGAGTTGATTCCAACTCGTTTGGTTACGGGTTGGCGCGTCTGCATTGATTATCGTAAATTGAATGACGCCACCCGTAAGGATCATTTTCCTCTGCCCTTTATGGATCAGATGCTCGAGAGATTAGCGGGGAATGAGTACTATTGCTTCCTCGATGGTTTCTCGGGTTACTTTCAGATTCCCATTGACCCGCAAGACCAAGAAAAGACCACTTTTACGTGCCCCTATGGAACCTTCGCATATAAACGTATGCCATTTGGCTTATGTAATGCTCCGGGCACGTTTCAAAGATGTATGATGGCCATTTTTTCCGACATGATCGGGAAAAGTATGGAGGTCTTTATGGACGATTTCTCGGTCATTGGGGATTCGTTTAAAACATGTCTCTCCCATTTAGACAGCATGCTAAAACGTTGTGAAGACACAAAGTTATGTCTAAATTGGGAGAAGAGTCACTTTATGGTCAAAGAGGGCATTGTCCTCGGCCATAAAATTTCAAAAAACGGGATTGAGGTTGACCGTGCCAAAGTGGACGTCATTGCAAAATTGCCTCATCCCACGACTGTGAAAGGTGTTAGGAGCTTTTTGGGTCACGCCGGTTTTTACCGTAGGTTTATTCAAGATTTTTCTAAAATCGCCCGGCCTATGACCCATCTCCTCGAGAAGGATGCTCCTTTTATCTTCTCCCCTGAGTGCATCGAAGCCTTTGAAACATTAAAAAAAAGGCTTACCGAGGCACCAATTCTTGTTGCCCCCGATTGGGACTTGCCCTTCGAGCTCATGTGTGATGCTAGTGATTACGCTATAGGGGCAGTCTTGGGGCAACGCAGAACAAAACATTTTCAGCCTATACACTATGCCAGCAAGAGTATGACCGAGGCTCAAAGTCATTACACCATCACTGAAAAAGAATTATTAGCTGTGGTGTATGCTTTTGAAAAATTCCGGCCATACTTGATTCTGACTAAAAGCATAGTGTATACGGATCATTCGGCTTTGAAGTATCTATTTGCAAAACAAGATGCAAAGCCGAGACTCCTCCGATGGGTTCTCCACCTTCAGGAATTTGATATCATCATTCGTGATAAAAAAGGAGCTGAGAACCTGGCTGCTGATCATCTCTCCCGTCTTGAAAACCCTCACCAAAATGCTTTCGAGAAAAAGGAAATAAATGAAACATTTCCTCTCGAAACCCTCAATGCGGTTTCATTTCGTGGAGACTCGATTACCCCATGGTTTGCCGACTTTGCAAACTATCTTGCGGGTAACTTCATTGTGAAAGGGATGTCGTCCCAACAAAAAAATAAATTTTTCAAAGACGTAAAACATTACTTTTGGGACGACCCCTACCTATTCAAGATATGCGCGGATCAAGTCATCCGGCGGTGTGTGTATGGTCAGGAAGCCGCTGAAATCTTAAAGGCTTGCCATGCTGGTCCCACGGGGGGCCACCACAATCCCAACTACACCGCTAAAAAGGTGTTTGATTCCGGCTTTTGTTGGCCCTCGATCTACAAGGATGCTCAAGAATTGGTCAAGTCCTGTGACGCTTGTCAGCGTCACGGGAATATTTCACAAAGGAATGAAATGCCTCAGAATGCAATTCAAGTTTGTGAAATTTTTGATATCTGGGGCATCGACTTTATGGGGCCATTTCCATCCTCTCACGGAAACAAATACATACTCGTGGCAGTTGACTACTTGTCAAAATGGGTTGAAGCGAAAGCTTTACCCACAAATGATGCCCGAGTGGTTGTGAAATTTTTAAAAGCTCTTTTTGCCCGATTCGGAACTCCACGTGCTATTATTAGTGATCGTGGTACGCACTTCTGTAATGACAAATTTGACAAAGTCATGCAAAAGTACGTTGTGACTCACCGTCTTTCCACTGCGTACCACCCTCAAACAAGTGGACAAGTCGAAGTTTCCAATCGGGGCATTAAAAGAATATTGGAAAGAACTGTAGGTGAGAATCGTGCATCATGGTCAGACAAATTAGATGATGCACTTTGGGCTTTCCGTACGGCTTACAAAACACCCATTGGGTGTACGCCTTATAAACTTGTGTACGGGAAAGCGTGCCATCTTCCGATCAAGCTTGAACACAAAGCCTATTGGGCTCTCAAGCATGCCAATTTCGACCACAAAACGGCGGGTGATCATAGAAAAGTTCAACTAAATGAATTAAACGAACTTCGTGATCAAGCTTACGAGAACTCTTTGATCTACAAAGAAAAGACAAAGAAGATTCATGACTCAAAAATCAAAAACCGCGTTTTCAACGTTGGTGATCGAGTCCTTCTTTTTAATTCTAGACTCAAGATCTTCTCGGGAAAGCTCAAAACCCGATGGACTGGTCCATTCACTATCGCAAAAGTTTATCCTTATGGCACCGTCGAATTATCTCAAAATGACGGTCCAAATTTTAAAGTGAATGGACATCGGTTAAAGCACTACTTTGGAGAGGACGTACCATCCATGGTCGTCCCGGATCTCCAAACTTTCCCCAAGGACAATTGAATTCGGGGATAGAGTCAAGCTAGCGACTCGATGACCAAAAATTAGCAACAATACGGGTTTTCACCCGTATCTCTGATTCTTTCTATTTTCTACCACCGAGTGTGGGGGAATGGCCAACCCCCCGCTGTTTGAGAAAAAAAATGTATATATGTATATAAGTCTCAAAAAAAAAAAAAAAAAAAAAAAAAAGTTGTATATATATAGAAATAAAGTGAAAATTGGTATTTCCGCAGTTAGATTTGAATCTTGGCTTTTTACGTTCATAGCTTCGGCATAATAGCCGGGACTTTGAATATTGAGGACAATATTCATTTCTAAGTGTGGGGGGGAAATTCTAACGAATTTTATCAAAATATCTTTCAAGTACCCCCGTTTTTGGCCAAAATTTTCAAAATTTTTTCACTTTATTTCAAAAATTTTTGTGGTAATCAGTCCGCCTTGTCTAAACGACAAAATGGATTGGCTAATCCAGGAGCAAACGGCTCTTGGTAAAGATAAATCAAATCCGTTGACGGCTGGCAATTTGCCCAAAATTGTATGGTTCATCAACTCCCCGAAAACAAATGAGTTGGCTAGCCCGCAAGATTATGGCTTGTGGTAAAGGCCGTGGAAAATCCATAATTGGTAATCAGCTCACCAAGATGTTGACTAGGTCCATCAAGATGCTGGCTAGTCCAGGAGCAAACGGCTCTTGGTAAAGACTTAACAAATCCGTTGGAAGCCGGTGGTTTGCTCAAAATCACACGGTTATCAGGTGTGCCACAGTTCTTACACCTGGCTACTCCAGAAGTGATGGCTTTTGGTAAAGAGTTTAAAATCCATCAAGTTTTCTAAAAAGATTGCTAGGGACTAGCAATAGTTCAGTGTGGGGGATTGATGAGTGCTCAAACACTCATCGTTTTTGATATATTTAAACTGCCAAAACGCACAAAAACAATCAAAAAGATATCAAAATACTTAAATTATCCCAGGGATTGTGTTTTATGTGTTTTAAAAGCAAAATGTGCAAAAACAAAGAAAAAACGTACAAAGTTTGCAGTATTGGCAGTTTCAGTCCCCCAAGTTTCAAAACTTGTCAAATTTAGTCCCTAAGCATTTATTTTGAAAGAAAAAGTCAACCCAAAGTTTTAAAAAGTCAAAAATCACAAAACATTACATTTGGGTTGCAAGTTTTCCAAAATTACATATTTAGTCCCTGAAAATCCAAAAATGGCAAAATAGGTCCCTGGGAAATTTTGAAGTTTGAAAAATGGAAAAATAATCTTGGAACTTTGGAATTATATCAATATTGGTCCTTGGATTCACTTGGAAAAATTACAACTTCAGTCCTCAAAGTTATGGGAAATTACAAAAATGGTCCTTGTGTTCATAAACTAAACAAACAAACCGGACCCTTTGATATTTTAACCCAAAATCCCATCCAATCCATTTCCCAATCCAGTCCACCTCCCAAAGCCCAACCTAGGCCCAGTCCATTTTTGTTAATGCCCGGTCAAAGGGTCAACACGGGTCAAATAGACCCTTGACCATCTTCTTCCCCCCAACAAGAAGCGCAAAACCAGGGCATACATCCCCCCCTCCTCACCTTTTCACCAACTCTACCCCCCCACAATAAATTACCCTCACCAAACAAACCCACCACCATAAATGCATCACCAACCCCTCACCAATACCACTCAGTTCCAACCCGTATAAATTTTGGCGCCAAAAAGCCAATCAATGGCTAGGATTGATCAATGCCTAATTAAACGATGAGGATTTGGTCAGAGGGTCAAGGCAAGGCATGTGGGGCTCTCAGTTTTCAAAAGGAAGCCATGTGGAAGACCTTAGGCATTATTTTTAGGTCGATATATATAGAAAAGCTCATAGAAGCTTAGGTGTGTAATTTTTCTTAGTTTGTATGTAGTTTTAGTCTAATTTCAATGTATTGTAACTGTTTTTATTAATGGAAGTTCAGTTTGAAGTATAATTCTCATTTTCTCTTTTCAAAGTCTCATTTCTAAGTTGCAAGTTCTAATCAAAGCTTCTAATAAGTGTTCTATTTATTCATAAGCTCTTAACAACTAAGAAACAAGGTTTTTATAAGCTTATAAGCTTGTGTGAACAATTCTACTTCAATTTTCAATAATTGCTAAAAAATAAGAAAAAATAAAAAATAAATAAAAAATTGGTGATCACTTACTGAATGAGCATGGAGCACAGTGAATCAAGGATGGCTGTGGGTTAGGTACCTCATGGGAGGGCATAGGATTGATTAACTTGGTCCTTTGGTTCTTAATCAGTGGCTTGGAAGGCTTTGTAAGCTAAAAAAATCTTTCATCTTTAATATTAAGTAGTTTCAACTGTTTATTTAAGTTCATTTTAGTTAAATATTAGCTTACAAATCAGTAGTAATCATTTGTTTGTGTTTTATATTTGTTAAGTTAAAATCTCTTCAATAACTGATTTTTAAGGGGTGTTTGGTTTAAGATTGTTTGCATTATTCTATCAGTTCATTTGTGCACTTCTGAGTTTCATTTAGTTGTATGGGTATATAATAGCTCAGGGAACCTTTTGCTTGTTCTAAAACTCACCCAAAAGTCAAAATCACAAGTTAATACTCACCACAGTCAACTGTGGTGAGTTTTGAAGTGAAAAATCCATCAATCCATTTCATAAAGTGTTTTGTTTACTTAAATTAACTTGCATACAGCTTAATATATCATTCTAAGTCATTAAATCAGTCACACAAGTTCACTAAAGTCAAAACTTGCAATTTCTCCAAAAGTCAAAAGTACCAAACTCAGAGTTTCATCAAAATTGGGTGATTTTTCCTTATTTTTGTATTAAGATTGAGCATTTGAAACTTGTTAGGATTGTTATCTACCAGTTGAACTTTTGATTTCCATCTTTGTTGAATTTTTGTGAATTTTTCTTAAAGACCAAATTGTCCCTTGAATTGGACTGCAGGGCAAGGACTTGCCCTGTATCAGCATACCAACTCCATCACCCCACCTTTGGTGGTGTTTTGTGTCACACCCCCAAGATCGGGTCCAGCGGAAGCATACATGTAGCTGGGGTGTAACTCAATTAGTATTACAACACAAGCTCAAAAATGGTTTTCACTTCAATCATTTAGAATAAAATCGTTTAATCAAAAATGTTGAATTTACATCGTTAAAAGTAGTGCGGAAGTAGGCCCTTAAAATAGTTTAAAACGGTCCCCAAATGAATAATCAGAGTCTTCTATGACCATGCCATGCCCTGCCAAAACCTCCAGTAGCTTGCCATTGGTTAAAACCTGAAAATACATGCTAAAGTGTCAACACTAGGTTGGTGAGTTCATAGAGTTTGTTAAACAAATAAAGTTTATGCATATGTATGAAGGTTTTCCAGCAAAGGCATCGTAAATCCACTCAGTTACAAGTCCCGCCATAAGAGCCTTGTAACCTGTGTGTTTACAACCCACTGCTACAATACATAGTATGAGTAAAACATATATAAGTTCATCACAACAGTTAAGCAATTTGTCGTGAGTCTACACTTCATCTCCGAAGACCTCACGTTTGTATGTATGTCTCAATGGTTGTGTCCAGCAACTTAATCTGGGGCCATTGGAAGTTTCAATGGTTGTGTCCAGCAACTTAATCTGGGGCCATTGGAAGTATGTATGTATGTATGATTACTGGGTGCCATTTCCCAAAGTATCAGTTGTTCAAGAATACACAATCACAGTTTAGTATAACACAGTTAAGTATAGCACAATCACGTATGTATGAAATCAAGTATAAATGAAATCAAGTATAAGACAATCAAGTATAAATGTTTTGAGTATAAAAAAAATGTGTTTTTAGTATTTATACAAGTAAGCAAGTAGTTGAGCATGTATCTCCCCCAAAGAGTTAAAACAAGTATAAAAAGTAAAAGTGGGGCTATGACTCACCTGGTGCGAATAGCTACGATGACAAAAGTGGATACACAGAAATGAGGTACGATCTCTAACCGCAACCTAATATGAATGATAGTGATCTACTTAGATCATGAAAGGATGTAGAGAATATGCATGCACATGATACCTATACCACTCGTAACTTGAAAATACTAGTTATAGTCAAAGTAAAGTATTTTCCATACTTAGGAAAAATAAGTCCAACTAGAATAATAAAAACTTGTCATAATATATCGTATATAAAAACGTTAGTGTTATATTCCTCGTTTTGAAAACCTTAAGATATCGTCTAGTAGTCGCATAAATAAACCTTGGGTCGTACGTATTTTGTTAGTTAAAAATAAACCCCTTGAATAAGAAATCTAGAAAATATGTCATTTAGTACGTAGTTATATTATTTTCTAGTAGTGACTAAATATATATATATAGTTGTGACGATTTTAAAACGTGTATAACTTGGTCGTTTTAAGCTCATTTTCCTCGTTCTTTATATCCACGGATTCGTTTTAGTATATACTAATATATTTTCGATAGCTCGGTTCCTCTAGGTTACATTTAACGCCTCTATTTGCCCATCGAAAACTGTCAAACAACATGCAGTTTTTCAGAAAATAGTTTTCGTCGTTAAATTCGGAAAATCATATCTCCTTCGTTATTAACTCGTTTTAATCCGTTCTTTCGCCCACGGCTTCGTTTTTAAAAGTATTTTCTAAATCTCTTGCCCAATGTTACCCGGAAACCCCTGAGTTTTCTGGATTGGTCGATTTGGGACAGTAGGTAAATATATATGTTTAAAATCCATTTCTAGTGTTTCAAACTAGTTTCTAATCCAACCAAACCACTTTCAATCACCACAAATCTAGTCTAATCTTACCATACACCTTCTTAGGGTGTCATGGGTTCCTAAACATCATCAATCTAGTGGATCTAACAAAGAAATCCAAAATAAACATTTCTAGTGTTCAGAGTTATATATATATATATATATATATATATATATATATATATATATATATATATATATATATATATATATATATAAATGAGTGGTATAACTAACATATGCATGTAGATCTTGAATGGAAATCATATGACCATAAAAATAACATGAAGAAATTATGAAAAAGAGTTTGACAACTTACATAGAAAGATTATAGAGCTTGGATGAGTAAAACCTAAGAAACCTTGAGTTTTTATCACAAAACCCAAACAAGAACAACTAAAGGAACTAGATAATGACTTGATCTTTGAAAAATGATGGATCCTTGATGTTCTTCTCTTCTTGGCCGAGCACCACCCCAAAGGAAAAAGGAGAGAAAGTTGCTAGTTGTTTGAAAATGGTTAAGTGTGAAAATGAGATGAAAATGGGATGATATGTGTGTATTAGACAATAGTTAGGTGAGCATTTATGTTTATTGGTGAAGTTAACACATGAGAAGGCCAGGAGGGGGGGGGGGGCGGTTTTACAAGGAGGAAAAAGGGGAAGGTGTTTGTTGATTTAATTAGGAAGTGTAGTGTAGTTTGTGTTGTTATTAGTTAGTTTAGGCATAATCGGGTACCGGGTTTGCTAGAAATAAATTTTATCGGAGTTAACCGGGACATAATAAAGTCATAAAATTTGTAAAAATATGTTGGGTACAAGTATTGGGTGTTTGGGTGATTATTGTTTAGTTTTTAAGAAAACCGTCGTAATTATATTAGACGTACGATACGAATTAAATAAATTTCCAAAATAACGGGTAAATGAATTTTATAATTTTTGTATCATTATAATGAGTGTAAAAATGTCTTAGGACCATAGTTGGGATTGTCGGATCAATTATTCATAGTAATAGTTTATAGGATAACGTTTATTAGGTAAATAACCGTGCGTATACAGAAATGACGCAACTCACGCCTAAACGACAAATTTTCTCCGGAGGTGAATAGTGTTTTATGAATAGTAAAATTTTAAAACGCTTCTCAGAATATCAAACTGACTCCGAAAAAGATGAATAGTAAACTGATGAATAGTGATCGATGAATAGTAACCGATGAATAGTAAATGTTGAAAGTTCGGGAAAAGACCAGAATTTACGAGTTGTGACAGTCTCTACCCCTTAAGGGAACTTCGTCCCGAAGTTCAGTTAACGTTGGTCTCCGAAGTATTATAAAGGTGAAGATTCATGAGATGAAATGACCAGTTGACGTGCTTCCAGACGGCGGTTCACGAGGTGAGGAAAAGTATAAGCGTTCTGACAACGAGGGTATACACATACATAAATGTAACATTTGGAAATTGAGTAGAGGATTCAATCCAGATAGAATTTTATTATAACCATTCTCAGTGTTGCAAAATTCATTTCTGAGTCGGATATAGGTAGTCAGCCTATGTCCCACTATCCCGGGTTGAATATAGGTGACTAGTCTATATTCCACCGAGGTTCCATGAATTTTGAAATACTCAGCTCAGTTATACTAATACTATGTCCTTCACAAATACCAAGACGTTCAGAAAGACTTAGGCAGGTGACCAAACTCGAGGTCAAATGATGAAACTATGCAAGGAGAAACATAACAGGGTGACATATATGATACGTGAACATGCTTATATGAAAGACAATGAGAGTAATCAACTAGAATAAGTGAATATAATATACCAGATAATGAGACACAAATCTCATCACCTAAGTCAGCAACAAACCATAATGAGGCTTCAGCTTGGCAGGCAGGCACGTGACGGTCATAGGGTTAAGTTTTTCATAAAAGTAGCTATAGTCTAGGTTTTAAAAACACTTAGTTCGCTATAGCCAAAGCTCTGATACCAATCTGTCACACCCCCAAGATCGGGTCCAGCGGAAGCATACATGTAGCTGGGGTGTAACTCAATTGGTATTACAACACAAGTTCAAAAATGGTTTTCACTTCAATCATTTAGAATAAAATCGTTTAATAAAAAATGTTGAATTTACATCGTTAAAAGTAGTGCGGAAGTAGGCCCTTAAAATAGTTTAAAACGGTCCCCAAATGAATAATCAGAGTCTTCTATGACCATGCCATGCCCTGCCAAAACCTCCAGTAGCTTGCCATTGGTTAAAACCTGAAAATACATGCTAAAGTGTCAACACTAGGTTGGTGAGTTCATAGAGTTTGTTAAACAAATAAAGTTTATGCATATGTATGAAGGTTTTCCAGCAAAGGCATCGTAAATCCACTCAGTTACAAGTCCCGCCATAAGAGCCTTGTAACCTGTGTGTTTACAACCCACTGCTACAATACATAGTATGAGTAAAACATATATAAGTTCATCACAACAGTTAAGCAATTTGTCGTGAGTCTACACTTCATCTCCGAAGACCTCACGTTTGTATGTATGTCTCAATGGTTGTGTCCAGCAACTTAATCTGGGGCCATTGGAAGTTTCAATAGTTGTGTCCAGCAACTTAATCTGGGGCCATTGGAAGTATGTATGTATGTATGATTACTGGGTGCCATTTCCCAAAGTATCAGTTGTTCAAGAATACACAATCACAGTTTAGTATAACACAGTTAAGTATAGCACAATCACGTATGTATGAAATCAAGTATAAGACAATCAAGTATAAATGTTTTGAGTATCAAAAAAATGTGTTTTTAGTATTTATACAAGTAAGCAAGTAGTTGAGCATGTATCTCCCCCAAAGAGTTAAAACAAGTATAAAAAGTAAAAGTGGGGCTATGACTCACCTGGTGCGAATAGCTACGATGACAAAAGTGGATACACAGAAATGAGGTACGATCTCTAACCGCAACCTAATATGAATGATAGTGATCTACTTAGATCATGAAAGGATGTAGAGAATATGCATGCACATGATACCTATACCACTCGTAACTTGAAAATACTAGTTATAGTCAAAGTAAAGTATTTTCCATACTTAGGAAAAATAAGTCCAACTAGAATAATAAAAACTTGTCGTAATATATCGTATATAAAAACGTTAGTGTTATATTCCTCGTTTTGAAAACCTTAAGATATCGTCTAGTAGTCGCATAAATAAACCTTGGGTCGTACGTATTTTGTTAGTTAAAAATAAACCCCTTGAATAAGAAATCTAGAAAATATGTCATTTAGTACGTAGTTATATTATTTTCTAGTAGTGACTAAATATATATATATATAGTTGTGACGATTTTAAAACGTGTATAACTTGGTCGTTTTAAGCTCATTTTCCTGGTTCTTTATATCCACGGATTCGTTTTAGTATATACTAATATATTTTCGATAGCTCGGTTCCTCTAGGTTACATTTAACGCCTCTATTTGCCCGTCGAAAACTGTCAAACAACATGCAGTTTTTCAGAAAATAGTTTTCGTCGTTAAATTCGGAAAATCATATCTCCTTCGTTATTAACTCGTTTTAATCCGTTCTTTCGCCCACGGCTTCGTTTTTAAAAGTATTTTCTAAATCTCTAGCCCAATGTTACCCGGAAACCCCTGAGTTTTCTGGATTGGTCGATTTGGGACAGTAGGTAAATATATATGTTTAAAATCCATTTCTAGTGTTTCAAACTAGTTTCTAATCCAACCAAACCACTTTCAATCACCACAAATCTAGTCTAATCTTACCATACACCTTCTTAGGGTGTCATGGGTTCCTAAACATCATCAATCTAGTAGATCTAACAAAGAAATCCAAAATAAACATTTCTAGTGTTCAAAGTTATATATATATATATATATATATATATATATATATATATATATATATATATATATATATATATAAATGAGTGGTATAACTAACATATGCATGTAGATCTTGAATGGAAATCATATGACCATAAAAATAACATGAAGAAATTATGAAAAAGAGTTTGACAACTTACATAGAAAGATTATAGAGCTTGGATGAGTAAAACCTAAGAAACCTTGAGTTTTTATCACAAAACCCAAACAAGAACAACTAAAGGAACTAGATAATGACTTGATCTTTGAAAAATGATGGATCCTTGATGTTCTTCTCTTCTTGGCCGAGCACCACCCCAAAGGAAAAAGGAGAGAAAGTTGCTAGTTGTTTGAAAATGGTTAAGTGTGAAAATGAGATGAAAATGGGATGATATGTGTGTATTAGACAATAGTTAGGTGAGCATTTATGTTTATTGGTGAAGTTAACACATGAGAAGGCCAGGAGGGGGGGGGGGCGGTTTTACAAGGAGGAAAAAGGGGAAGGTGTTTGTTGATTTAATTAGGAAGTGTAGTGTAGTTTGTGTTGTTATTAGTTAGTTTAGGCATAATCGGGTACCGGGTTTGCTAGAAATAAATTTTATCGGAGTTAACCGGGACATAATAAAGTCATAAAATTTGTAAAAATATGTTGGGTACAAGTATTGGGTGTTTGGGTGATTATTGTTTAGTTTTTAAGAAAACCGTCGTAATTATATTAGACGTACGATACGAATTAAATAAATTTCCAAAATAACGGGTAAATGAATTTTATAATTTTTGTATCATTATAATGAGTGTAAAAATGTCTTAGGACCATAGTTGGGATTGTCGGATCAATTATTCATAGTAATAGTTTATAGGATAACGTTTATTAGGTAAATAACCGTGCGTATACAGAAATGACGCAACTCACGCCTAAACGACAAATTTTCTCCGGAGGTGAATAGTGTTTTATGAATAGTAAAATTTTAAAACGCTTATCAGAATATCAAACTGACTCCGAAAAAGATGAATAGTAAACTGATGAATAGTGATCGATAAATAGTAACCGATGAATAGTAAATGTTGAAAGTTCGGGAAAAGACCAGAATTTACGAGTTGTGACAGTCTTTACCCCTTAAGGGAACTTCGTCCCGAAGTTCAGTTAACGTTGGTCTCCGAAGTGTTATAAAGGTGAAGATTCATGAGATGAAATGACCAGTTGACGTGCTTCCAGACGGCGGTTCACGAGGTGAGGAAAAGTATAAGCGTTCTGACAACGAGGGTATACACATACATAAATGTAACATTTGGAAATTGAGTAGAGGATTCAATCCAGATAGAATTTTATTATAACCATTCTCAGTGTTGCAAAATTCATTTCTGAGTCGGATATAGGTAGTCAGCCTATGTCCCACTATCCCGGGTTGAATATAGGTGACTAGTCTATATTCTACCGAGGTTCCATGAATTTTGAAATACTCAGCTCAGTTATACTAATACTATGTCCTTCACAAATACCAAGACGTTCAGAAAGACTAAGGCAGGTGACCAAACTCGAGGTCAAATGATGAAACTATGCAAGGAGAAACATAACAGGGTGACATATATGATACGTGAACATGCTTATATGAAAGACAATGAGAGTAATCAACTAGAATAAGTGAATATAATATACCAGATAATGAGACACAAATCTCATCACCTAAGTCAGCAACAAACCATAATGAGGCTTCAGCTTGGCAGGCAGGCACGTGACGGTCATAGGGTTAAGTTTTTCATAAAAGTAGCTATAGTCTAGGTTTTAAAAACACTTAGTTCGCTATAGCCAAAGCTCTGATACCAATCTGTCACACCCCCAAGATCGGGTCCAGCGGAAGCATACATGTAGCTGGGGTGTAACTCAATTGGTATTACAACACAAGTTCAAAAATGGTTTTCACTTCAATCATTTAGAATAAAATCGTTTAATAAAAAATGTTGAATTTACATCGTTAAAAGTAGTGCGGAAGTAGGCCCTTAAAATAGTTTAAAACGGTCCCCAAATGAATAATCAGAGTCTTCTATGACCATGCCATGCCCTGCCAAAACCTCCAGTAGCTTGCCATTGGTTAAAACCTGAAAATACATGCTAAAGTGTCAACACTAGGTTGGTGAGTTCATAGAGTTTGTTAAACAAATAAAGTTTATGCATATGTATGAAGGTTTTCCAGCAAAGGCATCGTAAATCCACTCAGTTACAAGTCCCGCCATAAGAGCCTTGTAACCTGTGTGTTTACAACCCACTGCTACAATACATAGTATGAGTAAAACATATATAAGTTCATCACAACAGTTAAGCAATTTGTCGTGAGTCTACACTTCATCTCCGAAGACCTCACGTTTGTATGTATGTCTCAATGGTTGTGTCCAGCAACTTAATCTGGGGCCATTGGAAGTTTCAATGGTTGTGTCCAGCAACTTAATCTGGGGCCATTGGAAGTATGTATGTATGTATGATTACTGGGTGCCATTTCCCAAAGTATCAGTTGTTCAAGAATACACAATCACAGTTTAGTATAACACAGTTAAGTATAGCACAATCACGTATGTATGAAATCAAGTATAAATGAAATCAAGTATAAGACAATCAAGTATAAATGTTTTGAGTATCAAAAAAATGTGTTTTTAGTATTTATACAAGTAAGCAAGTAGTTGAGCATGTATCTCCCCCAAAGAGTTAAAACAAGTATAAAAAGTAAAAGTGGGGCTATGACTCACCTGGTGCGAATAGCTACGATGACAAAAGTGGATACACAGAAATGAGGTACGATCTCTAACCGCAACCTAATATGAATGATAGTGATCTACTTAGATCATGAAAGGATGTAGAGAATATGCATGCACATGATACCTATACCACTCGTAACTTGAAAATACTAGTTATAGTCAAAGTAAAGTATTTTCCATACTTAGGAAAAATAAGTCCAACTAGAATAATAAAAACTTGTCGTAATATATCGTATATAAAAACGTTAGTGTTATATTCCTCGTTTTGAAAACCTTAAGATATCGTCTAGTAGTCGCATAAATAAACCTTGGGTCGTACGTATTTCGTTAGTTAAAAATAAACCCCTTGAATAAGAAATCTAGAAAATATGTCATTTAGTACGTAGTTATATTATTTTCTAGTAGTGACTAAATATATATATATAGTTGTGACGATTTTAAAACGTGTATAACTTGGTCGTTTTAAGCTCATTTTCCTCGTTCTTTATATCCACGGATTCGTTTTAGTATATACTAATATATTTTCGATAGCTCGGTTCCTCTAGGTTACGTTTAACGCCTCTATTTGCCCGTCGAAAACTGTCAAACAGCATGCAGTTTTTCAGAAAATAGTTTTCGTCGTTAAATTCGGAAAATCATATCTCCTTCGTTATTAACTCGTTTTAATCCGTTCTTTCGCCCACGGCTTCGTTTTTAAAAGTATTTTCTAAATCTCTAGCCCAATGTTACCCGGAAAGCCCTGAGTTTTCTGGATTGGTCGATTTGGGACAGTAGGTAAATATATATGTTTAAAATCCATTTCTAGTGTTTCAAACTAGTTTCTAATCCAACCAAACCACTTTCAATCACCACAAATCTAGTCTAATCTTACCATACACATTCTTAGGGTGTCATGGGTTCCTAAACATCATCAATCTAGTGGATCTAACAAAGAAATCCAAAATAAACATTTCTAGTGTTCAAAGTTATATATATATATATATATATATATATATATATATATATATATATATATATATATATAAATATATATATATATATATATAAATGAGTGGTATAACTAACATATGCATGTAGATCTTGAATGGAAATCATATGACCATAAAAATAACATGAAGAAATTATGAAAAAGAGTTTGACAACTTACATAGAAAGATTATAGAGCTTGGATGAGTAAAACCTAAGAAACCTTGAGTTTTTATCACAAAACCCAAACAAGAACAACTAAAGGAACTAGATAATGACTTGATCTTTGAAAAATGATGGATCCTTGATGTTCTTCTCTTCTTGGCCGAGCACCACCCCAAAGGAAAAAGGAGAGAAAGTTGCTAGTTGTTTGAAAATGGTTAAGTGTGAAAATGAGATGAAAATGGGATGATATGTGTGTATTAGACAATAGTTAGGTGAGCATTTATGTTTATTGGTGAAGTTAACACATGAGAAGGCTAGGAGGGGGGGGCGGGGCGGTTTTACAAGGAGGAAAAAGGGGAAGGTGTTTGTTGATTTAATTAGGAAGTGTAGTGTAGTTTGTGTTGTTATTAGTTAGTTTAGGTATAATCGGGTACCGGGTTTGCTAGAAATAAATTTTATCGGAGTTAACGGGACATAATAAAGTCATAAAATTTGTAAAAATATGTTGGATACAAGTATTGGGTGTTTGGGTGATTATTGTTTAGTTTTTAAGAAAACCATCGTAATTATATTAGACGTACGATACGAATTAAATAAATTTCTAAAATAACGGGTAAATGAATTTTATAATTTTTGTATCATTATAATGAGTGTAAAAATGTCTTAGGACCATAGTTGGGATTGTCGGATCAATTATTCATAGTAATAGTTTATAGGATAACGTTTATTAGGTAAATAACCGTGCGTATACAGAAATGACGCAACTCACGCCTAAACGACAAATTTTCTCCAGAGGTGAATAGTGTTTTATGAATAGTAAAATTTTAAAACGCTTCTCAGAATATCAAACTGACTCCGAAAAAGATGAATAGTAAATTGATGAATAGTGATTGATGAATAGTAACCGATGAATAGTAAATGTTGAAAGTTCGGGAAAAGACCAGAATTTACGAGTTGTGACATTTTGTGACTGACCCAGTGGGTCCCACAGCCCCCACCTTGCATCATTCAACCCCTCTCCTACCCAGGATCAAGGGTTGACCCTTTATTTGACCTAAGGATTAGTGGACCCCACTTTATTTGACCCCATAAGCTTGTCCCATAACTGTCCCAGAAACAAGTGAGCAAACAGCTTATTTGTGTTTTCTTGGCTTATTGAAGCCACAAGTTTGGCTTATTCTTGCTTATTATAGTGTAACTAACTCAGAGAAACCATAAAATACCATTGTGGACCCCACATCTTCCATTTGAGCTTAAAAAACCTCCACAGTCAACAAAAGTCAACTGTGAGGTTAATAAGCACTTCAAGTGCTTATTTCTTGGGGTGTAGTGAAAGTGTTTTTTGTTAAAAGTACTTATTTTTAGCTTATAATTAGTTTAGAAAAAGAAAAAAACCAAAAAACCAACTTTAATATTAGTGATAGCTTCTATTTAATAGGATTTATCAATTTAAATTTCTTTTTAATTTATTTCTAAGTAATATATCACTTTTATATTTTTAGAAATTATATTTTAGGTTAAAATAATTTTACAAAATTTTCCAGATTTTTATTTTGTCTTTTAGTGGTATTTCTAATTAATTTTAGAGTAAATTGCAAAAATCGTCCCTAAAGTTTGACCAATTTGCATGTTTCGTCCCAAATATTTCGAAACTGCAAGGATCGTCCCTAAATTTTGGCCCGTGTGCATGTATCGTCCCTAAAGTTTTGGCCCCGTGTGCATGTATCGTCCCTAAAGTTTTGGCCCCGTGTGCATGTATCGTCCCCAAAAAGGACTATATATGCCCCAAAAGTTAACTTTAAGGACGATCCTTGCAGTTTCGAAATATTTGGGACGAAACATGCAAATTGGTCAAACTTTAGGGACGATTTTTGCAATTTACTCTTAATTTTAGTTTAATTTAGTTTTAATTAATATTAATCAATTAAATAGCATAATTAGTTTTTATATAGTTTAACCTAGTTTTTATAATTTTTCTAGCTTTTATTTTAGTTAAAACATTTTTATAAATTTTTCTAGAATTTTTACTGTTCATTTTCTATTTTTTATAATATAATTATTTTAATTAGAAATTAATAAGTAATTAGCTTAATAATTATTTAATTAGCTTAAAAATACTTAGAATTAACTTTTTATAATTTTTTAGGATTCCCATGATGGTTAATTAGATTTATAAAATTTTTCTTAATTTTCTAAGCCTTTTTAGTATTTTTAATAATTCTAATTAATTTAATTAGTATTAAATAGATAATTAGTAATTAATTAATATTAAATAATTAAATAGTGTAAAAATAATTTTTATTTTTCTTAAAATTTTCTTTAATTATTAGGGTTGTAAAAATATCAAATTTACACTTTTACCCCTTCCAGTTCTTCAGTTGTACTTTTTGTTCTGTTCATCTGTATACGTTTTTTAATTAAAACGTACATTTTTAGGTTTTTAGCTCAAATCTTCGTAATCCAAATTCCCGTAATCAATCACTTAGCTTTCCTAAGCTATATTTGTTAATAATTTCTAAATAATTTTGATCATAACCCTTTTCTGTGAATAATTACCCGATCACTAATACGCTAAAGTTACAATTCACACTTCAACGGGACTTAACGACCTGGTGATACCTTATATTACCCGGAGCATTGACCTAGGCTATTTGACTTTGTTGACCATTATTTGGTCAATATAAGTTAGGTGGTTTAGCATCAATCAGTCTACTACTTCAACTTCAAGGTCTCAGTACCATTTTATTTTTAGTAATTTTCTAGTGGGCACCAGCAGGGTCCAAAGTCACTTGCAGGGAACACCCTTGCCCTGCACCAGCAGAACTCAGGCCATCACCACCACTTTGGTGGGTGATTCTGGCCACCGTAGTGGGTCCCACTGACCCATTTTTGTTTCTCCTAACCCCCCTGCTGGTAGGTTTTCAGTATTGACCATTTGTTTGACCTTTAGACCCATGGGACCCACCTGAATTAAGTCCTCAACTTTGTCCCTTTTCTGTCTCAGAAAACCATTAGGAAGTGCTTATTCATTGCTTATTTTCTTATTCTGAGAGCTTATTTGATATATTCTGGCTTATACATGTTCATTGAACTTAATTAAACCAATTTTTACCCAAGTGGACCCCACACAAGCTCAGTTTAGCTTAATTGCTTAGTTGGTCAAACTAAGTCAACTGTTTTGGTTAGTAGCTTATTATTAGCTTATAAAATATTTGTTTTTACAAAAGTTATCTATTTTTAAGTATAATATAGTTTTGTAAAATAAAAATCCAGAAAATCAAACATAATAATAAGTGATAGTTTCTATTTAATATAATTTAATTTTAATTTTCCTTTTTAATATTTTGTTAAGTGATTACTTGTTTTTATATTTTTCTAAATTAGTTTGTTATATTTTATAGTTGTAGTAATTTTCCTAGAATTTTCTGTGCTGATCTTGTATTTATTAGATTTAATAATAGTTTATTTAGTATTTAATTAAATCTGTTAAATAATTTATATCTGTTAAAAGTTGTTCTACAGTAGTGTGTTTTTATATTTTTCCTAGATTCCTTGTTTGATTTTAAGTTTGTAATAATTTTTCTAGAATTTTTACTGTAGTCTTTATAATTTTTACATTTAATTTTATTTAAATTACTTAAAACATAAAAACCAAATAAAAATTAGAATAGTTGTTTAGATTTTATATAATTTTCATTTTTATAATTTTCCTAAGTTTATAAACTTTATTAGAACCTGTAAAAAAATAGTTTTATAATTTTCCCTTTTCATTTTCTATTTTTCCACCTTTATTTAGTTTAATTAGATTTAAATTAATAATATAGTTTTTAATTAGTAAAAATTACATAAAAAGACAAAAATATTTATTTTTAATTTTTATAAATCTTTTAAGTTATTTTAGATTTTTAGAAATTATTTTTATAATTTTCCAAGTTAAATTTGTAGTATAACACATTTTAGATTTAGTTAAATAGATTTTAAATAAGTTTTAAATAATTTTTATGAATTAATTAATATTAAATTAATATAATAATAATATAATATTTTCTTTTTAGAGTTTAATTTTCTTTTTAGTTAAAAAGTTTTTAAAAAAATTTTAATTTTACACCCTTGTAGTTATAAACTTGTCATAATTAGTCTTTATATTTTTCATACGTACGTTTTTAATACTTTGTGTTAAGTGTTTTGTATATCTGATTGTTGTATGCTTAATTACTGTTTCCAAATAATTTCTCATTCAATCAGTAGTAATACAAACCATTCTCACCTAGTCCTGTTCATAATCACCCGTTCCCAAATTCTGTTTTATTACAGATTTCATACCTCGTTGGGATTAACGACCCGCGAATATCTTGTACTCCACGGAGCATTAGTCTAAGCTGTTTTTGACTTGTTAACCATTTAAACTTGGTTAATATTATCTGACTGTTTAGCACTGATCAACTAACAAAGCTGTTTGGATTGGAATTTGGGTGAATGCTAGTAAGTCAGAATTTAATGCTGCTTGGCATAACTTAATGCTGCTAGGCATAACTTAATGCTGCTTGGGAAATGTTGTGACTGTTAAATACTTATTGTAAACCGGTGTAACTGTAAAAAAGTTATTATAAACCGTTGTGACACTTAAATACTTAATTGTAAACCGTTGTGACACTTAAACGTTGTGACGTTGCGACTCTTGTGTGCCTATAAATACAAAGGAATTACAACCAACTTCTTTCATCTTTTCATTACATATTTAATTTTTGTTTGGAACGCAATGACTTCATCATCTTCAAATCCTTCAAAGAAAACAAAACGTTCAAGGGATACTTCTCCTCCTCCTCCAATTCCAGAAAAATATAAAATCCACGGCCTAACCTAAGAGTGCTGGGACAAATGTCATTCTGCAGGCCAATATGGTACTGAACGACAGTTGGTTGAACTTTACAACAAACGAATCACGCGGTTGGAAGAACAGAACAAAAAAGACCAAGAGATCATACTGGCGCATCAGGAGATCATACTGGCGCATCAGAACAAAGTTGATCTTCGGAATAAAGAAATAGAAGAAATCCATGGAAACATTGTTGATATTTACAAAGGCATTCAAAATAGTTTGTATAATTTTCATTGAATTTAACCTGATATAAGATGATATTAATCATTATTATGTTATTTTAATGTTTTAATCATTCAGTATGAACCACTATGTTACAATTAATTTTTCTGTAGAATTGTTACTTACATCGGTGCTTGGGTGAATGCTAGTAACTCAGAACTTAATGCTGCTTGGCATAACATAATGCTGCTAGGGATAAAAATAAAATGCCACAAAAATTAAACGATACATATTCAGTTCATTACTTGCATTAAATAAAAAAAATATAAACATAACAATAGAAATAACAAAACAATCTAAAAGCTAAACTTATGATCCTTCTCTTGATCATAAGCAATATGAAGATTGTCATAGGCAATGTGATCCAAAGGATCATCATGGCTGACACTTTCATCTTCTTCAAGTTTAGCTTTCTTCTTTCTTCTTATTGCAGCCTTGAACTTGTTTGCTTTGTACTTCTTCCTTTGCTTCTTTTCATTCTTCTCCCAAGCCTTTATCTTCTTCTTCTTCCTCATTTGGTCCATTTTTGCAATATACCAAACTGCAGGATGTTGTGGTGTGGATGATGCCGCTGTAAAACATAAAGCAATAAAACGATTAGAAATGAACCAAAGAAAATGATGTTACATATATCTAAATCCAGATGTTTGTAGAGATTTTATAAAACTTGTAAATATGTGTAAGGAACAAAAACCACAAACCCGCTTGATCCATTTGCAGATTAGAAAGTATGTGTTAATTAGAAATTGTTTGAGAATGATGAAATGCAGTAAAAAGGTAAAAGTTTTATAGGCCTAGTAATTCGACAGAAATTAATTGTGGAATTTGGAAGGTTAAAATTTGAACTTTGACCATTAACCATGTACACATTTATCCTTGTAACATAAATGAAGTTGTTGTAATCTACTTTAATTAATTTAATCATTACCTAAATAGATTAAGTTAGTTGAAAAATGAAATTAGATAGGATTGTTTTATTTTTTTAAAATTTACAAAGATTTGCTTGCTGTTTTAATACAAATTGTAGTTTTAAATGTTTGTAACAATCATTTAAAACTATAATGTAAAAGTTATCGATTTGAATGGGGATTTAAACCCTTAAGTATAAATGTTACCAATCTACCCCTGCACTCTCATATCTAGCAGTACAAACCCAGCTGCAGTAACGTTTTCTTAGCAGCAGAAACTTTTGATTAACATAATACAAAATATATCCCAAGTTCTTCTTAATGAACACAACAATCAAAATATTCTAACAATTAGTGAGAAAATTGAGCAATGACAACATGCTTATTCATAAAGTCAAATAAAGTAGTACAAAAGGATTACACAGGTTTATTCAAATTACTTCCTAACTCAACTAATAAATTTTCTTTTTACCCTTCCCTTTTGAACAAACTTTGGGCATTTTTGGTTCCCATGGTTTTATACCCTTGTCTTCACAAGTCTTAGCATTGGGCAGGCCTAGCACCTGAACCCTCTCATCAAAAAGCTATTTGGCAGTCTTTTTTGGAGTTTTAACCTTCCTATCATCCTTTTTTGTGCCTGATCTAGAATATCCCTTTGGAAAGTAGTCTGCCCATGTATTTTGAGGACCTTCAAAACTGCTTGATATATATGAAATGAACTTTAGTTACTGCTGTCAATGTTAATGATTTCTGCAAAAAAATAAAAAATATATTAAAATTAAAAAATATATATAGTGTAAATGAAATAAAAGATAATGTTGCAATTCAGGGTGTGTTTGAAACAACCTTTGTCCTTGGAACTTATTGTTTCAGTAGGTAGAATGGGGTTGTGGGAACTTGCTTGGTGTGTTTGGTTTTTGATATAGAAAAAGGTATGCTTGGTTAGTGTTTCAAAACTGCAAAAAGTAGTCAATTGACAGTGAAGAAAAAAAATAGTGTTTGTTACCCTTCTTGCAGGTATGAAATTGTGCAGTCATGACATTACTTTTTCATATGTGCAAACATGAGAAAAAAACAGTATTTGCAGTACCAAGGCCAAAAATGCAGGTGTACAAAGACCAAGGCCAAAACAGACAACTGATGTGGACAAAAATAGTCAATGTTGCAATTCAGGGTGTGTTTGAAACAACCTTTGTTCTTGGAACTCCAATGGCCACATTACTTGGTAGACGGTTGGTTTTAGATCATAAAAAAGAATGGAATGCAATAAACCAATATACGTAACCCTTCTAAGTTCCCCCTACAGCTCCTTTTGTCGTTTCAACTCCCTTTGAGCAAAGGACTGCACCAGCCGCATTGCTAGATTGTTGAAAAAACAAAAGGAACTGTATGGGAGCTTAGAAGGGAAAGGTATTGATGAGGCAAAAAATGAACCACTTTTAAGGGGTCTTTTAATCCCGGATTCGAATTTATTTGAACAAATAATACCCTAAATCATTCCTTTTGTGATTTTAGGTACTTTTTGAGTGAATTCTGGAAAAGGAGGCATTTTAGACGTTTTTGGAGCATAAAAGTGAAGAAAACGGCAAAGTCTTAATTTTCCTTGCTGGGAACAGTACCTAACGGCGTCAAGAGTAAAACAAGGAGTGGAAGTGACTAAAGTCCATGACTGTCCAGACCAAGATTACACTAAGGACATGACGGCATCACCTTAGGCCGTCATGGTCCATTTACTAGTGACGGCCTAGAAGAATTTACACATGACGGCATCACAACTGGATCTAGGCAATCCGATTTCATTATGGGCGGCGAGTTGACGGCGTCAGAATTTCCTTCTTGACGCCGTCACCTCAGAATATCTATATATAATTTTACAATTTTCATTCATTAGTGGGCAACATATTTTTGAGAAACCCTAGTCCGAACTTTTCAGTATTTTCAAGGGTTTTTAACCCCTTGAATCCTTCATGTCAAATTGAGATAAGTACTCTTTCAATTCAATCAATATGTCTATGTGTTGCTTGAATATATCTTACACTTGTCTTTCAATTAACATGCTAGGCTAGGTTTTCTTGTGTTTGCTTAGATCTAATGAAACCTAACTATTGATTATTGGTTGTTGGTGTGTTATTAATTGTTGGGATGAATGTTCCATCGATGTTAGGCTTAAGAAAACTGGCTAAAGTCCAACTGGTAACCTGCTTGAACGTCTTATGAAACATGTAACCAATGTGTACTAGGTTATTAAGGTAGTATTTAATGCATAAGCCACTATTTATAATCCCTATGATTGGGTGCTTTACGCATCGTTGTAGGAGGAGATAAGAGTTATAGGATTGGGGAAGTACGTACGCCACCCCATGACTTGTTAGGAATACACCCGTCATCCACGCAATCAATACACACACTAATTAACCGGTAAAAGATAGTTAGGGAGTAAGGAAATCTAAGTAAACACGTTTGTCTCCATATAAGTTCACAACCTTTATTTTTATTTCTTTTATTTTATTTTATTTTTATTGCATCTTTAGTATTTGGGTTAGTTGATTAGCAACTAATTCCGCCCACTCTTCCAAAACCAGAGATTTTACTTGCTTTCATAAAATATAAAACACAAAAATAATCTTCCATCACCCCTAGACTTAATTTAGGAGGATTCCTAATCCTAGCGACACTACTCCTGAGTTGAACGATCAATCCTCCGGTACTTGTCACTATACTATACTACAACGATCAGGTACACTGCCTGGTGGGGGTTGTAAGCTTCTCGAGATCCCTCGAGAGCTAAAGCCTGGTGCGATTCCAACGTATCAAGTTTTTGGCACCGCAGCCCGGGGAATAGTTATTGTCTAGGTTAGGGTTTCTTTTAATTAGGTCTACTTGCTAGATTCCTTTCTAGTAAGATTTTATTTTTATTTCTAGGTTTCCTTTAGTCTATCTTATTTCTTCGTGCTTTTGTTCGTAACCCTTAGCATCCGACATCATGGAAGGTGGTAACATCTTTGAACACATCAATCCACCACAACAAAACCACCCACAAAACCCACCTGTAGCAAACCAACCTCTTAGGCCCCGAACCCTAGGAGAGTATTGTCACACCCCCAATTTACCTGACTTGCAGCGGAATGGAATGCCTGAGGGTGTAACTGTCATAGCACCACAACAAGGATATATTGAACGACCTAAAGTGTCGTTTGGAAAATACAACGTTTGATTTATTTAAAAGAGGTTCAGAGTTACAAAACATAGGTCCCAAAGTCTGGAAAAGTTTAAAGAAATAAGTTTGGTACAATCAAACGATAATACACAACTGCATGAAAAACCCAAAATGTAGTGTGTCATCCCTGGCACACCCTAATGTGACTCCATGCATATGATATGATAATGCCTTTAGTTACCTGAAAATACATTGCGAAAACGGTCAACATAAAGTTGGTGAATAATCATAGGTTTATGAAATGTAATGTTATACGGCCACCACAAGTATAAGTGCATGACAAAATGCCACATAAAATAGTACAATAGACCTTAAGCTCATGACACCGAAGCTAGACTGATGAAATATATGCCCCTCCTGAATGTTCTGCCAAAACACTCAAATGTAACAGACATGAAATGCATCCGCTTACTGTTGGTAAATACTACCACGGATGGAGGCGTCACCCTCAATAGATCTATCCACTCACTCTCGCTAAGTAGGCAAATTAACGGTTCATGATGATAATAGGGGACTATCACAAGGCAGATAAGCAACTTAAGCAATGTACATAAGTTTTGATACTTGGGCTCGTACTAAAATGGTGCAATGTATTCTCCCCCGTGGGATTTGAAAACAATCATAAAATGTATACGGGGCTATGAAAACTCACCTTAAACTGATGATACTGTGATGAAGTGAAATGAACAACAATGAACGGTTAGCTGCCTCAACCTAATATGAATGATGAACGATCTAATTTTAGATCATAAAATGATATTATGAATGTCCATGCACATGTTTCCTATACCACTCTACTCTTTGAAAAATACTTGTTGTTATCAAAATAATACATTTTCCAATACTTAGGAAAATATGGCAACTAGAAAATAAAACTAGTTGAAATGTATATATATATATATATATATATATATATATATATATATATATATATATATATATATATATATTGTGGAAAACTAGAAAGGGGGGTTGAATAGTTTTACGTTTTTTTAGTTAGTTGTAAAAAATAGTTTTAGTGTTTTAAAACTTAGATTCGATAATTATGTGATCTCAAGTCTTGCACAATACAAACAAATATCAATACGAAATATATAACAATAATAAGTAACAATAATAAGTAAGAGATGGAAAGATCGAACCGCGAGACAAGAGATTTATAGTGGTTCGGCTACAAGGACACCTTCCTTGCCCTACTCCACTCCCCGAGCACCTAACTCGAGAGTTTTCTTCACTATATCAACAAGCTCCCTTATGGCGGAGAAAACCTTACACACCAATTTACACACCAATATTCACACCAATCTACACACCAATTTACACACCAATTCTACACACCAATAATCACACCAATAATCACACCACAACACCTTCACACCTAAGTCACAACTTCTACACACCTTCTTCAAATCAATCTACTTCACACCTAGCTTCTTCACACCAATAGATTTCCTAGCTTTTCTTCTTCTCACCAAGCTATCAACTAATCACACAATCTATATCTAACACAACTATCTACAAGCAAATATTCACAACAATCTTCACAAAGAGTATGTAAATAATCTTGATGATACACCAACAACTTGGATGTGGAGATCACAACAAGTTGTAATACTTCTTGTCTAGGAAGATAGAAGTATTCTTCTCTTGCACTTAAGAGGATGGAAATTGGATCACTTTGAAACAAAGAATATATATACACTTATGATCAAAGGATGATAGAATAGAGAAATAGATCTGGATCAGAAAGTTTAGAAGTGCAAAAGGTGAGCAAAATCTGAGGGATGAATCAGTATTTAAAGGGGGGGAAAATACTGTTCTGGAGCGTGGCCGGTCCCCTTAATTGTAGGCCGGTCCCCTTAATGATTAAGGGGGCCGCCTAGTAACATTAAGGGGGCCGCCCTCCTGAACGTTGGTTTTTCTTGTCTTTTAGTGGGGAATATTTTTCTGGATAGAATTTGCCATTTTTGGTTAGAAATTTGAAATCATATATTTATTATGAATTAAACATATTCTTTTAATTCCAAAAGTAATTTTGTAAAAGATATAAGATGTTTAATACATTTTATAAAAATTCTAGTGATTAGAAAAATTTCCTTTGATCATGAAATGTAATAAACCCTTTGTTTATTCATACCTTAAGTGATATGGAAGCAAAGACAAATATTAATCACTAAAAACTTGTTTACGTCATAAGTTTTAGATTAATGAGTTTATGCTTTGTAATTATCAAAACATAGAGACATTGTTAATAAGCTAACAATGTTTTAAGACATTATTTATGTCAACAATCTCCCCCTTTTTGATGATTACAAAACCTTAAACTCATTAGGTCTAAAAATTAATTTTTAGACAAGAATTTAGAGTTTAACATTCTCTTCTCCCCCTTTTTGTAAAATCAAAAAGGTTAAAGCTCCCCCTTGATGTATACTCCCCCTCATTTGAGAGCACCAAGGAGATGAGCTATGGAAATCTTGGCTACACAAAATATTAGAAGAGAGCAAGGAAAATATACATGCAAAGCAATAGTAAAAAAAATAGATTCATTCAAGCATCATAGAAAGCATTACAACATTTAATATGCTTAAGGCATATTAATCATAATAAAACAAATGAAAAGACATAGTCCTATATTGCCTAGAAAGAGCACTTGGACTTGCTTGCAACTCATGGTTGATTGTTTTATTTGCTTGAAGGAGAACATAAGCATGAAGCTTAGTTGTGAGATGGAGAGGGATATGGGGTGGAGTATGGAGCGGAAGAGGTGGTTCTCACGATGTTGTATCGTGTTAAGGGTGGTATTGGATGATTACGAGTGAGAAGATATTCAATCCAAGAAATATCTTCACTTAAGTAGAGGATTTGTTTTTGAAGGAATATGCAACAAGGGCAAAAGTGAGTGTGGTTGGTAACTTGATCCAAATTGAGAGAGTGGGGAAGGAAATTTGCATAGGGTGATGATGGAGGTTGCCCTTTGTTGCGTTGTGCAAGATGCATAGCAAGGAGATCACTAAGATCATGGATTTGGTTTATTTCATCACGGAACTTTTGCTTTTCCGTGGCTATGTGAAGAGGATCATAGGTTTGGTATGGATGGTTTAGATTTGTGTAGTTGGAATTGTAGTTTGATGGTTGGCCAAGGTTGTATGGTTTGTAAAGAGGATCAAATGAATGACCTTGTGGGTTTGAGGTAAAGTTTGGGAAGTAAGAAGTTGGAGGTGTTGAATGACTTCCAATCTCATTGGTTATGATGGATTTGTTTCGAGGGCTTTTTCTTCGCCAAACGGGTTTTTCCGTCATCCTTGCTAGCCTTGAGGCTTTTGATCTTGGTTTGTTTGGAGAGTTCATGATGGGATGAATGGATAGTTTTGAGGATTGGGGATATTTATAGTGTAAGATTTGTGTGTTTAAGGATGGATAAGGTTTGTTGGAAGATTGGGACAAAGTGTGTTGGTTAAAATTGGGAAATGTAGGTTGAAATGGGCTAAAAAGCAGAAAAGATTTTGTAAACCCGACCATCAGATGGCCGGTCCCCTTAATTAGGGGGCGGTCCCCTTAATGATTAAGGGGGCCGCCTTACAAAATTAAGGGGGCCGCCCATCTGGTGATTCCCAGGTTGCCAGAATTGGGTTTTTGGCAGAAAATTTGCAGAAAGGTTATGTGTTTGGATTAGAATTCAAGCAAGTTCAATTCTCTTAGGCAATATAGAATCTAAGCTAATCAAGATATAGCATGCATGCAAAAACACATAGGCAAAGGAGCAAGTAATCAACACATAATAAGCAATAGGGGGTAAGTGAATGCAAGCACACTTAAGCTTCCTAAGGCACCTATCTTGGATTAAAGGCAAAGGCAATTAGTGAGTGAAAAGCTAGTGATGGATCAAGATGACACCATTATTAGGGAATTTGTCCTAGTGAGTGTCTATATGCAACAGATGTGGAGTTGTGATTGTTTCGACTCCTATATGCAAAAAAAAATATAACGATCCTAAGAAACAATCCAAATGATCTCCTTGATTTAATATTTGCTCGATCATGAATGTCAAAGACATATATTAGATTATATACCTTGAAAATTTATGTGAGAGTTTATGCATGATTTTGAAATACAATGTTTTTAGAATTAGTCAACAATGCAAGGAAAATAATTTTCATGTGATTCCTAGATTGTGAGAATAATTTTTAGAGAAAATTGATTGAGTTTTACAAAAAAAAATTTTATGCAAAGCAAATAAATTTTCCCAATCTTTAGTTTTGTGCGAAATAGATTCCTAGACTCAGAAAAGGTAAAATGGAAGAAAAATAAATTTCATGCAAGTATTAATTTGAAATAATTCAATATAATTTAGTCAACTTGTTCCATCATTCCTAATCCTAAACGCAAGTGGTTGAATAATTCACGCTTAAGGGGTTTTGTGAATATATCCGCAATGTTATCTTCCGATGCAACCTTTTCTATATATATATTTCCTTTTTGTACATTATCCCTAAGAAAATGGTGACGTATTTCTATGTGTTTAGTCCTAGAGTGTTGCACCGGATTTTTACTTAAATCTATCGCACCTTTGTTATCGCACATAATGGGGACATTTTCTAACCTAATGCCATAGTCTACGAGAGCTTGTTTCATCCATAGTGCTTGTTGACATGCCTTTCCGGCGCTTACATATTCGGCTTCGGTGGTAGAAATAGCAAGAGCGGTTTGCTTCTTCGAAAACCAAGACGTTAGACAACATCCCATAAACGTGCAAATACCGCTAGTGCTCTTTCTATCTACGTAGTCTCCCGCATGATCCGAATCCGCATATACAATGGTTTCTATGCTGGATTCCTTAGGATACCATAATCCTAAGTGTATAGTGCCTTTAATGTATCGGAAGATACGCTTAACCGCTTCTAGGTGAGAGGTTTTGGGATCCTCTTGAAAACGGGCACAAAGGCAGACACTAAACATGATATCGGGTCTACTTGCCGTCAAGTATAGTAAACTACCTATCATTCCTCTATACTTGGAGTTATCTACGGACTCACCTTCATCGTCCTTTGTCAGCTTTACCTCCGTAGACATGGGTGTTTTTATGGGTTTTGAGTCTTCTAGGCCAAATTTCTTAAGCATTTCCTTAATGTACTTAGATTGGTTAAAGAATATTCCATCTTCTAATTGTTTTATTTGTAATCCTAGGAAGAAGTTAAGTTCACCCATCATACTCATCTCAAACTCATCATGCATGATTTTGGCAAATTCATCACACATGTCTTGACAAGTCGATCCAAATATAATGTCATCAACATATATTTGAACAATGATGAGATTAGGGTCTTTCCTTTTAGTGAAAAGAGTGTTATCTACCATTCCCATGGAATAATCATGTTTAATAAGAAAAGCTTTCAATCGATCTTACCAAGCTTTGGGAGCTTGTTTGAGTCCATACAAAGCTTTCTTTAACTTATAAACATAATCAGGTTTTGCGAAGTCAATGAATCCTGGAGGTTGTGCCACATATACCTCCTCATTGATAAAACCGTTAAGGAATGCACTTTTCACATCCATTTGGAATAACTTAAAATCTAGGGAGCAAGCATAGGCAAGTAATATCCTAATAGATTCTAGTCTAGCTACGGGGGCATAAGTTTCATCATAATCAATTCCTTCTTGTTGATTATAACCTTGGGCAACTAACCTAGCTTTATTCCTAGTAACTATTCCATTCTCGTCTAACTTGTTCCTATATACCCATTTGGTTCCTATGATAGTCATATCCTTTGGATTTGGGACTAGTTCCCAAACATCATTTGCCTTAAATTGATTTAATTCTTCTTGCATGGCTATAATCCAACTTTCATCCTTTAAAGCCTCGCTAATATTCTTAGGTTCTATTGCTGAGAGGAAACAAAAGAAGTTGTTTTTATCTTGGGCTTGTGACCTAAGGGTTCTTTGGTTAAGATGTCCTATTATATTATCTAATGGATGTGATCTAGATTCTTTAATATTAGTGGTTTCGTTATTTTCTAAGTGAATGTCTTCATTATCATTTCCTATGGGTTTTGTTTTACTAACCTCAATAGCTTCATCTTCGACTAAATCATCATCTTCTAAAGGTAGCGTTTTAGGAGGTGGTGGTGTTTCATCAAATGTTACATTTAGTGATTCCTCTACTTTCATGGAGTGTTTGTTAAGTATTATATATGCTTTACTATTTTGTGAGTATCCTAAAAATATTCCTTCATATGATTTTGGATCAAATTTAGTGAGGTAGTCCTTAGTGTTTAAGATGTAGCATTTACTTCCAAATACCCTAAAGTAGCTTAAGTTTGGTTTTCTATTTCTTAATAACTCATAAAGAGTTTTTCCTAGAATTCTTCTAATTGATACCCTATTTAAAATATAAGTTGATGTATCTACGGCGTGACACCAAAATTTTTGTGGAATTGATTGTTCATTTAACATAGTTCTACTCATTTCTTGTAGTGACCTATTTTTTCTTTCTACTACCCCATTTGATTGAGGAGTACGAAGGGCGGAGAAATTGTGAGATATTCCATTTAACTCACAATATTTTCCGAATTGTACTTCGTTATCAAATTCCCTACCATGATCCGTCCTAATGGCAACTATTGAGCATCCTAATTTATTTTGAATCATTTTACTAAATATTTCGAATTTTTCAAAGGCTTGGGTTTTGCCACTTAAAAACCTAGTCCACGTGTATCGTGAGTAGTCATCTACTATTACTAAGGTATATTTGTTTCCTCCATAGCTCCGCACAGCGGATGGACCAAAAAGATCCATATGTAATAATTCTAGGCACCTAGTAGTGGATACTATATTCTTAGCTTTGTGGCTAGCATGAGCTTGTTTTCCAACTTTACATGCATCACAAAAATGTTTGTCATATTTTAGATTAGGCAAGTTTCTAACTAATTCCTTAGAGGCCAAAGATTGTATTTGTTGCATGTTAGCATGTCCTAATCTCCTATGCCACAATGTGGAGTTTTCGTCTAGGGTCGTTAGGCATATCCTATCTTCAGGTTTGTTTCCTAGTTTCATAACATATACACCTCCTTTCCTAATACCTCTACTTATAATTTTTCCATTCTTAACTATTTCGCTATCTTCTTCGGAAAAGATAACTCTACATTTATTATCGCATATTTGGCCTACACTAAGTAAGTTATATGTTAAATTATTTACATGTTCAACATTTTCAATAGTAAGTGAGTCTTGAGAAATCGTACCTTTGCCAATAATTTTTCCACGCAAGTCACTACCAAAAATAACGTTACCTCCGTTGTATGCCTTATATGTAGAGAATAGCTTTCGGTTCCCTGTCATGTGCCTTGAGCATCCACTATCCTTGATCCATGTAACAATTCACGTTTTCAGGTTAACTTTTATTCCCGAAAATTTCACTATTCACAATTTACTATTCACTTTTTACTATTCACTTTTTACTATTCACTTTTCACTATTCATCTCAGAAATTTTTATTTCATATTCTCGTAAGTTAAACTATTTTAACGATAATCCGAGAGTTTGACGCTCGTCGGATCATTTCTGCAAAAATCACAAAGCCGTGTCCGAGATTTACTTTTAGGTTTAAACGTCCTTCCAGCATCCCGATATATCCATAAAACATAATAAACAATAGAAATATGATTTTCTATCATAAAAAAAATAAGCCTCGGCCGTGAAAAACTGGAATTTTCAGTTTTAAGCGTTTTTACTCAGCCGTAACCTTAGCCTATACCTGCACCGCATTTCTAAGACGATTTGAGTTTTCAACTTATTAGAAAAAGTCAACATATTTTTCCCTCCTCCTTTGACCAAAAATCATCCCTTGATTTTATAAGTCATTCCTTGATTTTTAGGCTTACGGTTTGATGTCTAAAAGATATTTAATACCAACCGACACTAGACTGAGCCCAGTCTAGACATTATAAGTCATTTTAAATCATTTTTATCCTATTAGAAAAGTAACATTTTACTTTTCTCAATTTTACGCAATATTCGTACATTTTACGTATTACGCGTTTTAGACCCGTGTTTCCTGTTTTAGCAGGGTTTTACCACCCAAATGGAACCTACCACTCATTTTATATTTTATTATGGAACATATGGACATGTTTAACAATACTTTCAAATTCCATAATTTTACGACACCCGGTTTTACGTTTCGTGGCTTAACCATTTACGGTTAGCATTTTACGGAGCCAAAACTAACACCATATCTTGGATAATATCAACAAAAGTCCAACCCTTCCTCCCCAAGACTTGTGAACCGCCTCTAGGGGGGGGATTCACACTTGTGGCATGATCTCATGCTAGGAAGCCTTAAGATCCATCCATGTGTCCAAACTTGCTCACCAAGTGTTGACTAGTCCTAGTTCTAACCTCCTCAAAGCCATATATAAGCCCCCCCTCCCCTTGTTGGCCGTCCCACATCACACACACAACACACCATTCATTTGCTAATTCTCTCCAAGTTTCATACAAGATTCAAAGAACATAACAACATAGAAACTCTAGTTAGGTTTTGATTCATCAAAACACTTCCAAACTACATAAACTTTGGTGATTTCTCTTGAGTTTGAATCCACCCAAGTCACCTCAACCATCATCATCCATCTTTCAAGATTACAAGGGTAGAAAGATTGCATGAAGTGAAGTGGGTTGAAGCAAGTCTATCAAAGTCCTATCCTTACATGTTAACTTCCTTTCATCTTTGAAAGCCAAAAGTTGTAAGCCAAACCCTAGCTTGCTTCTTGATAAATAATCATGTTCATGTTATTTACATATTATTCTTACTATATTATGTCTTGTAGTTATGTCCATGATGTATAAAAATGAACAAAACAAGTTATTGTAATTGATTGTTAAGATAAGTTATTAAAACAAGTAAACTAGTAACTTTCTTGGTAAGACCTGATCAAAGTGGTAAAATTATGATATTGGATTATTACATATTACATTAGAGGACTTTACAAGGAAACCATAGCAATTTGAACTACCCAAAACGAGTATACGAGTCAAAAGTTACGCCCATTTGAAGTTACCAAAGATTTCCGGCAAAACTGCCTAAATAGCATTCTGATCAAATTTTGATTTTGAAAGTCCCACTTCTGGTCCGACTCATGAAAAAGTTAAAACACGAAAGTTGTCCGGAATCACGTTTTCGTTCAGGAACAAAGAGGCTCGAGCCTTGAAAACGCTTTCTGAGTGAGATATTTCTCAGTTTCTTAACAGCTATTTACATATATACAAGTCACTATATTATGGTTATACTTTAAAAGGATCAAGAGGTCTTATGACCTATAATCAAGACCACCACCATGGCTAGAGCCAAGGTTGTGTCTCATGACCTTGGAACAAGGACCAAAGGTCATGGCTAGGCCATGACGAAACGACCATACAAGCTTATTTAGGCGAAAACATGAAACAAGGAATTAGCGAGAACTTGAACAAGCAATTTGGATCTACTTCACTTAAAAAGGAACCATGAGATATTACAAAGAGAAAATGGTCATACAAGACTTATGAAACTACCCCTAATAACAATGTTCATGTACTAATAAACTTTCCTAAGTTTATTCAAATATCGGACATGTAACTTTTCGGATCAAAACTTATATCTATATATTTTATCAACTACTACAATAGTAGGGAGCCTCATGTGAGGAGTTCATTATGTAAGCCGTCGAGATGAGTTGTGGATTTACGAGTTAAAGTGTCCTGGCTCCTCGAACGCTTACTAACATGACTTCTGAATTATGTCGGCCCGAACGGTAGTAAACGATATACCAAAACATACATGTTTCATGAATCTTTCTTTCAAAGACTTATACTATACATCATACCACATCATGGACTAAATGCAAGATATATATATAGGCACTACTTCATATTCTTTACTCCGATCCTAAGTCGCAACATTCTATTATAGGTTGCTCGTAGAAACCTTCGCGATTCGACCATCACATTCACTACTCACTACATAACTTAAGGTGAGTTCGTAGCCCCACTTTCTATTGTTTAACTATTTTACAAACCCATGGGGGGAATACATGCTATTATTTTTCTACTCGAACACAATGCTTTCTAATGTATGCTTCCCGACTATGTTTTATTGTCACTAAGTAACGATTGCCATGTTCGAAGTCCCTATATCATGAACCATTAGTCACTACCTATAGTGAGCGCGAATATTGTGAATAGATCTATTGGGATTGACGGATCCCATTTGTGTTGAACAACGATGAGTTCACACAAATGCACTATATTTGAGATTTAGCGGTATAATGGCAAAAGTACCTTGATAGGGCTTCTATAATGCCAATTTTGTTGGTTCGATGTTAATGTTTTGGTTGCATGAGCTTAGTGAAATAAATAACGATTTTGTTTTCTAACTATGAGTGTGAGTCTATAGCTCACACTACGACATATTGTGTTCAAACGATTTAACTAAACTCTACGAATTCCACTCAACCTTTGTGTTGACCTCTCAAGCATGTATTTCAGGTTCATGACGATCAAGGATGGCACGGAAGGACACGGATACTCAAGAGGGCTATAAATTTTATTATCATTCAAAGACTTAATTAATGTAAATTGTAAACATGGAACCATCTGGGACCTCATTTTGTAATCTCTGATATTTATATAATTTGAATGATAAATCTTTTAAAACGACTCAATTGGAGTTCGTTTTCTATTATTGTGACTATTGTGCCGTCGAGTAACACCCAGTTCGAATTCCGCTGCAACCATGAATTGGGGGTGTTACAATCCATTCGTCAGGCTCCAAGTCAATTCCAAGGCATATTTCGTCGGTTGCTTTTGCCATGAAACACTTTTCTTCTCTTGGTTTTTCCACTTCTTCTTTGTCACTATCACTCCATGTTCTACTAACAAATGCACCTTGATTATCATAACTCGGCGGCTTTAGACATTCACCAACGAGATGATTTGGACTTCCACATCTAAAGCATTTTCTTTTCACGTAATTGTCACTTCTATTTCTTTGGAACGATTTTCTATCGTCATGTGATGATCTAGTGAATCTTCCTCGTCCCTTGAAGAATTTCTTGAATTCTCTTACGGCCATTGCATATTCTTCATCTTCACTCTCGTCACTTGAGTCACTATCATCACAAAGTTCCTTTTTGGCTTTTAGAGCAACGGATTTGACTTGTTCTTTCTTGACTTTAACCGTTTCCAAATCTTTTCTTATAATTTCTTCATGGACCTTCAAGTTGCCAATAAGCTCATCTAGTGACAATGTCATCAAATTCTTTGATTCTTCAATAGCCGTGACTTTAGCTCGCCATTTCGGATGCAATGCCCTAAGAAATTTCCTAACACAATTTTTACTAGAAAATGTCTCATCAAGTGCTTTTAAACGTGTGATAATGGTGTTAAATTTAGCAAAAGCATTATCAATTGATTCCTCTTCCGGAATCGTAAATTGTTCATATTGTTGTACAAGAAGATCTATTTTGTTATCTTTGACTTGACTATTACCTTGGTGAGTGATTAGTAAAGAATCCCAAATTTCTTTTGCGGTTTTACACATAAAAATTCTTTCATATTCTTTGCGTGGTAACGCATTATAAATAACCATTTTAGCTTCATTATTTTTTGCTAGTTTCTTTTTCAAATCATCATTTTGTTCTTCAAAAGATACAATTTCATTCATTTTAGTTTCAACATTATATTGAATAGGAGGAAAATCACCAAAGGTAATAATATGCCAAAGATCAAGATCTTTTGATTTCACATACGTTTCGAATCTATTTTTCCAATATAAAAATCCATCACTTTCAAATAGTGGTGGTCTTTGCATAGATTGCCCTTCTAAATATTTTTCAGATTCCATAGATCGTTACAAGTTTTAAAATACAATATATTTTAAAAATCTTGCTAGACGTGGCTCCTGATACCAATTGTGGAAAACTAGAAGGGGGGGTTGAATAGTTTTACGTCTTTTTAGTTAGTTGTAAAAAATAGTTTTAGTGTTTTAAAACTTAGATTCGATAATTATGTGATCTCAAGTCTTGCACAATACAAACAAATATCAATACGAAATATATAACAATAATAAGTAACAATAATAAGTAAGAGATGGAAAGATCGAACCGCGAGACAAGAGATTTATAGTGGTTCGGCTACAAGGACACCTTCCTTGCCCTACTCCACTCCCCGAGCACCTAACTCGAGAGTTTTCTTCACTATATCAACAAGCTCCCTTATGGCGGAGAAAACCTTACACACCAATTTACACACCAATATTCACACCAATCTACACACCAATTTACACACCAATTCTACACACCAATAATCACACCAATAATCACACCACAACACCTTCACACCTAAGTCACAACTTCTACACACCTTCTTCAAATCAATCTACTTCACACCTAGCTTCTTCACACCAATAGATTTCCTAGCTTTTCTTCTTCTCACCAAGCTATCAACTAATCACACAATCTATATCTAACACAACTATCTACAAGCAAATATTCACAACAATCTTCACAAAGAGTATGTAAATAATCTTGATGATACACCAACAACTTGGATGTGGAGATCACAACAAGTTGTAATACTTCTTGTCTAGGAAGATAGAAGTATTCTTCTCTTGCACTTAAGAGGATGGAAATTGGATCACTTTGAAACAAAGAATATATATACACTTATGATCAAAGGATGATAGAATAGAGAAATAGATCTGGATCAGAAAGTTTAGAAGTGCAAAAGGTGAGCAAAATCTGAGGGATGAATCAGTATTTAAAGGGGGGAAAATACTGTTCTGGAGCGTGGCCGGTCCCCTTAATTGTAGGCCGGTCCCCTTAATGATTAAGGGGGCCGCCTAGTAACATTAAGGGGGCCGCCCTCCTGAACGTTGGTTTTTCTAGTCTTTTAGTGGGGAATATTTTTCTGGATAGAATTTGCCATTTTTGGTTGGAAATTTGAAATCATATATTTATTATGAATTAAACATATTCTTTTAATTCCAAAAGTAATTTTGTAAAAGATATAAGATGTTTAATACATTTTATAAAAATTCTAGTGATTAGAAAAATTTCCTTTGATCATGAAATGTAATAAACCCTTTGTTTATTCATACCTTAAGTGATATGGAAGCAAAGACAAATATTAATCACTAAAAACTTGTTTACGTCATAAGTTTTAAATTAATGAGTTTATGCTTTGTAATTATCAAAACATAGAGACATTGTTAATAAGCTAACAATGTTTTAAGACATTATTTATGTCAACATATATATATATATATATATATATATATATATATATATATATATATATATATATATATATATATATATATGTTGGATCGATATATTCTGATCAAACTACTTTGTAGCTTGTAAGGGTTTAACAATATTGAGTAAACTCAACACTATTAATATTGAAACACTGTTTGACCTTGTAAAGTATGCGGAATCTACTAACACAAAGCTTAAGAAGAACTTTTATATAAACCAAACTTTGAACCTGCTTTGTTACACAGATTCACTAACAATCCCTAACTATTAAACTTGATCGACTTCTAACTTGTAAGACTTATATAACTTCTAAAACTTCTATTGACTAATACCTCTTAAGGCTCTTTATATAAATAACCTTAAGTCGGTTTACAACATCTAATTCTTGAACGACAAGTAATTATCCCTAACTAATTCTAGAATAATCATCTAATATTACACATTAATCCTTATCTAATATTGCATATCAGTCCTTGTTTTCTTTGAAGTACTTTTAAGCATTCTTCATATCAGCAGTACTTTGACTTTATTCTTCAGCAGTACTTTGACTTTTGTTCTTCATGCAGCAGTACTTTGACATCCAGAAGCACTTTGATATTTCATATCCCAACAATCCTCCCCTAACTTGAACTCTACTTGCTTGATTTCAAGTTTCTTTGTTGTTTATAATCTTCAAATCTTTAATCATACATTGAGGTTGTTTCTTTATTCCTTTTCTTCTATCTGTCATCTGTCAAAGTACTCTTCATCAGCATCATATCTTCCATAGCATCTTTTCAGTAACTCAGCAACATTTAGGTACAAAGATCATCAAATCTTAAAAGTTTCATACTATTCTCATCACTTCCAGGTGTGTTAACTCCTGTGAGAGGTGAATCATTGAAAATTATGATTTTCAGCAAATCATCAGCTATCAACGGATTTGATATGTCTTTACCATTAGCCGTTTGCTATGGACTAGCCAACTCTTGATCACTTGGATGTATGGTGAGTTGAAAACCTAGTTTTTTGGTAAACTATCAACCATCAACGGATTTGATTATCACATCAGAGCCGTACCCTCATGATGAGTCAAACTCTTTCTTGTTTGTTAAACATGGTGAGTTGATTACCATTTGTTGTGTAGTATAAATACTAACACCATGTGTTTCTTTTCAAATCCTTTTTCCTTTTCTTTTAAACATCAAAACATTTTATTTTTTATTTTAAAGAACTTATACAGGTTTATATCCGTAAGCAGTACTTTGATTAAAGTACTGTTTGTTTTTGCAATACTTAGAAAAATACTTTAACTTTACAAAACAAATCATACCAGTATTATGTAATATTACTCTTCAGACTTAACCCATCTGATAAATAGCTTGATAACATCCAAAGCTACTTCAGATTCTTCTTCAAGTTCCATTCCATGATCCAGCATTCTGAGCATAATTTCCCTGATCAATGGATATCTTCTCTCAGCCTCAGCCAACATGTGAATCATGGTACCATCTTCCATCTCTAGTGTATGAACTCCTGATGACTCAAAGAATCTCCATCTTGTAATTTCCCAATTCTCTTGATCATTCCAGAGAGGATCAACACTTGTTTCTTCAGTATCCCAGATGGTAAATAAGTCTCCAAGCAAAACTAATCCCACTTCTGAAGCTTCATTCACTGAATAATAAGTCTGCACTTGCACATATAAATCATAAAGATCTTCCCTTGAGATACAGTGCAACAAATCCCATAGCATATAGAATGTTGTGAAGCTTTCATCTTCTCTGTGGATCATAAAATAATTTCCCTCTATAGATTCAACCACAGAAAATGAGATTATCTTGGACTTCTTTTCAGAATCATCAACCTTTTTGTTCTCAAAATCAACAACTCTGAAGTAATTTCTGAGTTCATCAACTGTATCTTCATGAACTAACTTCAGCCTTTTTGTCAGTTGATCATTTTTAGCTGATTTCTTTCTTTTCAATCTCCTTTGCTCAGCTTCTTCCTTTCTGACATCTTCCAATTTCTTCTTTCTATCAACTTCCATGGGTACAAAACTTTCTATCTCTCTTCTGATATCTTCTTGTACTTTGTCCCATAAGGCTTTTATTTCTGGATACCTTTGTTTATGTAAATTCTTGTATCCCTTCTTTCTTAAAAATTGCATCATCCAATTCCTTTCCTGAGCTTTGGTCATTGGCTTCTTTGTAATTGGCCTGCTAACTTCTTCCAAATACTCAGCATCATATTCAGCTTGTTGCTTCTTAGCAAGCTCTAAATCTTCTGCAATCTCTAATTCTCTAATCTGAGCAATAGAAAATTTCTTCTTCTTTTTCTTAGTATCTTTCTGAACCATTATACCTTTCCCTTTATCTTTTGGATCTAGTTTCTCTGATTCAGAAGTACTTTCATCATCCTTTTGTGCAGGCTCAGATATATGTACTCCTCCAGTAGGTCTTCTTAAATTCATCATAACCTGAGCAATTGTTTCATCATCACTAGCAGTATGTACTCTTTCTTCTTCTTGCTGTATAAAAGTAGAAGGACCAACTTCATCTACATAATTCATTGTAGAAGGTCCAACTGCAGTGACTTCACTTTCATCAACTTTTCTGGAAGAAGTACCTTGCTCAGCAGTACCTTGCAGACTTATGTTCTCTGCAGCAGTACTTTGAACACCAGCACTTTGAATGTTCTGTGCATCTTCATCCAGCTTAACAATCTCTTGCTCATCATCTACTTGCTCATTTTCTTTTTGCTCATTCTCTTTCTCTTGCTCAATATTCTCATCTTCTTGTGCAATATTCATATCCTCTTCAGCATAGCTTTCTGATATAAGAGTCTTTGGGCTTTCTGGATATTTCCACAAATGAGCATCTTCTGAAGTTTTAACTTCAACATCATCTTTATTCAAATTCTCATCTTGATTCCTCCCCAATTTGATAAAGGATGATTTCCTATGCTTCCTCTTAGACTTAGACTTTTTCTGTTTAGATTGTTGCTTCTGAGACTGCTTCTTTTCTTTCACAAAAAGCCTAAAATGCTTAATAAGAGGCCAGACAAATTTCTTCAATCTTCTGAACTTCTTCCTTAACTGTTTGATTACTGCAGCTTGAGTATGAACAGTGGACTTGAGCTTCTCCAATTCCTTAGCCAAATCAGAATGACTCTCAGTACCTGGAATTCCCTCATCTTCTCCAGGTGTTTGAAGCCCACCTGTGAAAGTATAATCATTTGGAGTAGGTACTGGTGAATCCTCTGAAGCAGTACCTTGAGGATCAGTACTTTGTGGAGAAGTACCTTGAGCAGAAACAGATTTATCCAAAGAAGCTGTAACTGAGGGAGTTCTTTCACCTGGAACATCATGTTGAGGAGAAGCAATAGGTGGTGTAGGAGTATGTACTGAATCAGAATGCTCAGCAGAATCAGATGGAGCATCATGATCAGAATGTGCAGAACCACTATTGTCTTCTTCATCCCTAACAGCTTGAGCTACCTCTAACATATAAGCATTAAGAGGTGTATTCTAATGGTAGGTACATAATCCTAAGGTTTGGGTACACCATCTAGTGGATTTTCTAAAAGCAATTGAACAAACCTAGGATACATAAGAAAAGGTTTGCCAGCCTTAATATGATTAAGCATACCCTCAAGAATCATGTATGAAAAGTTAAAAGACTGATTAGTAATCAGACCAACAAAAGCAGAAGCTATGGTATGACTGAATTGATCGCAAGCAGTACTCTTTGGACTCAAACAATGTAGCAAAACATGAAAAAGAAATTTCCAATGAGGACTAACCATAGCCTTCTGAAAAGTAAGCTTAGTCAAAGAACCTTCATACCCAATATCTCTGAGTGTATTCCAAACTTCTTGTTTCCCAAATAAAACAGAGCCTCCTTCATCATTAAATAGCAAAACCTCCCTAATTGAAGCTTCTGTAACACGTATTCCTCTCCCAGCAACTGTAGCAGTAATAACATCCTCTCCATCTTCAACATGTGATTGAGCTGTATCCCAAAAAGCTTGAATCCATGGTCCAATAACCTCCGGATTGACAAGAATGGAGTAACAGATGTTGGTTCCATTGAGAAAATCAATAATGCCATGAAAATCAATGTTTGCTCGAGTTTTCTCAAGGTTTGCAATCATGTTTTGTTTGGTGTTGGTTTGTCGATTAGCCATGATGATTAGGGTTAGAATACAGAGAGTGATGATCGATCAAAAAGTTGGTATGGGTTTATATGGACGAGTAACGTGAATAAAAGGAAAAGATGTCACACCCCCAAAATAGGGTCCAGCGGAAGCATACATGCAGCTGGGGTGTAACTCAATTGATATCACAACACAAGTACAAAAATAGTTTTCACTTCAATCATTTAGAATAAAATTGTTTAACCAAAAGTATTGAATTTACATCGTTAAAAATAGTGCGGAAGTAGGCCATTAAAATAGTTTAAAACGGTCCCCAAATGATTAAATCAGAGTCTTCTATGACCATGCCCTGCCCTGCCAAAACCTCCTGTAGTGTGCCATTGCCTAAAACCTGAAAATACATGCTAAAGTGTCAACACAATGGTTGGTGAGTTCATAGAGTCTTGTGAAAAAGAATGTTATGCATATGAATAAAGATTTCCCAGCAAAGGCATTGTAAATCCACTCAGTTCCAAGTCCCGCCATAAGAGACTTGTAACCTGTGTGTTTACAACCCACTGCCAAATGTAATATGTTTGGTTTGTGTAAACAAAAGTAATAAAATTGATGCAAAAGCATCGTAATTCAGTAATAAGGCTGATGCAAAAGCATCGTAAATCAGTAGTAAGACTGATGCAAAGGCATCGTAATTCCGTAGTAATAGTGGTGGAAAAGTATCGTAATTCCATAAGAAATTTTCGTATGTACAATAGCCACAAGTATAAAGTGAACCGACATAAATGTCAAAAGTGCTACATTGTCTCTTAAGCTCATGACCCCGAAGCTAGACGATACTTGGCCCCAATGAGTGTTTATCAGGCACTCTAATAATAAAGACATGAAATGCATCTGTAATTCTGTTGGAGCAACCCAAACACAGATGGAGGAGTCACCCTCAATAGATCTATTCACTCACTCTCGCTTGGAACTTAATTAACGGTCCATGAAATAATAAAGGGGACTTGTCCTGACGTGATAACAAGGCAACTTAAGCAATGTAAGGAATTTTATACTTAGGCATGTACACAAAAATAAGTAATGCAATGTATTCTCCCCCGTGTGATTTGAAATCAACATATTGAATTAAAACGGGGCTATGAAACTCACAGAAATATGTATATCGTTAAGAGAACTTGTGAAAGTATAAATCAAGTATTTAAGCATGTATCTCCCCCAAAGAGTTTATCAAACAATTAAAATAGTAGGGGCTATGACTCACCTGATATGATAGCTACGATGATAAAGTGGATACACAGAAATGAGGTTCGATCTCTAACCGCAACCTAATGTGAATGATGAACGATCTAATTTAGATCATGAAATGATGTTATGAATGTCCATGCACATGTTTCCTATACCACTCTACTCTTTGAAAAATACTTGTTGTTATCAAAAATATACATTTCCAAGACTTAGGAAAAATATGGCTATTAGAAAAATAAAGCTAGTTGCAATATATATACTTATATATATATATATATATATATATATATATATATATATATATATATATATATATATATATATATATATATATATATATATATATATATATATATATATATATATATATATATATATCGTATGTATCAATGTTCGTATTGAAATCCTCGGGTTGAAATCCTTGAAATAACGCCTTGTAGTGATAAGAATATACTTGTAATAACTAATACTTCATTAGTTATAAAATTGGGTACTTGGTATTATTTTAGAAATCTAGAGTTACTACGTAGTTTTGGCGTTAATATTTATAAAAGCTGTCAAAATGAAATGAGTTTTGCCGATATTCAAACGTGAATATCTTTGTCGTTATAAGTCCGTTTTACTTGTTCTTTATATCCACGGTTACGTCTTAGTATGTAGTAATATATTTTGGAAAGCTCGGCTCCTCCGGGTTACGTCTAAAGTCTCTTTTTGTCCGACGAAAAACGTCCATCAGCATGTATTTTTCCGGAAAATAGTTTTCGTCAATAAACTTGCAAAAATCATAACTTCTTCGTTATAAACTCTTTTTAATCCGTTCTTTCGCCTACGGATTCGTTTTTGAAAGTATTTTCTAAAAGTTTTGCCAAAGTTTCCTTTATGTTTAGTGATTTTCCTGGATTTACAAAATGGGACATTAGGCTTATATACTTGTTACAAATCCATTTCCAAGGTTCAAAACTAGTTTCTACATCAACCAAAACTCTTGCAAACTTCACAAAACTATACTAATCTTACCATACACCTTCTTAGGGTGCCATGGGTTCCTAATGACTAGTAATCAAGTTAATTTTACAAAGGAACACCTAAATCAAGATCTAGGGTTTGTATGTTCAAAACGTCTACAAAAATAAAGTGGTATAGCTAGTTTGTGCATGAAATTAAGCATGAATACTATAAGATACATATGTTAATTAGATGAAAACATGAAAATAAATTTGATAACTCACTTTGAAATAATAGGTGGTGAGATGATGAGAAACCTTGGATTACTTGTGTTTTTGTGGTATGATTCTTGATTAGGATGATGAAATGAAAAACTTTGATGCTTTGATCTTTGAAAAATAACCACTTGATCATGTATATTGATATTGGGTCGTGGGTTTTGGTAGGGAAGATGAGAAAATGAGTTTTGATTCTTAAAATTATGTTTGTTAAGTGTTTTAGGTGTTTTTCCTAGATATTTATGTATTTTCAATGGCATACTTGTAATTATATGGTCAATGTGAAGACTAATGAGGGGAGGGCTGCACATGTTAGTTTAATGTGTGTGGGAAGCTTGGTAATCTATTTCACGGAGTCTGTTTTGGTTCCGTTAATCGCAAAACGTAAAGTTTTAAACCGCGAAACGTAAATTCGGGCATCGTAAAAATGTGAAACTTGAAAGAATGACTAAACTTGTCAAAATACTCCATAATAAAATAAAAATGAATGGTAAGTTCCATCGGGTTGCTTGAACGTTGTTAAAACTGGAAACGCGGGTTAAAAACGCGTAATTCGCGTAAAACGCTGAACTGGAAAACGTAAAATTCCAAAATACTGGGTAAATGAATGTAATAACTTTTATGATGATATAATGGATATAAAAATATGTCGGGACCATTGTGGGAATATTTAGATATATTCATCGTGTATAAACCGGGTGTTAACGTTTATTATAAATACTTATAAGGAAAACGTTAAATGTATCAAATATAGAAATTTGAAAATTCTAAGAGTGGTATAACATGTAAATGACCTACCGATGATATGCAGACTGTTTCTAGTCCGTATGCAGTGTCCTTAACACTAATGAAATGAATTCGCACCTAAACCAATCTGGTTACGCGAATTTGAATACCCGTAAACTAAATTTACGATGAAATGTGTAATGTACGTGAATGATGAAAACTTTTCCGGCAATGAATAGTGTTTAGTGAATAGTAAAATTCTCAAATGTTTCTCGGAGTGTCAAACTGATACAAAAACTGATGAATAGTAAACTGATGAATAGTGTTTTGATGAATAGTGTTTGATGAATAGTGTTTTCCCAAAGTTCGGGAAATGACCTGAAATGACCTGAAATGGTGAGTTGTGACAGTCTTCCCCTCCAAAAGGAACTTCGTCCCGAAGTTCAGTTTATGTTGGTTTCTGAAAACATATTGGTGAAAAGTGATGATATTCGAGAATTCCAGCGAACTCTAACGATAGGAATTCGACTCTGCTTCAACTGTTCGACCTCTCGGTCCATGATTTCTACTTGTTCTCCTGCAAGGTTTATGTTTGACTTTGGGTTGGATTCCTTTCCAAATGGAATTATGAGTGACAATTCTGAAAAGCTGATAATACGTGGTTGTGTAATCCTGTTGCTGTTGTTCTATAACAAGGCTCAAGTCTGACTGCCACTAGACCTACTCTGTAGGAAATATTACATGGTCCAGTGTATATCTCGGGTTTAACTTTCCAAGTTTTCTGAATGATATCATGCCTTTCCTAGGCAGAACTTTCAACCTAACTCTGCTTACCAACTTGAAGTTTTAATGGTTTACAACTTATTGAACTTGTAACTGATTCTTGACTTGTAGGAAATTTCCGGTTATTTCATGAATGCCTACTAGACTAGGATGTTGGGCTTTTCCAAATTTCGTTCCGTCAATGGATATTGGCACTTCGACCATTGAGTGCTCCAAATGGTGTAGTCTCTAAGCTCGTGTGGTAACTATGGTTGTAAAGGAATCTGATTTATGGCAAATGGTTAATCCAACCATTTCTAGAGTCAATCACTCATGCGATGCAGTTAACCATACCCAATAAATGCAGGTAAATCCATACCCAATGCAGGTAAATCCATACCCGATGAATGTAGGTAAATCCATACCCAATGTAGGTCTCCTTATGTTTGAATCGTTCTCTAATTCTGACCATTGGTCTGAAGATGATAAGCGGTGTGGTTTCAAAGGAATCTTAATGAAATCGCTAGGAGTTTGAGGTGAATCAAAATCCTCTATTAGGAATAATTGGAATGATTATCATGAATCTTGTGGAAAAACTTACAAGGTTAAGTCCGTCAAAGGGTGTTGTTGAAAATAATAGATTAGGATAAGGTTGTGATCCTCCGCAGGATGTCATGAATCGAGTCTTTCTCCACCTACGATGCTTAGTCTCCATTACTAAGATTTTCCCCAAGCTCTATGTCGTCAAATCACAAAATCCTAAATATATAAGTGATGTAATATAGTGATTGATTTTTCAAAGTTTGTTTTGAGATTGTGTTTTGTTCATAAACCTTCCCCGAATAAATGAATCTACAAGTTTAAGCAAACGGTTCTCCAAGTGACATTTTTCTTGATGTTTCAAAATTTAATAGTTACGCAAGATAGGACAGTTTTCAATATAAGGTGGATAATATGGTTTACCAAAGATCGATGTTTAAAATTTCCTAACAATTCCATAGTTTTGTAAAGGATTAACCAAAAGGAATTTGCTTGTCAAAATAAGTGCCTCAGAAAAGTATTTCTTACAAGATATATGTTTTTCATAACTGTAGTTTGGAGAAAAATCCATGTAAAAGTGAAAGTATGAAGAGGATAAAATAGCCAGGTATGTATGTCTGCACAAAGGCATAGGTGTCTAACATGTTTGGATAAAGTCTATTGGTGAGGACATGTTCAATCTATAGTCTCGGTTAAGAGGTTGGATTTATCTCTATGGTGTGGCTTAGTGAGCACTCATATCGAAAATAATCCTGTAATTCAGTCAAGCCAATACTTTCTAGATGGTGGAATTTTGGCGATCAGGCCAGTGATAGTGGTTCGAATTGTTTTGTGATATTCTGAGATTTATGTTGAGTTTTGAACGGTCTTAATGTACCGAGAGATTCTCCTTATAGATGGTATGGAAAGTCTTTCCTAGGGAGGTCATTGATAATATCCACTTATCAATATAGGGAGTAGTGAGTGATAAGTGGCATAGGAATCCATAAAGTGTCAGCTAATTCTATATATATATGGGGATGGGGAAAGGAAATGATAGTGATGGTGAGAAGGGAAGAGACTGTGACAACTGTGACAAAATGAGATTGTGATAAAAGAAAATACTGTGATGTAAGTGTATTGTGCATAGACGTAAATGTTCATGAAATTAAATGACCAGTTGACGTGCTTCCAAGCGGCGGTTCACAAGGTGATGAAAAGTATGAATGTTCTGACAACGAGAGTATACACACACATGCATGAAACATTTGGAAATCGAGTAAAGGATTCAATCCAGACAAAATTTTATTATAACTATTCTCAGTGTTGCAAAATTCATTTCTGAGTCGGATATAGGTGGTCAGCCTATGTCCTACTATCCCGGGTCGAATATAAATGACCAGTCTATATTCTACCGAGGTTCCATGAATTTTGAAATACTCAGCTCAGTCATACTAAGACTATGTCCTTCACAAATACCAAGACGTTCTGAAATACTAAGGCAGGTGACCAAACTCGAGGTCAAATGATGAAACTATGCAAGGAAAAATATAATGCGGTGACATATATGATACATGAGCATGCTTATATGAAAGACAATTATAGTAATAAACTATAATAAGTGAATATAATATATCAGATAATGAGATACAAATCTCATCACCTATGTTAGCAACTAACCACAAATGAGGCTTCAGCTTGGCAGGCAGACACGTGACGGTTATAGGGTTAAGTTTTCTTGAAAGTAGCTATAGTCTAGGTTTTAAAAACACTTAGTTCGCTATAGCCAAAGCTCTGGTACCAATCTGTCACACCCCCAAAATAGGGTCCAGCGGAAGCATACATGCAGCTGGGGTGTAACTCAATTGATATCACAACACAAGTACAAAAATAGTTTTCACTTCAATCATTTAGAATAAAATTGTTTAACCAAAAGTATTGAATTTACATCGTTAAAAATAGTGCGGAAGTAGGCCATTAAAATAGTTTAAAACGGTCCCCAAATGATTAAATCAGAGTCTTCTATGACCATGCCCTGCCTTGCCAAAACCTCCTGTAGTGTGCCATTGCCTAAAACCTGAAAATACATGCTAAAGTGTCAACACAATGGTTGGTGAGTTCATAGAGTCTTGTGAAAAAGAATGTTATGCATATGAATAAAGATTTCCCAGCAAAGGCATTGTAAATCCACTCAGTTCCAAGTCCCGCCATAAGAGACTTGTAACCTGTGTGTTTACAACCCACTGCCAAATGTAATATGTTTGGTTTGTGTAAACAAAAGTAATAAAATTGATGCAAAAGCATCGTAATTCAGTAATAAGGCTGATGCAAAAGCATCGTAAATCAGTAGTAAGACTGATGCAAAGGCATCGTAATTCCGTAGTAATAGTGGTGGAAAAGTATCGTAATTCCATAAGAAATTTTCGTATGTACAATAGCCACAAGTATAAAGTGAACCGACATAAATGTCAAAAGTGCTACATTGTCTCTTAAGCTCATGACCCCGAAGCTAGACGATACTTGGCCCCAATGAGTGTTTATCAGGCACTCTAATAATAAAGACATGAAATGCATCTGTAATTCTGTTGGAGCAACCCAAACACAGATGGAGGAGTCACCCTCAATAGATCTATTCACTCACTCTCGCTTGGAACTTAATTAACGGTCCATGAAATAATAAAGGGGACTTGTCCTGACGTGATAACAAGGCAACTTAAGCAATGTAAGGAATTTTATACTTAGGCATGTACACAAAAATAAGTAATGCAATGTATTCTCCCCCGTGTGATTTGAAATCAACATATTGAATTAAAACGGGGCTATGAAACTCACATAAATATGTATATCGTTAAGAGAACTTGTGAAAGTATAAATCAAGTATTTAAGCATGTATCTCCCCCAAAGAGTTTATCAAACAATTAAAATAGTAGGGGCTATGACTCACTTGATATGATAGCTACGATGATAAAGTGGATACACAGAAATGAGGTTCGATCTCTAACCGCAACCTAATGTGAATGATGAACGATCTAATTTAGATCATGAAATGATGTTATGAATGTCCATGCACATGTTTCCTATACCACTCTACTCTTTGAAAAATACTTGTTGTTATCAAAAATATATACATTTCCAAGACTTAGGAAAAATATGGCTATCAGAAAAATAAAGCTAGTTGCAATATATATATATATATATATATATATATATATATATATATATATATATATATATATATATATATATATATCGTATGTATCAATGTTCGTATTGAAATCCTCGGGTTGAAATCCTTGAAATAACGCCTTGTAGTGATAAGAATATACTTGTAATAACTAATACTTCATTAGTTATAAAATTGGGTACTTGGTATTATTTTAGAAATCTAGAGTTACTACGTAGTTTTGGCGTTAATATTTATAAAAGCTGTCAAAATGAAATGAGTTTTGCCGATATTCAAACGTGAATATCTTTGTCGTTATAAGTCCGTTTTACTTGTTCTTTATATCCACGGTTACGTCTTAGTATGTAGTAATATATTTTGGAAAGCTCGGCTCCTCCGGGTTACGTCTAAAGTCTCTTTTTGTCCGACGAAAAACGTCCATCAGCATGTATTTTTCCGGAAAATAGTTTTCGTCAATAAACTTGCAAAAATCATAACTTCTTCGTTATAAACTCTTTTTAATCCGTTCTTTCGCCTACGGATTCGTTTTTGAAAGTATTTTCTAAAAATTTTGCCAAAGTTTCCTTTATGTTTACTGATTTTCCTGGATTTACAAAAATGGGACAGTAGGCTTATATACTTGTTACAAATCCATTTCCAAAGTTCAAAACTAGTTTCTACATCAACCAAAACTCTTGCAAACTTCACAAAACTATACTAATCTTACCATACACCTTCTTAGGGTGCCATGGGTTCCTAATGACTAGTAATCAAGTTAATTTTACAAAGGAACACCTAAATCAAGATCTAGGGTTTGTATGTTCAAAAAGTCTACAAAAATAAAGTGTTATAGCTAGTTTGTGCATGAAATTAAGCATGAATACTATAAGATACATATGTTAATTAGATGAAAACATGAAAATAAATTTGATAACTCACTTTGAAATAATAGGTGGTGAGATGATGAGAAACCTTGGATTACTTGTGTTTTTGTGGTATGATTCTTGATTAGGATGATGAAATGAACAACTTTGATGCTTTGATCTTTGAAAAATAACCACTTGATCATGTATATTGATATTGGGTCGTGGGTTTTGGTAGGGAAGATGAGAAAATGAGTTTTGATTCTTAAAATTATGTTTGTTAAGTGTTTTAGGTGTTTTTCCTAGATATTTATGTATTTTCAATGGCATACTTGTAATTATATGGTCAATGTGAAGACTAATGAGGGGAGGGCTGCACATGTTAGTTAAATGTGTGTGGGAAGCTTGGTAATCTATTTCACGGAGTCGGTTTTGGTTCTGTTAATCGCAAAACGTAAAGTTTTAAACCACGAAACGTAAATTCGGGCATCGTAAAAATATGAAACTTGAAAGAATGACTAAACTTGTCAAAATACTCCATAATAAAATAAAAATGAATGGTAAGTTCCATCGGGTTGCTTGAACGTTGTTAAAACTGGAAACGCGGGTTTAAAACGCGTAATTCGCGTAAAACGCTGAACTGGAAAACGTAAAATTCCAAAATACTGGGTAAATGAATGTAATAACTTTTATGATGATATAATGGATATGAAAATATGTCGGGACCATTATGGGAATATTTAGATATATTCATCGTGTATAAACCGGGTGTTAACGTTTATTATAAATACTTATAAGGAAAACGTTAAATGTATCAAATATAGAAATTTGAAAATCCTAAGAGTGGTATAACATGTAAATGACCTACCGATGATATGTAGACTGTTTCTAGTCCGTATGCAGTGTCCTTAACACTAATGAAATGAATTCGCACCTAAACCAATCCGGTTACGCAAATTTGAATACCCGTAAACTAAATTTACGATGAAATGTGTAATGCACGTGAATGATGAAAACTTTTCCGGCAATGAATAGTGTTTAGTGAATAGTAAAATTCTCAAATGTTTCTCGGAATGTCAAACTGACACAAAAAATGATGAATAGTAAACTGATGAATAGTGTTTTGATGAATAGTGTTTGATGAATAGTGTTTTCCCAAAGTTCGGGAAATGACCTGAAATGGTGAGTTGTGACAAAAGATATGAGAGTTATATACGGATAAAATTACAAAAAATCACGGTGAATTAATGACTTTACTGTTATTTTTGGAAGTAAATATCCCATATCTTTCGAAAGGTTGTTAGCCACAAATCTGACCGTTGGAACAGTATCTTGACACGTCAGCGAACCCTTTTAATCACACCAAGCAGTACTTTCCATAAAGAATGGAGAAGTACTTTCCAAAGTACTTTCTTACTAAAAATCGCAAAGATTGACCATTTGACCAAAAGATCTTAAAAAGTCAACACGCATTAAATTCCAAAACAACCAGGGTAAGTGAACTTCAATACACTTCAATAAATACCCATTAACCTTCACCTTGCTTATAAAAGCAACTTCACCAATAACTTTGAAAACACCAAATCTTCTCTAAACACAAACAAGTAAGCACAATGAGTGACATACCCATTGTTAACATCTCTTCAGACTCAGAAGGTACCACAGACTCAGAGATAAAGTACTACTCTGATTCTGAGTTTGAAGATCCAGGATGGACAGACTATTTTCCACCTCATGTGCAATGGATGGGACACCAAGAAGCTTCATCACCAATGAGTGCAGCCAACTCTACCATAACTGATGCAGGCAGTACTTCCATCAAAAAGCCCAAAAAGAAAGTTGGTTCTGGGTCAACTTTGGCTAAAGAGCTTCCACATGCATTGACTCAGGCCCTAGAAACAGCTATCCAGAACATGAAGTGGCCTGATCCAAGAAAAGAAAGACCTCCCAAACAGGTACTTGGCCTGGCCTGCCCAAGAAAACAGACTTCTTTTGATGACAAGAGAAGGACTGCTCAAAAAGGAAAGCAAAGCTATGAGGGCAAGGGTAAAAGGCCAATGGAGTAGGATGTGGAGCTTGGTAGTAGGTGGATGTAGTCTTGAGTTTGTGTTGTATTTGGTGTGTTTGTGATGTCTGTGTCTTGTACTAGAAAGTAAGATTGTGGTTGTACTTCTGAATCATGAATAAAATTCTTACTTTGGAATGATACATGTAGCCTCCCCTCAAATAATGACTAACTAATAACTACTTGTGCCTCCCCTCAAAAATAGCTTACATATTAATCATGCCAATACTCACAACTAAGAAAGTAAATCTTGAAACATCAAAGCCTTTTGTGAGTAGATCTGCTACATTATCATCAGTATGAACTTTAACCACATTAATAAGCCTTTGTTCATAGCAATCTCTTATGAAGTGATGTCTAATCTGAATGTGTTTGGTTTTGGAATGATAGACTGGATTCTTAACAATGCAGATGGTACTCTCATTATCAATGTTGATGGGAGTATTCTTGAAATTGAACCCATAATCCAAAAGCTGATTCTGCAACCAAAGTACTTATGCACAACAACTTGCAGCAGCTACATACTCTGCTTCTATAGAAGAAGTTGCTGCAATTGTTTGCTTCTTACATTGCCATGACACTAATCTGCTTCCAAGGTACTGGCATCCTCTAGTTGTGGACCTTCTATCATAGTTATCTCCAGCATAATCACTATCTGAGAAGGCATGGAGATGGAAAGGTGAATCTCTAGGATACCATAATCCTAGCTTAGGTTGTTGCCTAAGATACCTGAAAATCCTCTTGACAACATTCAAATGAGATACTTTTGGATTAACCTGATGTCTTGCACATAAGCTCACAACAAAAGTAATATCAGGTCTTGATGCAGTTAAATACATAAGACATCCAATCATAGACCTGTATAATGTGACATCAACATCTTCTCCTTCTTTATCTTTTCCCAAAGGTTTGTTAGTATCCACTGGTGTAGATGTAGGCCTAACAGTTGTAAAAGTGAATCTCTTAAGAATATCTGCAACATACTTATCTTGACAAATATAAATCCCACTGCTTGACTGTTGTACTTGAAGGCCTAAGAAAAATGTTAATTCTCCCATGGAACTCATCTGAAATTCTTTCTGCATGAGATCTTCAAATTCCTTCACCATTGATTGCTTGGTAGCACCAAAAATAATATCATCTACATAGACTTGAACAAGCATAATATCTTTCTTATCTCTCTTGATAAACAAAGTTTTGTCAATAGCTCCTCTTCTGTAACCATGTTGCAGTAGAAAGTTGGAAAGCCTTTCATACCAAGCCCTTGGAGCTTGATGAAGACCATAAAGAGCTTTTATTACCTTGTAAACTTTGTTTGGATGTGCAGGATCTTCAAAACCAGGAGGCTGTTTGACATAGACTTCTTCTGTGATTTTGCCATATAAAAAAGCACTTTTAACATCCATCTGATATACAGGAAATCCCATATAAGATGCAAAAGCCAAAAATAGCCTAATGGCTTCAAGTCTTGCCACAGGAGCAAAAACTTCATCATAGTCTACTCCTTCTTCTTGTCTATATCCTTGAGCCACTAACCTTGCCTTGTTCTTAATCACATTTCCTCTTTCATCTCTTTTTACTCTGAAAATCCATTTAGTTCCAATAAGTTTCTTTCCATCAGGTAGATCACATAATACCCAAACTTCTTGAAGTTTAAACTGTAGAAGTTCTTCTTGCATAGCTTCCACCCAGCTTTCTTTGGCTAGTGCTTGTTTGATATTCTTGGGCTCTTCCTGGGATAGAAAACAAGCATACAGACACAACTTCTGATCCTTGTGATTCACCCTGTTTTGCTTGTAGATAAAACTAAGTAAAGAAGTATGTTGTTGAGACATATTCTTAGCCTTAGTCCTTGTGAGCACCCCTGATGATGAGGGTTCAATTATATTGGTAGCAGGATGAGTTTTATGAATTCTGAGAGTTGGAGTTGGTGGAACTTCAAGATTATCTTCCAAATTAGTGATATCTGGATCTTCATTAGAATCTGAGAAAATGCCTTCTTGATCCAATTCATCATCAGTATCTTCTAAAGTAATGGTATTTGGATCAGTAGTATCTTCTAAGTCAGGCATATTAGGATCATGAACAGCATCAGTATTTATCCAATTTGAAGTATTCAATGGCTGAAAAGTACTTTCAAAAGGGTTAACAGTACTTTGGGTTAAAGTACTGGCTGTTTCTTTTGCCTTCTTCTTTTCTGCTTCATAAGCTCTCCTTTGTTCATCATCATACAACTTGGCCATTGTTTCTTGAAAAAGCATCCTAGAGAGTTCTTCTTGAATAGCCTGATCTTCTGCAGATACTGGTATTTGTGGTGGAACAGTACTTTGAGGATCAACAGTACTGTTAAGATGAGAAGTACCTTTCTTCTCATCTTTGGCATTATCTTTTGGCTCATCTTCAGATCTTAAATTAACATCATGAACAATGTACTGTGCTTCTTCTTCAGTGGGAGCAACTTGATTTTCTTCCCTTGCAGGTACATAATTCATTGATGAAGACATTAAATCAAGATCAAACATCCAATCAGGACCTTTACCTTTAGAATTCTCTTGTTCTTCCAAAAAATCAACATGAAGACATTCTTGAACCTTCTTGGTAGCCCTATTGTACACTCTGAATCCTTTGCTATTTGTACAATATCCCAATAAATATCCTTCATCTGACTTCCCATCAAATTTTCCCAAATTATCAGTAGTATTTAAGATGGTGAGAGGACATCCAAAAGGTTTCATAAACTTGATGCTTGGCTTCTTTCCCATGAGTAACTCATAAGGTGTCTTCATTTGAGGTTTAGTCACTGATACTCTATTCAATATATAGCAAGCAGCACTTACAACTTCAGCCCAGAATGGAACGGGTAGTTGAGAGTCTGCAAGTATAGTCCTTGCTGCTTCTATAAGAGTTCTATTCTTTCTTTCTGCAACTCAATTTTGTTGAGGAGTTCTAGCAATACTGAATTCTCTTTTAATTCCTTTCTTGGCACAAAATTCATCCATAAGCTGATTCTTGAACTCAGTCCCATTATCATATCTAATGCCTCTAACTTGAGCCTTAACTGATTTTCTAATGCTATAATTAGGTCATGAATAGCATCAAAAGTTTCATCTTTAAAACATAAGAAAAAGACCCAGCTAAATCTACTGCAGTCATCTGTTACAACCAAACAGTACTTCTTCTTGTTCAGACTGACAACTGAAACAGGTCCAAACAAGTCCATATGCAGCAATTCCAAAGGCTCTCTAATAGTCTTCTCATCAATCTTCTTACAAGAGGCCTTGTGTTGTTTACCCTTCTTACAAGCAAGACATGTGTGATCATTCTTGAATGTCTTAGAAGGTAAACCTCTAACTAAATTTCCTCTGACCAGCTTATTGATATTCTTGAAATTAACATGTCCCAGTCTTCTGTGCCATTGATGTGCTTCCTTCATAGATGCTCTTGCAATCAAGCATGTTGCTTTTCAGCAGAATTTACATTCTTCAAATCTATGCTGTACACATCATTAGTTCTTGGTGCTCTCAGTAACACCAAATTTCTGTCTTCTAACTTGAAATCAGGAGAAAGTATGAGACATTCTGTGTCAAAGAATAACACAGGGTACTTCTTATCACAAATCTGAGAGACTGACAAAAGATTGAATTTAAGCTCCTTCACATATCTAACATCTTCAAAATCAATGTTTCCTGCCTTGATTGTTCCTTTGCCAGTAATTCTTCCTCCATCAGGATCATTCCCAAATGCAACTTTTCCTCCATAATAAGCTTTAAAATCTGACAAGAGCTCCTTTTCTCCTGTCATACTGCCAGAGCAACCACTATCTACAATAAGATGATCTTTAAGCTCCTCCTCTCGGTTGCCCTGCATTTACATGAAAAGGTTAGTTATTTTTAGGAACCCAAGCCATTACTGACTTGTGTTCCCCTTGTGGAGTGACATACTCAAAGTTTTTGAGTATGTAATCACCACTGTCTTTGAAAGCATGATCAAGAATTAAGGTTTTTGTTTCCAAAACAGTTTGTTTTTCATGATCAATTTTCCCTTTTTCACCCTTAACCTCTGAAAGTACTGTTTCTACCCTAGCAGTACTTTCTTTCTTAACCCATTTTGTTGTGACTTTAGGAGTTAGGTTCTGTGTCCTAGCATCTTTTCTTGTGTTGTAAGTCTTTCTAGGGTTGTAATGACTGTAACTCCTAGGTCTTACACTTGAGTATTTGCTAGAAACATTAGGGAACTTTCTAGCAGTACTTTGTGAAGGTACTGATGGTTTGGAATATGGCCTTTTCTGATGAGGGTTCCTATAGTTTTTTGAGAAGTTACTATGGTTAACCCTATTTGTGTAATTCCAAACTGGTATGTTATCTCTTGGCTTATTCTCCCTATAACTTGGTTGTGCAGTTCTGGTCTTTGGATATCTACTTAAGTAGTCTGAATGATAATCACAGTCTTTAATCAAATGATGAGGACTGTAACACACATAGCAGACCTTTGGACCAATATCCCCAAATCCCCTTCCATAAGTTTTTCTAAAATTAGCAGTATTTTGAAAGAATTTTCTTTGAGGTACTGCTGAGTGATCAGTAGTACTTCGAAAATAGTTTGAAGGTACTGCTTGTTTTGAAAACTTGGTCTCTTCTACCTTAGGAGGTTCAACAGATCTTTCTAAAGTTTCAGATTTAAGCTTTTTCCTAAACTCCAGATTATCTACACCATAACAATCAACATCTTTTCTAGGTGGTTGAAAGCTTCCTGGGGGATGTGGAACTGCATTATAACCTTTTTCTTTCTGAAATACAGGAGGTGTGGGACTAGGGGATTCCTCATCACTAGAAGTGTTTTCATCTAGACTTATGAACTCTTCATCACTAGTGGAGGTATCAACAGTAAGATTAAGTTCCTTGCTCTTAAATGGAATACCTTCATTACTATCATAGCCTAGGCCTGTCTTAATATTAGATGTTCTTTGCTTTTCAACAAATTGAACATGTGACACACCTGCCTCATTCCATACAACAAGTTTTTCTAACAACTTATCTCTTTCAGCAGTAACCTTTTCTAGTTCTTGCAACCTAGTTTCCATTCATTTAACTTAACTAGGTAATCCTATTGTTTATAATTTTCAAGCCATGCTACTTCATTGTTTTCATGTGTAAGAATTTTGGCTTCCATTGATTCTAAAGTAAGTTGATAACCTGTTATCTCAGCCCTAGCTTTTTGAAATTCATCTCTTTCAGCTACATACTCAGTAAGTAACTTTTGATACATATCATTACACTTAGGGCATACCTCAGAGTTAGTGGATGAACTTTGTGAAGCAGCTACCATTGCAAGCTGAACAGGTGCTTCTTCAAACTCCATGCTCCAATCAAAACTTCCTAACTCGTCTCTTGACTCCAAAGCAGCATATCCAGGCTCTTCATCAAATGTTGTGCTCCAATCTTCTAATGCAACCATTGAATAGGTTACAGGTTCTTCATCAAACTCATTGGACCAATCAATCTCTAACAGATTCTCTTGAGCAACCAAAGCTTTTGGTTTTGGTTCAGTTTTTGGAATCTCTTTTCTTTCAGGTTTGGGTGGTTCAATCATCTTGTTTGCTTGATACTTTGCAAACTTACACTCTCTTGCAAAGTGACCAGTCCTTTGACAGTTGAAACACTCAATCTTGGACTTGTCAAATGTTATTCCTTGTTTAGCTCCGAAGTTGATGCCTTTTCCTGTCTTGTTCACATACTTCTTGATCCTTGCAGTGAGCATAGCAACTTGCCATCTGATATCGATTTCTTCCAAGGCATCATCATCAATTTGCAGTACATCTTCTTGATAAGTGACTGGCATAGATGCTTGTTGAGCAAAGAATGAACATAAAACATCATCTGAGGTGGGGGTAACTGATTGTGATGAGTTTGTGGTGACCATTGTTGTGCATGGAACCTGTGTTTCGGTCACAGTACTTTGAGCAGAGTAAGCAGTACCTTTGTTGGAAGTACTGCTTCTCTTTTCAGAAGAGACAAAAGCAATATTCTGTTGAGTGCTTGAACCTGTAGTACCATTCATCTCATGATCATACACCTTCAGATTGTTGTAAAGATCATCAAAGTCCATAGTATCCAGCCCTGATTGTCCTCTGATCATAGTAGCAACTACATGCCATGCTGATGGCAAACTCCTTAGAAACTTTAAATTAGCATCTTCAACTGATGCCTCAGCATCATATAGTTCTAGCATACTCAAAAGATGTTGAAATCTTTCATAAGCAGAATCAAGACCTTCTCTTTGACCAACAGTGAAAGTTTCAAATTGTTGCTTCAGCAAATTCTTATGCATCTTCTTGGAAGCATCATTATCTTCAAACTTCTTCTTTATTGCAGCCCATAGTTGTTTGGCATCTTTGGCATCTTGAAACTTTAATAGGTGACCATCAGGAATAGCAGAAAGCAGTATGTTGAGAGCTTTGTCTTGATTTCTTTTGGTAGCAGCAGGTACAGTAATTTTTGGAGGTGTTGGTTGTCCAGGTACCTCTACTGGTTCATCAATTTGCATGTTACCATTGACAATCACATCCCACAAAGCATGGTCTGTGATGGCAATGTACTGCCTCATCTTCGTGGCCCATAGGTTGTATTCTCCCTTCTTAACAATAGGGATTCTAACAGCAGTGATTGAGGGAGCAGGTGCAACATCTGTCGACATCTTGTAGGGTTTGTAGTGAGATAGGTTTAAAGGTTTTAAAGGTTTGTCTTCTTAATCAGAGTTTCCAACACAAGCTCTGATACCACTTGTTGGATCGATATACTCTGATCAAACTACTTTGTAGCTTGTAAGGGTTTAACAATATTGAGTAAACTCAACACTATTAATATTGAAACACTGTTTGACCTTGTAAAGTATGCGGAATCTACTAACACAAAGCTTAAGAAGAACTTTTATATAAACCAAACTTTGAACCTGCTTTGTTACACAGATTCACTAACAATCCCTAACTATTAAACTTGATCGACTTCTAACTTGTAAGACTTATATAACTTCTAAAACTTCTATCGACCAATACCTCTTAAGGCTCTTTATATAGATAACCTTAAGTCGGTTTACAACATCTAATTCTTGAACGACAAGTAATTATACCTAACTAATTCTAGAATAATCATCTAATATTACACATTAATCCTTATCTAATATTGCATATCAGTCCTTGTTTTCTTCGAAGTACTTTTAAGCATTCTTCATATCAGCAGTACTTTGACTTTATTATTCAGCAGTACTTTGACTTTTGTTCTTCATGCAGCAGTACTTTGACATCCAGAAGCACTTTGATATTTCATATCCCAACAATATATATATATATATATATATATATATATATATATATATATATATATATATATATATATCGTATGTATCAATGTTAGTGTTGAAATCTTCGGTTTCAAATCCTTGAAATAACAACTTTTCGTAATAAAAATATACTTGTATTCACTAATACCTCATTAGTTATGATATTGGGTACTTGGGTACTATTTCTAGAATCTAGAGTTACTACGTAGTAGTAATATTATTTTCGTCAAAAGCTGTCAAAATAATATATGTTTTGCCGATATTGAAACTTGAATATTTTTGTCTTTATAAGCCCGTTTTACTTGTTCTTTATATCCATGGTTACGTCTTAGTATGTAGTAATATATTTTGGAAAGCTTGGCTCCTCCGGGGTACGTCTAAAGCCTCGTTTTGTCCGACGAAAAACGTACAACAGCATGTATTTTCAGAAAATTACTTTTCGTCAATAAACTTGCAAAAATCATAACTTCTTCGTTATAAACTCTTTTTAATCCGTTCTTTCGCCTACGGCTTCGTTTTTGAAAGTATTTTCTAACAATTTTGCCAAAGTTTACTTTATGTTTACTAATTTTCCTGGGTTTACAAAAATGGGACAGTAGGTATAAATACTTGTTACAAATCCATTTTCCATGTTCAAAACTAGTTTCTAACATCACCAAATCTCTTGCAAACACCACAAAGCTATTCTAATCCTACCATACACCTTCTTAGGGTGCCATGGGTTCCTAATCACTACTAATCATGTTAATTAAACAAGGGAATACCTAAATCAAATTCTAGGGTTTGTATGTTCAAAAAGTTAACAAAAATAATGTGGTATAGCTAGCTTGTGCATGAAATTAAGCATGAAAACCATATGATACTAGTAAATATTAGATGAAATCATGAAAATAAATTTGATAACTTACTTTGAAATATTAGGTGATTAGATGATGAGAAATCTTGTGTTTCTTGAGTTTATATTGCAAAACTCTTAACTAGAAAGGTAAAAGGAACAACTTTGTAGCTTTAAACTTTGAAAAACCTTCACTTGATCATGGATTTTGGGTTGTGTCGTGCGTTTAGAGAGAAAGAGATGAGAAAATGAGTTTTTGATCTAAAATGTAGTTATGTGTTTTGTAGAAAGTGTTTGTAGATATTTAGGTAAGTTATAATGTATTATATGTGTACATAAATGCTAGAGGTTAGGAAAAAATACATATGGCCTTGGTGAGGACTTTAGGGGCCGGCCAAGGGTGAGTGAGGGGGGGGGGGGGTTGGGGGTACTTGTGATTTAATTAGAAATCTAGTGAAGTTTATGTATACATTTGTGTTATTTGCTAAAATCGGGTACCGGGTTTGATAGAAATAAATGTTAACGAAGTTATTCGGGATAAAATAAAGTTGTAAAAATGTTAAAAATATGTTGGGTACAAGTATTGAGTGTTCAGGTGATTATTGTTTAGTTTTCACGAAAACCGTCGTAATATTTATAAACTTACGTTATAAATAAAAATAAATTTCCAAAATACCGGGTAAATGAATATTATAACTTTTATGATGATATAATGGATATAAAAATATGTCAGGACCATTGTGGGAATATTTAGATATATTCGTCGTGTTTATTAACCGGGTGTTAACGTTTATTTATAAATAATTATACGTAAAACGTTAAATATATCAAATATATAAATTTGAAAATCCTAAGAGTGGTATAACATGAAAATGCTATTATGATGATATGCAGACTGTCTGTAGTCCGTATGCAATGTCCTTATTGATAATGAAATGAATTCGCACCTAAACAAATCCGGTTACGCGAATTTGAATACCCGTAAACTAAATTTACGATGAAATGAGTAATGCAAGTGAATAGATTCATTTTTCCGGAAATGAATAGTGTTCAATGAATAGTAAAATTTTCAAATGTTTCTCAGAATATCAAATTGACCTCGAAAATGATGAATAGTGTTTTGATGAATAGTGATTTATGAATAGTAAATGTCGAAGTTTGGGAAATGACCTGAAATGGTGAGTTGTGATAGTCGCCCACCCAAAAAGGAATTCAGTCCCTGAATTCAGCTAGTGTTGGTCTCGGTAATAGGTTTGGTTAACAGATGTGGATACTTACGTTGCATTTGGTCTTCTCGTTCCCAAGTAAACTTGGGTCCTCTTTGAGAATTCCAGCGAACCTTAACGATCGAAATTCGACTCTGCTTCAACTGTTTGACCTCTCGGTCCATGATTTCAACTGGTTCCTCCACAAAGTTAAGCTTGTCATCTAGCTGAATCTCTTCTAATGGTATAACGGAAGACTCGTCCGAAAGACATTTCTTGAGGTTTGAGACATGAAACGTGTTATGTACGTTGCTGAGTTCTGATGGAAGTTCAAGCTTGTAAGCTACTGGACCAATCCTTTCCAGTATCTTAAATGGACCAATGTATCTCGGGTTCAACTTTCCGCATTTCCCAAATCGTATCACGCCTTTCCAAGGCGAGACCTTCAACATGACTTTGTCTCCGACTTGGAATTCCAATTGTTTGCGTCGAACATCTGCGTAGCTTTTCTGTCTACTTCTAGCAGTTTCAAGTCTTTCTCGAATCTGGATTATCTTTTCTGTTGTTTCTCGTACCATCTCTGGACCTGTGCATTGTACATCCCCAACTTCTGCCCAACAAACTGGGGAACGACACTTACGACCATAAAGTGCCTCAAATGGTGCTGCCTTAATGCTTGAATGGTAACTGTTGTTATAAGAAAACTCGATTAATGGCAAATGGTTAGCCCAACCATTCCCAAAGTCAATCACACATGCCCGCAGCATGTCCTCAAGTGTCTGAATAGTTCTCTCACTCTGACCATTAGTCTGAGGATGGTAAGTAGTACTCATGTCTAACTTGGATCCAAAAGAATCTTGTAATGACTTCCAAAAGTTTGAAGTAAAGCGACTATCTCTGTCAGAAATAATGGAGATTGGTGCTCCATGTCTTGAGGCTATTTCCTTGACATAAAGTCTGGCAAGTTTTTCCATGGAATAAGTCTCTCTAATGGGTATGGAATGGGCTGATTTGGTAAGACGATCAACAATTACCCAAATAGCATCATAACCTCCTGACGTCTTGGGAAGTTTAGTGACAAAGTCCATGGTAATACGCTCCCACTTCCATTGTGGAATTTCTGGTTGTTGAAGTAGTCCTGACGGTTTCTGGTACTTGGCTTTCACTTTAGCACAAGTAAGGCATTTGCTGACGTACGTAGCTATTTCTGCTTTCATGTTCGGCCACCAATACAGCTTTTTCAGATCCTGATACATCTTGTCAGAACCTGGGTGAATAGAGTACTTCGACTTGTGTGATTCATGCATAATCAATTCTCGTACTCCACCATAGAGTGGTATCCAACTTCGGTCCTTGAAGCATAACACTCCCTCAGCTCTCTTCACAAAGCCATTTTTGTTCTCGGGCATACCATAAAGTTTCTCCTATGGTCGATTTTCCTCCTTGAGAGCCTCAATCTGAGCTTCTAGAATTTTTGATGGTAATGGTGAAATGATAGTCATTCCCAACGACCTAACCCTCAAAGGTTTGAGTCGTTCTTTTCGGCTAAGTGCATCTGCTACAACATTTGCTTTTCCTGGGTGATATCGGATTTCACAATCGTAATCACTCAACAATTCTAGCCAACGACGTTGTCTCATATTAAGTTCCTTCTGATCAAGTATATGCTGTAAGCTCTTGTGGTCGGTAAAAACTACACATTTCGTACCATAAAGGTAGTGTCTCCAAATCTTGAGTGCAAAAACTACAGCACCCAACTCCAAGTCGTGTGTAGTGTAATTCTTCTCGTGTGTCTTAAGCTGTCTAGATGCATACTCTATCACCTTCTCGTTTTGCATTAGCACAGCTCCAAGTCCTTTATGCGAAGCATCGCAATTTACCACAAAGTTCTCAATACCTTCTGGTAGTGACAAAATCGGTGCACTACAAAGCTTCTGCTTTAATAACTGAAATGCAGATTCTTGTTTCTCTCACCACTCGTACTTTTGATTCTTTTGTGTCAGCTTAGTCAGCGATTTCGCTATCTTGCAAAACCCTTCAATAAACCTTCTGTAATATCCTGCAAGTCCTAGGAATTGACGAATTTCCGTAGGAGACTTGGGCGTAGCCCAATCCTTTACTGCCTCGATCTTTGCTGGGTCAACTTGTAATCCTTGGCTATCAATGACATGGCCAAGAAATTGAACTCTTTGTATCCAAAAGTCACACTTTGAAACTTTGGCATACAATTGCTCCTTCTTGAGTAGTTCCAATATTGTTCTGAGGTGTGCTTCATGCTCTTTCTTACTCTTGGAATAAATCAGGATATCATCAATGAATACAATTAAATACTTATCAAGATATGGTTTGCATACTCTGTTCATGAGATCCATGAATACCGCAGGTGCATTCGTTAATCCAAAAGGCATCACTTGAAACTCATAATGACCATAACGTGTTCTGAATGCCGTCTTCAGGATATCTTCTTCCCGAACTCTAAGTTGATGGTAACCTGATCTTAAATCGATCTTGGAATAAAAACAAGAACCTTGTAGCTGATCGAACAAGTCATCGATCCTAGGGAGTGGATAGCGATTCTTCACCGTTAACTTGTTCAGCTCACGGTAGTCTATGCACATTCTGAAAGATCCATCCTTGTTCTTCACAAACAAAACCGGTGCTCCCCAAGGCGAGGAACTCGGTCTAATGAATCCTTTGTCTAAAAGTTCTTGTAATTGATTAGACAATTCTTGCATCTCAGAAGGTGCAAGTCTATACGGTGCTCGTGCAATTGGTGCAGCTCCTGGCACTAATTCAATTTGAAACTCAACTTGGCGTGTAGGCGGAAGTCCTGGCAATTCTTCCGGAAAAACTTCTGGAAATTCCTTAACAATCTACACATCTTCAAGTCGTTTCTCATCCAACTTTTTCTCCGTGATGTGAGCCAAGAATGCATAACAACCCTTCTTTATGTACTTCTCGGTTTTAATGCATGATATGATACTGACTCTAGTTCCACTTCGCTCTCCGCGAACAACTAAAGTTTCATTGCCATAAGAAAGATGAACAACTTTCTCATCACAAATAATTCTTGCACGATGTCGAGACAACCAATCCATACCGATAACAACGTCAAAACTTCCAAGTTCTACGGGCATAAGGTCTATATTGAATGGGTGATTTAGGAAATTGATGATGCAACCACGGACAACGGTGTTGGTTTTAACTAAGGACCCATCGGCTAATTCAACAATATAGGGAATGTCTAAGGTAGTTGGTTCTATGTTAAGTAAAGGTGCAAATGCAATAGAAACAAAACTTCTATCCGCTCCTGAATCAAATGAAATGGATGCATAACGATTATTAACGAGGAACGTACCCGCAACAACATTCGGGTCCTCTCGGGCATCTTCTCCTCCCATAACATAAGCCCTTCCTCGAGCTACTCCACCCTGATTTCCAGCTCCTTGATCCTTTCTTTGGGCAATTGTTCTTGAAATGACCCAACTCTCCACAACCATAACATGCTCCTGGTTGGTTCTGATTAATTACCCCTCGTGGAGCTTTGCATTCCCTAGTCGGATGACCGACTTTTCCACAGTTCTCACAAGCTCTAGGACAATTCCCAGGGTTGTGATGAGTTTGACACTTGTTACACTTGGGTAGTTTACCCGCATATCCTTTTCCCTCTGTTGGCCCTGCAGCATAGGCCCTTGCCACTTCCTGTCTATTAGGTGCTGGTTGGGTAGCATTTCCACCTTGGTTGTAGTCAAACCTCCTCTTGTTGTTGTTGTTGTTGTTGTTGTTGTTGTTTTGGTTATTGGGGTAGTTGCGGTTTCGGTTATTGTTATAGTTGTTGTTGTTTCGAGTGTTGTTGTAGTTGGTGTTGTTTGAACGGTTATTGTTGTTGTTTGCAGCAGATTTTCCTTTTAACACTTGGACCATAAGTTTCTGAGTTATACGAATAGCCTCTTCCATTGATTGTGGGTTGAAAGACATCAGATCCCCTCGGATGCTTTCGGGTAGTCCACTAGTAAAGTTCTCCATCTTTTTCTCATCGTCAGGAACCATAGTTGGACATAGTGCAGCCAACTCCTGAAACTTCCTGATATAGGTCTCAATGTCATCACCTTTTGTTACCAGCTCATAGAATTCGGTTTCCAACTTTTGCACCTCAGTACGAGGGTAAAACTTCTTAGTCATCAGCTTCTTGAATTGATCCCAAGTGAGCTTGTAGGCATTCTCCATACCAATAGGTTGAGCATAAGAATTCCACCAAGACATAGCTTCATCAAGAAGCATACCAGTAGCAAATTTTACCTTGTTAACCTCCTGGTAACCGCACATGAGGAATACATTCTCAGTCTTTTCAAACCAGCGGATCAAAGCAACCGCTCCCTCAGTGCCCTTAAACTTGACGGGATCACTAATCTTGAAATCCTTCCAAGTACATTCACACCTAGTAGTGGGTGGTTCAACCGCCCCAGTATTAGGTGGAACCTCAGCAGCCCTAGCAGCAACTTCAGCTCTCTCAGTCTCCAGAGATTCTGCTATACTATCCCTGACCAACTTGCGGATAGCGGCTTGAGTCATAGCGGGTGTTTCTGATGTAGCCTTTGCTTTCTTTGGTGCCATACTTCTGATAAATAATAATCGACAACAACCATGAGAAAGCCATAATAGAAATAGTCATCGTACAAAAAGTATACACCCACAACATTTATATATACTACCACAACAAGTATAAATACAACCACTACATGTACGAGCACAACCACAACCTGTAATAATACAACCACGGCACGTATAGATACAACCACAACAAGTATAAATACGTTAACAATAAAGAGCAACCACGAAACACCATAAATATAATCACAACACATGAATATAATACATGAAAATTTCGGCCTACATGGACCGATATATATATAGCACAACATTTCCAACATAGTAGAGTCGCACTTGATATATTTGTTTGTACAACAACCAAAAGACTAAAAGTTCTTGAACTATGTCCCACACCTCGGGACTAGGAAATAGTAAAAGCTAATACAATACAAATCTATGTCTAGGCTCCTCCAGGTGCTCTAGATGGTCCATGATGAGGCAAAAAATGGTCCGTTTTTAGGGGGTCATTTAAGCCCGAATCCGAATTTATTTGATCAAATATTGCCCTAAATCGTTCCTTTTGTGATTTTAGGTACTTGGAGAGTGAATTCTGGAAAAGAAGCCATTTTGGACGTTTTTGGAGCATAAAAGTGAAGAAAACGGCAAAGTCTCCATTTTCCATGCTGGGAACAGTACATGAAGGCGTCAAGAGTTTTTCTTGACGGCGTCAAAACCCCAAGAATTAAAATCCGTAGTTGATGACGGCGTCACACACAGGGCGTCAAGAGTAATTTTTGTGACGGCCTAGGCCTTGACGGCGTCAGAAGTAGATCAAGGCCGTCCGAGGAAGTATTTGGCGGCGAGATGACGGCGTCACACCTTTGTTCTTGACGCCGTCATCCCTATTTTCCTATATATAGTTTTCTAGTTTTTCACATTTAAAGAGAGAAGTTTTGGGAGAAACCCTAAAGACGATTTTGGTGTAACTTTACAGGTTTTTCAAGGGTTCCAACCCCTTGATACCTTGCATGATTAATTAAGATAAGTGTTCTTCTAATTCAATCAATATGTTTATGTGTTGGTTGTCTATATCATGTTCTTGTCTTAATTCTATCATGCTAGGCTAGATCTCTTTTGTGTTTGCTTAGATCTAATGAAACCTAGATATTGATTATGTGTTGATTACTTGTTTATTCTTGTCTTGGATGAATGATTTATATGTTAGGCTTAAGAAAACTGGCACATCTCCAAATGGTAACATGCTTGAACGTCTTAAGAAACATGAACCGAGGCGTACTAGGTCTTTATTGGTTGTATTTAATGCATGAGCCACTGTTTACAAATCCCATAGTTGTGCTGGGCATGGTGTAGGAGGAGATAAGAGCTCATAGAATTGGGGAGTTATGTATGCCACCCCATGAATGGTATTAAGGAATACGATCCGTCATCCATGCAATTATAACAAGTAATTAATGTGTAAAAGATATCTAGGGAGTAGTGAAATCTAAGTAAACACATTTTCTCCAATTACTGCTCACAACCTTAGTATAATTAGTTTCTTTTCATTTTTAGTATTTTATTTTGATTGCATCTTAGTATTGGGTTAGTTGAATAGCAACTAATTCCGCCCTAATCCTTCAAAACCCGAGATTTTACTTGCTTTCATAAAAATATAAAAACACAAAAATAATCATCCCTCACCTTTAGAACTAGTATTTAGGCTTTCTAATCCTAGCGACACTATTCCTAAGCTAAACGATCAATCCCTCGGTACTTGTCACTATACTATACTACAACGATCAGGTACACTGCCTGGTGGGGGTTGTAAGCTTCTCGAGATCCCTCGAGAGGTAAAGCCTGTTGCGATTCCCACGCATCAAGTTTTTGGCGCCGCAGCCCGGGGAATAGTTATTGTCTAGGTTAGAAATTCTTTTTATTAGGTCTACTTGCTAGATTCCTTTCTAGTAAGATTTTATTTTTATTTTTAGGATTCCTTTAGTCTATCTTTTTCTTTGTGCCCTTTGTTTGTAAAACCATTTTCATTTGTCTCCATGGCGGATGAAATTCCATTTAGATCATTAACTATAGAGGAACAATTAGTTTACTCGGATCGATTTGCCTCCTGTTGTTCCAATGAATTTTTAAGTGATCTTACATATATACAAGAGGAGATGGGTGTAAAGTTAGATGGGTTTGATGAATTTTATGCATGTGTGTTTTCTATTAGACGATCATTTTTAGGATCAATTCCTTTTAGTGAGACCCTTTGGATGAATTTTGAGAAAAGCTTACTAACCATTACCCATAAGTTCAACAAATTGGTGGATTCGTATGAGCGAGATGACCTAGTTTCTAAGAACATGAACTTAGAATCAAACCAAGATTATGAGATGGTTAGTGTTGAACTACCTAGTTGCATGAGCGGGATAGATTTCACCAAAACATACGACACACATGAGGTTAGAGTTGAGCCACCTAGTTGCATGTCATGGTTAGTTACTACCATAATACAAGATGAACACATAGGTGATATTGATGTGATGAAAGAGATAGTAGAAAACCCAAGCCCACTAAGTACCCCACAAGTCCTACCATCATTTGAGGCATATACACCGCCCATGACTTACCCGGAAGAAGTAGAAGAAACTTTAGGAATTCCGATGGAGGTAGAACCCTTGGACCAGGCACCACTTGAGGATATAGGTTTGAACACTTGTAGTGATAACCTTACTCCTAGTTCTAGGGAATTTCCTAGTGTTGATGAACCGGAACCTCAATATTTACACACCTTTCCATCCTTAGATATATTTCTAGGAGACAAAAGAGGAACCGATCCACCCATCAACCAATATTATCCGGGTAGTTTTAGGATGAAGGAAGCCATTCACTCACCCCCTTCACCTCACGTGGCATATTCACACCCTAAGGGTGTGTATCGCTACTTTCACCCACACTTAATCCTAAGTGTAGGGAGAACCTCCCCTATTTCCACTAAATAAGGGTAGAGTCAGGCTCGTGACTCGAACAAAAACAAGCGCTTCTTGGGAGGCAACCCATGTTTTGTGTGTTTTTATTTGTTTGTTTGTTTGTTTGATTTTATTTGTTTCCGTATGCATGTTCTATTTTTATTGTTTGTGGCTCATGTTTCAAAGTAAATTGTGAAAATGCTTTATTTTGTTTTTAACTTCGTCTTAATTGCATATAAAGGTATTTTTCAAAAGATAAGTGTAAGGGAGATCCAAATTTGTTTATAAGAACAAAATTGAGCATGAACCACAACAATATTAAATGGACATGTGTATTAGTACTTGTTAGAGTCAAATGCTTGTATCGAGTCGTAATGGTGTTTTGTAGGATTTTCCAGGAAGTAGGATGAAGTTTTTCCAGAAATTTTCCAGAAACTTAACATAAGAATTTCTGCAGGTCACTTCTGACGGCGTCACGAGTTTACTCTTGACGGCGTCATGTGTAAAATTCTGGAAATTTTGCTAGTTTTGTTTATACCGGAGTCTTAAAGTTTTTGTTGGTTCTTTAGTTTTATAAACTCCAGGAAATCTACAAACATTCATTCCACAAGCATTATATCTTTAATTGTTTTGTTTCTATTCCTAAGTCTGGAATTACATCTAGTTGTGAGTTATTTTTGTTCGGGTTGATGCTTTGGGTTTTAGTTTGTTTTCTCAGGATTTACAGGTTATGTATGACAAGAAGATGATTTATATTCTGGAAGGGAAGCTTTGATTGTTCATTTTCTTGGAGGAAGATTTAACCTGGCCACCTTATTATCCATACCGAGCGAATCAGGGGAGTATTTGATTTCATTCTTTTTACTTATTTCACTTTTACATTCTTTACTTGAACATTGGGGACAATGTTCATCTTAAGTGTAAGGGGAGGGTAAAAAGATGATACCTTACATATGCACTTTCGCTTGAGTTTGTTTTGTTTGATAGTAGATGTGTAATAAAACTATGAGAAATACTTGTTAGTGTAATTTTAGCGCCAAATTTAAAATTTTTTACAACATTTAGGAGTGAAACTTTAGCCATAGCAAGCGTCTCATGGATAGGAGATTGTATGACTAGCATATAACCGTATATTCAGAAAAATTTTCCACCCAAATATGTGAGGTTCGCCTTTAGATTTGATAGGAAAAGCATTTACTATTAGTGCTTATGAGTGTACCGGTAGCATTTAGATTCTAGAACTTGCGTTAGTGATGCATCCCGAGACCGCTAGTGAGACTACATTCGTGTGGTAGGATTTACTACATGATAAGAGGCATTAGCATCACCCTTGTGTTAAACCCGTATCATAATTACTTGACCATTTAAGTCATACTATTTGACTAGTTAAGTCAACTAATTTTTCCCACACCCTTAGCGTTGTACTCATTTTTAGTACACGAAACCCCTAGTACACCCCTCCGAGCCTATCTTTTCGTTTCTAACTTTAAGCATCTTACTTAAAGGAAGAATTTGTTACACCCCACTTAAATGTCCACCCAAATCGCCTTAGCCTTCCGTGTATGCGCTCATTTTTAGTGCATTATTGTTATTTGTTAAACCCTAAGTTAACTTTCTAATTGATTACATGGTTGCTAAGTCAAGTCATATCCTTGTACATACTGTTTTGGGACGATTGGGACTCATGGGTAAGTACTTATTTTATGGAGTAATGGGGAAGAACATCACTTATTACCCCCATATGTACGTTAATCTTAAAAGTGCTCCAAGTGTTTTGATTTTCTTAATTCGAGTCATTAGATTAGTTTAATGTAAAGTATGTAAAAATTCAAGTGTAAGGGGAATGTTTAATCCCCTATGATGTATTATTTCGGATGGTAGGGTAAGAGTGTATGCAAAAAAAAAAAAAAAAAAAAAAAAAAAAAAAAAAAAAAAAAAATTGAAAAAAAAGAAAAAGAAAAAAAGAAAAAAGAAAAAAAAGAAAAAAAAAACCTACGGACTACCATCCCATTTTATTCTATGTTCATTTTATGTTTTTGTTATTTTTCATTTATTAACTTAAGTCGAGTCTAGTCTTGGCTTAGCAACGCCATATTGTACATGTAATTAACCAAGATTGTTAACTCGCCACCAGTAAAACTTCCTTTATCCAACAAAACCGTGTAATTCATATCCCTATACCTAACGTTACAACCCTTTAAAAGACCTCTTTGATAGTTTATCCTAGGTGCTTACGCCATATGGTGGAGGTTTGATCCTTTCCCAAGCTTATGGTAATCTATTTTGCTATGACAGGTAGTGAGAGATATTTTCCATTTCCATAATGTTATATTATTTTATTACACCCGAGAGATGTGAGTATCTAAACACTATTGTACGACCTCCGAGCTTGTCTATTGGTCTTTAGTGGAACGATTATTTGTTGTAATTACTTTTATATTAGTGTTAAATGACCCCTAAATTGTCTTTTGAGTAGAATAAAAGCGCATTTGCTTGAGGACAAGCAAATCTCAAGTGTAAGGGTATATGATGAGGCGAAAAATGGTCCGTTTTTAGGGGGTCATTTAAGCCCGAATCCGAATTTATTTGATCAAATATTGCCGTAAATCGTTCCTTTTGTGATTTTAGGTACTTGGAGAGTGAATTCTGGAAAAGAAGCCATTTTGGACGTTTTTGGAGCATAAAAGTGAAGAAAACGGCAAAGTCTCCATTTTCCATGCTGGGAACAGTACATGAAGGCGTCAAGAGTTTTTCTTGACGGCGTCAAAACCCCAAGAATTAAAATCCGTAGTTGATGACGGCGTCACACACAGGGCGTCAAGAGTAATTTTTGTGACGGCCTAGGCCTTGACGGCGTCAGAAGTAGATCAAGGCCGTCCGAGGAAGTATTTGGTGGCGAGATGACGGCGTCACACCTTTGTTCTTGACGCCGTCATCCCTATTTTCCTATATATAGTTTTCTAGTTTTTCACATTTAAAGAGAGAAGTTTTGGGAGAAACCCTAAAGACGATTTTGGTGTAACTTTACAGGTTTTTCAAGGGTTCCAATCAGTTGATACCTTGCATGATTAATTAAGATAAGTGTTCTTCTAATTCAATCAATATGTCTATGTGTTGGTTGTCTATATCATGTTCTTGTCTTAATTCTATCATGCTAGGCTAGATCTCTTTTGTGTTTGCTTAGATCTAATGAAACCTAGATATTGATTATGTGTTGATTACTTGTTTATTCTTGTCTTGGATGAATTATTTATATGTTAGGCTTAAGAAAACTGGCAGATCTCCAAATGGTAACATGCTTGAACGTCTTAAGAAACATGAACCGAGGCATACTAGGTCTTTATTGGTTGTATTTAATGCATGAGCCACTGTTTACAATCCCTATAGTTGTGCTGGGCATGGTGTAGGAGGAGATAAGAGCTCATAGAATTGGGGAGTTATGTATGCCACCCCATGAATGGTATTAAGGAATACGATCCGTCATCCATGCAATTATAACAAGTAATTAACGTGTAAAAGATATCTAGGGAGTAGTGAAATCTAAGTAAACACATTTTCTCCAATTACTGCTCACAACCTTAGTATAATTAGTTTCTTTTCATTTTTAGTATTTTATTTTGATTGCATCTTAGTATTGGGTTAGTTGAATAGCAACTAATTCCGCCCTAATCCTTCAAAACCCGAGATTTTACTTGCTTTCATAAAAATATAAAAACACAAAAATAATCATCCCTCACCTTTAGAACTAGTATTTAGGCTTTCTAATCCTAGCGACACTATTCCTAAGCTGAACGATCAATCCCCCGGTACTTGTCACTATACTATACTACAACGATCAGGTACACTGCCTGGTGGGGGTTGTAAGCTTCTCGAGATCCCTCGAGAGGTAAAGTCTGTTGCAATTCCCACGCATCAGTCCAGGAGTTCCAGATGCTCCAGGTGCACTCCTCAGACGATGGATGTCCCTGTCCATCATAACGGCAATCTCCTCTAGATGTTGAACTCGGAGCTGAAGAGCAGCATCTCTGCCCTCCATCATAGCCAACCTCTCCTATGCTACTACCAACTGGTGTGTCTGCTCTCCCTGAGCCTCCTGTGTAGTCTGAGCTCTATCCCGTATCTCCGGTAGTTCATCCCTAAGCTGATCAATCAGCTCCTGATGTCCCTCCTGCAGTGCCTCAAGTCCATGATACGACACGTCGATACTAACTCTGCCTAAAATCAATCCCTCGACCTGCTCCTCAACCGCCTCAAGTCGAGTAGTGATAACCTCTTCAACCCTATAACCCAAACTATCAACCTGCTCCTGCTGAGCCCCTAACTGATCCTCTAAGGTAACATCTGTAGGCTCCCTAGCAGCAGCTGCTCTCGAACTCTCACCTACATGGTATACTCGTGGTGGTGGACTGTCAGAAGTCTCTATAGTAGGTGAAGCTGGTGTAGTAAACCTCACACGCTACCTAAGTGGCAAGAGTGAAGTAGATATGGAAGTAGTAGCGGGTATGGCTGGTGGTGGTGTGGGTAACATAGGAATAACAGGGATCCTAAAGGTAGATGTAACAGGGCGAACTCTCTTACTAGCACCTAGAGTCATCTTCCTACGGGGAAACATAAGTCCTGGTTCTGAGGGAATAGTGGTAGCAGGGGATGGTATATCAGTGGGTACACGGGTAACCTCAGGTGGTGCAATAGGGGAGACATGAGGAGTAGGAGCAGTCTCTTCCTCCTCAAAAGGCTCGGTTTCCTCACTTGGTGCCAAAGGTGGCAACACAGGTACAAGAGGAATGGGTGGTGGTGAAAAGGTAGTGGAAGACATAGAGCCTTCAACATCGGAGTCTGTGACAGAGTAAAGTATGACAATGTTCGGGTCTGAAGACATAGTTCTGTGATAATCAAGGTGAAATAAAATAAATAACTCGTATTATGGAATCACCTAAAACAATGAACATGCACTTATGATGAAATGATGAGATGCTATGATAATGTGGTTATGGTCTAGGGTCTATGATGCATCCTAGTTCGCTATAACCTTAGCTCTGGTACCAATCTGTCACACCCCCAATGTACCTGACTTGCAGCGGAATGGAATGCCTGAGGGTGTAACTGTCATAGCACCACAACAAGGATATATTGAACGACCTAAAGTGTCGTTTGGAAAATACATCGTTTGATTTATTTAAAAGAGGTTCAGAGTTACAAAACATAGGTCCCAAAGTCTGGAAAAGTTTAAAGAAATAAGTCTGGTACAATCAAACGATAATACACAAGTGCATGAAAAATCCAAAATGTAGTGCGTCATCCCTGGCACACCCTAATGTGACTCCATGCATATGATATGATAATGCCTTTAGTTACCTGAAAATATGTTGGGTCTGAAACTGCTGCTAGTGGTAATGATTCTGCTGCTAATGTCAAAGTGCTGCTAAGGTTAAATGCTGCTGACAGAATCTACTACTGATGGGATAAGGATGTATACAGTTTAGATAAATACAGAATAGATTGTGCAAATATTATATTTATCTAGAATATACTTATCTTGTAGAGAAAGGTATTGTAAACCTAGTAGGACTCCTTAGTCTATAAAAGGAGGATCCTAGGGTTAGTTTATGTGCGTATTATTATTCACTTCAAGGTTGTAAAACCCTAAAATTGTTGAGTGCTCGTATTAATAATATTGAAGTGTTGAAAGTGAATCATTATTCTTCTTAAGTTAAGCTTTTACATTCCGCATATTAGCTTAAGTGTTTAATCAAGTTAACTTCTATACAAGATCGTTTAAGCTCAACTGGGATCAACAAGTGGTATCAGAGCTTGTGATCTAGAAGTTATTAACAAGAAGATTTTGTTTCTTAAAAGTTTGCTGTTCCAAATCTATTGCTACGATGGGTGATGAAACTCATATGGTGACTGCTTCAAGGGTACCCATGCTGAATCCTTCTGAGTATGAGCTTTGGAAGAGAAGGATCAGACAGTACATTCGCATGATTGATTTCAACATGTGGAATGTGATTGTCAATGGTGACTCTACACCTGAGAAGAGTGCTGATGGGAAAGAGATACCAATTAAGTCTGCTGAAGCTAATGCAGTAAGGAAGATGGAAATCAAAGCACATAGTATTCTCTTAATGGGAATACCTAATGAATTCCAAATGGACTTTGATGATTGTGAATCTGGAAAAGAATTGATGGATGCTGTTGAATTCAGGTTTGGAGGGAATGATGCTACTAAGAAATCCAGGAAAAACATGCTGAAGCATCAGTTTGAAAATTTTACTTCTAAAAGTGGAGAGAAGATAATTGACACATACAACAGGCTAAACCAACTTGTTAGTCATCTAAAGCTTGTTGGCTATGTGGTTCCACAAGAAGATGTAAACCTAAAGTTTCTTAGAAGTCTTGCACCTGAATGGAGTATGCACACAGTTGTGTGGAGGAATAAGCCTGATTTTGAAACTATGAAGCTGGAGAGTCTCTACAATAATTTAAGAGTGTATGAATCAGAACTATCTACCTCTTCTACTTCAACTTCTAGTACTCAGAATCTTGCCTTTGTATCCTCTAAAGGAAAAGGATCTCAAGAATCTCACCCTGCTGCTCATTCTACTGCTTATGGAGTATCTGCTACTGATGGATCTGCTGCTAGTTCAAATGATAAGATTTCTACCAGTGATATTGCTTTGTGTGCATTCTTGGCTGAGCTTACAACTACTATAAGGTCACATGTCCTTAATCAAGACTTGGATTATATTGATCCTGATGATCTTGAAGAAATTGATCTTAAATGGCAAATGGCTATATTGACCTTAAGGGCAAGAAAGTTTTTGAAGAAGACTGGAAAAGAAGTCAAGTATAAGGCTAAGGACAGTCCAGGCTTTAACAAATCAAAGATAGAGTGCTACAATTGCAACAGGAAGGGACACTTTGCCAGAGAGTGTAGAGCTCCAAAGAAGAATGTTGATGCTACAAAGAAGGTTACTGAAGAATCAAAGACTGCACTGGTATCTTGTGATGGACTCGGAGATTATGATTGGAGTGATATGGCTGAAGAAGAACCAAATTTCTCTTTGGTAGCTGTTGCTCAACCCAAGGTGTAAAACTTTGCACTTATGGCCTATGGTTCATCATCAGGCTCTGACTCTGAGGTATCAAATGATTCAGACTTATCTATGTGTTCTTTTAAATCTTGTGCTGACACTATAGAAGAATTTAAGTCTAGGAATGAGAGTTTAAATAGAGAAATTGAACACCTAAAACTTGATAACTTAGGTTACAAAGTAGGTATTCAAAATGTTGAAAGAAGATTAGCATATCTCAAAGAGTGTGAGAAGGAATATGTAGATCAACTTAATCTCAGAGATATAGAAATTTTTAAGAAAAACAGTGAAGTAGAAGTTCTTAAAAATAAGTTAGAAGAAGCAGAAAAAGAAAAAGAGGAAGCTCTTGCTGAAAAAGATAAACATGTAGTAAGAGTACAAAAACAACAATATGCTTATGATATGGTTCACAAATCTATTGAGAATAACTTGATGAGAAAATGCAGTGGAATTGGGTATAATGAAGTGGCTCCCCCAGCCAAAAGTGCTTTTGCTCCACCAGGAAAAGAACTATCCTGCATTAGTGAGCTAAATATTGAAAAACCTGTAGGTGAATGTAGCACAAGTGTTAATGAAACACCTAAGGTTGAGGCTAGAAAATTTCCTGAAGCTCCTATTATAGAAGATTGGTATTCTGATAGTGACAGTGATGAGGAATAGGTTAAACAAGAACAAAGTGTGAAAAAGGAAGAAATTCCTACAAAGTTTAAACCTAAAATTGAACAGGTTAAGTTTGTCAAACCTGTGTTAGGAAATAACTTCTCTAGGAAAATGGTAGAATACAATGAGGTACCTAGAGAACAGGTGGAAAGGTTCAATAATAAGCCTAGGGGTAACCAGAGAAACCTCAATAACCTAGTTTCACACAGATTAGGTAGTCAGTTTCAATTACAAAAGAAGGCTTGTTATAAGTGTGGCAGCTTTGACCACTTGATTGTTAGACGTCCTGAACACCAAAAGCCTGTTTGGAATCAATACACTAGGGTGAATCACAAATATGTAACTAAACAAACTCACCCACATCCTAATAGAAATATGGTTCCAAGAGCTGTTTTGTTGAGATCTGGTGCTACTAGATCTATTTATGCTGCTAAATCAAATGGTGTTTTCAAATCCACAACTAGTTCTTCTACTGGCTCTACTGCTAGTAAGCATTCTGCTGCTAGTATCACTCTGCTGCTAGCAAGCAACCTGCTGCTAGTACAAAAATTTCTACTTCTGGGCCAAAAGTTTTAACAAATACAGTTGTTGGTAATCACTTTTATGCTGTTAAGGCCTCAGCTTGCTGGACTTGGAAACCAAAAACTAATATTTCAAATTCTGTTTCCAAGGATAGCAGTGCATCAAGTGATTTAAAGAAATTTGATTATGTTGATGCACAGGGCAGATCCAAGTCAGTAATGGCTTGGGTCGTCAAGAGGAACTAATGTCTCTACTTTTCATGTGCAGGTCAATCTACTGGATGAGCTTAAGGATATGGTTATTGTTGACAGCGTATGTTCTGGACACATGACAGGAGATGAGTCTCAACTTGAAGACTTTAAGGCTTTTGATGGTGGTTATGTTGCTTTTGGGAATGATCCAAAAGTTGGAAAGATTGTTGGAAGAGGAACTCTTAAAACTGGAAATTTGGACTTTGAGAAGGTGTTTCTTGTGAAAGGACTTAAGTTTAACCTTTTTAGTGTCTCACAAATGTGTGACAAAAAGAACTTTGTTCTTTTTATAGACACTGAGTGTATGATCCTTTCTCCTGACTATCAATTGCCAAATGACAAATCTGTACTTTTGAAGGTCCCTAGAAATGAGAATATATACAGTGACCATATTAAGAACATTGTTCCTAAGAGGGCTTTGACTTGTCTAATTGCAAAGGCCACTGTTGATGAGTCCAAATTATGGCATAGGAGATTGGGACATCTGAACTACAAGACCATGAACAAATTGGTAAAAGGAAATCTGGTTAGAGGAATGTCTACAAAGACTTTTGAGAATTGTGAAACTTGTGTTTCCTGTCAAAAGGGTAAACAACACAGAGTTTCATTCAAGTCCAAAACTGTGAACACAAATACTGAGCCATTACATCTACTGCACATGGACTTATTTGGACCTGTATTTGTCAAAAGCTTGAACAAGAAGTCATATTGTATTGTTGTCACTGATGACTTTAGCAGGTTTACTTGGGTATTCTTTCTTGCTACTAAAGATGAAACTCCAGAAATACTCAAGGCATTTATTACAAGAGTTGAAAACCTGGACAATCACAAAGTGAAGATAATCAGATGTGACAATGGTACTGAGTTCAAGAACAGTGTTATGAATCAATTCTGTGTGGGAAAAGGAATTCTTAGACAGTATAGTTTAGCAAGAACTCCACAACAGAATGGTGTTGCAGAAAGAAGAAACAGGACACTTATTGAGGCTGCAAGAACAATGTTATCTGATTCAAAACTACCTATTCCTTTTTGGGCTGAAGCTGTGAACACTGCATGCTTTGTGCAGAACAGAAGTAAGGTAGTTAAGCCTCACAATAAGACTCCATATGAGTTATTTCATGGAAAGAAGCCACTGATTGATTTTCTCAAACCATTTGGATGTCCTGTTACAATTTTAAACACTAAGGATCTGCTAGGCAAATTTGATGAAAAAGCTGATGAAGGGAATTTGGTTGGTTACTCTGTGATTAGTAAAGCTTTCAGGGTATACAATAAGAGAACCAAACATGTAGAGGAGAATTTGCATATCAAGTTTTCTGAGAACACATCTAATCCTAAGGGAAAAGGACCAGAATGGCTGTTTAATGTTGATATGCTTACCAAAACAATGAACTATGTACCAGTTATTTCCAGTGTTGACAAACCACAAGAAGAATTTGTTTTAGTTGAGAAATTTGTGGAAAACTAGAAGGGGGGGTTGAATAGTTTTACGTCCTTTTTAAATTTATTTCCAAAATATTTTGTTGGTTATAAAAACTTTCGATTCGATCTTAAGTGAATTCAAGTAGCAACCAATATGAGCAAGTCTAAACTAATATTAAAAGTATTGAAATATAATGAAGAAAAGATAGAGTTAGAAAGATCAAACCACAACACGCGAATTTATAGTGGTTCGGCTACAAGGACACCTTCCTTGCCCTACTCCACTCCCCGAGTACCACACTCGAGAGTTTTCTTCACTATGTCAACAAACTCCTTATGGTGGAGAAACCTTACACACCTTAGCTTACACAAGTTAACGACACTAAGCAAAATGTCGAGTTCTAATCGTAGCTAGAACCAATCTCACACCAAATATCACACCACGTGATCTTCACACCTTAATCACACCTTCACACCTTCTTCAAGACTTCACACCGTCTTCACACCTAGTCAATCTTCACACCTTCTTCTATGCACAACTAAGTCACAACTACTAAACTAGTTTACAACACACCAAGATTCTACAATCAACAAGTACTCACAACACCTTAACAAATAGCAATCACTAGTACTATATGAAACTAGCTATACACAACACCACTACAATAAGATGGATGTAGAGAAGTGTTCTTCTTCTTGCACTTGAATGGATGAAGCTTTGGATCACTTGGAAACAAAGACTTATGAAATATATGATCAAATGATTTTAGATCTAGAGAAGAGGATTGGATCAGAAAGTTTATAGTGCAAAAAGGTAAGGAAAATGTGCAAAATGATCCAGTATTTAAAGGGCCAGATTTTACTGTTCGGGAGCGTTGCCGGTCCCCTTAATTATAGGCCGGTCCCCTTAATGATTAAGGGGGCCGCCTAGTAAAATTAAGGGGGCCGCCCTCCTGAACGTTTGAAAAGATTCTCTGGATAAAATTTGCCCTTTTTGGTTGGAAATTTGAAATCATATTTTTGTGGTTTAATAAAGCTTTACCAAAAATGATTTACAAATATATATAAAATGTTAAAATCATTTTATATAATGTTATATATTAATATAAAATTTCCTTTGATCATGTAATGCATAAGTTACTAAGTTTATGCATACCTTAAGTGATATAAGATGTAGAGGTAAATATTTGTCACCAAATACTTGTTTATGTCTTATTCTTGACTTAATTTGATTTAAGTTTTGTGATTATCAAAACATAGGTTTATTGAGAAATATTAATAACATTCACAAACATTATTTATATCAACAATCTCCCCCTTTTTGATGATTACAAAACTTAAACTCATTAACTCAAAAATTAGTTTTTAAACAAGTATTTTTGTGAGTTTATATGTACTTCTCCCCCTTTTTGTAATATCAAAAAGGTTAAGCCGACAAGTTTTCATTCGTGAAAATTTTGACGGGTAGAAACTCCCCCTTGATGTGTACTCCCCCTCGTTTGGGGGCACCAAGAGAACGAGCTATGGAATGCTTGCAAAACAAAAATATTAGAAGCACAAGTATAGACATGCACACAAATATAATGTACTAAGGAAAGAAAGAAGCATTCATATTAGAGAAATGGTTGTGTCAAGACACAACAATACAAGTACAAAAGCTAACACCATAGTAGCAAATACATAAGCCAATAAAACAAGAAAGATACATCATCATGCAAAGGGTACATGAACTTCATAGAGCTTGCAAGCAAAATGGAGGGTAAAGGCTTTATTTATTAAGCATGACATATGCTTAATTTGGAGAGCATGATGGTGATAGTGGAGTAATGGGTGAGAATTGTGGTGGAGGGATTATTGGAGAGGATGGTGGAGTTGGTGGTGGTGGTGGGTGGGTAAGCAAATGTTCAATATATGAAAACATATATTGAATTTCATCTCTAAGGCTAAAGATGACCGTGCGGTTATGGATGCAACAAAGACAAGTATCCCCATGGGATTCAAGTAGCCTCCAAGGTACGGGATTGGCAAAGAATGGTGGTGAAATTTGTGGTGATGAGAGATGAGCATCAAGTGGTGTTGTTGGTGAAAGTGAGATGGTAAGATGAGTAGACATGGGTTCTTGTGTAGAAGGTGGTGATGATACTTGTGGTGACAAGTGTAAGTTGATGTAGTCATTGATTGATGAGGTTGAGGGTATAGATGATGAAGAAGTTCCATGAGTGGAAGGTGTTTTAGATGGTGCATTGGGTGCACTTGGGGATGAGCATTTGGGTGGAGGTGATGGTGTTTTGTTGTCTTCATTTGTTAAGTCAATGAAGAGTTGTTTTGGTGGGATGACCACAAGTTTTTGTTTCTTGGAGGTTTTGGAGTTTGAGGTGCTTGGAGGAGTCATGATGATATGATGAATGATGAGATGAAGAATGGTGAAAATGGAGGGAATTTATAGTATGGAATTGGATGATTTAGGTAAATGTTTGAAATGGTTGAAAGAGATTCTAAAATCAGTTGGGTCAAAATGGGAAATGGTAGCTGAAACTAGAGAAAGGATTCACAAGATGCAAAAGAATACAGTAAACCCAATTCCAGATGGCCGGTCCCCTTAATTGTATGCCGGCCCCCTTAATCATTAAGGGGACCGCCTAGGGAATTAAGGGGGCCGCCCATCTGGTGTTTTCCCAGACGACCAGAAACCCAAAATTTGCAGAATTTGGCCATTTTTCAAGTTTGTTTTTCCAGCAAGCTCTATTAGAAGCATATACACTAGGAATGATGATATATAAACATATATATATATATAACCAAATTTTGCATGCAAATTATCATATTATAATCCATATTAGAAAAGAGGCATAGCATAGCATGATAATTGTTCAAAGACTAAAAATTATTCAAGAAATGAACAAGAGCAAACACAAGTATTTCCGAGTAAGTCGGACAAGTAGCAAACCATACAAATGTCAAATTAAAAACACATAATAAGTAGCAATACATCAAAATCTTCTACTTCTTCTTCTTTCCAACCATCTTCCTAAACATCTTCCCAATGGATTTGAATCCCCCTCGAAGTTCTTCATGCATTTGTTGTTGACGATTGATGATAGACGTTTGACGAGTGAATAGAAGCTCATCGGTACGTTCATGAGGAAGAGGAATTTGATATTCGGTATCATCAAGATCGGAAAGATCTTCCACAAAGGTCGTGGGGGATGGAGTACTAACATGTGAGGTGTCTTCCTCCTCATCATCATCGTCATCACGATGAGATGTAGAACCACGACCCCTAGAGTACAAGGGAACACGAGATTTTCCTTTGTCACTACGAGGACGGCGAGTACGAACACGAGTAAGTTGGTTCAAAGTAGGAAGGATATGAACGTAGTAGTCTCTTTGAAGATGTGGGTAATGTTCCATCACATAACGGTAAAGTCGTGTGAGAAACATACCGTAAGGAAGATTGGCATTTGTGGTGTTTTTGGCGGACATGATTCGATGAATAAAAAGATAAGCCAAGTTGTATTGCTCTTCAGCAATAACACAATAAAGCATGTGGGCAATGCTCGCCGTGACATGATCACAGTGACCACCAGTACCAAACGCATTCTCTCGAATGATTTCTTCCCACTTCTTCATATCTTGGCTTAGCTCTTTGAGGAGGATTTGATTGGCATGAATATCGACATTCTTCGACTTGATTACTCGACTAGTCGTACGACGTTCTAGTTCAAGCATTCGACGAATGTCTTCAGGACTAGGAATCTCCGAATAGTAGGGGCCATCCTGAGGACGATTTATTTCAAGAGTGGAAAGATCCCATTCATTTGAGAAAACGGCTTGGCCGTTGAATGGGATTCTAAGAATTTGTCCGAATTGAGCAAGAGTAAGAGTAATAAATTGATTTTGAATCATGAAGGAAATGAGGAGATTACCATAGGGATCGGTTTGCACCGTCACTTGGCTATAGAAGTCGAGGATAAAATGAGGAATGATAGGTTCGTTGATTTGGAAAAGACATTCAAAACGAATATTGGAGAACATTCGTTCGGTGTCATCAGATTCATAGAAAGATGGATCGACAATTCTTCCTTCGTGAATGTTTCTATTTTCAATAGGACGATAGAAACATGCAACTGAAGGAGACATGCCGGGAGTAGAAGAGACTTTTGGAATGTATTGTTTGGTTTTGGATACATCACCAACCGTGGTCTTAGGCATTTTCACCTAGACAATATAACAACAAAAATAGAATTAATATAAAAACAACTATCATGCATATGTTATATATATGTATATATAATTATATGCAATATATGTGGAACGAAATTCTACTTCGACAAAAAAAAATATTCAATGAAGTAGTTTCATAATGTTCCTTTTATTTTGATTTTAAACTCGTTTAGAATATATAATATCAAAGAGTATGATATCATAATTCTTTTCGAAATAAGGCTAGATATATATTAGATTATATATCTTCCATTTCGTAAGAGTTTGACACAATATGAGTTTGTTTAAAAGATTAGAAAGCGAATTTTAGTTTTCAAAATTATCATTTTCGAGATAAACCAAACGCTCCCTTAACTAGACAACAATATCCTAAAAATATCAATATATATATTGATTATATATCTTGATGACCTCTATTAATTCTAGTATTATTAACAAAACTTATAAGCTAGTTATAGGTTTCAAAAATCTTCATATAGTTATGGTTTGTTCATGAACCAAACGCCCATGTTGTCTTCATGAACCATTTAATCAACAATTTGAAAAGTATGCTTTGATTGTTTAGAACGTTAAAGCAACGTAATGTAGTAAGTTTTAAATGGTTTTTAAGAGTTATATCAACAATGTGACTTATGAAAAATAAAATTCGACTAGGGTTTATGGGCGATTAATGATTTTGACAAGATGATATGTTATACTAATTTTGACTTGCAAAACATCATCCTAATCCTATGGGGAGCATTTGGTAGTTCAATTTCTAGCTTCAATTACTCTTAAAATCGAATTAAAATGAATTTTAATAAAATGCATAATTATTGATTAGACACCAAATCGAATGAAATGTGATGAAATGCATGTTGGAAAACTTACAAAAGATGTTGTTATATGTTTGGTTGATGTTTGCCCCTTGCGAAATAACCCCGGATTGGTGATATGATGGAGGATTTTGAAGTTTTTATGGGTTTTGGTTCGTACTCAGTAGCAGTGGGGAAGAACAAATGAGTGAATGGAGTGTTTGGGAATGGAAATAAGAAGGAAAACAAATTTGGAACTATCAGATGGCCGGCCCCCTTAAACATTAAGGGGACCGCCCTCGATAACAAGCCGGTCCCCTTAATCATTAAGGGGACCGCCTTTGAAATTTTCCAAATTTCGCGGAATTCGTTTCTGGAACAAAAATATTCATACGTATATACTTAGATTTATAATATATCAAAGATACGTAAACGTCTATTGGCACGATGATAAGAAACTTAACAACTTTTAATTACCGTTTCGATAATTAAAATATACCTTTGACAATTTTTGGATAAAATGATCAAAGTGTTAAGTTGATGAAGGGTTTGAGATGTGTTCGGGAATATGTGAATAAGTGTATATATATATATATATATATATATATATATATATATATATATATATTGTTTATATATATAGGTATAAGTGTGTTTAAAAGATGGGTTGATGAGTGAGATTTGAAGGATAGTAACAGAGATAGGATATACTTGGCAAGAGGAGTTTGTTTCATCCATAGTGTTCACGTGCGAAGGCGTTCTTGCATTATAAAAGTCCACTTGACTCATATCCCTTCATCATCATGAGTCTCCTAGAAGAGGACTTACTAGAATAACGCGAGGGGGGAAGGAAAGGGTTCGATAAAGAACGATTTCCTGGAGTTCTAGAAAGTCAACAAATGACGTATCTAGGTTATGTGCAAGTGAATATATATATGTATATTTAATATATTACGTATAATAGTATATATATGTATATATAAGTATATATGTGATTCTAACAAATAGAAGACAATAACAAATTATATCTAAATAATAGACGAAAACAAACAATGCATATTTATCTAAGCATGGCAATGAGTTGTGAAAGAGTGGCGTACCCGGTGGTCTTCAAAAGAAGTCTTCAACATCATCAAGATGAAATATAGACTTTGAAAAAGTCTATGTTGAGGGAAAAACCAAGATTGCCTCAAGGAATGTTCGTCTAGCCATTTGATCTCCATTGTCCTTTTGGTCCAAAGTTATTTGGTCCAAACATGTTTAACATTTGACTCGGGTGCATGAAAGGTGGTAGAATGCCCCAAGGATTGTAGCTTTGTTGGTAGTTCCACATTTGATTACTATTGTTATTATAGTTTTGTCTATTTTGATTTCTTCTTGGTTGAGGTGTTTTAGACCTAGGATGAGAATTATTTGGTTTTCTAGGTGGTGGAGTTTTAGATCTTATTTTGGGTTTAGACGATTCTACTTCAGTTTTTAAAGACGGTTTATAAAAATCTTTAACTTCTTCATCGTTGGCAAGAGGTATTTTCTTATCATTAATAAGTATATACTTAGGATTAGATTTTAAAGGTTTTTGTTTGTTGAGTTCACTTTCAAATTTTACATTTTTAATCTCGCTTGTTGAAGCCTCATTTGAATTAAATCCTAAGCCGGTTTTGTCTCCGGATGTTCTTTGAATACTTATTATTTTACTAAGTGATTGACTACTATTTTCAAATTTGTCAAGTTTGCGAATTTCTTTCCTAAGTATTTCGTTTTCACCTTTAAGCTCTTGACATGATTTACATTCTTCAAAAATTTCTTTACCTTTTTCTAGTTGATGTATTTTAATTTTTAGTTCAAGTACTTCACTTTCTAATTGATTGTTAATGTATTTTAGTGATTTGTTTTTGGCCATTACTAGTTGTCCTAATTTGCATAGTTTAATATATTCCTTATCTAGATCTTTTTCATCTAATGATATACTTTCATCACTAAAATATTCGGTTTCGGAACGTACCTCATTTGGTGTATTCGCCATGAGACATTTTTCTTCCTTTGTCGTTTCATTCTCATCATCATCACTATCACTCCAAGCACCTCCAACAAATGCTCTTTGATTTTGATCTCTTGTCATCATCGGACATTTTCCAATAAGGTGATTTGGATCTCCACACTTGGAACACTTTCTTTCAATCTTGTTGTTCTTGTCATCTTTACTCTTTTGAAATGTTTTCTTTTCATCGTACGGTTCTCTTACGAACCTTCCTCGCCTTTTGAAGAATTTCTTGAAATCTCTTACGGCCATGGCGTATTCTTCATCATCACTTTCGGAAGATGAGCTATCTTCGATACTAGATTCCTTTCTAGCTTTCAAGGCGATTGACTTGCTTTGCTCTCGTTTTTCCTTGACCATTTCGGAGTCCTTTTTAATGATGACTTCGTAGACTTTTAGATTTCCAATTAATTCGTCAAGTTGCAAAGTTGACAAATTCTTCGATTCTTCAATAGCCGTCACTTTAGCTCGCCATTTTGGATGAAGAGCCCTAAGAAACTTCCTAACAAAATTCTTACTAGAAAAATTCTCATCAAGTGCTTTTAAACTTGTGATGATAGTGTTAAATCTAGCAAAAGCATTGTCAATTGATTCCTCTTCCGGAATCGTGAATTGCTCGTATTGTTGAACAAGTAGATCTATCTTATTATCTTTGACTTGACTATTACCTTGGTGAGTTATTAGTAAAGAGTTCCAAATTTCTTTTGCGGTTTCACACATAAAGATCCTTTCGTACTCTTTACGTGGTAGCGCATTATAAATAACCATTTTTGCTTCATTATTTTTAGCAAGTTTTCTTTTTAAATCATCATTTTGTTTTTCAAAAGGTACGATTTCATCTTTCTTAGTTTCCGGGTTATTTTGAATAGGTAAAAAATCACCATTAGTAATAACATGCCAAAGATCTAGATCTTTTGACTTCACATAAGTTTCGAATCGATTTTTCCAATATAAAAATCCATCACTTTCAAATAGTGGTGGTCTTTGCATAGATTGCCCTTCTAAATATTTTTCAGATTCCATAGATCGTTACAAGTTTTAAAATACAATATATTTTAAAGATCTTGCTAGACGTGGCTCCTGATACCAATTGTGGAAAACTAGAAGGGGGGTTGAATAGTTTTACGTCCTTTTTAAATTTATTTCCAAAATATTTTGTTGGTTATAAAAACTTTCGATTCGATCTTAAGTGAATTCAAGTAGCAACCAATATGAGCAAGTCTAAACTAATATTGAAAGTATTGAAATATAATGAAGAAAAGATAGAGTTAGAAAGATCAAACCACAACACGCGAATTTATAGTGGTTCGGCTACAAGGACACCTTCCTTGCCCTACTCCACTCCCCGAGTACCACACTCGAGAGTTTTCTTCACTATGTCAACAAACTCCTTATGGTGGAGAAACCTTACACACCTTAGCTTACACAAGTTAACGACACTAAGCAAAATGTCGAGTTCTAATCGTAGCTAGAACCAATCTCACACCAAATATCACACCACGTGATCTTCACACATTAATCACACCTTCACACCTTCTTCAAGACTTCACACCGTCTTCACACCTAGTCAATCTTCACACCTTCTTCTATGCACAACTAAGTCACAACTACTAAACTAGTTTACAACACACCAAGATTCTACAATCAACAAGTACTCACAACACCTTAACAAATAGCAATCACTAGTACTATATGAAACTAGCTATACACAACACCACTACAATAAGATGGATGTAGAGAAGTGTTCTTCTTCTTGCACTTGAATGGATGAAGCTTTGGATCACTTGGAAACAAAGACTTATGAAATATATGATCAAAGGATTTTAGATCTAGAGAAGAGGATTGGATCAGAAAGTTTATAGTGCAAAAAGGTAAGGAAAATGTGCAAAATGATCCAGTATTTAAAGGGCCAGATTTTACTGTTCGGGAGCGTTGCCGGTCCCCTTAATTATAGGCCGGTCCCCTTAATGATTAAGGGGGCCGCCTAGTAAAATTAAGGGGGCCGGCCTCCTGAACGTTTGAAAAGATTCTCTGGATAAAATTTGCTCTTTTTGGTTGGAAATTTGAAATCATATTTTTGTGGTTTAATAAAGCTTTACCAAAAATGATTTACAAATATATATAAAATGTTAAAATCATTTTATATAATGTTATATATTAATATAAAATTTCCTTTGATCATGTAATGCATAAGTTACTAAGTTTATGCATACCTTAAGTGATATAAGATGTAGAGGTAAATATTTGTCACCAAATACTTGTTTATGTCTTATTCTTGACTTAATTTGATTTAAGTTTTGTGATTATCAAAACATAGGTTTATTGAGAAATATTAATAACATTCACAAACATTATTTATATCAACAAAATTAAAGGTTGGTCCTACCTTACTACCCTTTCAGTCAGATCCAAGTCCTAAAGAAGATGTGGTTACTCAAGAGAAACCTAAGGAAACTGAAGAAGATATTGAAATACCTATTGAAGCAGAAAAAGACACTAATGGGGCTCCCAAAGTAGTTGTTGATGTCTCTCCTACAAAGCCAGAAGACTCTGCTGCTGACTCAGAAGACTCTACTGCTAGGCCAAAAGATACAACTACTGCTCCACCACATTCTGCTTCCAAGCCTACTAACTCTACTGCTACTTCAATGTTTCCTAATTTGGACACTCAGGGTAGATTTATTGGTGATACTATCTATCCTGATGATCCAAATATGCCTGATCTTGAGAATATTTATTATGACACAGATGATGATGCACTTGATGGTCAGTTATTTGGAGCTGCTGCTGATATTACTAATTTGGAACTCAATATTCCTGTTAGTCCTACAACTACCACAAGAGTACACAAGGATCATCCCAAAGACCAAATTTTGAGTGATCCAAAATCATCTATTCAAACTAGGCAGATGACTAAAGCACTGAAAGATCTTCAACATCAAAGTTTCTTTGCCAGATCTCTGCATCAAAGAAATAGTCATAAAGATCTTCAAAATTGCCTGTTTGCATGTTTTCTTTCTCAAATAGAACCCAAGAACACTTACAAAGCCTTACAAGAAGCAAGTTGGGTAGAAGCAATGCAAGATGAGCTTCTACAATTCAAGCTGCAAGAAGTTTGGACTTTGGTTGAACTACCAAATGGAAAAAGAGTGATTGGCACAAAATGGGTTTTCAGATGCAAAAGAGATGAGAGAGTAATTGTCATAAGAAATAAGGTAAGGTTAGTAGCACAGGGATACACACAACAAGAAGGCCTTAATTATGATGAGGTATTTGCTCCAGTGGCAAGAATAGAAGCAATTAGAATATTCCTGGCTTATGCTTCATACAAAGATTTTGTAGTGTATCAAATGTATGTGAAGAGTGCTTTTCTGTATGGGACCATTACAGAAGAGGTTTATGTGTCTCAACCACCAGGCTTTGAAGACCCTGATCATCCTGACAAAGTTTACAAGGTAAATAGAGCAATGTATGGTCTACATCAAGCTCCTAGAGCTTGGTATGACACTTTGTCAACATACTTGCTAGAATCTGGGTTTAGCACGGGAAAGATTGATAAAACTCTGTTTCTCAAAAGACAAAAGGATGATATTTTGCTGGTTCAAATCTATGTTGACGACATCATCTTTGGATCTACAAACAAAGCTATGTGTGTTAGTTTTGAGAAGCTTATGAAGGACAAGTTTGCTATGAGTTCAATGGGAGAACTCACCTTCTTCTTAGGTCTGCAAGTTATACAGAAAGAAAATGGTATATTTATCAGTCAGGATAAGTATGTCAATGACATTTTGAAGAAGTTTGGATTTGAAGATACTAAACCTGCCAAGACTACCATGGAGTCCAATAAACCATTGCTGAAGGATGAATATGGAAAGGAAGTGGATATACACTTGTACAGGTCTATGATTGGCTCATTGATGCATCTTACAGCATCAAGGCCTGATATCATGTTTGCTGTGTGTGCCTGTGCAAAATTTCAAGTGTGTCCAAAGGAATCACATCTCAATGCAGTGAAGAGAATTTTTAGATATCTGAGGCATCAACCAAAATTAGGCCTTTGGTATCCTAAGGATTCACCATTTGATTTGGTCTCCTATTCAGATAGTGACTATGCTGGAGCTTCTTTGGATAGAAAGTCTACAATAGGGGGTTGTCAATTTCTAGGCAGCAGATTGGTGTCATGGCAATGCAAGAAGCAAACAGTGGTGGCTAATTCTACAACTGAAGCTGAGTATGTGGCTGCTTCAAGTTGCTGTGGACAAGTTCTATGGATGCAGAATCAATTATTGGATTATGGGTACAATTTCATGAATACCAAAATTCATATTGATAACAACAGCACACTTTGCATAATTAAAAATCTAGTTTTTCATTCTAAAACAAAACATATTGAGATAAGACATCACTTTATCAGGGATTGCTATGAAAAGAAGTTGATCCAAATTGTTAAAGTTCATACTGATAACAATGTTGCTGATCTTCTCACAAAACATTTTGATGTGGGGAGGTTTCAATTTTTAATTGCAAACATTGGTATGATAAATCTTTGAAAAACTTATCTCTTTGTTTTTGTACAAGTGTGTAAAGGTATTGTGCTGCTTGTTCCTTTGCTGCTTATCTTAAAGCATATGTTTGTGATGGAATGTACTATGCTGCTATTTCTAACTCTACTGCTAGTACATATGTTTGTTTGCTTTGTGGTGTTTGGTCTAATATTGTGCAGGAATAAGTTTAAATGATGATTTGCCATTCCAATATTATGACAACATAAGAAGAACATCTTTCATTCATCATACATCAAGTTCAGAAGTTCATACATCAAAAGAGAAATTACAAAGACTACTTCTGAAACCACAAAAGAGTGCAACAATCTAAGATGAAATTAAAAGACTACAAGCACTACTTCCTAGGGCATGGAAGTCCAAGAACAATTTTCCTTTCTTTAGGGAGAGGAGAGTTTGCCTTCCTTGTCTTCTTTGTCTTGGTGGACTTCTTTGGTCGTGGCCTTGATGACTGAGGCCTCTCTGGAGTGGAAGGAGGTTCATTTGGAGGCTCATCCTCATCTGATGGAGTATAGATGAAAGGGGACAAAAGCTCCCTTGGAGATGGTTGCCTGACAGGGATCCACGCTGTGTCTTCTGATGATTCTGAAGACAATGGAGATTTTGGGGACATCACAGCTTTACCCCTGGAAGTGCTTGGGGTTTGATTCAAACTGAGGAGATCTTTGAACACAGGGAGATCATGCTTTCTCTTCTTCGCTTAATCCTTGGTTCTACAACCATCATGAGGAGGACGGAAGGGCGGCACATATGTTTCAAAGGGGGTTTCATCTTCAGATGATGAATCAGAAGAGATATTGATGATTTCGGGTGTTGATTTCATGATTATTTGATTTGATTTGGGTTAATTGAAGTTTTGATTTGGTTGATTGGCGTTTTAATTGCGATTAGGGTTTGATTGTGTTGATTTAGGGACAATATTTAGTCCACTTTTAAAGGGATTACAACATATCATCACATTAATTGCTGAGGATTCTTGACTTTTTGACCAAGTTTATTTCGTCAACTCTGCTACTGGAATATTTCACTCTGCTGCTAGTTTTATGTTGGGTTTGACCAAGTAATACTGCTGCTACAATGAAACTGCTGCTGGTGTTAATGACTCTGCTGCTGAAGACAATCTGCTGCTTGGTAAAACTACTGCTGAATGGATTAACATTGTATACGATAGGATAATTATAGAATAGATCTTTTGTATAGTTTATCTATTTAGATTATTCTTATCTTGTAGAGAAAGGTATTGTAAACCTAGTAGGACTCCTTGTCCTAAAAAAGGAGGATCCTAGGGTTAGATTATGTACGTATTATTATTCACTTCAAGGTTGTAAAACCCTAGCATTATTGAGTGCTCGTATTAATAATATTGAAGTGTTGAAAGAGAATTCTAAATCTTCTTAAGTTAAGCTTTTATATTCCGCGTTTAAGCTTGAGTATTTGTTTTAGTTAACTTCTATATAAGATCGTATTAGCTCAACTGGGATCAACAAGTGGTATCAGAGCTTGTGATCTAGAAGTTATAATCAAGAAGATTTTGTTACTTTAAAGTTTGCTGTTCCAAATCGTTTGCATAAGATGGGTGATGAAACTCATATGGTGACTGCTTCAAGGGTACCTATGCTCAATCCTTCTGAGTATGAGCTATGGAAGAGGAGGATCAGACAATACATTCGCATGATCGACTTCAACATGTGGAATGTAATTGTTAATGGTGATTCTGAACCAGAGAAGAGTGCTGATGGCAAGGAGATTCCAATTAAGTCTGCTGAAGCTAATGCAGCAAGGAAGCTGGAAATCAAAGCTCATAGTATTCTCTTAATGGGAATACCTAATGAATTTCAAATGGACTTTGATGATTGTGAAACAGGAAAAGCATTAATGGATGCAGTAGAATTCAGGTTTGGAGGGAATGATGCTACTAAGAAGTCCAGAAAGAATATGTTGAAGCATCAGTTTGAAAACTTTACTTCTGAACCTGGAGAAAAGATAATTGGCACATACAACAGGCTAAATCAACTGGTTAGTCATCTAAAGCTTGTTGGGTATGTTGTTCCACAGGAAGATGTGAATCTCAAGTTTCTAAGAAGTCTTGCACCTGAATGGAGTATGCACACAGTGGTGTGGAGGAATAAACCTGACTTTGAAACAATGAAGTTGGAGAGCCTCTACAACAATTTAAGGGTGTATGAATCTGAATTGGCTACTTCTTCGACTTCATCTTCTAGTACACAAAATCTTGCTTTTGTGTCTTCAAAATCCAAAGAGACTCAAGATACTCACTCTACTGCTTATGGAGTATCTACTGCTGATGGATCTGGATCTGCTGCTAGTTCAAATGACAAGATTTCTACCAGTGATGTTGCTTTATGTGCATTCTTGGCTGAGCTTACTTCAACCATAAGATCACATGTCATAAATCAAGATTTGGATCATATTGATCCAGATGATCTTGAAGAAATTGATCTCAAGTGGCAAATGGCAATGTTGACTTTAAGAGCAAGAAAGTTCTGGAAAAAGACTGGAAGAGAAGTCAAATACAAGGCTAAGGAGAGTCCAGGGTTTGACAAGTCTAAGATTGAATGCTACAATTGCAACAGGAAGGGACACTTTGCTAGAGAGTGTAGATCTCCAAAGAAGAATGCTGAAGTTCCAAAGAAGACTGAAGAATCAAAGTCTGCAATGGTAGCTTGTGATGGGCTGGGAGAATATGACTGGAGTGATATGGCTGAAGAAGAACCAAATTTCTCTTTGGTTGCTGCTGTTCAACCCAAAGTACATAACTTTGCACTTATGGCATATGGTTCATCATCAGGCTCTGACTCTGAGGTCAATATACTGGATGAGCTTAAAGATATGGTTATTGTTGACAGTGGATGTTCTGGACACATGACTGGTGATGAGTCTCAACTTGAAGATCTTGAGGCTTTTGATGGTGGTTATGTAGCTTTTGGGAATGATCCAAAAGGTGGAAAGATTGTTGGAATAGGAACACTGAGAACTGGAAATTTGGACTTTGAGAGGGTGCTCCTTGTGAAAGGACTTAAGTTTAACCTTTTTAGTGTCTCACAAATGTGTGACAAAAAGAATTTTGTTCGTTTTACAGACACTGAGTGTATGATTCTTTCTCCTGATTTTCAATTACCAGATGACAAATCTGTGTTACTGAAGGTCCCTAGAAAGGAAAATATATACAGTGACCATATTAAGAATATTATTCCTAAGAGGGCTTTGACTTGTCTAATTGCAAAGGCCACTATTGATGAGTCCAAATTATGGCATAGAAGACTGGGTCATCTGAACTACAAGACTATGAACAAGTTGGTGAAAGGAAATCTGGTGAGAGGCATGCCTACAAAGATTTTTGAGAATTGTGAAACTTGTGTTGCATGTCAAAAGGGTAAACAACACAGAGTTTCTTTCAAGTCCAAGACAGTAAACACAAATACTGTGCCACTACACTTGCTACACATGGATTTATTTGGGCCTGTATTTGTAAAAAGTTTGAATAAGAAGTCATACTGTCTTGTTGTCACTGATGACTTTAGCAGGTTTACTTGGGTATTCTTTCTTGCCACTAAAGATGAAACTCCAGGAATACTCAAAGCTTTCATTACAAGAGTTGAAAACCTGCACAATCACAAGGTAAAGATTATCAGATGTGACAATGGTACTGAGTTCAAGAACAGTGAGATGAATCAATTTTGTGTGGGAAAAGGAATACTTAGACAGTACAGTGTAGCAAGAACTCCACAACAAAATGGTGTTGCAGAAAGAAGAAACAGGACACTTATTGAGGCTGCAAGAACTATGCTATCTGATTCAAAACTACCTGTACCTTTTTGGGCTGAAGCTGTGAACACTGCATGTTTTGTGCAAAACAGAAGTAAGGTAGTCAAGCCTCACAACAAAACTCCATATGAGCTATTTCATGGAAAGAAACCAATGATTGATTTTCTCAATCCATTTGGATGTCCTGTTACTATCTTAAATACAAAGGATCAGCTAGGCAAATTTGATGAAAAAGCTGATGAAGGAAATTTGGTTGGTTACTCTATTAATAGTAAAGCCTTTAGGGTATATAATAAAAGAACCAAACATGTGGAGGAGAATCTGCATATCAAGTTTAGTGAAAACACATATAATTCTGCAGGGAAGGGACCAGAATGGTTGTTTGATGTCGACATTCTTGCTAAAACAATGAACTATGTTCCGGTCATTGCCAATGTTGATAAACCACAGGAAGAGTTTGTTGTGATTAAGAAATTGAAGATTGGTCCAACCTTTGTACCTCTTCAGAAGGAACAAAGCTCTCAAGATGATGTTGCTTCTCATGAAAAACCTAAGGAAACTGAAGAAGGTATTGTCATACCTAATGAAGCAGAAAAAGAAACTCCTGAAGTTCCCAAGGTAGTTGTTGATGTCTCTCCTAAACAGCCAAAAGACTCTACTGCTGAGCCAGAAGACTCTACTGCTGACTCAGATGACTCTACTGCTAGGCAAAAAGATACAACTACTGCTTCACCACATTCTGCTTCTAAGCCCACTAACTCTACTGCTACTTCCTTGTCTCCTAATTTGGGCAATCAGGGTAGATCTATTGATGATACTATCTATCCTGATGATCCAAATATGCCTGATCTTGAAAATATCTATTATGACACAGACAATGATGCACTTGATGGTAAGTTATTTGGAGCTGCTGCTGATGTTACTAACTTGGAACTCAATATTCCTGTTAGTCCTACACCTACCACAAGAATTCACAAGGATCATCCAAAAGATCAAATCTTAAGTGATCCACACTCATCCATTCAAACTAGGCAAATGACTAAAGCCTTGAAAGATCCACAACATCAAAGTTTCTTTGCCAGATCTCTGCATCAAAGAAATAGTCATAAAGATCTTCAAAATTGCCTGTTTGCATGTTTTCTTTCTCAAATTGAACCCAAAAATACTTACAAAGCCTTACAAGAAGCAAGTTGGGTAGAAGCAATGCAAGATGAGCTCTTACAATTCAAGCTGCAAGAAGTATGGACTTTGGTTGAATTGCCAAATGGTAAAAGAGTGATTGGCACAAAATGGGTTTTCAGATGCAAAAGAGATGAAAGAGGAATTGTCATAAGAAATAAGGCAAGGTTAGTAGCACAGGGATACACACAACAAGAAGGCCTTGATTATGATGAGGTATTTGCTCCAGTGGCAAGAATAGAAGCAATTAGACTATTCTTGGCTTATGCTTCATACAAAGACTTTGTAGTGTATCAAATGGATGTGAAGAGTGCTTTTCTGTATGGGACCATTACTGAGGAAGTTTATGTGTCTCAACCACCAGGCTTTGAAGACCCTGATCATCCTGACAAAGTCTACAAGGTAAATAAAGCAATGTATGGTCTACATCAAGCTCCTAGAGCTTGGTATGACACTTTGTCAACCTACTTGCTAGAGTCTGGTTTCAGCAGGGGAAAGATTGATAAAACCTTGTTTCTTAAAAGACAAAAAGATGATATTTTGCTGGTTCAAATTTATGTTGATGATATCATCTTTGGGTCTACAAACAAAGCTATGTGTATTAGTTTTGAGAAGCTTATGAAGGACAAGTTTGCTATGAGTTCAATGGGAGAACTCACTTTCTTCTTAGGTCTGCAAGTTACACAGAAAGAAAATGGCATCTTTATCAGTCAGGATAAGTATGTCAATGATATTTTGAAGAAGTTTGGATTTGAAGATGCTAAGCCTGCCAAGACTACCATGGAAAAAGATAAGCCATTGCTGAAGGATGAACATGGAAAGGAAGTGGATATACACTTGTACAGGTCTATGATTGGATCATTGATGTATCTTACAGCATCAAGACCTGATATTATGTTTGCAGTGTGTGCCTGTGCAAGATTTCAAGTGTGTCCCAAGGAATCACATCTCAATGCAGTGAAAAGAATTTTTAGATATCTAAGGCATCAACCAAAATTGGGTCTTTGGTATCCTAAGGATTCACCTTTTGATCTGGTATCCTACTCAGATAGTGATTATGCTGGAGCTTCTTTGGATAGAAAGTCTACAACAGGGGGTTGTCAATTTCTTGGAAGCAGGTTGGTGTCATGGCAATGCAAGAAGCAAACAGTGGTGGCAAATTCAACAACAGAAGCTGAGTATGTGGCTGCTTCAAGTTGTTGTGGACAGGTCTTATGGATGCAGAATCAATTATTGGATTATGGGTACAATTTCATGAATACTAAAATCCATATTGATAACAACAGCACACTTTGCATAATTAAAAATCCTGTGTTTCATTCTAAAACAAAACATATAGAGATAAGGCATCACTTTATAAGAGATTGCTATGAAAAGAAGTTGATTCAAATTGTTAAAATTCATACTGATAACAATGTTGCTGATCTTCTCACTAAACAGTTTGATGTGGGGAGGTTTCAATTTTTAATTGCAAACATTGGTATGATCAATCTTTGAAAAACTTATCTCTTTGTTTTTGTTAAAGTTTGTAATGCATGTGCTGCTTGTTATTCTGCTGCTTGTTAATGTGTATATGTTTGAGATATAATGTACTATGCTGCTCATTGATTTTCTAACTCTACTGCTAGTACATATGTTGGTTGTTTGCTTTGTGGTGTTTGGTCTAACATTTTGCAGGTATATGAATGGTGATTTGCAAGAATTGAAACAAGAAAGTTCATTCATTCATTCCAGCAAAGTACAATGATTCAACATCAAAAGACAAAACACAAAAACAGACATCATAACCTAACACCTACATCTTCATCACTTCCTAGGGCAAGGAAGCCCAAGTACAATCTCTCTATCCTTTGGGAGCGGAGGGTTTTGTCTTGATGGTCCAAGAGAAAGACCAGGTGATGGTTGTGGCCTCGCCCTTGAAGATTGTGGCCTCGGCCTTGAAGATTGTGGCCTCTCAGGTGTGGCAGGTGGATTGGTTGCTGGTTCTTCCTCCTCTTCATCTGAGGATGTGAAGATGAAGGGAGATTGGTAATGATGCACTGGAGGAGGTGGTTGCACAAACGTCCAAGCTTGGTCGTCTGATGATTCTGATGATGCTGGAACCTCAGGGGACATAGGTTGTTTTCCTCTTGAGGTGCTTGGAGTCTGATTTAGGTTGAGAAGATCTTTAAACACAGGAAGATCATGCTTCCTCTTGCGTGCTTGTTCTTTGGTTCTACAACCGAATCGTGGAGGACGAAAGGGTGGAACAAAGGGTTCCATTGAGGATTCATCCTCTGATGATGAATCAGAAGAGATATTGATTATTTCGGGTGTTGATTTCATTGTGTGATGATTTGATTGTAAAGATGGATAGTATTGATTGTGAATGTGGCGTTTTTGAATGTAATTAGGGTTTGATTGCGTAATTTGGGGAAAAGATCTTGCCGGTTTTATAGAGATTACGGAGTGATATGTGCATTAATTGTTATGCATAGTTGACCAAGGTCTATAGTCAACTCTGCTGCTGGCTCCAGTTCACTCTACTGCTAGGTTTATCATTCTGCTGCTAGTTGTGAATGATACGGTTCTGCTGCTATTGTTGTAAGTAAGAGGGTGGTATGTGTAACTTTCATCCATCAGTTTAAAACCTAATTGAACTTCATAATTGGTTTTCATATGTTCTCAATTGAAGTTATCACAAACCCTTACACCTACTCATTCCAATAATCACAAATCCCCAAATTCTCCAAACCTAATTCATGGAGCTATCACGTACCTGGGTTGAGCAACACAATAGTGTGATCGTTTTGAATGAAGAATTAGTTCCTGAAGGTTTCACAGACATGGTAAAGTTTTTGAATGCTACTTCTCTTAGGTATGCACTCACTGTGAACCCTACTATATTTGTTTCCTACATCAAACAGTTTTGGTCTACTGCCAAAATCAAAACTATGAATGGGGAAAAACATGTCAGTGCTTTTGTATATGGGGAAAAGATTCGTGTAACTGAATCATCTATAAGAGAATCTCTTCTCTTAGATGATGAGACAGAGACCACTTGTCTTAACAATGATGCAATTTTTGCTGGTTTAAAAGAATTGGGATATGAGGGGAAACATAACAATTTAAAATTTCAAGAAGCTCTCCTCTGTCCTCAATACAAGTTTTTGATACATCTATTCCTTCATTGTTTGAGTCCTAAAACATCTGGGTGGCATGAGTTCAATACTACCATTGCTTCTGCAATGATATGTTTGTGCAAAGGTCAACCATTTAATTTTTCAAAAATGATATTGGCTGGATTGTTTAAAGGTGTTGAAGATGGTTCTTATTTGCTATATCCAAGATTTCTTCAAATCTTTATTGAAAACCAAATTTCTAAACCAAGACGTCATACTGCTGAATATGATGCTCCAAAATTGGCTTCAAGGACTTTTACCTTTTTGCTTAAAAATGGCAAAGGTTTTTCTGGTGCACATACAAATCTGACTTCTTTTATGGAACAAATTGTGCACAACAACCAGGGTGAAGGATCAGGAAATCCCACTGATTCCCATCACACACCCAATGTTACTACATCTGTTATACAACCTACAAAACAATATTCCCGTAGGAAAACCAAAAAGAACACTAATCTGCCTCAGGATAGTGTTAGTATGGCTGTACCAGATGAGGCTGTCCTAGGTGATGGAGAGGACATGTTGGCAAGGGCTGTCACTACTGCTTCTAGCTTAGCAGCAGAGCAGGATAGTGATAACATCATTAAGACCCAAACCAAGGCAACATCTAGAGAAAAGGACTCTTATGAGTTTGCTTCTCAGGATGGTAACCCTAGCCAAAGGGATAACATAGGGGGCTCAGATGATCAAACTAGGTTTGATACTGAGTTTTTGTCCCACGATTCACCTCTCGGACCAGGTTACACAGGTCGAAGTGATGAGGACAGGCCAGTGACTCATGAATTGACGGATCCACTTGTACATGATGACAATGTCATTGATTCACCTCTCGGACCAGGTAATACAGGTCGAAGTGATGAGACTACAATGCAACTTATAAAAGAATTGACGGATACTTGTACCACTTTGGGGTTGAAATGTAAATCTTTGGAAGATAAGGTTCTTACTCTATCTGATGTTGTTGCTGGTCAAGCCAAGGTCATCATCAAAATGCGAAAACAGATTAAGAGCTTCAAGAAATCAAGATCTTCAACCTCATTGAAAAGATTAAAGAAAGTGGGAACTACTCAGGTTGTAAGTTCTTCTGAACCATCTACTCATTTGGAAGAGGATGCTTCCAAACAGGGGAGGAAAGAGATTGTCATGGATTCAGGAGAGGTAAATCTTGAAAAAGTTGATAATGTTCAAGATATGGATACTGGAATAGTTTCAGGGGAGGTTCCAGTGATTGAAGATATGGATGTGGATAGTTCTCAGAATAATGAAGTTGGTATGGAAAAGGTGGTTGCTGCACAAGAAAAGGTGGTAGATACTCTTAAAACTTTGGAGTCTGAGCAATTAGTGAAGGCAACAGGGTTGATGGGCAATGAGTTAAAGACTTTGGAAGATTCAGTGGAAAATGCTGCTCCTGCTATTGCTGACTCTACTGTTGTTCATAATTCTGCTGCTAAGAGTTATTCTGATTCTGCTGCTAGTGGAATAGTGAATACTGCTGAAGTTCAAGACTCTGCTGCTGGATCTTTGGACAATGCTGCTGCAGAGGCAATGGTCTTGCTAAGTAAGAAGACTACTGCTGACACCCTTACACCACAATTACCAACTCAATCATTATCACAACCTATCACCAACATAACATCAGCAACAAGAAAACCTCAAAAAGGAATAACAATAAGAGAACCTGCTGCTACTCAAAAGAAGACAATCACATCATCTTCTACAGATAAGGGTAAAGGCAAGCAAGTTGATGTTCAGAGGTGGATATATAAAGGGGTTGATTTTACTGATGTACCTTTTGATTCTTGGCCTAAGCCATTGCAAGTTGAACATGATGAAGCTGCTGCTATTAAAGCACAAGAGTTGATTAACTTGGAAGATCAACAGCTGGCTGAGAAGGAGGCTGAAGGTTTAAGAATGTATGATGAATGGGATGATGAAAAGATTAGAATTGCTGCTGATATTGAACTAAATAAGCTTATCAAGATTGAAGAAAATGAAGTTCCAAATTTCAATGTGCAATCTTGGTATAGTGAATTTGTTTCTAAGAAGAGAAAAGAGAATGCTGCTGCTAGAGGAAAGGTTAAAGTATTCAAAGGTCCAACTGTTAAACAGCAAAGGAAAGAATATGACAGGTATCTAAAGAATATGGGTGGATGGACATTGGTGCAGTTGACAGCTTATTCTGATAAAGAAGTTTTTGATTTGTATCAACAAACAAAGAAGAGAACAGATACTTTTTATAATATGGGATGTGCTGAGGACTTGGAGCAAATTGCTCAAATGAACAAGAAGTTGGTGCCTGAGAAGATAGCTGAAGCAGAGCAGATTCAAGAAGTTAATGTTGAAAAGCTTGAAAGTGATGCAACAAAGATTACTTCTTCTGAGCAAGGTGATAAAAGAAAAGGTGTTGTTCAAAAATCAATTGCCAAGAAGAAGAGAAAGATTGGAGAAGGAAGCAGTTCAATGCCAGAAGGAGATATGTTTCAACATGATTTTGATCACATTCCTGCTGAGCATCTTAAAGAAAGATTGAAGGCGTATACTGTGGTTGGCAAAATGGAAGATCCTGAAGTTGTGGATGCTAAACCATTAGGAGTTAAATATCCAATTGTCAAAGTAACTACAGGGTATGATACTAATATTGGAACATTTCATGATGTCCAGAGATCTGATGGTAAGTCTCACAGATTTCTTAGATTTCAACAAATGTTACATTACTTTGATAGGGAGGATGTTGAAGACTTGTGGAAGTTATACAAGGCAAAGTTTGGAGCTAAGAAATTTGATGGTAAAAAGTATGAGACAGATAAAATTGATCATGTCTTAACTTCTTCTGATAATGTTTTGTGGAGAGCTCTTAAACTTATGTTTGAACCTTCAATGGATGACTCTGAATGGACAGAGATAGCTGATTACAAGGTAAGAAGATGGAAACTTTTTCAAGATTCTGGAGTTCATATGTTAACTATTGGACCAATTACCTTGTATATGCTAGCTGAAAAGGATTATCCAGTGATAAGATACTGGAATGTTGTTAATCAGATGGTTAATAGTGATAGAACACTTAAGCTGCAGAAAGACTATGATTCTGATGATCAAGCATTTGATTTGCTGAGAAAGTATAAGAAGATATTTGATCAGATGAATTCTCAAGGGATGAAGTGTTTGGAAGCATCCTCCTAGTAATAATTTGAGCTTCGAAGAAACTTGAATATTTAGAAATAAATATTAAGTTTAGGGGAGGATTGTTGGGTTTGACCAAGTAATACTGCTGCTACAATGAAACTGCTGCTGGTGTTAATGACTCTGCTGCTGAAGACAATCTGCTGCTTGGTAAAACTACTGCTGAATGGATTAACATTGTATACGATAGGATAATTATAGAATAGATCTTTTGTATAGTTTATCTATTTAGATTATTCTTATCTTGTAGAGAAAGGTATTGTAAACCTAGTAGGACTCCTTGTCCTATAAAAGGAGGATCCTAGGGTTAGATTATGTACGTATTATTATTCACTTCAAGGTTGTAAAACCCTAGCATTATTGAGTGCTCGTATTAATAATATTGAAGTGTTGAAAGAGAATTCTAAATCTTCTTAAGTTAAGCTTTTATATTCCGCGTTTAAGCTTGAGTATTTGTTTTAGTTAACTTCTATATAAGATCGTATTAGCTCAACTGGGATCAACATTTTATCACTCTGCTGCTAGTGTTATTGTGCTGCTACGGTTGAAAGTGTGAGGGTGGGATGTGTAACTTCTTCAATCAGTTTAAAACCTAATTGATCTTCCTAATTGGTTTTCTCATATTTCAAATTGAAGTTATCACAAACCCTAACACTCCAATTTTCTCAAAGTCAATTATTCCCAATTTCCCTAAACCCTAACTCATGGATTGCGTTCGTACCTGGGCAAAGCAACACAACAGTGTGGTCGTTTTCGATGCTGAATCAGTTAATGAAGAATTCACAGACATGGTAAAATTTTTGAATGCTACTTCTCTTAGGTATGCACTCACTGTGAATCCTACTATATTTGCTTCCCACATCAAACAGTTTTGGCTTACCGCTAAAATCAAAACTATGAATGGGGAAAAACATGTTAGTGCCTTAGTAGATGGACAAAAGGTTTGTGTATCTGAATCATCAATAAGAGAAACTCTTCTCTTAGATGATGAAACAGAGACCACTTGCCTGGCCAATTCTGCTATTTTTGCTGGGTTAAAAGATTTGGGATATGAGGGGAATCATACAAATTTAAAATTTCAAAAATCTCTCCTCTGTCCTCAATACAAGTTTTTGATACATCTTCTTCTTCATTGTTTGAGTCCTAAAACTTCTGGATGGCATGAGTTTAGTACTACTATTGCTTCTGCAATGGTATGCCTAAGCAAAGGTAAACCTTTCAATTTTTCAAGAATGATTTTAGAAGGGATGTTTCAAAGTATCAAAGATTCTGGTTCATATTTGCTTTATCCAAGGTTTATACAACTCTTTGTTCAAAAACAACTTACAAAGTTTAGAGGCCATGTTGCTACTTATGATGCTCCAAAATTGGTTTCTAAAACTTTTACTTTCTTGGTTAAACATGGCAAAGGTTTTTCAGGCACACATACAAATCTTACACCTGAAATGGTGCAACTTGTGCAAAAAAATCAGGGTGAAGGATTAGGAAATCCCACTGACTCCCATCACACACCCAATTTTAGTGCATCTGCTACACGACCTAAAATACTCTATACCCGTAGGAACACCAAAAAGAACACTGATCTTCCTCAGGATAGTGTTAGTATGGCTGTACCAGATGAGGCTGTCCTAGGTGTTGATGAGGACATGTTGGCAAGGGCTGTCACTACTGCTTCTAGCTTAGCAGCAGAGCAGGATAGTGATAACATCATTAAGACCCAAACCAAGGCAACATCTAGAGATGATGATTCTTCTGAATCAAATTCTCAGGATGGTAACCCTAGCCAAATGGCAAATACAGGGGGCTCAGATGATAAAACTAGGCTTGATACTGAGTTTATGTCCCAAGATTCACCTCTCGGACCAGGTTACACAGGTCGAAGTGATGAGGACAGACCCGTGACCAATGAATTGACGGAAAACCTTGTACATGATGACAATGTCCATGATTCACCTCTCAGACCAGGTAACACAGGACGAAGTGATGAGACTATTATGAAACTCATTCAGGAATTGACGGTTACTTGTACCAACTTGGGGTTAAAATGTACTAAATTGGGGGACAAAGTTCTTACTCTTTCATCTGTTGTTGCTGATCAGGACAAGACTATCATCAATCTGCAAAAACAGATTAAGAACTTACAGAAATCCAGATCTTCAACCTCCTTGAAAAGATTGAAGAAAGTGGGCACTTCTCAGGTTGTTAGTTCTCCTGATGTCTCTACTCACTTGGAAGATGATGCTTCCAAACAGGGGAGGAATGAAGAGGCAATGGGTTCAGGTGAGGCAAATTTGGAAAAGGCTGATGGTGCTCTGGGTTTAAATGATGGAATGGTTTCAGGGGAGGTTCCAGTGATTGGTGATATGGATGTTGAAAGTCCTCAGGATGCTGAAGATTTTGTGGTTGCTGATAAGTCAGGGAATGAGGTTGTTATGGAAGAGGTAATTGCTACTCAAGAGAAGGTGGTAGAACAACTTACAACTTTGGAGCCTGAGCAATTAGTGAAGGCAACAGGGTTGATGGGTGAAACATTGATGAAGTTGGGAGATTTGGTGAAAGACAAAAGTCTTGACTCTGCTGCTCAAGAATCTACTGCTAAGGAAATTACTAACTCTGCTGCTAGTGGATCTGCTGATGCACAAGATTCTGCTGCTGGGTCTGGTGACAATGCTGCTGCTGAAGCCATGGTATTGCTGAGCAAGAAGACTACTTCATTATCAACTCCTTCACTACCACAACTTACAACAACAACAATCAAATCATCAGCATCTAGAAACCCAGAAAAGGGAATTGTTATAAAAGAACCTGCTGCTCAACAAAGGAAGGTTATTTCTTCATCTTCTACTGATAAAGGCAAGGGCAAGCAAGTTGAAAAACCAAGGATTATGTATAAGGGGATTGAATTCACTGACGTACCTTTTGATTCTTGGCCTAAGCCATTGCAAGTTGAACATGATACAGCTGCTGGACTTAGAGAACAAGAGTTGATTAATATGGAAGAACAACAGTTAGCTGAGAAAGAGGCTGAGGGCTTAAAGAGGTATGATGAATGGGTAAATGAGAAGATCAGAATAGCTGCTGATATTGAACTCAATAAGCTGATCAAGATTGAAGAAAATGAAGTTCCAACTTTTGATGTGCAATCTTGGTACAGGGACCTTACTACTAATAAGAGAAATGAAAATGCTACTGCTAGAAGAAAGATAAAGATATTTAAAGGTCCAACTGTTAAACAACAAAGGAAAGAATATGAAAGGTATTTAAAGAATATGGGTGGATGGACATTGGTACAGTTGAAACCTTATTCTGATAAAGAAGTTTTTGACTTGTATCAACAAACTAAGAAGAGAACAGATACTTTTTATGCTATGGGATGTGCTGAGGATTTAGAACAAATTGCTCAGATGAACAAGAAGTTGGTACTTGAAAAGATAGCTGAAGCAGAGCATATTCAAGAAGCTGATGTTGTTAAACAGCTTGATATTGATGCAGCAAAGACTATTTCTTCTGTGCAAGGTGATAAAAGAAAAGGTGTTGTTTAAAAATCAATTGCAAAGAAAGATTAGGGAAGGAAGCAGTTCTATGCCTGAAGGTGATGAGTTTAAACATGATCTTGATTACATTCCTTCTGAGCATCTAAAAGAACAATTGAAGGTTTACACTATGGTTGGCAAGATGGAAGATCCTGAAGTAGTTGATGCTAAACCAATTGGTGTCAAATATCCTATTATCAAAGTAACTACAGGATATGATACTAATATTGGAGCATTTCATGATGTCCAGAGATCTGATGGTAAGACTCACAGGTTTCTTAGATTTCAACAGATGCTACATTACTTTGATAGAGAGGATGTTGAAGACTTGTGGAAGTTATACAAGGCAAAGTTTGGAGCTGAGAAGTTTGATGGTAAAAAGTATGAGATAGATAAAATTGACCACATCATAACTTCTTCTAATAATGTTATGTGGAGAGCTCTTAAACTGATGTTTGAACCTTCAATGGATGATTCTGAGTGGACAGAGATAGTAGATTACAAAGTAAGAAGATGGAGACTCTTTCAAGATTTTGGAGTTCATGTGTTAGATATTGGACCAATTACTTTGTATATGCTAGCTGAAGTAGATTACCCAGTGGTAAGATACTGGAATATTGTCAATCAGATGGTTAATGGTGATAAATCACTTAAGTTGCAGAAAGACTATGATTCTGATGATCAAGCATTTAATTTGCTGACAAAGTATAAGAAGATATTTGATCAATTGGATTCTCAAGGTTTGAAGTGTTTGGAAGCATCCTCCAAGTGATTAATTGTGCTTAGAAGAAACTTACTTATTTAGAAATAAATAATAAGTTTAGGGGAGGATTGTTGGGTCTGAAACTGCTGCTGAGTGAAACTGCTGATATAAGTGAAACTGCTGCTAGTGGTAATGATTCTGTTGCTAATGTCAAAGTGCTGCTAAGGTTAAATGCTGCTGACAGAATCTACTGCTGATGGGATAAGGATGTATACGGTTTAGATAAATACAGAATAGATTGTGTAAATATTATATTTATCTAGAATATATTTACCTTGTAGAGAAAGCTATTGTAAACCTAGTAGGACTCCTTAGTCCATAAAAGGAGGATCCTAGGGTTAGTTTATGTGCGTATTATTATTCACTTCAAGGTTGTAAAACCCTAGCATTGTTGAGTGCTCGTATTAATAATATTGAAGTGTTGAAAGTGAATCATTATTCTTCTTAAGTTAAGCTTTTACATTCCGCATATTAGCTTAAATGTTTAATCAAGTTAACTTCTATACAAGATCGTTTAAGCTCAACTGGGATCAACAAAATATATTGCGAAAACGGTCAACATAAAGTTGGTGAATAATCATAGGTTTATGAAATGTAATGTTATACGGCCACCACAAGTATAAGTGCATGACAAAATGTCACGTAAAATAGTACAATAGACCTTAAGCTCATGACACCGAAGCTAGACTGATGAAATATATGCCCCTCCTGAATGTTCTGCCAAAACACTCAAATGTGACAGACATGAAATGCATCCGCTTACTGTTGGTAAATACTACCACGGATGGAGGCGTCACCCTCAATAGATCTATCCACTCACTTTCGCTAAGTAGGCAAATTAACGGTTCATGATGATAATAGGGGACTATCACAAGGCAGATAAGCAACTTAAGCAATGTACATAAGTTTTGATACTTGGGCTCGTACTAAAATGGTGCAATGTATTCTCCCCCGTGGGATTTGAAAAGAATCATAAAATGTATACGGGGCTATGAAAACTCACCTTAAACTGATGATACTGTGATGAAGTGAAATGAACAACAATGAACAGTTAGCTGCCTCAACCTAATATGAATGATGAACGATCTAATTTTAGATCATAAAATGATATTATGAATGTCCATGCACATGTTTCCTATACCACTCTACTCTTTGAAAAATACTTGTTGTTATCAAAATAATACATTTTCCAATACTTAGGAAAATATGGCAACTAGAAAATAAAACTAGTTGAAATGTGTATATATATATATATATATATATATATATATATATATATATATATATATATATATATATATATATATATCGTATGTATCAATGTTAGTATTGAAATCCTCGGTTTCAAATCCTTGAAATAACGACTTGTCGTAATAAAAATATACTTGTATTCACTAATACCTCATTAGTTATGATATTGGGTACTTGGGTATTATTTCTAGAATCTAGAGTTACTACGTAGTAGTAATATTATTTTTGTCAGAAGCTGTCAAAATAATATATGTTTTGCCGATATTGAAACGTGAATATCTTTGTCGTTATAAGCCCGTTTTACTTGTTCTTTATATCCATGGTTACGTCTTAGTATGTAGTAATATATTTTGGAAAGCTTGGCTCCTCCGGGTTACGTCTAAAGCCTCATTTTGTCCGACGAAAAACGTCCAACAGCATGTATTTTCAGAAAATTACTTTTCGTCAATAAACTTACAAAAATCATAACTTCTTCGTTATAAACTCTTTTTAATCCGTTCTTTCGCCTACGGCTTCGTTTTTGAAAGTATTTTCTAAAATTTTTGCCAAAGTTTACTTTATTTTTACTGATTTTCCTGGGTTTACAAAAATGGGACAGTAGGTATAAATACTTGTTACAAATCCATTTTCCATGTTCAAAACTAGTTTCTAACATCACCAAATCTCTTGCAAACACCACAAAGCTATTCTAATCCTACCATACACCTTCTTAGGGTGCCATGGGTTCCTAATCACTACTAATCATGTTAATTAAACAAGGGAATACCTAAATCAAATTCTAGGGTTTGTATGTTAAAAAAGTTAACAAAAATAATGTAGTATAGCTAGCTTGTGCATGAAATTAAGCATGAAAACCATATGATACTAGTAAATATTAGATGAAATCATGAAAATAAATTTGATAACTTACTTTGAAATATTAGGTGATTAGATGATGAGAAATCTTGTGTTTCTTGAGTTTATATTGCAAAACTCTTAACTAGAAAGGTAAAAGGAATAACTTTGTAGCTTTAAACATTGAAAAACCCTCACTTGATCATAGATTTTGGGTTGTGTCGTGGGTTTAGAGAGGAATAGATGAGAAAATGAGTTTTTGATCTAAAATGTAGTTATGTGATTTGTAGAAAGTGTTTGTAGATATTTAGGTAAGTTATAATGTATTATATGTGTACATAAATGCTAGAGGTTAGGAAAAAATACATATGGCCTTGGTGAGGACTTTAGGGGCTGGCCAAGGGTGAGTGAGGGGGGGGGGGGGTTTGGGGTACTTGTGATTTAATTAGAAATCTAGTGAAGTTTATGTATACATTTGTGTTATTTGCTAAAATCAGTGTAACACCCCCAAAAGTCGTTAATAACAGCGGAAGACTTAACATGTCAGCGGAAAACTTTCGGGGTATTACTTCAAGGATCTTTGTCACAATTATAGTAGACAACGCAAAGTAAAGTATTAAAGTTTAATTTATTTCAAAATACCAAATATCTGGGATACAAGACATTATTAAGTTAAGAACGTGTTTTATTCTGAAGGAAAATAAGTAGTTTATTATGGTTCTTGTCATGCTTTTGTCCACTCCGTGCCATCCAGATTCGTCTTGTTTAGTTACCTGAGATAAACATGCTAAAATCAACATAAAGTTGAGTGATATTCATAGGTTTGAGTTTAAGAGTTTGAATCACAAGTTAAGAATGTATTGTAATCACATACAATCAATATGTAAAAAAAAAATCAATGTTCCTGTTATTGCCTTAAGCTCATGATACTCAACGATTAACAGCCAATCATAAATGTGGATTATGATGGTAAGTAATAGGCCCCCAAAGATAGGTATTTGTCAATAACCTATTTATAAGAACAATAAAGTGCGCCTGGTGTTTTCTCCAACAACCAAACGAGGATTGTCAATCACTAATAGTACTATCCACAATTATTTACGTTCACCCTTCAAGTGATTAAGGTTCATGATCGAGGGACTTCTGACAATAGTAACTTAAGCAAATAACATTGGCCTGACGGTATTTCAATACCCGGTATAAAAGACTTGTGTTCGAGTTTTAGGCATGTATCCCCCCACGGGAAAATAGTTAAAGAGTGGGCTATGAACTCACCTTAGTAGTACAGTGGTATCGTAGTCTCAATAAAGCAAGGAAACGGCTTCACACAACACAACCTAAAAGATAATGCAAGTTTCAGTTGATAGTCTAAATCTGGTTTTATCGCAAATACTTGTTATTTAGTTACGAACGAATCTCGTGTTTGTTTATGTGTCTAAAGTTCAAAAACAAAGTTATATATACATCTAACTCGTAAGTAAAATGATTGATGATTGATATAAAGTTAGTTTTTATAACGGAAATAAAATAAACGTATCGTTTTACAAGAAATAAATAATGTATCGTTATATCGTTTAATTATAATTACGAATATATATCGTATATATATATAAGTTTATGTTTATATAAGTCTTATATTAATTATATGTTTATATATGTAAAAGGTTAATATTATTTTTATAAAATAATATTTACTGAAAATTCCTTTAAGTTTCCAAAATTTACATTTTTAACCCTAACGATATATATATTACACCGTTAGTCCAAAAATATATATAATTTACATTTTAGGTCCAAAAGCATCAATATTTACATTTTTCAACTCCAAATATCATTTTTAACAGTTTAGAACTCAAAGTTTTCTGTTTTGACAGCTTCTACCCATAGTTTACCATTTTGACACTTTTAGTCCCTCGGTTAAGAAATTTTTGCAAAGTTAGTCCAAATTTCACCAAACTTGGAATTTAGCTTTTATACTTTTTCAATAAGCTCAGAATACTCAAAGTAACTTAATTCAACTGCTTATTAGCTTATAAAGTGCTTATTTTGATAAATGGGCCTTAACGAGACTATTACAAGGCCCGTTATTAATTTGAGATCCATTGGGCTTACGAGACCTTTGGGCCTGACCTTGGACTCATTTTTATAGTACAAAAATGTTGCAAACAAGCTTGTGTGACCAGCTTATCACATAAGCTCAAAATTAGCTTAACGGGCTAACAAGCCCACTTGGCTTATTTAGTTTCATACGAAAACTGTTTTAGGCAGGTTCAAAAAGGGTCGAGTAAATGGTTCAAATGAGCTTGTTAGGTCGAATGAAAAGTGTCCCTCAATTGTTCACCAAGGTGAAAATGAGGTCGAGTGGTAAAATAACATGGTCATGTGTCTATATTTTAAGTGGTGAGGCCAAAGCGTTTGGTCCAAATCGTAACTGAAAATGTTTAAAGACTTAGAAAAATTCTAAGTCTTTCGACTAGGTTCATGTAACATTTGGAACGTGTAGTTTTTATTACGTATGAGTTATAGTTAGATCAAAGTCATTATGTCACTTGATTGTTAGCATGGTCAAAATAGAGTATGACAAATAAAACATATATGTTACTTTTGTATATAAAAAAAAAATGATCAAAGTAAACGTGCAAAATAAAATGAAAAATAGAAAGGATTAAATAGGTTTCGAGTTGGCTTACTTCACCTCAAAAGGTGGGGTAAAATGGTTCGTATGGTTTGAGTAGGTACGTAGGATCAACGTGGGAATGTTCACAGCACACCGAGGTTCAAGACGGGTACTTGGTTCCTCCTTGGATCACTTGAATGGTTCGTATGGTACTATGGTTCAATGTATAATGGTTCACGTTCCACCAAAGGTTCACAACGAGCAAGTATGGTTCTCTTGGATCTCTTCTACAACTCGTACGTTAGGAAATCTCCTCGTCCCAATCTTGGCTTGCAACCTCACGTAAAATGTATGTTGGTACGTTTTGAGTGTGTGTGTTCGTTTAGCTTGCATGGGATTGTTTATATAGGAGATTTAGGGTGGTGAGGATAAGTACAAGAGTCACAAGACTCATGCGTTGGCTAGTATACATGATGGCACCAATTTCTTCACCAATCGAGACTTAGCAACAATAGGAATGCTGCATGCAATCTCTGTTCACTATCTGACATTCTACTGTGCACTTGAGTTGGTCTAGAAGTCATTGGGCAAAAGTGGTGGTGTCTAGGAATATTTGCACACGTTTTGAGTTATCTTGTAACATGGTTTTTGCGTTTTACTTTGGGCAGAATTTAGGTAGCAAACGAGCGAGACATATGGTAAGCTTTATCATTCTCAAATCTTTGCTAGCTCGTAAATTAAGTTATGTAAAAATATGTGTGTGTTATGTGTCGAATTCAAAGGATAATAGAGGTGTTTTGGAGGTGTCGCGACAGAGACAAAAGAAAAGAATAACAAAAGGGGCGTTTGGGCTGTTAAAGCCTTTTGGGCTTTGGTTTGATCTCGGTCCAGCAAGAAAAAGAAAAGAAATAATATAAAGTGTCCGTTTGGCTTGGCAGTTGGGTTTAAGTGGCCCAATGGGTCAACGGGGCCCACCTGGTGTGTTTTGAGAGTCGGGTTACGATCAATTAATATTAATGAGTAGTCTCGAGAATTTTCGTAAGCTTCGGGAATATATAAATATTGTATGGTATTTAATCGAAACGTATATTATAAAAAAAATAAACGTTTAAAATATATATTCGCGATAATTAGACTATCTAGGTTTGTGTGAAGCAACGTTTCTAAGCAAAAGATAAATCACAATTTACCGTTGTGATTTATATATCAAGTCTAAAAAAAATTGTCATACGTAAAAGTGGGTATTTAAATAACGTAATAACTTGTAAGTATTTACTAACCGTTGGGAAAATTACGAGAGGCTACAGTACATACACCTTACAGTGAATTCCGTCCCGGAATTCGAGTTTAGGAGGGTTGCCAAGGGTGTCTAAGAGAAGAGGTGTGGGTACTTGGTGCGAATCTGGTCCTCGCGTTCCCAAGTATACTCTGGTCCTCGTTTAGAGTTCCAACGAACTTTTATGATAGGGATACGGTTTTGTTTCAGTTGTTTGACTTCTCTATCCATGATTTCTACCGGTTCCTCGGTAAAAACGAGTTTGTCATCAAGTTGTAACTCCTTCAATGGAATGACCAGAGATTCATCGGATAAACATTTCTTGAGGTTTGACACATGAAAAGTGTTGTGAATTCGGCTAAGTTCCTCGGGTAGTTCAAGTTTATATGCCATGGGTCCAATTCTTTCTAGGATTTTGAATGGACCGATGTATCTTGGGTTTAACTTTCCCCTCTTTCCGAATCGTATCATTCCTTTCCATGGTGATACTTTTAACATAACCTTATCTCCGATCTGAAAATCCATGGGTTTTCTTTTTAGGTCGGCGTAACTTTTCTGTCGGTCTCTAGCGGTTTGTAAACGTTGTTTGATTTTGATGATTTTCTCGGTTGTCTCATGAACTAGATCCGGTCCCGTGAGTTGTACTTCTCCGACTTCTGCCCAGCAAACGGGTGATCTACACTTTCTACTGTAAAGTGCTTCGAATGGTGTTGCCTTGATACTGGTATGATAACTGTTGTTGTATGAGAATTCTGCTAATGGTAAGTGTTTGTCCCAACCTTTTCCGAAGTCTATGACACAAGCGCGTAGCATATCTTCTAAGGTTTGTATAGTTCTCTCACTTTGACCATCGGTTTGTGGGTGATAAGCTGTGCTCATATCCAGCTTTGTTCCTAAAGCTTTTTGCAATGATTTCCAAAAATGAGACGTGAAACGACTGTCACGATCTGATATAATAGAAATCGGCACTCCATGTCGTGACACAATTTCTTTCAGATATATCTGAGCAAGTGTATTCATTTCATCAGTTTCTTTGATTGGTAGGAAATGAGCTGACTTGGTGAGACGATCAACGATAACCCATATCGTATCGTAGCCAGTAGAGGTTTTGGGAAGTTTGGTGATGAAGTCCATTGTAATACGTTCCCATTTCCACATGGGGAGTTCGGGTTGGGTGAGTAATCCGGAGGGTTTCTGGTATTCTACTTTTACTCTTGAACATGTTAGACATTTACTGACGTACTCAGCGATGTCGGCTTTCATGTTCGGCCACCAATATAGTTTCTTAAGATCCTGGTACATCTTGTCGGAACCTGGGTGAATGGAGTATTTTGATTTGTGAGACTCATGCATGATGAGGTCACGAATACCTCCGAAGAGAGGAATCCAGCTTCTTTCCTTGAAACAAAGCATTCCATTTGATCTTTTCACAAATCCGTTTTCGTTTTTCGGCATACCAAAAATCTTTTCAATTGGTCAATTTTCTTTCTTGAGAGCTTCGCTCTGGGCGATAATGATTTGTGTTGGGAGGGGTGAACAAATAGTCATGCCTAACGATCTAACCCTGAGAGGTTTTTGTCTTTCTTTCCGGCTTAATGCATCTGCTACTACATTAGCCTTTCCTGGGTGATAACGGATTTCACAATCATAATCGCTAAGCAATTCTAACCAACGGCGTTGTCTCATGTTTAAATCCTTTTTATCTAGGATGTGTTGGAGACTTTTATGATCTGTAAACACGATACACTTGGTGCCGTATAGATAGTGTCTCCATAACTTAAGAGCGAATACTATTGCTCCTAGTTCTAGATCATGGGTTGTGTAATTTTCCTCATGTTTCTTCAGTTGACGTGAGGCATAAGCTATTACCTTATCCCGTTGTATCAAAACTGCACCTAAACCATGGTACGAAGCGTCACAATATAGCACGAAATCTTTGCTTCCTTCGGGTAACGCTAGTATTGGAGCTTCACAAAGCTTTTGTTTTAACAGTTGGAAGGCTGATTCTGCTTCTTGTCCCCAGACGTACTTTTCGTTCTTTTGGGTCAACTTGGTCAATGGTTTTGAGATTTTAGAGAAACCTTCAATAAATCTCCGGTAGTAACCTGCAAGACCTAAAAATTGACGTACTTCTGTGGGAGTTGTAGGTGATGACCACTCTTTAACTGCCTCTATTTTTGCAGGATCCACGTGGATACCTTGACTATTCATTACGTGTCCCAAAAATTGCACAGTGGGAATCCAAAAGTCGCATTTTGAGAATTTCGCGTACAACTTTTCCTTCCTAAGTAACTCTAGGATTGTTCTCAAATGATTGGCATGTTCCTCTTTGTTACGAGAGTAGATCAAAATGTCGTCTATGAATACTATCACGAATTTGTCTAAATATGGCTTGCATACTCGGTTCATTAGGTCCATAAACACGGCGGGTGCGTTCGTTAGACCAAATGGCATTACCTAAAATTCATAGTGTCCATAACGGGTTCTGAAGGCTGTCTTGGGAATATCTTCTTCCCGAACTCTCAATTGATGGTATCCCGACCTTAGATCAATTTTCGAGTATACACTCGATCCTTGTAATTGATCAAACAAATCGTCAATTCTAGGTAAAGGATATCGGTTCTTTATAGTGAGTTTGTTCAATTCTCGGTAATCTATGCACATTCGGAATGATCCGTCTTTCTTTTTAACAAATAGGACTGGGGCTCCCCAAGGTGATGAACTTGGTCTAATGAAACCTTTATCGGATAATTCCTTTAGTTGTTCCGATAGTTCCTTCATTTCGGAAGGTGCCAACCTGTAAGGTGCTTTTGCTACTGGTGCCGCTCCAGGCACTAGTTGAATTTGGAACTCTACTTGACGAGTCGGTGGAAGACCGGGTAGATCTTCAGGAAATACTTCGGGGAATTCCTTAACGATAGGTACGTCTTTAAGTTGTTTCTCGGTTAACTTACTTTCCGTCACCTGAACCATGAATACATGACATCCTTCGTTCATGTATTTTATCATTTTGAGGCATGAGATGATTCCGTATCGGTTTTTATTCTTGTCGCCATGGATAACGAGGGTTTCATTCTTAAAAGGAATGTGTATGGCTTTCTCGTCACAATGAATCTTAGCATGATGTTTGGATAACCAATCCATTCCGATGATAGCATCAAAACTACCGAGTTGGATAGGCATCAGGTCAATAGGAAAAGATTCTCCTACGAGAGTTAAGGTACAATCTTTTAAAACAGAGTTGGTGCTAATTAAGTTCCCATTGGCCATTTCTATCTCGTATGTGGTGTTTCGCTTAGAAGGGTTAGAGTTAATGAAAGGGGCAAACGTATCTGACACGAAGCTCTTATCTGCTCCAGAATCAAATAATACTCTAGCATTATGATGATTTAATAAGAACGTACCCGTGACGACGTCGGGGTTTTGTGGTTCGTTTTCATTTCCCATCACGTATGCTCTCGCTCGTGCAGTGTTCTGACCATTTCCTTTTGGACAGTGGTTCTTGAAGTGTCCTGTTTCTCCGCATGAGTAACATGTTGGTGCTATTGGTTGTAGGTTGCTGCCGGTAGCAGGGGTCCTACAATCTTTTGTGGCATGACCTATCCTTTGGCATTTATGGCATTTTACTGTACAAGCACCATTGTGATGAAGCTTGCATCGGTTGCACTGCGGCTTAATACCTTGGTATCCACTGCCATTGGTTGCCGTAAATATCTTAGGAGGTTCTTGTCGTTGGTTCTGCTGTTGACGATGTGGGTTCTTGTTCTGGTGTTGTTGTTGGTTGATCCTGTTGTTGTTGTTGTTGTGGTGATGGTTGTTGTTGCGATGGCCGTTGTAGTAGTGATTGTAGTTTTGATGGTGGGTGGTTCTCCTATCATCGAGCTTTCTTTTGAGTTCGTTGCACTTGATTTCGCGGTCTAAGAGTTTTTGTGCTAACTCCATTGCGACTTCTAGTGACGGTGGGTTGGATGCTGTGACGTCTCCTTCAATACTCCGGGGAAGACCTTCAATATACTTCTCCAGAGTTTTCTCTAAATCTGGTACGATAGAAGGACATAATGCCATCAGCTCGTGGAACCTCCTGTTGTAAGCCCTAAGATCGATTCCTTTGACTGCAAGGATATGGAATTCGTCTTCCAGTTTCCTTATTTCGGATCGAGGACAGTACTTCTTTAGGATCTTGGCTTTGAATTCCGTCCAAGAGAGTCGGTACGCTGCTTCTGTTCCTAAAGTTTGAGTTGTAGCGGTCCACCATGACAAAGCGTCATCCATTAAGGTTCCTGTGGCAAATGTGACCCTGTTGTTTTCTGAGCATCCACTCCTTTGGAATACCGTTTCGCATCTCTCGAACCAATGGGCGAGTTTAGTTATCCCTTCAGTACCCATGAAGTAAGTCGGCTGACAAGTCATAAAATCTTTATAGGTACATTGGCGAGGTGCGGGAGCAACATTTCTTGCCGGTTGTGCGTTAGCATTTGCTTGTTCGGCTAAGGCTACATTGATTCCATTGGTGATTGCTTGTTGGATTTCTTCCGGGGTCATGGTTGTTGCTGAGGTAGCAGTCGCGGTTCTCTTAGGTGCCATAATCCTAAAAATGAGAGTATATGTTCAGAATTTTCATAATAACCATCTTGTGTTAGACTATTTAGTAACATCAATAGGTTCAAAGTTATAATAGTGTCACATATATCACGATGCAATATACGATATCATAACACTTATGAAAATAAAGCAAACATAACATCATTGATTAGATTGTCGTTTTGAGTTTACATCACTTATTTATTCTTGTTGACATATCTCTAGGACATTCAAATACAAGTTATTACTGTGATGTGGGTGAGGCTACGTCGACAATCTATGGCATTCTAGGGTTTTCCTTGGTTATCATCAAGACGACGTTCTAGTTCCTGAATTTTGGCGGCCATGGTTTCTATGATTTGGTCTCGGTCTCTCTCCCTAGCTTGTGTTTCTTGTTGTGCACGTCGCAGAGACATGACTTGGGCTCTTGTGGTGTCGAGAGCTTGATCGATGTCACACATGATGTCCTTGTTTACGGTGTTAGCAGAACAAAGTAATCCGATGAATTCCATAGCTTCACCGAATTGGGTATTTAGTTGTTCCATCATGGTTCCCATCTCTAGGTGTCCCATCACAAGTTGTTCTATCTCAGCTGACATGACTTCTATCAGTTCATTAGGGATGTTGTTCACCAAGGTGGCTATGGCGTCTAACTTGTCTTCATGTCTTACTAACCTAGCTGCCAAGAGTGGTATGGTATGGTGAATGGGTTCTCCAGTGACTGGAAGGATCTTGGATGCAGCAAATGATGATCTTTCACCAAGTTCTCTGTTGGTGGGAGTACCTTCTTGAGATCTCCAATACTTAAGGATTGGTAGTAGAAATGACCATTTGCGAGCATTGACCCGCTTACGAGCCTTATGGTTGGTTCTTGCATAATAGTAAGGATCTGAGGAGGTAGGACGAATCTGGTAATTCCTTGGTTGATAAGGCAGAGGAGCACTGTGAGCTTTTATAGGTTGTGGACTGTTGATTGTCACTGGTACAGTAGTAGTCTGCTGATAAAATATACTAGGTAGTATCACTGGTTCTGCAGCTGGAGCAATTTCCTTTTTCCATTCAGTATTATCACAGATGTCTTTTTCTTCAGCATATGAAAGAGCTTTTCCAGCAGTGGCTGATTCATAAGGCTGGAATGGAGAAATTTGCTTACTACGTCTGATTGGACCAGATGATGCTTGGGGTGAAGTAAAGGATTGCTGACTTTCCTTATTCTTGTCTGTTGTAGGTGATACAGTCTTAGGAGTTGGAGCAAGAGTTGATACAATAGGTGTAGAGCTCTCAGTTTCCGAATCCGATAACAAAACAATGAAGTTGGGTTTGGAAGACAAGGAACTGTAATAATCCCGATTAGTAAACATAGTTATTAGCATAATCATAACATGTAAGCATATATCAAGTTATATAAGTAAGAAATAATGAGAAGTAACTTTTCTACCAGATGTTGGAATGTAGGCACGGAGGGCATGAAGTGGTATTTTGTAAAAATGGTCCAGTTAAAGTGTAGTTATAGTCCAATGTTTAAAAACATCTGGTTCTCTATAACCGTGGCTCTGAATACTAATCTGTAACACCCCCAAAAGTCATTAATAACAGCGGAAGACTTAACATGTCAGCGGAAAACTTTCGGGGTATTACTTCAAGGATCTTTGTCACAATTATAGTAGACAACGCAAAGTAAAGTATTAAAGTTTAATTTATTTCAAAATACCAAATATCTGGGATACAAGACATTATTAAGTTAAGAACGTGTTTTATTCTGAAGGAAAATAAGTAGTTTATTATGGTTCTTGTCATGCTTTTGTCCACTCCGTGCCATCCAGATTCGTCTTGTTTAGTTACCTGAGATAAACATGCTAAAGTCAACATAAAGTTGAGTGATATTCATAGGTTTGAGTTTAAGAGTTTGAATCACAAGTTAAGAATGTATTGTAATCACATACAATCAATATGTAAAAAAAAAATCAATGTTCCTGTTATTGCCTTAAGCTCATGATACTCAACGATTAGCAGCCAATCATAAATGTGGATTATGATGGTAAGTAATAGGCCCCCAAAGATAGGTATTTGTCAATAACCTATTTATAAGAACAATAAAGTGCGTTTGGTGTTTTCTCCAACAACCAAACGAGGATTGTCAATCACTAATAGTACTATCCACAATTATTTACGTTCACCCTTCAAGTGACTAAGGTTCATGATCGAGGGACTTCTGACAATAGTAACTTAAGCAAATAACATTGGCCTGACGGTATTTCAATACCCGGTATAAAAGACTTGTGTTCGAGTTTTAAGCATGTATCCCCCCACGGGAAAATAGTTAAAGAGTGGGCTATGAACTCACCTTAGTAGTACAGTGGTATCGTAGTCTCAATAAAGCAAGGAAACGGCTTCACACAACACAACCTAAAAGATAATGCAAGTTTCAGTTGATAGTCTAAATCTGGTTTTATCGCGAATACTTGTTATTTAGTTACGAACGAATCTCGTGTTTGTTTATGTGTCTAAAGTTCAAAAACAAAGTTATATATACATCTAACTCGTAAGTAAAATGATTGATGATTGATATAAAGTTAGTTTTTATAACGGAAATAAAATAAACGTATCGTTTTACAAGAAATAAATAATGTATCGTTATATCGTTTAATTATAATTACGAATATATATCGTATATATATATAAGTTTATGTTTATATAAGTCTTATATTAATTATATGTTTATATATGTAAAAGGTTAATATTATTTTTATAAAATAATATTTACTGAAAATTCCTTTAAGTTTCCAAAATTTACATTTTTAACCCTAACGATATATATATTACACCGTTAGTCCAAAAATATATATAATTTACATTTTAGGTCCAAAAGCATCAATATTTACATTTTTCAACTCCAAATATCATTTTTAACAGTTTAGAACTCAAAGTTTTCTGTTTTGACAGCTTCTACCCATAGTTTACCATTTTGACACTTTTAGTCCCTCGGTTAAGAAATTTTTGCAAAGTTAGTCCAAATTTCACCAAACTTGGAATTTAGCTTTTATACTTTTTCAATAAGCTCAGAATACTCAAAGTAACTTAATTCAACTGCTTATTAGCTTATAAAGTGCTTATTTTGATAAATGGGCCTTAACGAGACTATTACAAGGCCCGTTATTAATTTGAGATCCATTGGGCTTACGAGACCTTTGGGCCTGACCTTGGACTCATTTTTATAGTACAAAAATGTTGCAAACAAGCTTGTGTGACCAGCTTATCACATAAGCTCAAAATTAGCTTAACGGGCTAACAAGCCCACTTGGCTTATTTAGTTTCATACGAAAACTGTTTTAGGCAGGTTCAAAAAGGGTCGAGTAAATGGTTCAAATGAGCTTGTTAGGTCAAATGAAAAGTGTCCCTCAATTGTTCACCAAGGTGAAAATGAGGTCGAGTGGTAAAATAACATGGTCATGTGTCTATATTTTAAGTGGTGAGGCCAAAGCGTTTGGTCCAAATCGTAACTGAAAATGTTTAAAGACTTAGAAAAATTCTAAGTCTTTCGACTAGGTTCATGTAACATTTGGAACGTGTAGTTTTTATTACGTATGAGTTATAGTTAGATCAAAGTCATTATGTCACTTGATTGTTAGCATGGTCAAAATAGAGTATGACAAATAAAACATATATGTTACTTTTGTATATAAAAAAAAATGATCAAAGTAAACGTGCAAAATAAAATGAAAAATAGAAAGGATTAAATAGGTTTCGAGTTGGCTTACTTCACCTCAAAAGGTGGGGTAAAATGGTTCGTATGGTTTGAGTAGGTACGTAGGATCAACGTGGGAATGTTCACAGCACACCGAGGTTCAAGACGGGTACTTGGTTCCTCCTTGGATCACTTGAATGGTTCGTATGGTACTATGGTTCAATGTATAATGGTTCACGTTCCACCAAAGGTTCACAACGAGCAAGTATGGTTCTCTTGGATCTCTTCTACAACTCGTACGTTAGGAAATCTCCTCGTCCCAATCTTGGCTTGCAACCTCACGTAAAATGTATGTTGGTACGTTTTGAGTGTGTGTGTTAGTTTAGCTTGCATGGGATTGTTTATATAGGAGATTTAGGGTGGTGAGGATAAGTACAAGAGTCACAAGACTCATGCGTTGGCTAGTATACATGATGGCACCAATTTCTTCACCAATCGAGACTTAGCAACAATAGGAATGCTGCATGCAATCTCTGTTCACTATCTGACATTCTACTATGAACTTGAGTTGGTCTAGAAGTCATTGGGCAAAAGTGGTGGTGTCTAGGAATATTTGCACACGTTTTGAGTTATCTTGTAACATGGTTTTTGCGTTTTACTTTGGGCAGAATTTAGGTAGCAAACGAGCAAGACATATGGTAAACTTTATCATTCTCAAATCTTTGCTAGCTCGTAAATTAAGTTATGTAAAAATATGTGTGTGTTATGTGTCGAATTCAAAGGATAATAGAGGTGTTTTGGAGGTGTCGCGACAGAGACAAAAGAAAAGAATAACAAAAGGGGCGTTTGGGCTGTTAAAGCCTTTTGGGCTTTGGTTTGATCTCGGTCCAGCAAGAAAAAGAAAAGAAATAATATAAAGTGTCTGTTTGGCTTGGCAGTTGGGTTTAAGTGGCCCAATGGGTCAACGGGGCCCACCTGGTGTGTTTTGAGAGTCGGGTTACGATCAATTAATATTAATGAGTAGTCTCGAGAATTTTCGTAAGCTTCGGGAATATATAAATATTGTATGGTATTTAATCGAAACGTATATTATAAAAAAAATAAACGTTTAAAATATATATTCGCGATAATTAGACTATCTAGGTTTGTGTGCAAGCAACGTTTCTAAGCAAAAGATAAATCACAATTTACCGTTGTGATTTATATATCAAGTCTAAAAAAAAAATTTGTCATACGTAAAAGTGGGTATTTAAATAACGTAATAACTTGTAAGTATTTACTAACCGTTGGGAAAATTACGAGAGGCTACAATCAGGTACCGGGTTTGATAGAAATAAATGTTAACGAAGTTATTCGGGATAAAATAAAGTTGTAAAAATGTTAAAAATATGTTGGGTACAAGTATTGAGTGTTCGGGTGATTATTGTTTAGTTTTCACGAAAACCGTCGTAATATTTATAAACTTACGTTATAAATAAATATAAATTTCCAAAATACCGGGTAAATGAATATTATAACTTTTATGATGATATAATGGAAATAAAAATATGTCGGGACCATTGTGGGAATATTTAGATATATTTGTCGTGTTTATTAACCGGGTGTTAACGTTTATTTATAAATAATTATACGTAAAACGTTAAATATATCAAATATATAAATTTGAAAATCCTAAGAGTGGTATAACATGAAAATGCTATTATGATGATATGCAGACTGTCTCTAGTCCGTATGCAATGTCCTTACTGATAATGAAATGAATTCGCACCTAAACAAATTCGGTTACGCGAATTTGAATACCCGTAAACTAAATTTACGATGAAATGAGTAATGCAAGTGAATAGATTCATTTTTCCGGAAATGAATAGTGTTCAGTGAATAGTAAAAATTTCAAATGTTTCTCAGAATATCAAATTGACCTCGAAAATGATGAATAGTAAAATGATGAATAGTGTTTTGATGAATAGTAATTTATGAATAGTAAACGTCGAAGTTTGGGAAATGACCTGAAATGGTGAGTTGTGACAAGTATTCCCGTCCTAGCCACCAAGGCTATCGAAATACTATTGAGCTCACCGGAGCCAATGTGTCCCCATTGCGATCCGACACCATCCAGTTGGTGCAAAGCGGATGTGCATTCCATGGACTTCGTTCCGAAGATCCTAATCAACATCTCAAGGACTTCTTTAAAATCGTGGATTCTATAGACCTTGATGTTACAACTAGAAAGTCAACCCAATTACGCCTATTCCAATTCTCTCTACGTGATCAAGCTAGTCAATGGCTTGAGCGTTTACCCGCGGGATCCATCACCTCTTGGGATGATCTAACCACTCGTTTCCTTGCTCAATTTTTCCCACCGGGGAGAACTACCAAGCTTAGAAATGACATCTTGGTGTTCCAACAACGTCAAGAGGAAACCTTTTATGAAGCATGGACTCGATATAAGGACTTACTCCACAAAGTCCCTCAACATGACATAGAACCATGGCTCCAAATTCAAATCTTCTATGATAAAGTTAACTGTCAAACGAGAAGGGCCATAGATTACGCTGCCAACGGTAGACTTAACAGACGGGTTAGCTCAATACGAAGAGGAAGAATGGGAGGATCCGATGTTTTCAAGAGAAGGAAATCTAGATTGCATAAACGCTACCCAAGAACGATTATTGGAAAATATTGAAAGGAAGATTAAGGAATTAATGAGGGCTAAGATGCCTGCAACTAAAACCACAATGAGTCTTGATAGACATTGCGGTGTGATTAGCAAATATAATCTTCCTGAGTGTTCACGACAGGAAGAATTTGAAGGAATAATGATAACCTTCATGAACAATCAAGAGAAACAGATTCAGCATCTAGAAACTCGCATGGAAAGCACTCGTAATGCTTTTATGGACTTTGCTGATGAATTCATATCAAGAATTAAGGAGAAGATTAAAGAAAAATCCACGCCAAGGAAAATCAAAAAATCTTTGAACTCCCAACTCCCTTGGTGTGTGGCGGAGAGGATGATGGAAAGCCCTTTCCAATTGCTTTACCTTCAATTACCCCTCATTTCTATAAGCATACTCAAGATGAAAAGAACATGCAATTTCATAACATCTTTGTTGGAAGTGTGCAAGTCACGCTTCCCAATTTGCATAAGAAACGTTCCTTTGGTTTTAAACCCGGTGGTAAAAGGTTGCACCTCAAAAACACCGCTGCTTTAGACACCTCTTTGGAAAAACTCCTTCCTGTACCCACTGTTTACCAATATGATGATTACAACCTTAGTGGACCTTTGACCAGCTTTGTTCATAGTCACACGTCACATCGTGACAGTAACAAAATGTTTGACCCTGGTGGATTTCACTAATGGGAATAGCTACTCATAGTTTGTACCTTTGATTAGCTATCTACAATAGTGCGGGGACTAAACTTGAAACTGCTACTAAGTATTCACTAAACGGACATATGACGGCGTCAGAATTTTACTCTTGACGCCGTCACCTCGTTTTCTCAGCAATAATAACCCCATCTCCATCACTTTCAGCCCATACCCCACAAACTATACCTAAGTGCTACTCCACCTCCGAATCTCCAAGATCAAATCCGACATCTTCAGTGACTGATTTCCATGTGGTAAGTGATTTTTCTTCATCCTTTTTCGTTCAATTATCCCTTGGACCGACTAATTTTGAAAACCCCCATCATCCGAAACCCTTACATTGATCCATCTTTAGAGCTAGTAATGCCCTTCCCTAGGTGTTTTGTAATCATGAGTTTAGCATTAAGTAGTAATGGTTGATTTGAATCATGAGTCAATTGCGAAAAAATCTTTCACACCACGAATTTCTTGATCTCCCACCCATGTTTCCTGCAAAAAGGGGTGTTTGGGTCATGGATTTTGAGTTTGAAAATTGATTTTTCCCTCGTAATTCCGTGGTTGAGTCTCTGCTGGGTCTGACGGCGTCAGGTTTTATCTCCTAACGGCGTCAGATGTGTCTGACAGCATTATTTCGTTAAATTCTCATTCTAACCATTTCCATTAAATTCCATCTTTTTCCAGGACAATGAGCAAGCGTACTCGTCAACACAGAGGAAGTTCATCAAGGTCACAACATGTGAACTATGGTGACTTGGTCCATAGTTGGAGTTTGTTTGATAATGACGCCTCCACAACCAGATATGCAGAACTTCTTCATCATCACATCGATGCAAGGGCTGTGATTGATTGGTAGTTTCTGAGGTCCCAAGGTCTTGAGGGTGACTTCCTTGGGAGGATCCATACGGATGCGTTCACGGGTCCTCAGTGGGAAAGACTGTTCAGGATGAGGGAGACAGTCTATAGTGAGTTGGTAAGAGAATTCTTTGCTACTTTTCGTTTTGATCTGGCTGAAGCTAGGACAGATATGGGGAGCACCACCATTTATTTTAGGTTAGGGGGAGAGCTTAGAACATGCTCGGTTACTGAGTTTGGTTGGAGATTAGGTTTGTATACTCCTGAGGAGGCTGTTCAGGGTGGTTTTATGCAGAGGTTATTGAATGGGGAGACTATGAGGAATGAATTGAGGTGTGCCATGTTCTGGCTAAGTATTGGGAATGAGGTATATACCTCAACCATTGGGGCGGCTTTAATCAGGGACCCTATGATCAGGTTAGCCCACCGTTGCATCACCTACAGTTTGTCAGGGCGCCATGGCACTACTCACCATGTCACTGCTTCAAATCTTTTCTACCTGTACACCATGTTTTCAGCGGATGTATACTGTAACATCCCATTCTGGGTAGCGAGCTATTTGAAGACCAGTGTGGGGGAGAGGGATACCGACAAGGTATATGGAGGGATGTTTGTGACCCATTTGGCTCGTTCCTATGGGATCCTTGTTCCTGAGATTATGGGGTACCTGAGCGACTGTGGGGCATGTAGGGTGGTGAGGGCCAAGTCCCTCAAGCAGATGAGTATTGTGATGGAGCTGAGGAACGGGGTATTCACTTGGTATGCTGCAGGAGGACCGGCGGGTGTTGAGGATGATGAGGATGATGATGAAGGTGCACCCCATCAGCCGCATCATGAGGATTATGAGGTTGGGTCTGCAGATTATTACTGACACATGGGTCAGGGAGATTGGCAGGCGCATCAGGGGGCTTGGATGGGTCAGGTGGACGCATGGCGGACTACCACTGACCAGAGATTTGATTGGATGTATGATCACACCATCCGCCAGATGCAGCATCTCTCGACCCGTGATCATATTGAGCCTCAGCTGCAGATCGACCTATTCCCTGGTCGCGAGATGGACTACCCTCCCTATAGGTACACCGGGCACCTCCCTCCTGGCTATGATTACCGCTATGGTCCCCCTCCCCAGTGATTTTTCATGATATCTGTTATCTTTGAACAAATTTATTCATGGTTGTGTGATTTATAACAATTTGTCTTGTAATAGCTTAGGATTTGGCCTCTGTTGGCATTGGATACTTTTTATTTTTCTTCATTATTATGGATGTAGGATTTTTGATTTTATGGATGGTTAATTTTTCAATTATTTATCGTGTGATTTTTTTTTTATTTTTTTGATTGTTATTTCTTTCCGTATGCATGCTTTATTTTTATTGTTGGTAGATCATGTTTCAAACTAAAATTGTGAAGATACTTTATTTTGTTGTTTAAATTAATCTTAACTTCATACAAAGGTATTTTTCAAAAGATAAGTGTAAGGGGAAACCCCAAATTTGTTTCTAAGAACAAAATTGATCATGAATCTCCACGATAATAAATGAACATGTATATTAGTATTTGTTAGAGTCAAATGCTTGTATCGAGTCATAATGATGTTTTGCAGGATTTCCCAGGAAATAGGACATAAGTTTTTCCAGAAATTTTCCGAAAACTTGACATAAAGATTTCTACAGATCACTTCTGACGGCATCAAGAAATTGCTCTTGACGGCGTCATGTGTAAAATTCTGGAAATTTTGTTAATTCTTTAGTTTTATAAACTCTAGCGAATCTGCAAACATTCATTCCACAAGCATTATATCTTAATTTGCTTTTTAGGACTTGTTAGTATATTTAGATTGCCGCCGATTTTACGCGAGGTTGCCTTGTTTGTTTTCTCAGGTTTAACAGGTTACGTTTGACAAGAAGAGGATTTATATTTCTGGAAGGGAAGCTTTGATTGTTCATTTTCTTAGAGGAAGATTTAACCTTGTTACCTCACTATCCACACCGAACGAATCAGGGGAGTATTTGTTTTCATTCTTTTACTTGTTTTACTTTTACATCTTTAATTGAACATTGGGGACAATGTTCATCCTAAGTGTAAGGGGAGGGTAAATGATGATACACTATAGGATACTATTTCACTTGAATTTGTTTTGTTTGATAGTAGGTGTGTAATAAAACTATGAGAAGTACTTGTTAGTGTAATTTTAGCGCCAAATTTAAAATTTTTTACAACATTTAGGAGTGAAACTTTAGCCTTAGCAAGCGTCTCATGGATAGGAGTTGTATAACTAGCACGAAACCGTACTATTCAGAAAAATTTTCCACCCAAATATGTGAGGTTCGCCCTTAGATTTGATAGGAAAAGCATTTCTGTTAGTGCTTATGAGCGTACCGGTAGCATTTAGATTCTAGAACTTGCGTTAGTGATGCATCCCGAGACCGCTAGTGAGACTACATTCGTGTGGTAGGATTTACTACATGATAAGAGGCATTAGGATCACCCTTGTGTTAAACCCGTATCATAATTACTTGAACCATTTAAGTCATATTACTTGGCTAGTTAAGTCAATTAATTTTCCCACACCTTAGCGTTGTACTCAGTTTTAGTACACGAAACCCCTAGTACACCCCTCCGAGCCTATCTTTTCGTTTCTAACTTTAAGCATCTTACTTAAAGGAAGAATTTGTTACAACCCACTTAAATGTACAACCAAATCGCCTTAGCCTTCCGTGTATGCACTCATCTTTAGTGCATTATTGTTATTTGTTTAAACCCTTAGTTAATTATCTAATTGGTTACATGGTTGCTAAGTCGAGTCATATCCTTATACATATTGTTTTGGGACGATTGGGACTCATGGGTAAAGTACTTGTATTTTGGAGTAATGGGGAAGAACATTATATATTACCCCCATATGCGCGTTAATCTTAAAAGTACTCCAAGTGTTTTGATTATCTTGATTTGAGTCATTAGATTAGTTTATTGTAAAGTATGTAAAAATTCAAGTGTAAGGGGAATGTTCATTCCCTATGATGTATTATTTTGGATGGTAGGGTAAGAGTGTATGAATAAAATAAAATAAAAATAAAAATCGAAAAAAAAGAAAAAGAAAAAAAAAATAGAAAAGGAAAAGAGAAAAAAACATACGGACTACCATCCCGTTTCATTCTATGTTTGTTTTATATTTTTGTTATTTTTGATTCATTAGCTTAAGTCGAGTCTAGTCTTGGCTTAGCAACGCCATATTGTACATGTAATTAACCAAGATGATTAACTCGCCACCATTAAAGATTGCCTATATCCAACAAAACCGTGTATTCCATATCCCTACACCTAACGTTATAACCCTTTGAAAGACCTCTTTGATAGTTTATCCTAGGTGCTTACGCCATGTGGTGGAGGTTTGATCCTTTCCCAAGCCTATGGTAATCTATTTTGCTATGACAGGTAGTGAGAGATGTTTTCCATTTCCATATTGTGATATATACTTTATTACACCCGAGAGATGTGAGTATCTAAACACTATTTGTGAGGTACTATTGTATGACCTCCGTGCTTGTCTTTGGTTTTTAGTGGAACAATTATTTGTTGTAATTACTTTTATACTAGTGTTAAATGACCTCTAACTTGTCTTTTGATTAGAATAAAAGCTCATTTGCTTGAGGCAAGCAAATCTCAAGTGTAAGGGTATTTGATGAGGCGAAAAATGAACCACTTTTAAGGGGTCTTTTAAGCCCGGATTCGAATTTATTTGAACAAATAATACCCTAAATTGTTCCTTTTGTGATTTTAGGTACTTTTGGAGTGAATTCTGGAAAAGGAGGCATTTTGGACGTTTTTGGAGCATAAAAGTGAACAAAACGGCAAAGTCTTAATTTTCCTTGCTGGGAACAGTACCTGACGGCGTCAAGAGATTTTGCATGATGGCGTCAAGAGTAAAACAAGAGGTGGAAGTGGCTAAAGTCCATGACGGTCCAGACCAAGATTACACTAAGGACATGACGGCGTCACCTTAGGCCGTCATGATCCATTTACTAGTGACGGCCTAGAAGAATTTACACATGACGGCGTCACAACTGGATCTAGGCAATCCGATTTCATTATGGGCGGCGAGTCGACGGCGTCAGAATTTCCTTCTTGACGCCGTCACCTCAGAATATCTATATATAATTTTACAATTTTCATTCATTAGTGGGCAACATATTTTGGAGAAACCCTAGTCCGAACTTTTCAGTATTTTCAAGGGTTTTTAACCCCTTGAATCCTTCATGTTAAATTGAGATAAGTACTCTTTCAATTCAATCAATATGTCTATGTGTTGCTTGAATATATCTTACACTTGTCTTTCAATTAACATGTGATGAGTGTCTAAATACTCATCATTTTATACTAATCTGAACTGCCAAAACATACAAAAACACTCAAATATGTATCAAAATACTTAAAATATCTTAAAGGTGTGTTTTATATGTTTCAAATGCAAAATATGCAAAAACAAATGAAAAACGTACAAAGTTTGCATAATTGGCAGTTTCAGTCCCTCAAGTTTCATAAATTGGCAAAACTAGTCCCTGGTAATTCTAAAAACATGAAAATGTCACCAAAGGTCCTTTTTAATCATAAAGTTACATATTTAGTCCTTTGGTGCAAAGTTTCACAAAATTACAAGTTTAGTCCCTGTACTTTGGAAATTGACAGAAATGGTCCCTGGGATGTAAAAACTTTGAGAAATTCAATTTTGGTCCTTGTGCTTATAATCTTTTGCAGGAATGGTCCTTGGTGTGAAGTTTGATGAATTTACATAAATGGTCCCTCAAGTTTGGTGAATTGGCAAAAATAGTCCCCGGATATTTCAAAAGTGAAAAATATCAAATAATACCCTTGTACTATTCATCCTTGTCAAGTTTGGTCCCTATGAGAACTTTGGTAAACTTACAAGACCAGCCCCTCAACTTTTACAAATTACATTTTTGGTCCTTGTGTATTATTAAAACCAAACGGACCCTTTTATATCATCTAACCCAAAACCAATCCAAACTAAACCCAATCACCTACCCAAGCCCACTACCCTTTCCCTGGCCCATCTACACAACCAGCCCACCCTTTTATTAATAAAAACCAGGTTTGACCTGGTCAACCCCCTCCAAAACCACTCCCCCCGTCTACTGTTCACCCTCCACCACTTCAAACGAAAACCGCCTTCCACCTCAGTGGTATCACCACCACTTGACCCACCCTTTTCACACTTTGTCCCCCTCCACCTCCACTACAACCAGGATGCATTAAATGCTCCTGAAAACCCTCCACGCTACCCCTTGACCCTTTGGCGCCAAGAAACGATTTAAACGGCCATGATTACTCAGACCAATCCAATGGTCCTAAAGTGGTGGGAAAGGTCAAGTGGGTCCCACTTAATTCAGAAAAGGGCTTTAAAAGAGGAAAGAAGCCAGAAGGATGAATTTAATTAGTTTAGGATTAGTTAAAAGTAATCGTAGGTAGTAGAATTTCATTTTCAGTTGTAATGTTAAGATAAATCTTGTTGTATTCAGTTTAATTAATGTTAAGGAAACCTTATTTAACCTTTAATTCCAGTATTGTTTGTTAAAATCTTGTTTTGACATTTCAAGTGAAACTGATAATTTCATTCTGTATTGTTAAGTTTTTATGAGAGTTGTGTTAGATTCTATTAGTTTACATAAGCTCTGACAAGGCTTATTCAGCTTATAGGAACTTTGAAGCAGCAATAGTTTTTAAAATAAGAAATACCAAAAATAATTAAGAAAATATAAAGAAAATAAAAAATTTAGAGGAAAGAGAGGAAGAAGATTGGAGCAGGGTGTTATTTGGATATGTTGCTGGTTTAGAACCTTTTGGGAGGTTATAGGTTAGTTACTTGTTCTTGGTTCTTGGTTCCATCACCTCAGTCACATACCCATTGTAAGTTAGTTTTGCAATTTTTTGTTTCTTATTAAAGAATAGGTTGTAATCTATTTTTACATGTTCATTTTAGTTTGTAACATCATATAAGAACTATTAGATTCAGTTTCATGGTCTAATATAGCCTAATGCTTTGAAAAGCCATAACAGATTCAAGATAAGGGGTGTTTGGCTTTGTCAGTTTCTGTGGTATCTTGGTTAGTTTAGTTGTTACTTTTAGTTTAGTTAACATGTATTAGGTCTCTTTAGGTTATTTAGGTCTTAAGATTCAGTCATTGTTCACTCAAAAGTCAAAAACCCACTCCAAGTGCCCTCACAGTTAACTGTGAGGACTTTGGCATTCCAAAACCTTGCACATTGACTCATAAGTGATCATTGTAGCTCTTTTTAGTCTCACATTAGCTTATTATCACAGTTACAGCTTATTAGAAGCTTTAGAAACTCAATAAAGTCAAACTATCAAGTTTCATTAAAAGTCAAAATCTCTGCTTCTCAGATTTTATCAAAACTTCAAGCAATTGTTTTGAATTTTGTAGAAGGCTTTAGAACTTGAAATTTGTTATAGTAGCACTCTACCAGCTTATCTTTAATTTCCCATACAGCTTATATTTTTAGCATTTTTCTTGTGGGCCCCACAAAGCCACAAAGTGACTTGCAGGGCACACCCCTGCTCTGTCTCAGCAGCTGCACAACCAAACACCATCCTTTTGAGGTGTTTTCCAGCCACCTCAGTGGGCCCCACTACCACCACTTAACTTTTCCCAACCCCCCTCCTACCAAAGAACTTAGATTGACCATTTGTTTGACCTGTGCTTCAGTGGACCCCACCTAAATAAGCCCATAAACCTTGTCCCCATTCTGTGTTCTAATTAAGTTTTGGATTAGCTTATTTTGGCTTATTAGCTTATCTACTGAGCTTATTTGACCAAATTAAGTTTAGACAAGTCTAACTACCTTATTAGAACCAGAATTATCCAAAGTGGGTCCCACATAAGCTCATTTGAGCTTATTTACCTTTTCAGTCAACAAAAGTCAACTATGGAAGCAATAAGCTTCCACAGTGCTTATTAGAAGCTTATAAAAAAGTTGTCTTTATTAAAGTTGTCTATTTTTAGGTATAATATAGTTTGGAAAAAGAAAATTCAAGAAAAAACAATATAATAATAAGTGATAGTTTCTATTTAATTTAATTTAATTTTAATTTTCATTTTTAGATTTTAATTAAGTAAGTTGTGTTTTTATATTTTTATTAATTTCCTTATAGGTTAAAGTAATTTAAATAATTTTCTTAGATTTTTATATTGTCATTTGATATTTATTAGAATTAAAAATAGTTTTATTAATAATTAATTAATAAGTAAGTTTTTAATAGCATAATTAATTTTTATATAGAAACACCTAGTTTTTATATTTTTTATAGCTTTTATAAGTTATAAAATAGTTTTATAAATTTTTCCATAATTTTCTAAGTTAGTTTAATATTATTTGTAATTTAAAATAGTTTAATTAGTATAATTACTATAAATAGTTTTTAATTAATAAGAAATTCATAAAAAGACAAAAAGATTTATTTTTATTTTTTATACTTTCTTCAAGATCATTTTAAGTTTTAGAAATTATTTTTATAAGTTTTTAGTTTAATTTGTAGTATTTATTATTTTTAGTTTGTATTTAAGTTAGTTTTAATTAAATAGTTAAATAGTTTTTAATTAAATACTTAATAATAAATAATATAATAATCTAAAAAATAGTTTTCTTTTTAATTTAATTTTATTTTAAGTTTAAGTTTATAGGATTTTCAATTTTAACCATTGTAGTTTATTTTTCTTAAAACTCACATTTTTCTCAGTACGCAGTCGCGTCTGATTTTAAATTGGTTTACGTTTTAAACGTTTTAGATATCTAGGTTTTTAAGTAATCATTCCAATAGTTTTCCTAAGTTATTTTAAGTTATAAAACCCTAGTCTAAACACACACACACACTTTTATATCTTCCCTGTTCACATTCACTAATCACAAATTCGTTTTTAATACCATCACAACCTCGTTGGGACATTACGACCCGGGAAAACACTGTATTTCACGGAAGCATTTGCCTTGGGCTGTTTGACAATTACAGTTGGCCATTCACAAGTGGCTGATCAATAATTATCTGACTGTTTGAGGCGAATCAACATGCTAGGCTAGGTTTTCTTGTGTTTGCTTAGATCTAATGAAACCTAACTATTGATTATTGGTTGTTGGTGTGTTATTAATTGTTGCGATGAATGTTCCATCGATGTTAGGCTTAAAAAAACTGGCTAAACTCCTAATGGTAACCTGCTTGAACGTCTTAAGAAACATGTAACCAATGCGTACTAGATTATTAAGGTAGTATTTAATGCATAAGCCACTGTTTATAATCCCTATGATTGGGTGCTTTATGCATCGTTGTAGGAGGAGATAAGAGCTTATAGGATTGGGGAAGTACGTAAGCCACCCCATGACTTGTTAGGAATACACCCGTCATCCACGCAATCAATACACACACTAATTAACCGGTAAAAGATAGTTAGGGAGTAAGGAAATCTAAGTAAACACGTTTGTCTCCATATAAGTTCACAACCTTTATTTTTATTTCTTTTATTTTATTTTATTTTGATTGCATCATTTGTATTTGGGTTAGTTGATTAGCAACTAATTCTGCCCACTCTTCCAAAACCAGAGATTTTACTTACTTTCATAAAATATAAAACACAAAAATAATCTTCCATCACCCCTAGACTTAATTTAGGAGGCTTTCTAATCCTAGCGACACTATTCCTGAGTTGAACGATCAATCCCCCGGTACTTGTCACTATACTATACTACAACGATCAGGTACACTGCCTGTTGGGGGTTGTAAGCTTCTCGAGATCCCTCGAGAGGTAAAGCCTGGTGCGATTCCCACGTATCAGGTATGTTGAAATTCCAGACTCATTTAGATCATAAAAATGTTGAGTAAAAAATAGAGTCTAAGTAACATCACTCATCTTGAATGCGATAATGAAAGAGTGTGGCCTATCATGAACAATATTGTAACAATTCGCAATTTCAGGTTAATTACCATTCCCGGAAAATTTCACTATTCACTTTTACTATTCATTTTTCCCGAAACATTCCCGAAAGTTGATTTTTATTTGATATTCTCGAGTGATAAATCATTTCCATGGCAAATTAAATGTTTGTCATTCGTCAGATCATTTTCGTGAAAGTTATTAAGGAATTACACGTTTTAGGGTAAAACGTCATTCAGAAATTCTACGTACAACGAAACTCGACCGCGTTAAGTGACCCCGCATCTGAAAAATGTTTGACACACTCATGATTTATTTGAGAATTAATCGTGACTGAGAAAAACATGACCAAAGACTTCCCGGCAGGTCACCCAAACCAGTACTATTCTCACATGAGCACGCTTAACCGTATGGGCGATTAACCGTTAGACCACAAAACGAGTTTCTAAGACGTTTTGAGTTTTCAAACTTATTAGAAAAAGTCAACATAATTTTTCCCTCCTCCTTTGACCAAAAATCATTCCTTGATTTTATAAGTCATTCCTTGATTTTTAGGCTTACGGTTTGATGTCTAAAAGACATTTAATACCAACCGACACTAGACTGAGCCCAGTCTAGACATTATAAGTCATTTTAAATCATTTTTATCACATTAGAAAAGTAACATTTTACTTTTCTCAATTTTACGCAATATTCGTACGTTTTACGTATTACGCGTTTTAGACCCGTATTTCCAGTTTTTAGCAGGGTTTTACACCCAAATGGAACCTACCACTCATTTTATATTTTATTATGGAACTTATTGACATGTTTATCAATACTTTCAAGTTCCATAATTTTACGACACCCGGTTTTACGTTTTGAGGCTTAATCATTTACGATTGGCATTTCCCGGAGTCAAAACTCATCTAGTAACTTGGATAATATCATCCAAGGCACACCTCACCCCCCTTATCCATGTTGAACCGCCATAGGGGGGGGGAGTCACCCCTTGTGTGGCTTAATCTCCTTACTTGTGCTCTAGGATCCTTACATGTGTAGAACTTGCTCACCAAGTGTTGACTAGTCCATGAAACTAACCTCCTCAAGACCCTATATAAGCCCCCTCTCCCCTCCTTTGTGCCGTGCATCCCCAACCCCAAAACCACTCCACACTTAGCTTATTTTCTTCAAAGTTCTTGCAAGGTTCAAGTGCTTATTCAAGAAGAAACCCTAGTTTGATCATAAGTTACCAAAAATCTTCCAAACCCTAGAATACTTGGTGATTTCTCTTGAGTTTAAATCCACTCGATTCACCTCAACCTTCATCATCCATCTTTCAAGAATACCAAGGGTAGAAAGATTGCATGAAGTGAAGTGGGTTGAAGCAAGTCTATCAAAGTCCTATCCTTACATGTTAACTTCCTTTCATCTTTGAAAGCCAAAAGTTGTGAGCCAAACCCTAACTTGATTCTTGTTAAATAATCATGTTCATGTTATTTACATATTATTTGTGCTATATTATGTCTTGTAGTTATGTCCATGATGTATAAAAGTGAGCAAAACAAGTTATTGTTATTGATTGTTACAACAAGTTACTAAAACAAGTAAACTAGTGACTTTCTTGGTAAGACCTGATCAAAATGGTAAAAATATGATGTTGGATCATTACATATTACAGTAGAGGACTTAACAAGGAAACCATAGCAATTTGAACCACCTAAAACGAGTATACGAGTCAAAAGTTACGCCCATTTGAAGTTACCAAAACTTTGCGGCAAACTGCCAAATACCATTCTGATCAAATTTGGGTTTTGAAAGTCCCACTTCTGGTCCGATTCATCAAAAAGTTAAAACACGAAAGTTGTCCGGAACGACGTTTTCGTTCAGGAACAAAGAAGCTCGAGACCTAAAAATGCTTTCCGAGTGATAAAATTCTTCAAATTCTAAACAGCCCATTTTTAGGCGAAAGTCACTAGATTATGGTTATACTTTGAAAGGAACAAGAGGTCTTATGACCTATAAACAAGACCACCACCATGGCTAGAGCCAAGGTTGTGTCTCATGACCTTGGAACAAGGACCAAAGGTCATGGCTAGGCCATGACGCAACGACCATACAAGCTTATTTAGGCAAAAACATGAAACAAGGAATTAGCGAGAACTTGAACAAGCAATTTGGATCTACTTCACTTAAAAGGAAACCATGAGATATTACCAAGAGAAAATGGTCATTCAAGACTTATGAAACTACCCCTAATAACAATCTTCATGTACTAATAAACTTTCCTAAGTTTATTCAAATATCGGACATGTAACTTTTCGGATCAAAACTTATATCTATATATTTTATCAACTACTACAATAGTAGGGAGCCTCATGTGAGGAGTTCATTATGTAAGCCGTCGAGATGAGTTGTGGATTTACGAGTTAAAGTGTCCTGGCTCCTCGAACGCTTACTAACATGACTTCTGAAATATGTCAGCCCGAACGGTAGTAAACGATGTACAAAACATACATGTTCATGAATCTTTTCTTTCAAAGACATACAATATACATCATACCACATCATGGACTAAATGCAAGTTACATATATTGGCATGTTTATGTTTCCTTAGACATTATTCCAAACCTAAGTTACAACAATTATTCTAGGTTGCTCGTAGAAGTTCTTACGACATATCCATCATTCTCATTATACATCATCCAACTCAAGGTGAGTTCGTAGCCCCACTTTCTATTGTTTAACTATTTTACAAACCCATGGGGGGAATACATGCTATTATTTTTCTACTCGAACACAATGTTTTCTACTGTATGCTACCCGACGATGTTTTATTGTCACTAAGTAACGATTGCCATGTTCGAAGTCCCTATATCATGAACCATTAGTCACTACCTTTAGTGAGCGCGAATATTGTGAATAGATCTATTGGGATTGACGAATCCCATTTGTGTTGAACAACGACGAGTTCACACAAATGCACTATATTTGAGATTTAGCGGTATAACGGCAAAAGTACCTTGATAGGGCTTCTATAATGCCAATTTTGTTGGTTCGATGTTAATGTTTTGGTTTCATGAGCTTAGTGAAATAAATAACGATTTTGTTTTCTAACTATGAGTGTGAGTCTATAGCTCACACTACGATTATTGTGTTCAAACGATTTAACTAAACTCTACGAATTCCACTCAACCTTTGTGTTGACCTCTCAAGCATGTATTTCAGGTTCATGACGATCAAGGATGGCACGGAAGGGCACGGATACTCAAGAGGGCTATAAATTTTATTATCATTCAAAACACATTTATTATACATTGTAAACATGGAACCATTTGGGACCTCATTTTGTAATCTCTGATATTTATATAATTTGAATGATAAATCTTTTAAAACGACTCAATTGGAGTTCGTTTTCTATTATTGTGACTATTGTGCCGTCGAGTAACACCCAGTTCGAATTCCGCTGCAACCATGAATTGGGGGTGTTACAGATTGGTACCAGAGCCATGGTTATAGAGAAACGGGTCTAATTGAGACCTAAACTATAACTACAACTACAAGCAAAACCATTTTATAGCCTTCCGCTCTCCGTGTCTTCCATCCTCCAGACGATTATGGACTTTGTAAGCATGTTATGCTACACAAACATATAAGTATATTTATATATACATTCGAGTTATTTTCAATCATTTTATCTAAACATATCTACACATGCCTATTCTATGGCATTTCGACACAACCACATTCTCCCGACCATGTTCCTACTCCAACATTTTATATCCAAGACATTGTAACTAATTACAATGGTCTTTTCTATTTCCCGGACATTGTATGACACAATGGTCTTAATCATTTCTCAAATGTTTTGAGTCACACAATGGTCTAATCTACTTTCGAGACATTGTGATTTGTGCAATGGTCTCTGGAATTATTCCACCACCTCATCAACATCATTTCATATGATATCAAAAACCCATCACAATCTATCGATTTCTAAACAAGAAATATGAGATTTCTAAAGGACAAACTAATCCATCATCGACAAAAGCTGAACTTTCTCTACATTCATCAAAGTTTTCTTATGAAACCTTCATTATTAAAAGTTCGTGATCCTGGCCAAGTATGTTATTTTAGAACTACTTAAAAACTTCCTTTCCATACGTACCTACCCTTACTATCTTCTATGCAATGGAATATGAAAACATACGTTACAAGTCTTGTATGGACGGGACTTGCAATTGAAGGGTTTGACATCGCCTTTGTTTAGTGGACAGTTTCCCGAAACCAACGGACATATCACAAGTATACCTAATTTAGGTATTTGAAAATTTTATCGAACCTTGGCTAAATATAGACTAGTCACCTATATTTAACCTAGGGACAGTGGAATATAGTCTGACTAACTATATTCGACTTAAAATTTTCAAATACTGAGAATAGTTGTACTAGGGTTATGTTTAGATTGATTTCCTACATGAACACGATAAACCACCAGGATACATTAAAACAATCTAGAGACACGATAGTGCCTTACCACTCAGCAAAATCTTAACATCTTATTTGTACTACCTAAATTCATTCTTGAAAATTTTCATTTATGAGATAATCCGAACTACTATCTTGGGATAGTTATCAATTATTCTCTATATCCTGTAGAAGTACTATCCTGTTTAGGTCCTAAGGATACCATTCCATCATAAACTTTTAAAATCTCTTAAGATTTTTAAAGCAAACTCAACATCTATACCGAAGAGTATTAATGTTAAGCATACACTACACACTTTTGTTCATCAACATATCACATCATTATCTTCACAACCGTGGGAACCACAAACTCATTAACAGATCTTGATGCACTTTTAAAGCTCAAATCATCCTTAGTTACACCACAAGCACTCTCACCAGCTTTACAAGATTGAATATTCATCTTGTACTTTTGGAACACCAGTATCATCTCGTAATACCTTGTAACTTATCGACTAAGTATGAATGTTGTGTAGGATGATTTGTAATTATTTGAATGGATTAGGATGCCTTTTCATTTAAATAAAGACATTGTAAATCACCAAACCATAAGTTTATATTTCCTTATTTACATTGTTTGGGATGCCTCTCTATGTAAATAAAGAATTATAAGCAAGTGGGCTTATTTGTATCCGAAATAACATAAGTATGAAGTCAATAAACACTAGGTACAACAACCGATTACCTACTAGACTATGATTGCAATTACTATCTCAATTCCTATTAATATTCGACTGCTATATCAATTTCCATTGATATTCGACTATTACCATACCTTTCCTACATAAAAGTAAGCCTCATCCTACACCATACACTGAAATGACAAATCAAATTACATCACCAGTAATCCCAGGCTTTAGTCCTCATAAGTAACCATACCTCTGCATCGACACCACTCCAACATATGACACACATAGAACTTCAGGACGAAGTTCCCCGTAAGGGGTAGAGACTGTAACAATTCGCAATTTCAGGTTAATTACCATTCCCGGAAAATTTCACTATTCACTTTTACTATTCATTTTTCCCGAAACTTTCCCAAAAGTTGATTTTTATTTGATATTCTCGAGTGATAAATCATTTCCATGGCAAATTAAATGTTTGTCATTCGTCAGATCATTTTCGTGAAAGTTATTAAGGAATTACACGTTTTAGGGTAAAACGTCATTCAGAAATTCTACGTACAACGAAACTCGACCGCGTTAAGTGACCCCGCATCAGAAAAATGTTTGACACACTCATGATTTATTTGAGAATTAATCGTGACTGAGAAAAACATGACCAAAGACTTCCCGGCAGGTCACCCAAACCAGTACTATTCTCACATGAGCACGCTTAACCGTATGGGCGATTAACCGTTAGACCACAAAACGAGTTTCTAAGACGTTTTGAGTTTTCAAACTTATTAGAAAAAGTCAACATAATTTTTCCCTCCTCCTTTGACCAAAAATCATTCCTTGATTTTATAAGTCATTCCTTGATTTTTAGGCTTACGGTTTGATGTCTAAAAGACATTTAATACCAACCGACACTAGACTGAGCCCAGTCTAGACATTATAAGTCATTTTAAATCATTTTTATCACATTAGAAAAGTAACATTTTACTTTTCTCAATTTTACGCAATATTCGTACGTTTTACGTATTACGCGTTTTAGACCCGTATTTCCAGTTTTTAGCAGGGTTTTACACCCAAATGGAACCTACCACTCATTTTATATTTTATTATGGAACTTATTGACATGTTTATCAATACTTTCAAGTTCCATAATTTTACGACACCCGATTTTACGTTTTGAGGCTTAATCATTTACGATTGGCATTTCCCGGAGTCAAAACTCATCTAGTAACTTGGATAATATCATCCAAGGCACACCTCACCCCCCTTATCCATGTTGAACCGCCATAGGGGGGGGGGGAGTCACCCCTTGTGTGGCTTAATCTCCTTACTTGTGCTCTAGGATCCTTACATGTGTAGAACTTGCTCACCAAGTGTTGACTAGTCCATGAAACTAACCTCCTCAAGACCCTATATAAGCCCCCTCTCCCCTCCTTTGTGCCGTGCATCCCCAACCCCAAAACCACTCCACACTTAGCTTATTTTCTTCAAAGTTCTTGCAAGGTTCAAGTGCTTATTCAAGAAGAAACCCTAGTTTGATCATAAGTTACCAAAAATCTTCCAAACCCTAGAATACTTGGTGATTTCTCTTGAGTTTAAATCCACTCGATTCACCTCAACCTTCATCATCCATCTTTCAAGAATACCAAGGGTAGAAAGATTGCATGAAGTGAAGTGGGTTGAAGCAAGTCTATCAAAGTCCTATCCTTACACGTTAACTTCCTTTCATCTTTGAAAGCCAAAAGTTGTGAGCCAAACCCTAACTTGATTCTTGTTAAATAATCATGTTCATGTTATTTACATATTATTTGTGCTATATTATGTCTTGTAGTTATGTCCATGATGTATAAAAGTGAGCAAAACAAGTTATTGTTATTGATTGTTACAACAAGTTACTAAAACAAGTAAACTAGTGACTTTCTTGGTAAGACCTGATCAAAATGGTAAAAATATGATGTTGGATCATTACATATTACAGTAGAGGACTTAACAAGGAAACCATAGCAATTTGAACCACCTAAAACGAGTATACGAGTCAAAAGTTACGCCCATTTGAAGTTACCAAAACTTTGCGGCAAACTGCCAAATACCATTCTGATCAAATTTGGGTTTTGAAAGTCCCACTTCTGCTCCGATTCATCAAAAAGTTAAAACACGAAAGTTGTCCGGAACGACGTTTTCGTTCAGGGACAAAGAAGCTCGAGACCTAAAAATGCTTTCCGAGTGATAAAATTCTTCAAATTCTAAACAGCCCATTTTTAGGCGAAAGTCACTAGATTATGGTTATACTTTGAAAGGAACAAGAGGTCTTATGACCTATAAACAAGACCACCACCATGGCTAGAGCCAAGGTTGTGTCTCATGACCTTGGAACAAGGACCAAAGGTCATGGCTAGGCCATGACGCAACGACCATACAAGCTTATTTAGGCAAAAACATGAAACAAGGAATTAGCGAGAACTTGAACAAGCAATTTGGATCTACTTCACTTAAAAGGAAACCATGAGATATTACCAAGAGAAAATGGTCATTCAAGACTTATGAAACTACCCCTAATAACAATCTTCATGTACTAATAAACTTTCCTAAGTTTATTCAAATATCGGACATGTAACTTTTCGGATCAAAACTTATATCTATATATTTTATCAACTACTACAATAGTAGGGAGCCTCATGTGAGGAGTTCATTATGTAAGCCGTCGAGATGAGTTGTGGATTTACGAGTTAAAGTGTCCTGGCTCCTCGAACGCTTACTAACATGACTTCTGAAATATGTCAGCCCGAACGGTAGTAAACGATGTACAAAACATACATGTTCATGAATCTTTTCTTTCAAAGACATACAATATACATCATACCACATCATGGACTAAATGCAAGTTACATATATTGGCATGTTTATGTTTCCTTAGACATTATTCCAAACCTAAGTTACAACAATTATTCTAGGTTGCTCGTAGAAGTTCTTACGACATATCCATCATTCTCATTATACATCATCCAACTCAAGGTGAGTTCGTAGCCCCACTTTCTATTGTTTAACTATTTTACAAACCCATGGGGGGAATACATGCTATTATTTTTCTACTCGAACACAATGTTTTCTACTGTATGCTACCCGACGATGTTTTATTGTCACTAAGTAACGATTGCCATGTTCGAAGTCCCTATATCATGAACCATTAGTCACTACCTTTAGTGAGCGCGAATATTGTGAATAGATCTATTGGGATTGACGAATCCCATTTGTGTTGAACAACGACGAGTTCACACAAATGCACTATATTTGAGATTTAGCGGTATAACGGCAAAAGTACCTTGATAGGGCTTCTATAATGCCAATTTTGTTGGTTCGATGTTAATGTTTTGGTTTCATGAGCTTAGTGAAATAAATAACGATTTTGTTTTCTAACTATGAGTGTGAGTCTATAGCTCACACTACGATTATTGTGTTCAAACGATTTAACTAAACTCTACGAATTCCACTCAACCTTTGTGTTGACCTCTCAAGCATGTATTTCAGGTTCATGACGATCAAGGATGGCACGGAAGGGCACGGATACTCAAGAGGGCTATAAATTTTATTATCATTCAAAACACATTTATTATACATTGTAAACATGGAACCATTTGGGACCTCATTTTGTAATCTCTGATATTTATATAATTTGAATGATAAATCTTTTAAAACGACTCAATTGGAGTTCGTTTTCTATTATTGTGACTATTGTGCCGTCGAGTAACACCCAGTTCGAATTCCGCTGCAACCATGAATTGGGGGTGTTACAGATTGGTACCAGAGCCATGGTTATAGAGAAACGGGTCTAATTGAGACCTAAACTATAACTACAACTACAAGCAAAACCATTTTATAGCCTTCCGCTCTCCGTGTCTTCCATCCTCCAGACGATTATGGACTTTGTAAGCATGTTATGCTACACAAACATATAAGTATATTTATATATACATTCGAGTTATTTTCAATCATTTTATCTAAACATATCTACACATGCCTATTCTATGGCATTTCGACACAACCACATTCTCCCGACCATGTTCCTACTCCAACATTTTATATCCAAGACATTGTAACTAATTACAATGGTCTTTTCTATTTCCCGGACATTGTATGACACAATGGTCTTAATCATTTCTCAAATGTTTTGAGTCACACAATGGTCTAATCTACTTTCGAGACATTGTGATTTGTGCAATGGTCTCTGGAATTATTCCACCACCTCATCAACATCATTTCATATGATATCAAAAACCCATCACAATCTATCGATTTCTAAACAAGAAATATGAGATTTCTAAAGGACAAACTAATCCATCATCGACAAAAGCTGAACTTTCTCTACATTCATCAAAGTTTTCTTATGAAACCTTCATTATTAAAAGTTCGTGATCCTGGCCAAGTATGTTCTATTTTAGAACTACTTAAAAACTTCCTTTCCATACGTACCTACCCTTACTATCTTCTATGCAATGGAATATGAAAACATACGTTACAAGTCTTGTATGGACGGGACTTGCAATTGAAGGGTTTGACATCGCCTTTGTTTAGTGGACAGTTTCCCGAAACCAACGGACATATCACAAGTATACCTAATTTAGGTATTTGAAAATTTTATCGAACCTTGGCTAAATATAGACTAGTCACCTATATTTAACCTAGGGACAGTGGAATATAGTCTGACTAACTATATTCGACTTAAAATTTTCAAATACTGAGAATAGTTGTACTAGGGTTATGTTTAGATTGATTTCCTACATGAACACGATAAACCACCAGGATACATTAAAACAATCTAGAGACACGATAGTGCCTTACCACTCAGCAAAATCTTAACATCTTATTTGTACTACCTAAATTCATTCTTGAAAATTTTCATTTATGAGATAATCCGAACTACTATCTTGGGATAGTTATCAATTATTCTCTATATCCTGTAGAAGTACTATCCTGTTTAGGTCCTAAGGATACCATTCCATCATAAACTTTTAAAATCTCTTAAGATTTTTAAAGCAAACTCAACATCTATACCGAAGAGTATTAATGTTAAGCATACACTACACACTTTTGTTCATCAACATATCACATCATTATCTTCACAACCGTGGGAACCACAAACTCATTAACAGATCTTGATGCACTTTTAAAGCTCAAATCATCCTTAGTTACACCACAAGCACTCTCACCAGCTTTACAAGATTGAATATTCATCTTGTACTTTTGGAACACCAGTATCATCTCGTAATACCTTGTAACTTATCGACTAAGTATGAATGTTGTGTAGGATGATTTGTAATTATTTGAATGGATTAGGATGCCTTTTCATTTAAATAAAGACATTGTAAATCACCAAACCATAAGTTTATATTTCCTTATTTACATTGTTTGGGATGCCTCTCTATGTAAATAAAGAATTATAAGCAAGTGGGCTTATTTGTATCCGAAATAACATAAGTATGAAGTCAATAAACACTAGGTACAACAACCGATTACCTACTAGACTATGATTGCAATTACTATCTCAATTCCTATTAATATTCGACTGCTATATCAATTTCCATTGATATTCGACTATTACCATACCTTTCCTACATAAAAGTAAGCCTCATCCTACACCATACACTGAAATGACAAATCAAATTACATCACCAGTAATCCCAGGCTTTAGTCCTCATAAGTAACCATACCTCTGCATCGACACCACTCCAACATATGACACACATAGAACTTTAGGACGAAGTTCCCCGTAAGGGGTAGAGACTGTAACAATTCGCAATTTCAGGTTAATTACCATTCCCGGAAAATTTCACTATTCACTTTTACTATTCATTTTTCCCGAAACTTTCCCAAAAGTTGATTTTTATTTGATATTCTCGAGTGATAAATCATTTCCATGGCAAATTAAATGTTTGTCATTCGTCAGATCATTTTCGTGAAAGTTATTAAGGAATTACACGTTTTAGGGTAAAACGTCATTCAGAAATTCTACGTACAACGAAACTCGACCGCGTTAAGTGACCCCGCATCAGAAAAATGTTTGACACACTCATGATTTATTTGAGAATTAATCGTGACTGAGAAAAACATGACCAAAGACTTCCCGGCAGGTCACCCAAACCAGTACTATTCTCACATGAGCACGCTTAACCGTATGGGCGATTAACCGTTAGACCACAAAACGAGTTTCTAAGACGTTTTGAGTTTTCAAACTTATTAGAAAAAGTCAACATAATTTTTCCCTCCTCCTTTGACCAAAAATCATTCCTTGATTTTATAAGTCATTCCTTGATTTTTAGGCTTACGGTTTGATGTCTAAAAGACATTTAATACCAACCGACACTAGACTGAGCCCAGTCTAGACATTATAAGTCATTTTAAATCATTTTTATCACATTAGAAAAGTAACATTTTACTTTTCTCAATTTTACGCAATATTCGTACGTTTTACGTATTACGCGTTTTAGACCCGTATTTCCAGTTTTTAGCAGGGTTTTACACCCAAATGGAACCTACCACTCATTTTATATTTTATTATGGAACTTATTGACATGTTTATCAATACTTTCAAGTTCCATAATTTTACGACACCCGATTTTACGTTTTGAGGCTTAATCATTTACGATTGGCATTTCTCGGAGTCAAAACTCATCTAGTAACTTGGATAATATCATCCAAGGCACACCTCACCCCCCTTATCCATGTTGAACCGCCATAGGGGGGGGGAGTCACCCCTTGTGTGGCTTAATCTCCTTACTTGTGCTCTAGGATCCTTACATGTGTAGAACTTGCTCACCAAGTGTTGACTAGTCCATGAAACTAACCTCCTCAAGACCCTATATAAGCCCCCTCTCCCCTCCTTTGTGCCGTGCATCCCCAACCCCAAAACCACTCCACACTTAGCTTATTTTCTTCAAAGTTCTTGCAAGGTTCAAGTGCTTATTCAAGAAGAAACCCTAGTTTGATCATAAGTTACCAAAAATCTTCCAAACCCTAGAATACTTGGTGATTTCTCTTGAGTTTAAATCCACTCGATTCACCTCAACCTTCATCATCCATCTTTCAAGAATACCAAGGGTAGAAAGATTGCATGAAGTGAAGTGGGTTGAAGCAAGTCTATCAAAGTCCTATCCTTACATGTTAACTTCCTTTCATCTTTGAAAGCCAAAAGTTGTGAGCCAAACCCTAACTTGATTCTTGTTAAATAATCATGTTCATGTTATTTACATATTATTTGTGCTATATTATGTCTTGTAGTTATGTCCATGATGTATAAAAGTGAGCAAAACAAGTTATTGTTATTGATTGTTACAACAAGTTACTAAAACAAGTAAACTAGTGACTTTCTTGGTAAGACCTGATCAAAATGGTAAAAATATGATGTTGGATCATTACATATTACAGTAGAGGACTTAACAAGGAAACCATAGCAATTTGAACCACCTAAAACGAGTATACGAGTCAAAAGTTACGCCCATTTGAAGTTACCAAAACTTTGCGGCAAACTGCCAAATACCATTCTGATCAAATTTGGGTTTTGAAAGTCCCACTTCTGGTCCGATTCATCAAAAAGTTAAAACACGAAAGTTGTCCGGAACGATGTTTTCGTTCAGGAACAAAGAAGCTCGAGACCTAAAAATGCTTTCCGAGTGATAAAATTCGTCAAATTCTAAACAGCCCATTTTTAGGCGAAAGTCACTAGATTATGGTTATACTTTGAAAGGAACAAGAGGTCTTATGACCTATAAACAAGACCACCACCATGGCTAGAGCCAAGGTTGTGTCTCATGACCTTGGAACAAGGACCAAAGGTCATGGCTAGGCCATGACGCAACGACCATACAAGCTTATTTAGGCGAAAACATGAAACAAGGAATTAGCGAGAACTTGAACAAGCAATTTGGATCTACTTCACTTAAAAGGAAACCATGAGATATTACCAAGAGAAAATGGTCATTCAAGACTTATGAAACTACCCCTAATAACAATCTTCATGTACTAATAAACTTTCCTAAGTTTATTCAAATATCGGACATGTAACTTTTCGGATCAAAACTTATATCTATATATTTTATCAACTACTACAATAGTAGGGAGCCTCATGTGAGGAGTTCATTATGTAAGCCGTCGAGATGAGTTGTGGATTTACGAGTTAAAGTGTCCTGGCTCCTCGAACGCTTACTAACATGACTTCTGAAATATGTCAGCCCGAACGGTAGTAAACGATGTACAAAACATACATGTTCATGAATCTTTTCTTTCAAAGACATACAATATACATCATACCACATCATGGACTAAATGCAAGTTACATATATTGGCATGTTTATGTTTCCTTAGACATTATTCCAAACCTAAGTTACAACAATTATTCTAGGTTGCTCGTAGAAGTTCTTACGACATATCCATCATTCTTATTATACATCATCCAACTCAAGGTGAGTTCGTAGCCCCACTTTCTATTGTTTAACTATTTTACAAACCCATGGGGGGAATACATGCTATTATTTTTCTACTCGAACACAATGTTTTCTACTGTATGCTACCCGACGATGTTTTATTGTCACTAAGTAACGATTGCCATGTTCGAAGTCCCTATATCATGAACCATTAGTCACTACCTTTAGTGAGCGCGAATATTGTGAATAGATCTATTGGGATTGACGAATCCCATTTGTGTTGAACAACGACGAGTTCACACAAATGCACTATATTTGAGATTTAGCGGTATAACGGCAAAAGTACCTTGATAGGGCTTCTATAATGCCAATTTTGTTGGTTCGATGTTAATGTTTTGGTTTCATGAGCTTAGTGAAATAAATAACGATTTTGTTTTCTAACTATGAGTGTGAGTCTATAGCTCACACTACGATTATTGTGTTCAAACGATTTAACTAAACTCTACGAATTCCACTTAACCTTTGTGTTGACCTCTCAAGCATGTATTTCAGGTTCATGACGATCAAGGATGGCACGGAAGGGCACGGATACTCAAGAGGGCTATAAATTTTATTATCATTCAAAACACATTTATTATACATTGTAAACATGGAACCATTTGGGACCTCATTTTGTAATCTCTGATATTTATATAATTTGAATGATAAATCTTTTAAAACGACTCAATTGGAGTTCGTTTTCTATTATTGTGACTATTGTGCCGTCGAGTAACACCCAGTTCGAATTCCACTGCAACCATGAATTGGGGGTGTTACAAATATGCACTATATCATCATCGCATTGAAGACGTCTCAATGATCAGGCCAGATCTATCTAACGTTGCAGAATGGTTCCATTGCTTTGTTTTTTGGACACCGTCTACTACCGTTTGTGTGGTTGATCTTGATCACAAGCTTTGGCACTTTCAAGAATGTATCTTCATTGTCGGGACAAAAGTTTTAATCAAGGTACATTATTGAAAGAGCCAAAGCTTGTGATCAAGATCAACCACACATACGGTAGTAGACGTTTTCGAAATTAAGCAACGGAACCATCTACAACGCTAGATAGATCTGCCCTAATTATTGAGCTTTAAGTTATTAGAAAACAGATTCTTACTATCATTTATATTGCTCTCTTAGATGTGACAAACATACATATTAATTATGTAGATTCTATGACATTAGAGAGCTGATCGTGCTTGAATGAAATCAAATTAAATTTATATTAACAATGCAATGAACTACCATCCTTTCTACCCTAGCCAACAACAACATATCATTCAGCCTTGAATCTGTAACCTAGCAACATCCGCCACTTTTCTTCCTTATTCTCTCAATACAAATGCAACATAATTCTTATACTAGATATGTAAAGTTATGTTGAAATTCGAGACTCAAAGTTTTACAAACTCACTTCCTACATATCAAAAATAAATCATACATATATATAAAGCAAACAGAGTGATACAAACAATCTACAAATGTTGAGTAAAGAATAGAGTCTAAGTAACACCACTCATCTTGAATGCGATAATGAAGGAGTGTGGCCTGTCATGAACAATACACACTATATCATTATCGCATTGAAGACGTCTCAATGATCAGGCCAGATCTATCTAACGATGTAGATGGGTTCCATCGCTTTAAGTGGACCCCATTTTCTAATGTTTGGTGTTTGATCTTTATTATTAGTTTTGGTTCTTTCAATAATCAAGATTAAACACCAAACATTAGAAAATGGGGTCCAATTAAAGCGATGTAACCCATCTACATCGTTAGATAGATCTGACCTGATAATTGAGCTTTAAGTTCTTAGCAACCAAATTCTTACTATCATTTATATTGCTCACTTAAATGTGATGAACATACATATTAGTTATGTAGGTCCTATGACATTAGAGAGCTAATCATGAATCAATGAAATCATATTAAATTTATATCAACAATGCAATGAAAATATTTTCATTGTAACTAAATACATGAAAAAACTCTTTAAGTTCTTGATATGTTTATTGTACTTCAACCTAATCCTAAGATAAAATAAGCTAATCCAAGCAAACCTTAATATCTCTTTTGCTCTAATTATTCGCAAAAACAACACAGCTTGTTCTACCTTATTCTATCAATACAAATTATACTTGATAATTATTTCTGTATTTTGACAAAGAGCAAAGATGAATCAATAATGGATGGACAACACCAGAACAAGTTTATATTCATACTTGAAAGTGGTGTCTGTCCAGCCATCATTGATACATCTTCCATCTTTGATACTTGGATGTTTTAGCCTAAATATTCTCACACACATCCACCACTTATAACACCCCCATTTTATGAACACAGCGGAATACAACATGGGGTGCTATTTGGTCAAATAGTACAAGTATAGTAAATAACGTTAAAACAAAGTCATTTTTAAAACCTCACATTCGATAATTTATCAGAGTTAACAAGGTCCCAAATGTTTTTAACATAGTTAAAAGATACATAAGTTTTGAAAGTTTAGAACATTATCGAATGAAAACTTTTATTTAAACATGAGCCATCATGTAGATATCCATTTCTTGCGCCACCCATCCAAGCCGAAAGTCACCTACGGACCTGAGATAAAACATGCTAAAAGTCAACACAAAGGTTGAGTGAATTCATAGAGTTTAATAAGTAAGCAGTTGAATACAAGATAAATCAGTTTAAAATACGATGGGCTACGTTGTTATACGCCCATAATTAAGTTGACATGTAACAAATACAAGTCGGGTAATAAAGATTTATAGCATTGAGCTCATGAAACCGAACCTTGACCTAGTTTAATAGTGCCCCGAAAAGGTAAGATTTGCCATTTACCACGTAATCTCTCAATATTATGTGACCGTTGATGTATGAGCGCTACTCACCCGGCCAGGCCCGCCAGGCCAAATATGCATATTCATAATACTAGCGTTTCCTACGGAATTAACGGTTCATGATGGAGACTTAATTGGCAAGAAATACTCAATGTCATATGTCTATAAATCATGTAATAGGGTCCAACATACCAAAAACTACTTGTATTCAGTTTGTAAAACTAGCATGTATCCCCCTCGTGAGGTTTATAAAACATTTAAATAAGTAAAGGCGAGGCTATGAACTCACCGTGAACAAAGAGGAATAATCACAATCAAGCAAGCGAAGAAAGATAGCCGCGAAGCTCTACGAAGAACCTAAACATATATAGGCTTGTCTTAGGTTTTGAAAATAAACATTGATGCAACATAGCTATATATATAAGTTATTAAATTACCTATGCTTGGTACATAATTCCTAATTATATCAAGTGTTCAAAATTAAGTTTTAGAGATATAGTCATATGAGTTTTCGAATCCTCTACACTTTAAAAGTCAAAGCTGTTAACATTTTTATAATTTGTACATCTTAGAAAATCCGTTACTATTAAACCGTATGTCGAAAAATTAAGTTTCTTATATCCCCGGAAAGGTATTTGTCTGTACTAACAAGTTTTGTGGGTCCCACTAGACCAAAAATTACTTAACAGTAGAAAAATAATCCATTTACCCATAGTATTCAGCCCAACAGTTTTCAATATCACAACAGTCCCACGAAAAATGTGATATCTAGAGTTCTACAAGTCCAATTAATTCCCCATTTGCGGCCATGTTTAAGTTAAGATGTTACCTACATTTCATAAAACTGGGCCAAGTAGTGAAAATGAACATATCACTGAGATTTTTACCATTTAAATCTGTAACTCAGAATCTGGCATATTTCACGAAAATATTTCTAGTTTAATCATCGTAACGAGTTATTCGATGAAATACCCGTCAAAATGACCATAAGACATAGGACTACAACTACATATTTTTAGTTTAGGTCCAATGTTTACTGACTAAATCAGTTTATTCCATTTTTACCCCTGAATCAGATTCACAGTTTGCATGTCTAGTCCTTTAGGGTTTTTAGTGTTTCCTAACTATGTACCAAGCCTAACCAAGCAACATAACTTATATAATATACAAATACATCAAGATATATAACTTTTACAGAAGTGAAAATAGAAATAAAATGAAAAGAGAGTGTTGAGTTTCCTTACAAAAGTGATGAACAAGAAAATCAAGAACAATGGACCACAAAACCTATGATTTTACCAATAACCCTTGCACCATTTTCTTTCAATCTTTTACCCAACTTTTTATACCCTTGTTAACCTTGAAACTACTCTAATATACCAGCCCTTAAACCATCTTGATCAACACTTGAAACAACTTCCCAAAGAAACCAAGAAATAATGAGATTTGATGATGTTTTGAGTGTAATAAACCAAGAACACGACTAGAACAACAAAGCCTTCAATCTTTATACAAGAAAAAGTGAATTTTTAAGATGAAATGGTGATGAAAGGCTGTTCTTGGTCGTTCATATCAAGAGGGAGAGTAGAAAAATGAGATTATGGGTGGTGATACAAACTATGTGATGTATTTTGTAGTGGTAGCATGCAAAATAAATGTTCCAAGTGTAAAATAGTAGTTAGATCTTGACACCATATCAACTTATAGCCACATGGTCGTGGGTTTTGAGTAAGTGGGGGAGGGGATGAGTTATTTTGTGTAGTTTTGGTATATTGTGTGTAGTTATGGTCCCGGTAATTGAAAAGTGTAGTTTTTAAGACGCGAAACGTAAAAATGGGTAGTAATAAAATTTAAAACATATAAATATGTTAAAACTTATTATTATAACGTATTTAAGTATTTTAGATGAGTGGCGAGTTCATCGAAGGGTTTAAACATCGTTAAAACTGAAACCGTGAGTTGAAAACGCGTTTGGTGACACCGGTTCTTGATAAAAGTGACGTAAACTATAAAAATGAAATGACAAGTATAAAACTCACTTGTAAATATGAGAATAGGTTAAAATGCATAAAACATGTAAAATATTCCTAGTCTAGGGTTGAATCACGTTGTTAAAACCATAAAACGTAAATTTAAATCGCGTAAAATGTAAAAGGTGCAAGGTTTACCTAAAATTGTAAAATGTAAATTATGACTTTTAAAATAGGATTGTAAGGAAACAATGGTGCATAGAAAGTGTAGAATAGACATAGTCTAGATGCGGTTGAATTAGTTGAACGTGTTATGACATACGCGGATAACTTCCGACGAAGTTAATATATATAAAAAAATAATAGAATAGTCAAACAATAAAATATTAAAATTAATGACATGAAAATTTTGAAATGTCACAGTACGTACCCCTTAAGAGAGCGCCGTCCCGGAGCTCAACTCGCTTTATCTCTAGACGGTTTACTTGCGAAAAGATGAGGATACTCGTAAGAAACAAAGTCTAGAATAACTAACGACGCGGTTCGATTCTCGTCGTCCAGAAATACGGTGCGGAGTAAGGTTGACAATACGTGATAAAGATAGAGTGAGGATTTGTTTAGTTGTTTTGCTCGATCGTATAAATACCGCTGAATTGTTATACTCAGATAGGAATTTTGTGATTCTCGAAGATCAAGTAGAAGATCAATTAGACATAACCCATATATAACTATTCTCAGTATTTGAAAAATCTAAGTCGAACATAGGTAGTCAGACTATGTTCCACTGTCCCAAGGTTAAATATAGGTGACTAGACTATATTTAATCTAGGTTCGATAAAATTTTCAAATACTTAACTTAGTTATACTTGTGATATGTCCATTGTTGGACAAGTATGGAGTTTGCATAAGTATCTTATATACAAAGAGTGATATAAGTTTGTACATACATAAGAATCAATCATAAGTAAGTAGTATGAGTATGTAACAGAAGCGAATAAGGAAAATGCACGCAGAAAAGGAAGTTTTAAACAATTCTAAATCAGTCCACATCGGGCCAGAATCACGGATCTTTAACATCGAAGGATTCAAAAGAGAACTTGATGAATGTAGAGAAAGTTACTGAACTTCAGCTTTTGTATGATGAATCCGTTTATAAGAATTATTGCAGAATGACGAACAATAAAATAATATCAAAATAGTTCATAAGGCAATAATAAATCATGGTTTTAGTTAATAAAATAAGGTCGAGTAATTCATAAGATAATAACAAAATCGTTTATAAGGTGGTGAAAATTTTGGTAACGATTTCTTAGATAACAAAATAGTTTATTCAAAACTAGTCCAAACAGTTTATTTGATAGTAGTACATCAGTGGATAAGTTTATAAGATGGTGGTAAAGTAGTTTGTAAGAGAGTGGCAAGGAGTGTATTAATATTGTAGTGAAAATGGTTTAGAAGATAGTAGTAAACTAGTTTTACAAAGTAATTGACCAAATGATTTGTAAAAAGATGACAAAAATAAATTTTGAACTAGTTAGAGCAGTTTATAAAATAGTAGTGAATAAGGTTATTAGTTTATGAGGTAATAATGGGGTAATTCTTTGGGGAATAGTAAATCCATTTTTAATATAATGAAAGATAGTTTATATGACAATAAAGGAGTTGTTTACAACATGGTAGTGAAATTTCCAATGTAAATAAATAGAATGTGACGGGTTTCAGATAAAATACCGTTGTGTAAGGTCATGAAAAGATTTTTAAAGCTCATAGCATTACTCACGATTTTTGAGAAAATAAATGAGACCACAATGTATGAGAAAGTTTTAGGGGATCATCAAAATAAATAAATACGTATTTACTTGTTTAGTAATTTGGTGAAACATATATAATTAGGAGATGTAGGGTTTGACATGATGCTTTAGAAAATAAACAAGAAATGCTTGGAAAACATGAGTTCACGGGGAGTAAGACAACCAATAGAAATTGATAAATTGTAACAGGTTTCGATGTTATATGAAATGATATAACATATGGTTATGAAAGAGTTTAGAGACCATTGTAATCACATACAATGTTTGATAAATAAAAGAGACCATTGTAATCGCATACAATGTCTGATAAATAAGAGAGACCATTGTAATCACATACAATGTCTAAGAGAAACCATCGTGTAACTCACAATGGTTAGAAGAGTTTAGTATTCATGTGAGAACTTTATATAGAAATATATCGATATTTCTGGAAAAGCAGGATAGTCGAGAAATATTACAAGTGCATATGGTAATATATATTATATGTATGTGCATAACAACGGTGCACTTGAAGATGTGTATAAATTTCCAGATGGAAATTCACAATGCTTATTGATGCGTGGGAATCGCACCTTGCTTTACCTCTCGAGGGATCTCGCGAGGCTTACAACCCCCACCAGGCAGTGTACCTGATCGTTGTAGTATAGTATAGTGACAAGTACCGGGGGATTGATCGTTCAGCTTAGGAATAGTGTCGCTAGGATTAGAAAACCTAATTAATAGTTCTAAAGGTGAGAGATGATTATTTTTGTATTTTTATATTTTTATAAAAGCAAGTAAAATCTCGGGTTTTGGAAGAGTGGGCGGAATTAGTTGCTATTCAACTAACCCAAAACTAAGATGCAATCAAAATAAAATACTAAAAATGAAAATAAACTAATTATACTAAGGTTGTGAGCAGTAATTGGAGAAATTGTGTTTACTTAGACTTCACTACTCCCTAGATATCTTTTACATGTCAATTACTTGTTACACTTGTATGGATGTCGGATTGTATTCCTTAATACCATTCGTGGGGTGGCATACATAACTCCCCAACTCTATGAGCTCTTATCTCCTCCTACACCATGACCCAGCACAACTATAGGGATTGTAAACAGTGGCTCATGCATTAAATACAACCAATAAAGACCTAGTACGCCTCGGTTCATGTTTCTTAAGACGTTCAAGCATGTTACCATTTGGAGATCTGCCAGTTTTCTTAAGCCTAACATATAATATCATTCATCCAAAACAAGAATAGACAAGTAATCAACACATAATCAACATCTAGGTTTCATTAGATCTAAGCAAACACAAAGTAAATCTAGCCTAGCATAGTAGAATTAAGATAAGAACAAAAGATAGACAACCAACACATAGACATATTGATTGAATTAAGAGTATACTTATCTCAATTACAATGCAAGGTCTCAAGGGTTTGGAACCCTTGAAAAACCTGTAAAAGAGGCACCAAAATCGTCTTTAGGGTTTCACCAAAACTTCTCCTTTTTTTTAATGAAAAAACTAGAAAACTATATATAGGAAAATCGTTCTGACGGCGTCAAGAGTAAAGTCTGACGCCGTCACCTCGCCGCCATATACTTCCTCGGACGCCCTAGATCCACTTGTGACGGCCTATGTGACGCCGTCACCACCTTCGGTATTTTATTCTTGGCCACTTTGACGCCGTCACCTATCCATCTGACGCCGTCACCAGCTACGGTATTTTATTCTCCATGTCTGACGCCGTCAAGAAGGAAGTCTTGACGCCGTCACCTTGTATCTTCAGCTTGGATTTTTGGTACTTTGTCGTTTTCTTCACTTTTATGCTCCAAAAACGTCCAAAATAGCCTCTTTTCCAGAATTCACTCTCCAAACACCTAAAATCACAAAAGGAACGATTTAGGGCAATATTTGATCAAATAAAGTCGGATTCGGGCTTAAATGACCCCCTAAAAACGGATAATTTTTCGCCTCATCATATACCCTTACACTTGAGATTTGCTTGTCCTCAAGCAAATGAGCTTTTATTCTACTCAAAAGACAAGTTAGGGGTCATTTAACACTAATATATAAGTAATTACAACAAATAATCGTTCCACTAAAGACCAATAGACAAGCACGGAGGTCATACACAAGCACCTCACAAATAGTGTTTAGATACTCACATCTCTCGGGTGTAATAAAGTAATATAACATTATGGAAATGGAAGATATCTCTCACTACCTGTCATAGCAAAATAGATTACTATAGGCTTGGGAAAGGATCAAACCTCCACCACATGGCGTAAGCACCTAGGATAAACTATCAAAGAGGTCTTTTAAAGGGTTATAACGTTAGGTGTAGGGATATGAATTACACGGTTTTGTTGGATAAAGGGAGTTTTACTGGTGGCGAGTTAACAATCTTGGTTAATTACATGTACAAGGTGGCGTTGCTAAGCCAAGACTAGACTCGACTTAAGCTAATAAATGAAAAATAACAAAAACATAAAATGAACATAGAATGAAAACGGGATGGTAGTCCGTATGTTTTTTTCTTTCTTTTCCCTTTTTTTCTTTCTTTTTTTTATTTTTTATTTTTTTTTTCGTTTTTTTTTTTTTTTTTTTTTTTTTTTTTTTTTTTTTTTTTTGCATACACTATTACCCTACCATCCAAAATAATACATCATAGGGGTATGAGCAATCCCCTTACACTTGAATCTTTACATACTTTACATTAAACTAATCTAATGACTCGAATTAAGAAAATCAAAACACTTGGAGCACTTTTAAGATTAACGTACATATGGGGGTAATAATATTATGTTCTTCCCCATTACTCCATAAAAATAAGTACTTACCCATGAGTCCCAATCGTCCCAAAACAATATGTACAAGGATATGACTCGACTTAGCAACCATGTAATCAATTAGAAAGTTAACTTAGGGTTTAACAAATAACAATAATGCACTAAAAATGAGCGCATACACGGAAGGCTAAGGCGATTTGGGTGTACATTTAAGTGGGGTGTAACAAATTCTTCCTTTAAGTAAGATGCTTAAAGTTAGAAACGAAAGGATAGGCTCGGAGGGGTGTACTAGGGGTATCGTGTACTAAAAATGAGTACAACGCAAAGGGTGTGGGAAAAATTAGTTGACTTAACTAGCCAAGTAATATGACTTAAATGGTCAAGTAATTATAATACGGGTTTAACACAAGGGTGATCCTAATGCCTCTTATCATGTAGTAAATCCTACTACACGAATGTAGTCTCACTAGCGGTCTCGGAATGCATCACTAACGCAAGTTCTAGAATCTAAATGCTACCGGTACACTCATAAGCACCAATAATAAATGCTTTTCCTATCAAAACTAAAGGCGAACCTCACATTTTTGGGTGGAAAATTTTTCTGAATATACGGTTATGTGCTAGTCATACAACCTCCTATCCATGAGACGCTTGCTATGGCTAAAGTTTCACTCCTAAATGTTGTAAAAAATTTTAAATTTGGCGCTAAAATTACACTAACAAGTATTTCTCATAGTTTTATTACACATCTACTATCAAACAAAACAAACTCAAGCGAAAGTGCATATGTAAGGTATCATCTTTTTACCCTCCCCTTACACTTAGGATGAACATTGTCCCCAATGTTCAAGTAAAGAATGTAAAAGTTAAAAGTAAAGAGAATGAAATCAAATACTCCCCTGATTCGCTCGGTATGGATTTTAGGTTGGCCAGGTTAAATCTTCCTCCAAGAAAATGAACAATCAAAGCTTCCCTTCCAGAATATAAATCATCTTCTTGTCTTAAATAACCTGTAAATCCTGACAAAAGTAGACAAGGCAACCTCACGTAAAATCGGCGGCATCCTATATAAGTTACTAAATCCTAGAAAACAAAGTAAGATATAATGCTTGTGGAATGAAGTTTGCAGATTTCCTGGAGATTATAAAACTTAATAATTCACAAAAACCATAAGACTCCGTTAGAAAAACAAAACCGGTAAAATTTCCAGATTTTTGACTCCTGACGCCGTCAAGAGCAATAGCCTGACGCCGTCAGAATGGACCTGCAGAAATCTTTATATTAAGTTTCCGGAAAATTTCTGGAAAAACTTTGTCCTACTTCCTGGAAAATCCTGCAAAACTTCATTATGACTCAATACAAGCATTTGACTCTAACAATTACGAATATACATGTTCATTAAATATTGTGGAGAATCATGATCGGTTTGTTTCTTAAAAACATATTTGGGGTTTCCCCTTACACTTATCTTTTGCAAAAATACCTTTAGGTTGAAGTTAAGACTAGGCCAAACAACATAATAAAGTATTTCACATTTTTAGTTTAGAAACATGATCAACCAACAATAAAAATAAAACATGCATACGGAAGCAAATAACAATCAAACAAATAAAATCACACAAGACATGGGTTGCCTCCCAAGAAGCGCTTTTCTTTATTTACGAGTCTTGTAGCTAGACTCAAAGTCGTGGGTTACTACGTGATCTCATCATTGGTTCCACTCTCTAGGTCATCTTCTAAACTAGTGTCGCTCTCATAGTGTAAGTACTTTGGATCTTCAAATTTGAAAACATCCCGTCGATACTTAGAGTCAAGCTTACTAACATCCTTAAAGAACCCACAAGATAAATCAAAAATATTTCTACAACCTCTTCTAACATCGTCATCACACAAGACAAGTTGGGAGCTCATCACATCAAGCCCGTCGCAATCTATCTCCCTAAGGTCTCTTCTTTTGTATGGCGTTTGGTATGAAATCCTCCTAATCCCGTCAGTGAAAGTCATGATTCCGTTCAAGTCATCCACTATCAACTTAGTGATTTCACAAAAGGGTGCTCCAAATACGACTTGCGATAGCCTAGGGTCAACAAAGTCCTCTATGTTGTCCACAATCGTGAACTCCATAGGGAATGCCATATTTCCTATGAACACTTGGATTTCGTGATCCTTACCAACCACTTTCTCTCCCTTGTAAATCATCCCCCATCTGCAGATATTGTTATAATGAAACAATGACATGAAATTCTTTGGCAGGAATACATTAATGTATACGTTTTCGAAGTACTTGTGACCGATCATGCAAGGGATTTTTAGGTTATTCGGATCACGTCGTTTGATCTTTCTCAACTCTCCATCCTTTGACCCGTATGGATTCACCTCAAGGGAGGGACGATACTCATAAACTTCCTCACCATCCCTATGAAAAATTACCGTTCTAACACCATTGGTGAGTAATACACTACCATCTTTCTCGTCAAGGATTGCTCCCGATTCATTGATGAATGGCATCCCAAGGACAAGGTGGGTCAATGTTTGATTGGCGAGAGGGTCCACGTCATCAACCACGGTGAGGTCAGTATTGTAATCAAGTTCTCCAATCCTAATTGATACATTCTCTATTACTTTCTTACACACAACGTGCTCTGGGAAGGTTTCGTGGTATAGAGAAAGTGGGATTACGTTGACTGGGAAGCTAGGATCTAGATGACTATTAATTAAGACCTTTCCCTCAATGGTACAGGGGATTTTGAAAAGTTTAGAGTCGCTCTCCTTGGTTTGATTGCTACCTATACTTATAACATTCTCTATTTCGGGTTCTTTTATAACAGATTTGCTCAAAATGGTTGGGTCTTTTCCCTGTTCCTCCGATGTCTCGTTCCTATCATCCGGTTTGTCGGATTTCTGCGCGGTGAACTGCTCGGGTGAGTTGGTAGGTTTCCTCGCCGAAGCGTGGTCAACCTTTGAGGTCTCATCCTTCGCTGTCTGACTGAAGTTGTCAGTTTGTTGTTGGGTTGGATTGGATGCTGCAGCTGATATTGTGGTGATGGTGTTTACGAAGTGGATTGGTCCAGAGGGGTTGATAGGTCCTTTCTCGTTAGGGGATAGATGTTTGAATAGCTTGCTAGGACTTTTTATTTTTACAGGGGAGGCTGGTGGACTCATGACGGTAGCAGACTTAACCTCATCAACGTGAATGGGCTTATTATCAATATGCTCTTTGATAGCAGTCAACAGATTACAAATCTTGTTGTTCACGTCAGCCTGCTGTTGTTTGAATTTTGTCTCGAGTGTAGTGAGCTGCAGTTCTTGAGAAAGAATGAATTTTTTTAAATCATCTTCACAGCTTTGCCTAGGGGTATTTTGTGACGGAAAATGTTCGGACCAAGTGAGCGGTGAGGAGTCATTAAATGATACACTTCGTGTTTGGTACCCTCTAAAATTAGGTTTATCCTTCCATGCCTCATATGCTTCGGCAGAAGTTCGAGGACCCTGCCTTACGTGTGATGATGTGAATTCGTTATAAGCACGTTTTGGAAGTTCCATGCAGTTGTAGGTCTCATGAGGGCCATTGCACAGTTTGCATGTAGAAGCGATTCTGCTTACTTGGCTTGAAGGCTTATGAGTTTCATAAGATTTCATGAGAGACTTGACTCGACCTTCAAGTTCCATGATCCTACGGTCGGGAGTGCTTGAATTGTTCGAAGGCAAAGATATTGCCTTGACCGTTTTGTTCAAATCACGGGGATCATTCCAACTTTCGTTGTCATAGAGAGCAAGATCTTCTATGAGTTCCCATGATTGTTCCGCACTAAGATCACGTAGCTTACCACCGGCCGATTGGTCAATGGTTCGCCTCGTGGAGATATCGATATGGTCATAGAAAATTTGGACTTGGAGCCAAAGATCTATGCCATGATGAGGGACTTTTTGGAGTAAGTCCTTGAAACGAGTCCATGCTTCATAAAGAGATTCATTTTGACGTTGTTGGAACATCAAGATGTCATTCCTAAGCTTAGTAGTTCTCCCTGGTGGGAAAAATTGAGCAAGGAAACGAGTGGTGAGATCATCCCATGTGGTGATGGATCCCGCGGGTAAACGCTCAAGCCATTGACTAGCTTGATCCCGTAGAGAGAATTGGAATAGGCGTAAACGGGTAGTCTCTCTAGTTTCAACACCTAGGTCTATGGAATCTAGGATTTTGAGGAAATCCTTAAGGTGTTGGTTTGGATCTTCGGAACGAAGTCCATGGAATGCACATCCGCTTTGCACCAACCGGATGGTGTCGGATCGCAAGGGGGTCACATTGGCTCCGGTGAGCTCAATGGTGTTTCGGTAGCCTTGGTGGCTAGGTCGGGAATACTCTCCTAAGGTTCGGGGCCTAAGAGGTTCTAATGGTGGGTTTTGTTGTGGTGGGATGATGGGTTCAAAGATGTTACCACCTTCCATGATGTCGGATGGTAAAGAGTTACGAACAAAGGCACAAAGAAATAAGATAGACTAAAGAAGACCTAAAAATAAAAAATAAAAATCTTACTAGAAAGGAATCTAGCAAGTAGACCTAATAAAAAGAAATCCTAACCTAGACAATAACTATTCCCCGGGCTGCGGCGCCAAAAACTTGATGCGTGGGAATCGCACCTTGCTTTACCTCTCGAGGGATCTCGCGAGGCTTACAACCCCCACCAGGCAGTGTACCTGATCGTTGTAGTATAGTATAGTGACAAGTACCGGGGGATTGATCGTTCAGCTTAGGAATAGTGTCGCTAGGATTAGAAAACCTAATTAATAGTTCTAAAGGTGAGAGATGATTATTTTTGTATTTTTATATTTTTATAAAAGCAAGTAAAATCTCGGGTTTTGGAAGAGTGGGCGGAATTAGTTGCTATTCAACTAACCCAAAACTAAGATGCAATCAAAATAAAATACTAAAAATGAAAATAAACTAATTATACTAAGGTTGTGAGCAGTAATTGGAGAAACTGTGTTTACTTAGACTTCACTACTCCCTAGATATCTTTTACATGTCAATTACTTGTTACACTTGTATGGATGTCGGATTGTATTCCTTAATACCATTCGTGGGGTGGCATACATAACTCCCCAACTCTATGAGCTCTTATCTCCTCCTACACCATGACCCAGCACAACTATAGGGATTGTAAACAGTGGCTCATGCATTAAATACAACCAATAAAGACCTAGTACGCCTCGGTTCATGTTTCTTAAGACGTTCAAGCATGTTACCATTTGGAGATCTGCCAGTTTTCTTAAGCCTAACATATAATATCATTCATCCAAAACAAGAATAGACAAGTAATCAACACATAATCAACATCTAGGTTTCATTAGATCTAAGCAAACACAAAGTAAATCTAGCCTAGCATAGTAGAATTAAGATAAGAACAAAAGATAGATAACCAACACATAGACATATTGATTGAATTAAGAGTATACTTATCTCAATTACAATGCAAGGTCTCAAGGGTTTGGAACCCTTGAAAAACCTGTAAAAGAGGCACAAAAATCGTCTTTAGGGTTTCACCAAAACTTCTCCTTTTTTTTAATGAAAAAACTAGAAAACTATATATAGGAAAATCGTTCTGACGGCGTCAAGAGTAAAGTCTGACGCCGTCACCTCGCCGCCATATACTTCCTCGGACGCCCTAGATCCACTTGTGACGGCCTATGTGACGCCGTCACCACCTTCGGTATTTTATTCTTGGCCACTTTGACGCCGTCACCTATCCATCTGACGCCGTCACCAGCTACGGTATTTTATTCTCCATGTCTGACGCCGTCAAGAAGGAAGTCTTGACGCCGTCACCTTGTATCTTCAGCTTGGATTTTTGGTACTTTGTCGTTTTCTTCACTATTATGCTCCAAAAACGTCCAAAATAGCCTCTTTTCCAGAATTCACTCTCCAAACACCTAAAATCACAAAAGGAACGATTTAGGGCAATATTTGATCAAATAAAGTTGGATTCGGGCTTAAATGACCCCCTAAAAACGGATCATTTTTTGCCTCATCACTTATGAATAGCATAAAGTACACCAAGGAAGTTTTGTGCATAAAGTTTATATATAAGAATGATACTTTCGCGGATTATCGGATGAGTTAAGAAATAATTATAGTACTCCTATAATTATCCCTAATATAGTATGATTAAGATATATATACGAGGGAGAAATAGGAAGCTCAGGAGTAGGCGCGCATGGATATCGGACAAGATGATGGAAGCTCATGATTTTGAAAAAAAAATAAATGATTATAGTCTAGGTTTTTAAAAACAAAAAGACCTAGTTCACTATAATTTGTGCTCTGGTACCATTCTATAACACCCCCATTTTATGAACACAACGGAATACAACATGGGGTGCTATTTGGTCAAATAGTACAAGTATAGTAAATAACTTTAAAACAAAGTCGTTTTTAAAACCTCACATTCGATAATTTATCAGAGTTAACAAGGTCCCAAATGTTTTTAACATAGTTAAAAGATACATAAGTTTTGAAAGTTTAGAACATTATCGAATGAAAACTTTTATTTAAACATGAGCCATCATGTAGATATCCATTTCTTGCGCCGCCCATCCAAGCCGAAAGTCACCTACGGACCTGAGATAAAACATGCTAAAAGTCAACACAAAGGTTGAGTGAATTCATAGAGTTTAATAAGTAAGCAGTTGAATACAAGATAAATCAGTTTAAAATACGATGGGCTACGTTGTTATACGCCCATAATTAAGTTGACATGTAACCAATACAAGTCGGGTAATAAAGATTTATAGCATTGAGCTCATGAAACCGAACCTTGACCTAGTTTAATAGTGCCCCGAAAAGGTAAGATTTGCCATTTACCACGTAATCTCTCAATATTATGTGACCGTTGATGTATGAGCGCTACTCACCCGGCCAGGCCCGCCAGGCCAAATATGCATATTCATAATACTAGCGTTTCCTACGGAATTAACGGTTCATGATGGAGACTTAATTGGCAAGAAATACTCAATGTCAGATGTCTATAAATCATGTAATCGGGTCCAACATACCAAAAACTACTTGTATTCAGTTTGTAAAACTAGCATGTATCCCCCTCGTGAGGTTTATAAAACATTTAAATAAGTAAAGGCGAGGCTATGAACTCACCGTGAACAAAGAGGAATAATCACAATCAAGCAAGCGAAGAAAGATAGCCGCGAAGCTCTACGAAGAACCTAAACATATATAGGCTTGTCTTAGGTTTTGAAAATAAACATTGATGCAACTTAGCTATATATATAAGTTATTAACTTACCTATGCTTGGTACATAATTCCTAATTATATCAAGTGTTCAAAATTAAGTTTTAGAGATATAGTCATATGAGTTTTCAAATCCTCTACACTTTAAAAGTCAAAGCTGTTAACATTTTTATAATTTGTACATCTTAGAAAATCCGTTACTATTAAACCGTATGTCGAAAAATTAAGTTTCTTATATCCCCGGAAAGGTATTTGTCTGTACTAACAAGTTTTGTGGGTCCCACTAGACCAAAAATTACTTAACAGTAGAAAAATAATCCATTTACCCATAGTATTCAGCCCAACAGTTTTCAATATCACAACTGTCCCACGAAAAATGTGATATCTAGAGTTCTACAAGTCCAATTAATTCCCCATTTGCGGCCATGTTTAAGTTAAGATGTTACCTACATTTCATAAAACTGGGCCAAGTAGTGAAAATGAACATATCACTGAGATTTTTACCATTTAAATCTGTAACTCAGAATCTGGCATATTTCACGAAAATATTTCTAGTTTAATCATCGTAGTGAGTTATTCGATGAAATACCCGTCAAAATGACCATAAGACATAGGGCTACAACTAAATATTTTTAGTTTAGGTCCAATATTTACTGATTAAATCAGTTTATTCCGTTTTTACCCCTGAATCAGATTCACAGTTTGCATGTCTAGTCCTTTAGGGTTTTTAGTGTTTCCTAACTATGTACCAAGCCTAACCAAGCAACATAACTTATATAATATACAAATACATCAAGATATATAACTTTTACAGAAGTGAAAATAGAAATAAAATGAAAAGAGAGTGTTGAGTTTCCTTACAAAAGTGATGAACAAGAAAATCAAGAACAATGGACCACAAAACCTATGATTTTACCAATAACCCTTGCACCATTTTCTTTCAATCTTTTACCCAACTTTTTATACCCTTGTTAACCTTGAAACTACTCTAATATACCAGCCCTTAAACCATCTTGATCAACACTTGAAACAACTTCCCAAAGAAACCAAGAAATAATGAGATTTGATGATGTTTTGAGTGTAATAAACCAAGAACACGACTAGAACAACAAAGCCTTCAATCTTTATACAAGAAAAAGTGAATTTTTAAGATGAAATGGTGATGAAAGGCTGTTCTTGGTCGTTCATATCAAGAGGGAGAGAAGAAAAATGAGATTATGGGTGGTGATACAAACTATGTGATGTATTTTGTAGTGGTAGCATGCAAAATAAATGTTCCAAGTGTAAAATAGTAGTTAGATCTTGACACCACATCAACTTATAGCCACATGGTCGTGGGTTTTGAGTAAGTGGGGGAGGGGATGAGTTAGTTTGTGTATTTTTGGTATATTGTGTGTAGTTTTGGTCCCGGTAATTGCAAACGTGTAGTTTTTAAGACGCGAAACGTAAAAATGGGTAGTAATAAAATTTAAAACATATAAATATGTTAAAACTTCTTATTATAACTTATTTAAGTATTTTAGATGAGTGGCGAGTTCATCGAAGGGTTTAAACATCGTTAAAACTGAAACCGTGAGTTGAAAACGCGTTTGGTGACACCGGTTCTTGATAAAAGTGATGTAAACTATAAAAATGAAATGACAAGTATAAAACTCACTTGTAAATATGAGAATAGGTTAAAATGCATAAAACATGTAAAATATTCCTAGTCTAGTGTTGAATCACGTTGTTAAAACCATAAAACGTAAATTTAAATCGCGTAAAATGTAAAAGGTGCAAGGTTTACCTAAAATTGTAAAATGTAAATTATGACTTTTAAAATAGGATTGTAAGGAAACAATGGTGCATAGAAAGTGTAGAATAGACATAGTCTAGATGCGGTTGAATTAGTTGAACGTGTTATGACGTACGCGGATAACTTCCGACGAAGTTAATATATAAAAAAAAATAATAGAATAGTCAAACAATAAAATATTAAAATTAATGACATGAAAATTTTGAAATGTCACACCACTTTTCTTCCTTATTCTCTCAATACAAATGCAACATAATTCTTATAACATATAGTCAACCTAATCCTAAGATAAAATAAGCTAATCCAAGAACACCTTAATATCTCTTTTGCTTTAATTATTCGCAAAAACAACACAGCATGTTCTTCCTTATTCTATCGATACAAATGCAACACAATTCTTATAACAGATAATCAACCTAAGCCTAAGAATAAATAGCTCTAAGGGGGTATTTGGATTATATTCATGTGTGAACTTATTAGCTTTTAGAGATTTGGGATCAAAACCTAGATCCGAGTGAGTTGTAACTATGAGTGTGAGAGAGAAAGAGAGTATTATGGAAATGTGTGAAGTGTGTTTGATAAGTTTGTATATAATATATATATTACTGTAGAAGTTTAAAAGTGAAGTGTGTTTGATACTCTTGGTAGGGGTGTTCACGGGGTGGTTCGGTTCGGTTCGGTTAGTTGGAAGATTTTAACTATCCATCGCGGAGCGGGTAATTTATTTATATTATATACGGTTCGGTTCGGTTAACCACGGATATCTAAAAGTAAAAACCGAAACCGAATGCTTGGTTTGTCAGTTTCTCGGGTTTTTTGAACACCCCTAATGCTTGGTAGGGGGTTATAGGGGGTGAAGAATGGGAAAGGTAGTGAAAAAATATGCTTGGCAAAGCATAATGCAATAACCCATTACCCAATAGTGGGTAATGGATCATTACCCAATAAATTGGGGGGATTGATCTTCTTTACATTTCCCTTTCCCGACCATTAGCTTACACTTTCCCTTTCCCTTTCCCAAGTTTGAACCAAGCGCACCCGGCCTTTAGTGTATTTTGTATTTAAAAAGTCGCCCATGTGAATTAGCCATTATCACCGGTCATGCATGGTTTCCATCACACTATAAGCGACTACAACCCAATGCACATGACCCATGACCCATGTTAATTACCAATTATATTGTCGATCACCATTGGTTGATAACATGACACTATAAGCCACTACAACCCAATACACATGACCCATTACCCATGTTAATTACCAATCGTCAACAATCATGGATGTGTCGTAACATGACACTCTAAGAAACTATCCACCCAATGCATATGACCCATATGATCGATGTCAAATACCCATTAATTAATGAATGTGACCAGTGATAACTGATTCGCCTCAAACAGTCAGATAATATTTCTCAACCACTTGTGAATGGTCAATAGTAAAGTCAAACAGCCGAGGCAAATGCTTCCGAGGAATACAGTGTTTTCCCGGGTCGTAATGTCCCAACGAGGTTGTGATGTTATTAAAAACGAATATATGATTAGTGAATGTGAACAGGTAAGGGTATAAAAGTGTGTGTGTGTTTAAACTAGGGTTTTTTAACTTAAAATGACTTAAATAAACTACCTTAATGATTACGTGAAATCTAGGTATTTAAAAACGTTTAAAACGTACACCAAATTAAAATCAGACGCGACTGCGTACTGAGAAAAAGGTGAGTTTTAAGAAAAATAAACTACAGGGGTTAAAAATGAAAATCCTACAAACTTAAACTTAAAATAAAATTAAACTAAAAATAAAACTATTTTTTAGATTATTATATTATTTATTATTAATTATTTAATTAATAACTATTTAACTATTTAATTAGAAAATTATAAATACTACAAATTAAACTAAAAACTTGTAAAAATAATTTCTAAACTTAAAAATGAACTTGAAGAAAGTATAAAAAATAAAAATAAATCTTTTTGTCTTTTTATGAATTTTCTATTAATTAAAAACTATTTATATTAATTATACTAATTAAATTATTTTAAATTACAAATACTACTAAACTAACTTAGAAAATTATGGAAAAATTTATAAAACTATTTTATGACTTATAAAAGCTATAAAAAATATAAAAAATAGGTATTGCTATATAAAAATTAATTATGCTATTTAAAATTTATTTATTGATTAATTACTAATAAAACTATTATTAATTCTAATTAATACCAAATGACAATATAAAAATCTAATAAAATTATTTAAATTACTTTAATATATAAGGAAATTAATAAAAATATAAAAAATACAGATTACTTAATAAAAATATAAAAATGAAAATTAAAATTAAATTAAATTAAATAGAAACTATCACTTAATTTTATATTGTTTTTTTCTGGATTTTTATTTTACAAAACTTTATTATACATAAAAATAAGTAACTTTAATAAAAACAATAATTTTCTAGCTTAATAATAAGCACTGTGGGGGCTTATTACCTCCACAGTTGACTTTGGTTGACCAAATGGACAAATAAGCTCAAATGAGCTGGTGTGGGACCCACTATGGAATTTTCTGGTTCTAATAGGTTAGTTGGACTTGTCAAAACTAAAAATGGACAAATAAGCTCAGTAGATAAGCCAATAAGCCAAATAAGCTAATCCAAAAACCTAAAATGCAACTCAGAATGGGACAAAGTTTTGGGACTGATTTAGATGGGGTCCACTTGGATTCAAGTCAAACAAAGGGTCAATACTTATACCCTACTAGGAGGGGGGTTGGGAAAGCCTATTTAAAGGGTGTGGGGTCCACTGGGTTGGTCACAAAACCACCACAAAGTGGTGGTGGTGAGTCTCTGGTCTGCTGCACAGGGCAGCTTGTTGCCCTGCAGCCTACTTCAAGGGGCTGTGGGGCCCAGGATAAAAATCTCAAAAATGTAAGGATGGTGGAATTCCAAAGTTGAGCTGGTAGAGTGTTAAACCTAAAAAGCTCAAAGCCCAAAATAAATCACAAAATTCAGAAATGTTTAAGCAAGTTTTGTGAAAACCTGATAATGGCAATTTTGACTTTGAGTAAAACTTGCTAGTTTGACTTTGTTGGATTTCCACTAGATCCTATGAGCTTATTAAGCTATAATAAGCTATGACAAAACTATCCTAAGCTAAAATTGTGAGTTGTGATCAAGTGAGGGTGGTTTGAGGTTCAACTGTCCACACAGTGGACTGTGGGAATGGGAAATGGATGATTTGACTTTTCACAACTAAACCTACCCAGTTTTATGACATTCCTAACTGAATTAGACCTATTATAACTTAACTAAACCAGAAACAACAACTATAACACCCTTGAAGTCAGTGGGTTTTACTGATCCAAACACCCCCTAACTAGGACTGTTTTGATAATAACACTACTAAACACTAATTCTGATCAAGCTATTGGTTTCTAACTAATTAATAACCTATTATGAACTCAATTGAGCAGAAAAATACAAATATACAAGCATGAAACACAGATTTGTCAAGTTTGTGATTTATGCAGTATGATTTTAATTTTAAGTACAATTGAATTCCAAAGAACAAGAGACTGAGTTTAAACTACAATATCAATAACAAGTATCAAGTAAACACCTAAGAGTACTAATGAAACAGTAACAAGCATTATCAAACTAAAAAGTATAAAATTGAAATGTCACTTACAAAGGGTATGCTACTGAGATGAATGAAACAAGAACAAGTGACCAGCCTAATACCTCCCAAAAGGTTCTAAACCATCAATCATCCAATTTCCATCAAGCTCCTTTGCACAACTCAGCTTGTAACTTGATTTTTTTATTTTCTTAATATTTAATTTGATTTTTTTAGTATTTTTGTTTTATGAACTAAACAGAAAAATGAGGTGTATAAAAGCTTATATAAGCTTTGTCAAGGCTTATATGAGCTTATGAACTCAATAACAATCACAAATAACAACAAACAACAACTTTGAGATTTTGAGAATTCCTAAAAATAGCATAAACTGAGAACTGAGATGAAACTTGAAATTAACTTAATTTAAAGATTGAAATACATGAAATCAACTTAGTACAAGCTTGTTTAATTGAAATTACAACTTAATTCATAAACTACACTACATACAACCTAAATTAACTAAACCTAAACTAATAATTCTTCTCTTTTGCCTTCTTTCCCTTTTGTAGCTGTTTTCTGAGCTTGTGGGACCCACTGGGTGATTTCCCACCACTTTAGAGCCATTGATGTAGTCTAATTCATCCAGGCCGTTTAAACAATTTCTTGGCGCCAAAGTCTCAACTGGGTCAGTTGGGTTGCGTGTACGGGTTTTAAGGGTATTAATGGGGTAGGGTGAGGTGTGGGGGTAGTTTAGACAGCTGGGGTGAGAGGTGACAGGCCAGGTGTAGGGTGGTATTGGTTGCAGCGGTGGTGTGTGGTGGTTTTGGTTTTGGGAGGGAAAAGGTAATACGGGGTGGTTTTGTTTTAGGGGTGTTGACCAAGGTTTGACCAGAAGGTGGACTGGGCTTGGAGTTGGGCCAAAGAAGGAAGGTTGGGTTGTTAGTGTAATGGATTTGGTTTTTATTTTTGGGTTTAATTTTTAGTCCGGTTTGGTTTTAGGTAAATCACAAGGACCACAAATGTAATTTAGGCAATGTTGAGGGTTTGAAATGGTATTATCCCAAAGTAGTTCAAAGGACCATAATTGCCATAAATAAATAGTACAAGGACATTTTTGATGTTTTTCATATTTTAAATATCCGAGGACTATTTTTGCCAAACTTGCAAAGTTGAGGGACTAATCATGTAAATTCACCAAACTTATTACCAAGGACCAAACCTGCAAAATATTATTAGTAAAAGGACCAAAATTAATTTTTCTCAAAGTTTTTACATCCCAGGGACCATTTCTGTCAATTTCCAAAGTACAGGGACTAAACTTGTAATTTTATGAAACTTTGCACCAAAGGACTAAATATGTAACTTTATGATTAAAAAGGACCTTTGATGACTTTTTCATGTTTTTAGAATAACCAGGGACTAGTTTTGCCAATTTATGAAACTTGAGGGACTGAAACTGCCAATTATGCAAACTTTGTACGTTTTTCATCTGTTTTTGCATATTTTGCATTTGAAACATATAAAACACACCTTTAAGATATTTTAAGTATTTTGATACATATTTGAGTGTTTTTATATGTTTTGGCAGTTCAGATTAGTATAAAATGATGAGTATTTAGACACTCATCAATCCCCCACACTAAACTATTGCTAGTCCCTAGCAATCTATTGAGAAAAACTTAATGGATTTGAAAAACTCTTTACCAAAAGCCATCACTTCTGGAGTAGCCAGGTGTAAGAACTGTGGCACACCTGATAACCGTGTGATTTTGAGCAAATCACCAGCTGTCAACGGATTTGATTAGTCTTTACCAAAAGCCGTTTGCTTCTGGACTAGCCAACTCTTGATGGAATAGTCAACATCTTGGTGAGCTGATTACCAATTATGGTTTTTCCACAGCCTTTACCACAAGCCATAATCTTGCGGGCTAGCCAACTCATTAGCTTTTGAGGATAATGGGGAGTTGAGGAACCATACAATTTTTGGCAAATTGCAAGCCATAAACGGGTTTGAGTTATCTTTACCAAGAACCGTTTGCTCCTGGATTAGCCAATCCTGTTGTGGGTTAGACATGGAGGATTGATACCATTTATTGCGTTCTAAGTGAGAAAAAATTTTAAAATTTTGGCTAAAATGGGGGTTCTTGATGGAACATGTGTTTAAATTCGTTAGAATAACGAATCTCCCCCCACACTTAGAACTGAATATTGTCCTCAATATTCAAAGTACCGGGTGTTAAACCGACACTTAGAACGTAAGAAGAAAATATTTCATAGCCTTTATTTTATGTGTATATACATACAATTTATTTTTTTTAGATAAAACTTCTTAAATAGAAGCTATCACTATATGTACACATTTTTTTTTTTTTTTTTTTTTTTTTTTTTTTTTTTGAGATATATATATACAACATGTGGGGCATCTCCCCCACACTAGGGTGTTACACACGGGTGAAAACCCATGTTTGTGCTAATGTTTTTGATTCCCGAGTCACTAGCTTGACTCGACCCCGAATTCATTTGTCCATGGGGAAGTAAGTGGAAGAGACAATCTCAATCGGACTTTCGTTCAAGATGTTTGGATAAACATTTGAAGCACGTGAAAGTTCCACACCGATGAGATAAGTAACCGGCTCATAATTTATAAATGAGAATGCCGGGATCAAAGATAATGTCTTCACTCCCGAAAGAGTGAAGAACAGGATAGGGAACAGAATATATGAAGAAAAGGAAGAAAGTCATGATGAAAATCATAACTAACTCCTCATCATCAATAGGAGAATTCATTGGTTCATGAATCTCCTCATTTAAGCTCGTTTGATCAAGACATATTATGGGTATGTCTAGATCAAAATAGAAACTATCATACTCCGGTAGAGATATGATATTAGTGAGTTCACCGGAGAACTCCTCAAAGGTGAATGATTCGTATTCGGGATTGATTTGAGTGAGTTCATTGGGGAACTCCTCAAAAGTAAATGATTCATAAACGGGAAGAGAATTATAAGAATGAGAAGTGGTGATACCACTTATCTTCTCTTCCGTTTGATCTAAATGGAACGTTTGCAATTCAGGAATAGAATCATTGATCAAAACCTCACTATCCTTGACGGGGATAGGAGATGAAATAGGCTTTTCATTAAAAGCCTCGATTCTAGAAATGAGAAGATTAGCATTTAATAATGTAAGACGAAGAGCTTCGTCTTGGATTATTTCTTCCTCATTCTCTTCTTCTGAGTTGACAAGCTCAGAAGGTAATTCCCCCACATAACTTATGTCTCCACAAGATAAAGAATAGTTCTCATCAGAATCAGAGAACATTTCAGTATGATTATTTGGAAAGACAAGAGGGGGAGGAATATCACACACATGATCAAGAATTCCCTGTGACTCACTTGGGATTGGGACAAGGTTCTCAACACTAGACTTTATGAATTCGTCCGATTCCTTTGCAGTTACAGTGTCAAGATGCTCGTCCCCCATGTTCAGAGAGTGAGTGGGAACCTCGGGTGTGATAACATCATACTCAGGGAGATGAGAAGGACTAGCAGTAATGGAGTCTACAAGTTCCATTATTTCTACTGCTGGTGATTCAGTTATATTCTTTTCTCCCTGCATATGTATGGAAGAAGTCTCAACTGATGAACTTGATGAGGTATCATCACTTTCATCATCTTCATCGAGAAGAGCAGCATTTTGAAATTTAGTACGTGTTATAGCTGCTTGTTCTAAGACTAGTAATTCTTCCATGCTTCTTTCGTCTCTAGCAGCATGTTTTTCAGCAAGTAATTCCGTGATAGATTTATCACGAGAATATTGAGTGAGTGGAAACTGTGGGGGTGTGATTGTGTCAAAACCGGATGTATTAGAACTAGAACAATGTTCAGGTTTATAATACGGTTGACATTTAAAATCATCATGAGGACCCCCACAATATACACAAGAAAAACTTGGTGTATTGTGAGACGACATATTAGCTAACTTCTCCTTAATGTCTTTGAGTTTCTCAAGAACCTCTATATAAGGGTCTTGCTGGATGTGAGGAGTAGCTTGAATTATTTGGTACTGTGGTGGTGGGTCTTGAAACGAATAGTCGTAATTGTTACAAGGAAATGGATTCCTTGTTTGACAATCAGAGCTAAAGTGTGGACCTCCACAGTACTCACAACCGTAAAACTGTTGAGTTTGGCTTGGTGTATTTTGATACGAAGCATCATTGATATTTGGATAATATGATTCTTGCTCGTATGAATGTGATGGGTAGTTTGAAAAATTTGAGGAGTCGTTGAATGAGTTTTGATTAGGATCATAAGCAAATGAATTACTCGATCCACAAAACAAACAACTCCCGTTTTGGATATCATTACCACATTGTTCACATGTACACCAATGACATGGAAAACCGAAAAGCGGCTCACCACAACCGTCACAAGGAACAAAATCTGGAGGTGGGACAAGTGGTGTGCTCTTAGAGCTAGGAATTTCCACCATTTCCGATATGGTCTCGGGTTTTGGTTCTTGATAATCGTGAAGGTTAGGTAAGTCGTTCTTTTCAGTAACTACCCTAAGCTCTGTACGTTTGCTTGACAAACTTTTAACCGTAAACCGTGAAAGATCAAGATTGATTCTTGAAGGTTTAGGAGCATTTGTGAGCTCAGGGTTTTGGACAACCGTGGTTTGGACGTATTTAGCACCTCCATCGTCAGAGGAAAGTACAAGGTCCTTTGTTACCTCGGTTTCTCGTTCCATTTCCCTCACTGGAGAGGGAATATGAATCGATGGTCTATCATAATCAACATGACATCTTGATATCTTGGACAAGGCCACAAGTTTCTCAACTTTGCTTTTACAGGCCCTTTGTTTAAAGAAATCGTCATCGAGAGATGCCATTAGAATCAATTATGAGATAAGTGGAAGAAGGTAGAATCAAAGGGTTTTGGGGATGAGAAATGAAGAATCAAATAGGTAGAGGTGTAAAGGTGAATATTTTTGTGTTTTGTTTTATAAAAATATGGATAAAAGATGGTAAATATACAATGGATGTTTATCCAGAATCACTAATACGCAAAATCGTTAGAATAAGCGCACAACCTCCCCGGCAGCGGCGCCAAATTTTGATTCGCCTCAAACAGTCAGATAATATTTCTCAACCACTTGTGAATGGTCAATAGTAAAGTCAAACAGCCGAGGCAAATGCTTCCGAGGAATACAGTGTTTTCCCGGGTCGTAATGTCCCAACGAGGTTGTGATGTTATTAAAAACGAATATGTGATTAGTGAATGTGAACAGGTAAGGGTATAAAACTGTGTGTGTGTTTAAACTAGGGTTTTATAACTTAAAATGACTTAAATAAACTACCTTAATGATTACGTGAAATCTAGGTATTTAAAAACGTTTAAAACGTACACCAAATTAAAATCAGACGCGACTGCGTACTGAGAAAAAGGTGAGTTTTAAGAAAAATAAACTACAGGGGTTAAAAATGAAAATCCTACAAACTTAAACTTAAAATAAAATTAAACTAAAAATAAAACTATTTTTTAGATTATTATATTATTTATTATTAATTATTTAATTAATAACTATTTAACTATTTAATTAGAAAATTATAAATACTACAAATTAAACTAAAAACTTGTAAAAATAATTTCTAAACTTAAAAATGAACTTGAAGAAAGTATAAAAAATAAAAATAAATCTTTTTGTCTTTTTATGAATTTTCTATTAATTAAAAACTATTTATATTAATTATACTAATTAAATTATTTTAAATTACAAATACTACTAAACTAACTTAGAAAATTATGGAAAAATTTATAAAACTATTTTATGACTTATAAAAGCTATAAAAAATATAAAAAATAGGTATTGCTATATAAAAATTAATTATGCTATTTAAAATTTATTTATTGATTAATTACTAATAAAACTATTATTAATTCTAATTAATACCAAATGACAATATAAAAATCTAATAAAATTATTTAAATTACTTTAATATATAAGGAAATTAATAAAAATATAAAAAATACAGATTACTTAATAAAAATATAAAAATGAAAATTAAAATTAAATTAAATTAAATAGAAACTATCACTTAATTTTATATTGTTTTTTTCTGGATTTTTATTTTACAAAACTTTATTATACATAAAAATAAGTAACTTTAATAAAAACAATAATTTTCTAGCTTAATAATAAGCACTGTGGGGGCTTATTACCTCCACAGTTGACTTTGGTTGACCAAATGGACAAATAAGCTCAAATGAGCTGGTGTGGGACCCACTATGGAATTTTCTGGTTCTAATAGGTTAGTTGGACTTGTCAAAACTAAAAATGGACAAATAAGCTCAGTAGATAAGCCAATAAGCCAAATAAGCTAATCCAAAAACCTAAAATGCAACTCAGAATGGGACAAAGTTTTGGGACTGATTTAGATGGGGTCCACTTGGATTCAAGTCAAACAAAGGGTCAATACTTATACCCTACTAGGAGGGGGGTTGGGAAAGCCTATTTAAAGGGTGTGGGGTCCACTGGGTTGGTCACAAAACCACCACAAAGTGGTGGTGGTGAGTCTCTGGTCTGCTGCACAGGGCAGCTTGTTGCCCTGCAGCCTACTTCAAGGGGCTGTGGGGCCCAGGATAAAAATCTCAAAAATGTAAGGATGGTGGAATTCCAAAGTTGAGCTGGTAGAGTGTTAAACCTAAAAAGCTCAAAGCCCAAAATAAATCACAAAATTCAGAAATGTTTAAGCAAGTTTTGTGAAAACCTGATAATGGCAATTTTGACTTTGAGTAAAACTTGCTAGTTTGACTTTGTTGGATTTCCACTAGATCCTATGAGCTTATTAAGCTATAATAAGCTATGACAAAACTATCCTAAGCTAAAATTGTGAGTTGTGATCAAGTGAGGGTGGTTTGAGGTTCAACTGTCCACACAGTGGACTGTGGGAATGGGAAATGGATGATTTGACTTTTCACAACTAAACCTACCCAGTTTTATGACATTCCTAACTGAATTAGACCTATTATAACTTAACTAAACCAGAAACAACAACTATAACACCCTTGAAGTCAGTGGGTTTTACTGATCCAAACACCCCCTAACTAGGACTGTTTTGATAATAACACTACTAAACACTAATTCTGATCAAGCTATTGGTTTCTAACTAATTAATAACCTATTATGAACTCAATTGAGCAGAAAAATACAAATATACAAGCATGAAACACAGATTTGTCAAGTTTGTGATTTATGCAGTATGATTTTAATTTTAAGTACAATTGAATTCCAAAGAACAAGAGACTGAGTTTAAACTACAATATCAATAACAAGTATCAAGTAAACACCTAAGAGTACTAATGAAACAGTAACAAGCATTATCAAACTAAAAAGTATAAAATTGAAATGTCACTTACAAAGGGTATGCTACTGAGATGAATGAAACAAGAACAAGTGACCAGCCTAATACCTCCCAAAAGGTTCTAAACCATCAATCATCCAATTTCCATCAAGCTCCTTTGCACAACTCAGCTTGTAACTTGATTTTTTTATTTTCTTAATATTTAATTTGATTTTTTTAGTATTTTTGTTTTATGAACTAAACAGAAAAATGAGGTGTATAAAAGCTTATATAAGCTTTGTCAAGGCTTATATGAGCTTATGAACTCAATAACAATCACAAATAACAACAAACAACAACTTTGAGATTTTGAGAATTCCTAAAAATAGCATAAACTGAGAACTGAGATGAAACTTGAAATTAACTTAATTTAAAGATTGAAATACATGAAATCAACTTAGTACAAGCTTGTTTAATTGAAATTACAACTTAATTCATAAACTACACTACATACGACCTAAATTAACTAAACCTAAACTAATAATTCTTCTCTTTTGCCTTCTTTCCCTTTTGTAGCTGTTTTCTGAGCTTGTGGGACCCACTGGGTGATTTCCCACCACTTTAGAGCCATTGATGTAGTCTAATTCATCCAGGCCGTTTAAACAATTTCTTGGCGCCAAAGTCTCAACTGGGTCAGTTGGGTTGCGTGTACGGGTTTTAAGGGTATTAATGGGGTAGGGTGAGGTGTGGGGGTAGTTTAGACAGCTGGGGTGAGAGGTGGCAGGCCAGGTGTAGGGTGGTATTGGTTGCAGCGGTGGTGTGTGGTGGTTTTGGTTTTGGGAGGGAAAAGGTAATACGGGGTGGTTTTGTTTTAGGGGTGTTGACCGAGGTTTGACCAGAAGGTGGACTGGGCTTGGAGTTGGGCCAAAGAAGGAAGGTTGGGTTGTTAGTGTAATGGATTTGGTTTTTATTTTTGGGTTTAATTTTTAGTCCGGTTTGGTTTTAGGTAAATCACAAGGACCACAAATGTAATTTAGGCAATGTTGAGGGTTTGAAATGGTATTATCCCAAAGTAGTTCAAAGGACCATAATTGCCATAAATAAATAGTACAAGGACATTTTTGATGTTTTTCATATTTTAAATATCCGAGGACTATTTTTGCCAAACTTGCAAAGTTGAGGGACTAATCATGTAAATTCACCAAACTTATTACCAAGGACCAAACCTGCAAAATATTATTAGTAAAAGGACCAAAATTAATTTTTCTCAAAGTTTTTACATCCCAGGGACCATTTCTGTCAATTTCCAAAGTACAGGGACTAAACTTGTAATTTTATGAAACTTTGCACCAAAGGACTAAATATGTAACTTTATGATTAAAAAGGACCTTTGATGACTTTTTCATGTTTTTAGAATAACCAGGGACTAGTTTTGCCAATTTATGAAACTTGAGGGACTGAAACTGCCAATTATGCAAACTTTGTACGTTTTTCATCTGTTTTTGCATATTTTGCATTTGAAACATATAAAACACACCTTTAAGATATTTTAAGTATTTTGATACATATTTGAGTGTTTTTATATGTTTTGGCTGTTCAGATTAGTATAAAATGATGAGTATTTAGACACTCATCAATAACCTAATGCACATAACCCATGACCCATATGAATTAGCCATTATCACCGGTCATGCATGGTTTCCATTACACTAAAAGCCACTATAACCCAATGCACATGACCCATGACCCATATTAATTACCAATTATCAACAGTCATAGATGTGTCGTAACATGACACTCTAAGCAACTATCCACCTAATGCATATGACCCATATGATCGATGTCAAATACCCATTAATTAATGAATGTGACCAGTGATAACCTAATGCACATGACCCATGACCCATGTGAATTAGCCATTATCATCGGTCATGCATAGGTTGCACCGGCTTGGTAGGTGTATACCATTTGTCACAGACACTAAGAAGCAAGTATCCAGGGACCTCCCGATCATATGTTATCCGGGATCGAGAAAGTTTGAACTCGGATTGAGCTTGACTCGAAAAGCTTGATTTATCTGTAAAGATGTGTTTTATTACAAAAATTAAATTTGAAATATAACCTAAGAATTGAATTTGGTTCGACTTCAGCTCGAAAAGCTTGATACATTCATAAATAAGTATTTACATTTAGTAAACTTACATATTAAAAAAAAGCATATATTTTATATCACTTACAAGCTCGAGAACTCAACAATAACTCGAGTCGAACTTATATAAGGTTGAGCTCAACTCATTAAACATTTCGAGCTCATTTGATAGGCTTTCAATCTCTAAATTTTTAATATAGCACTCAAGATCCCTCCCCTTAATTTTCCCCAAAATTTCAATCTCCCGCTCCGCTCATATGGCGCCCCTTTTTCACCCAAAATCAAAACATTAACACTACTAGTTTAGTCAGATCTATCTTCTCTCTATTCATCTCTTCTCCTTCTCTCTAGAACCGACTTAGACCATAGCCACACTTCACCGCCTTATCTCGCCGTTGTTCCACCAACCATCGCTCCTCCACGCCATCACCGTCATCAAGACAAGGGAACTGTATGGGTGATAATGTTTGCTTCGGTTGTTTGGTTCGAGATAATCACCACATCCACCACCATCACAGTCGAGCCACCATCACCCTCATCTCACCTATCCTCCTCTGTTCATGGGTATGCTCAAACACATATTTAATTTATATTTTCTTAAATGTGTAATCGAATATAAAACGATTTATATTGATTTTCGTGGATTAAAACTAGCCTAAAACATGTTTTTGATTATAAATTCATGTGGTGGTAATCGTTGTAGGTAGACTTATTAAGACGAAATAGTTTTCCTGTTTATTGGAATGGAGACCATCGACGTGTTCTAAGAGGCCACTGTTTTGCTCGTAAAGGGAGTCTTGATTGGTTTACACTACGGGAGGATGTTGCTGAACAGTTGGAGTTTGCTTATCGCAGTCGCATAAGTGATCTATCAAAAGATTAACATAACATCTGTTATATAGGAAATTAACTCAAATATGATTGCTTTTTGTCAAACTGTTTCAGTTGTATTAGATGTGAGTGATTTGCTTGCTTGGTAATGTGTTTGACGTTTGTGGAAAACTAGAAGGGGGGGTTGAATAGTTTACCGCTTTTTAGATTCTTTTTAACTTGAATATCTTTTACGTTTGCTTAAAGATATAAACACAACGTTATATGTTTGATTCTTTGAAAAGCTTTTTATGTAAATATCAATTTTAACTTTACTAGTTTCATACATTGAAAAGCTTTGCTTGTGATAATCTTAACTTTGCTTGTTTAGTTATTTGGAAAGCTTTTACTTTTATTTGAAGATACAAACACATCTTTACTTGTTTATTTCTTTGAAAAGCTTTATATGTAACTAACAATTCTAACTAAAGAACAACATGTAATAAGCAAAGATAAGGAAAGAAACGATCAAACCACAACACGATTGTTTATCGTGGTTCGGCTACAAGGATTCTTTTTCCTTGCCCTACATCCACGCCCCGAGTTTCCAACTCGAGAGTTATAAGAACTAATCAACAAGCTCCTTTCACCGGCGGAGAAAATCTTTACAACGTCGCTTACACTTTTACCGACACTAAGCTAGATGTCGAGTTCTTTTACACGGGTACAACCACTCCCGTCGTCGCTTATACTTTTACCGACACTAAGCTAGATGTCGAGTTCTTTACCAAGGGTACAACCACTCCCGTTCTTTTACAAGGGTACAACAACTCCCGACACACTAAGTATTTTGAGGCCTAAAATACTAACCACTTACATCTATATACATGACACACATGAAGTATAAACTATCAAAGATTATACATGACCAAGCTACCAAGACTTGCAACTTTAGAGTTGAAGCTTGTAACTTCTTGAATGATCTTGTGAAGTCCCTTGCTACATAAGAGAATCACACAAATCAAAAGGTTACTGAGTTAGTTGAGAGAGTATGTGAAAATATGTCCTAAAAGGGTTACCAAAAACTAACAAATGGTTTGGTATTTATAGCAAACAATTCTGCAGGTCTGGCGGATCAGGCGGACCCCTCAAAAGGGTTCCGCCCGTGTACCCCCAGGGTATCGCCAGGGCTGCAGTTGGTTTTTGCAATAAATCTTGCAAACCAAACAAAGTTACATCTCATTACTCTTGCAAACCAAACAATGTCACATCTCATAATATCAAGTCAAACACTAAACTTGCAAGCTACCACTTAGTAAGTCAAACACACTTCTTACCATAAATGTATAATGACAAAGCTTGCCCTAAATGTGATGTGACCTTACTATATTAAGAAATAAATGTGATGTGACAAGACTCATTTTAGTTTAAGAAATAAAAACAATGTTTTGTTTAAAAGAAAATGTTAACCTTAGTTAAACAAGACTTAAACACTAAAAGTGATGATTTACTTATAGTTAAACTTCATACTTTGTCATTAACAAAACTTAGCAAAGATCGTAAAATATAAATAACGTTTTTAGGCGATATTTGTATTAACAATCTCCCCCTTTTTGTTGATGACAAAACATAAACTTTATTTATAAGTAAGTTACTAGTTTTAGTATTAAGTCTTATAAAGTTAGGTATGAAAACTTGTTTTTGCTAAGATGATGTGATATACAAAATAAATTTGAAACGTTTATATCTAAATTCTCCCCCTTTTTGTCGAAACAAAAAGAAGAGTAGCGAATCGGAAGTAACCACTTGCTCCCCCTTGGACGATACTCCCCCTAAATGGAGTGCCAAGAGAGGAGACATGGATTTTGAACCTACAAGAAAAAGGTTAGTTGTTGCACGAGATAAGTCATGAAAGTATTTCATGTTTAAACACAACTAAGAGTTGTGAAGTGAAATAGTACAACACTCATGCTCCCCCTTGAATATTACTCCCCTAAATGGAGTATCAAGGAAGGAAAACATGGAAGATGGTCCTTCAAAGAAAAAGTTAGTTTAAACAACTCAAGATATATGTATGGTACCATAGCAAGGTATATTTCACTTATTATACCTAAATGGTCAACAAACAATGAAAACCTTGTAGTGTAATGAAATTCATTTTATGTTAAATTTAGACTCTTAAAAAGTCAAAGACAAGAAATTTCAATTACACCATCCTACCTCTAAAAATAAAGAAAAACTACAAATAAACTACGACCATAAAAAGCTACAAGGAAATCATCATTTTCCTTTGTGAGAAACATTTTCCGAAAACAAGGCTAAGGTTGTTTAAGGATGAAAATGTGGGTTGTGGTTGTTGTAAGGAATTTTGGAAGTTCCTAGTGATGAAGTTCTACTGACAGGATTCTGCTGAAGCTATAGATGGTTTTTGCTGACATAGTGTTCCTGCTGAAGACTTATTTCTACGGATATTATTAATCCGTATCTTCAATATTTAGTTGTTAGGATATGCTGAACTATATTAGGTAGTGATATGTATTGATTTAATATTGATTGTCTATTAGAGTTCCTTGATTGATGCTAAACCGTCAACCTAAATTGACCAGGTGATGGTCAACAAGGTCAAAGGCATAGAGTCAATGCTCCGCGGAATATAGTGTTTCCCCGGGTCGTTATGTCCCGACGAGGTGTGAATTGTAAACAAACGGTTATGTGATCGGGTGAATTTGGATGAGAAAAAGGTTTGTATGTGATTGAACTAAGGAATCTACAATGAAATAGCTTAAACAAGCTATGTGAATAAGACGGGAAAGTTTGAAAACCCAGAAACGATTAAAACTTAAAAACGCGTACGTTACGTTTAAATAAAACGTAAACGTACAAAATAAAACGCGAGTTTTAGCTAAATAAAATACTTACAAAAGTGAAAATCACATTTTTACAATCCTAATAATAAAAGAAACTGTTTAGAAAATTAAAATTACTTTTTACACTATTTAATTATTTAATATTAATTAAAAACTATTTAATACTTATTATTAATACTTAAATAACTAAAATACACTACAATGTTATTTAAATACTAAAAAGGTGAAAATAAAATTTCTAAAATTATAAAATAACTAAAAATAAGTTTTAAAAATAAAAATAAGTGTTTTTGTCTTTTTGTGGTTTTTGTATTAATTAATTACTAATTATCTAATTAACTATTTTAAATTAAGAAAATTACTAAATGAACAGTGAAAATTCTAATAAAATTTATAAAATTATTTTACAACATATAAAAGCTAGGAAAAATATAAAAACAAGGTTTTACTTAATAAAAACTAGATATGCTATTTTAAACTAATTATTATTTAATAATTAATAAAACTAATATTAATTCTAATAAATACTAAATGAAAAGATAAAAATCTGAAAAAATTATTATAACTACTTTAATATATGAGGAATTTAATAAAAATATAAAAAAGCTAAGTACTTAATAAAAATTTAAAAATGAAAATTAAAATTAAATTACATTAAATAGAAACTATCACTTAATTTTAAATTTGTTTTTCTTGATTTTTCTTTTACAAACCTATTAAATACTTAAAAACAAATACTTTTTGTAAAAACAAACTTTTTGTAAACTTAAAATAAGCCAGAATAAGCAAATAAGTTGTGACAGTTGACTTTTGTTGACCCAAAGGGAAAATAAGCTAAAATGGCTTTGAGTGGGACCCACTCTGATCAAAACTGATACAAATAACTTATTAAAACTTGTTTTAGCTGGAAAAAGCACAAATGGACCACTGAATAAGCTATAAGCCCACAAATAAGCACTTGGAACTTATTTCAAACCAGAAAATGGGACAAACTTCATGGGCAATTTCAAGTGGGGTCCACTGGGTTAGGGGTCAAACCATGAGTCAAATGAGGAACCCTACTAGGAGGGGGGTTGAGAGGAACAAGTTTTATGTCCTGGGGCCCACTGGATTGCTCAGAAAACCACCACCAAGTGGTGGTGGTGGTGGTGCTGCTGCTGAGACAGAGCAGTTATCTGCCCTGCAGCCTACTTCAAGGGGCTGTGGGGCCCAGTGCAAAAATCACAAAAACAAAAGGGATGTGGAAAATCAAAGATGAGGTGTTGGACAACACACAGGAACAAGATACACAGCCTAAGAATAAACACAAAATTCACTAAAATTACTTGAACTTTAGGAAAAATCTGAGACTAGGCAAATTGACTTTTTCAGAAAACTAGGAACTTTGACTTTTGCCAATTTCTAATGATCACTACTGACTATTTGTACTAAATTAAGATATATTAAGTTGATTTTAAGCTAAATTAACAATCAAAGAGATGAAATGGTGGGTTGTGAATCCAACAGTCCAAACAGTTGGACAGACTAGGGAGTAATTTGTTTATTTTGACTATTTGCTTAAATAGCATGAACTTTTATGAACCCTCAAACCTAATTAGACTTAGTAAAATCTGTTTGGACTAAATACAACAACAAAATTCCACTGGAACACCTTGTAACAGTTATTGCCAAATACTCCTATAAACATGCCAATCTTTGATTTTCAAAAGGTTGTGACTGAATTAGACCATGAAACTGACTGATAAGGATAATATATGACATACTAAGCTATTTTGAACACACAATCACTAATAATAACCACAAACTATCTTCTATCTAGATCATGCCATATTAATAGTGAAGATTAGAGCATAAGCAATAGTGAATTCCAACTAACAAGCATGAGATGTTTGAACAATATAACAACTATTATACACAAAATAAGCTGGAAAACATAGAAATGAACAAGAATAAGCAATGAACAGTGATTATGCAAAAAAAATGGACAAAGTAGCTTACAAATGGAAGTTAACTGAGATGGTTGTCAAAGGTATCAAACCATAAACCTATCACTCCCCCAAGGAGTTCTAAACCAGAATCCATCCACAAATAACTAGATTCCATTTTTTCTTGGTCTTCATAGCTGACTTTTGCATTTTCACCATTTTTGTGATATTTGTTATTTTTTTGGTAATTTGAATTACAATTGATTCTTATGTCTAACTTACTTATAGAAACTTATACCCAAGCTAAAATAAACCCATAGAAACAAGAATTAACAACTTACAACAATATTTAAATGAAAAAGGAATTTTCACTAAAAATTAAAGTGCAAACTGATTTTCTAAACCAACAATCCTTGAAATTCTGATTAAGTAAACTTGACAAATGCTGAGAATAATGCTTACAACTGTTTTGAACTTAAAAATTACAACTACATATGAAACTACATTTTTAACGACATAAGCTACATTAAGCTGAAACTAATACTACTCCTCACTCTCTTCTTTCTTCACTTTTCTTGACTTTTATAGTCCCTGGATGGTCCCCATAGCTTTCCCACATTCATTGCTGACCCTTGGATGTGTTTAAAGTGATCCAGGCCTTTAAAATTACTTTTGGCGGGAAACTTGGAAAAGGCAGTTGTGAGTGGTTTAGGTGAGCTCATTAATGAGGGGGAGGGTTATTGGTGAAAGGTTGGTGTGAGTATTAATTGGAGGTGAGACTTTGGTGATAGGGGGGGGGGAACATGAAGCTGGAAATGGGGGATTGAGGATGGGGGATGAACAGTAGGTCGGGGGTGTTGGAGTTTGACCAGGGTCAACAAACCAGGGGTGGTATTAGTTTTTAGGAGTGGGCTTTTGGTGGGCTATGGGCTGGGGTTTAGGTTTAGTGATGGGCTTGGTTTGGTTTTTTGGTTTAAATAAGAAAAGGGTCCAAATGGTAACTTAGTAAACAACAAGGACCAATAATGTAAATTCTGAAAACATGGGGGACTGAAAATGTACATGTTCCAAAGTTATCACAAGTACCAAAATTTCCAAACACCAATATTTCCAAAACCATTTTTGCTATTTTCATTTTTTAAATATTTCCCGGGGACTAAATTTGTAAATTTCTAAACCTCGGGGACTAAAATTGCCATTTCACCAAACTTTTATTCCAAGGACTATTTTTGACACATTTTGAATTTCCAAGGACTAAAAATGATTTTTCATCCAAAAATATCCCACCGGGGACCAAATCTGCCAAAGTTTGAAACTCCAGGGACCAAAAGTGTAAATTTCCAAAACTTTCCAATTTTTTTTCACCAAAGGACAAAATATGACAACTTATGATTGTAAAAGGACCTTTGGTGATAATTTTCTATATTTTGAATATCCAGGGACTAGATTTGTAATTTTATGAAAGTTGGGGGACTGAAACTGCCAATTTTGCAAACTTTGTGCGTTTTTCATTTGTTTTTACTCGTTTTGCATCTAAAACATATAAAACACAATTTTGGAATATTTTCAGTATTTTGATGCATTACTGAGTGTTTTTGTATGTTTTGCAGTTCAGATTAGACCAAAAATGATGAGTGTTTGAGCACTCATCAATCCCCCACACTAAACTATTGCTAGTCCCTAGAAATATTGTTTTGAAAACTTGATGGATTTGAAAAACTCTTTACCAAAAGCCATCACTTCTGGAGTAGCCAGGTGTAAGAACTGTGGCACACCTGATAACCGTGTGATTTTGAGCAAACCACCAGCTTCCAACGGATTTGTTAAGTCTTTACCAAGAGCCGTTTGCTCCTGGACTAGCCAGCATCTTGATGGACCTAGTCAACATCTTGGTGAGCTGATTACCAATTATGGATTTTCCACGGCCTTTACCACAAGCCATAATCTTGCGGGCTAGCCAACTCATTTGTTTTCGGGGAGTTGAGGAACCATACAATTTTGGGCAAATTGCCAGCTGTCAACGGATTTGATATGTCTTTACCAAGAGCCGTTTGCTCCTGGACTAGCCAATCCCTTTTGTCGGTTAGACAAGGCGGACTGATTACCACAAAAAAATTTTGAACCTTAGTGAAAAATTTTTGAAAATTTTGGTCAAAACGGGGGTATTATATAATAAAATGTGATAAAATTCGCTAGAATAGCGAATACCCCCCACACTAAGCATGAATATTGTCCTCAATATTCAAAATCCCGGCTATTATGCCGACATTTAGAACGTAAAAGGGCAACATTACAAGCTAAGCGTGGAAAACACCATTTTGTTTTTCACTCTTGTAACCATAGCATGGGGGACTCCCCCACACTTAGGGTGAAAACCCTATAAGCATGCTATTGTTTTTGTTTACCGAGTCGCTAGCTTGACTCGACCCCGAATTCAATTGTCCTTGGGGAAGCATGATGTGGAAGAAACGATCTCCATCGGACTTTCATTCAAGATGTTTGGACAAACATTTGAAGCACGTGAAAGTTCCACACCGATGAGATAAGTATCCGGCTCAAGATAATGATACATGAAAATGCCGGGATCAAATATAGTATCCTCACTCCCGAAGGAGTGAAGAAGAGGAGAAATCACCTGGTAGGTGAAGGAGAGAAGAGAGATCTGAATAGCAATTAAGATAAGAACTTCCTCCTCAAGAAATGTATATTCAAGTGGAGGAGGCAAGTCCTTGAGCTTGATCTCAGGAAATTTATCAGTTTCCTCAACTTATTTGATTTCCTCATTATGAAGTTGTTTGGGTGGGAGAGGGGGGAATGAATCTTCATTTAACAAACTCTCTAGAAAAAGAATGTCCCCCTCAGGATCAAGATAATTATCATCAACTTCATATGAAATTGAACTATCTTCAGTAAGAAAAGCCTCGAATTCGTCCAGATCATTTTCACTTTCCGGAGTAAGTGGATTGATCTGAGTAAGTTCAATCGAAGGATCACGAGTAAGTAAGAATTCTAACTCTCTCAAATCCGTATCAAAGTCAAAGACTTCATTTTCATCCCTTGGTGGGATGGGATCCATATGAGAGAGTTCATCAGCGAATTCTTCAAGAAGAAAGTCAACATCAGATTGGAGAAGTGATGCATCAATAAATTCAATGTCTCCATAAGATAAACAATCATCACTGGAATCAGAGACAGTCTCAATTTGATCATTTGGATTATTAGGGTGAGAAGGAATATCACACACTTGATCAAAAGTCCCCTGTGACTCTCCTGGGATTGGGACAAGGATCTCAACACTAGACTTTATTAATTCGTCCGATTCCTTATTAGGAACAGTGCTAAGATGCTCATCCCCCATGTTCAGAGAGTGAGTGTGAACTTCGGGTGTGATAACAATAGACTGAGGGAGATGAGAGGAGCTAGCATTCATGGAATCTTCAAGTTCCATTTGTTCAACGGCTAGTAATTTCTCCGTCTCATTATTTTCTCCCTGATTCTCAATGGGAAGAATCACAAGTGATGAATCTGACGAACCCTTATAAAATTGAAGGATATCAAGGGTATCTTCAATATCACTATCATCATCACAGTCTAGAAGAGCAGCTTGATGAAATTTGGCACGTGTTATAGCTGCTTGTTCTAAGACAAGTAATTCTTCCACGCTCAATTCGTTTTTAGTCTCTCGTTCCTCAGCAAGTAATTCTGCCATAGATTTCTCACGAGAGTCTCGAAACGGTGTAGTAACCAACTCCTCCTTAAGTTCTTTTAAAATATCAAGAGCCTTTAGTAAAAGGTCTTGCTCGGTTTCTTGAGGAGTTGTGTGAATCATATCGTACTGTGGAGGTGGGTCTGAAAATGAAGTGTCGTAATTGTTACAAGGAAATGGATTCCTTGTTTAGTGTGGATCTCCACAATACTCACAACAGTGAAACTGATGTGGTTGTGGGTGGTGTGTGATAGAGTTATAATCGTTACCAGGAAACCGCTCATAGACAAGCGTGTTTCCCGATTGACAATCGGAACTGTAATGTGAACCACCACAGTACTCACAACAGTAAAACTGTTGAGTCTCATGGTGTGGTAACTGATGGAATGAATCAGTCGTGTCATGGTAGGAATAGGGATTCTGGTTATAGACAGACCCGTTTCCCGACTCTACCATGCCACAGCTGGGGCAATTGCCACCATTATGAGGATTACCACACCACTGGCAAACCAGAAAGTGTGGATGAGACATAGAGAGAATCAAATGTGTATAGAGGGGTAGGGATGAAGAATCAAAGGTGTGAGAGGGTAAAGGTGAATATTTTTGGGTTTTTGGATGAACATTTTGTACAAATGATAAGGAAAATGTTTTTGTGTTTTTGTTTTTATGAAAATATGAACAAGGATGGATAAATGTACAATGGAACGAATTCCAAAGACACTAATCAGAAAAACCGTTTAGATAAACGCGCACAACCTCCCCGGCAGCGGCGCCAAAAATTGATTGATGCTAAACCGTCAACCTAAATTGACCAGGTGATGGTCAACAAGGTCAAAGTCATAGAGTCAATGCTCCGCGGAATATAGTGTTTCCCCGGGTCGTTATGTCCCGACGAGGTGTGAATTGTAAACAAACGGTTATGTGATCGGGTGAATTTGGATGAGAAAAAGGTTTGTATGTGATTGAACTAAGGAATCTACAATGAAATAGCTTAAACAAGCTATGTGAATAAGGCGGGAAAGTTTGAAAACCCAGAAACGATTAAAACTTAAAAACGCGTACGTTACGTTTAAATAAAACGTAAACGTACGAAATAAAACGCGAGTTTTAGCAAAATAAAATACTTACAAAAGTGAAAATCACATTTTTACAATCCTAATAATAAAAGAAACTTTTTAGAAAATTAAAATTACTTTTTACACTATTTAATTATTTAATATTAATTAAAAACTATTTAATACTTATTATTAATACTTAAATAACTAAAATACACTACAATGTTATTTAAATACTAAAAAGGTGAAAATAAAATTTCTAAAATTATAAAATAACTAAAAATAAGTTTTAAAAATAAAAATAAGTGTTTTTGTCTTTTTGTGGTTTTTGTATTAATTAATTACTAATTATCTAATTAACTATTTTAAATTAAGAAAATTACTAAATGAACAGTGAAAATTCTAATAAAATTTATAAAATTATTTTACAACATATAAAAGCTAGGAAAAATATAAAAACAAGGTTTTACTTAATAAAAACTAGATATGCTATTTTAAACTAATTATTATTTAATAATTAATAAAACTAATATTAATTCTAATAAATACTAAATGAAAAGATAAAAATCTGAAAAAATTATTATAACTACTTTAATATATGAGGAATTTAATAAAAATATAAAAAAGCTAAGTACTTAATAAAAATTTAAAAATTAAAATTAAAATTAAATTACATTAAATAGAAACTATCACTTAATTTTAAATTTGTTTTTCTTGATTTTTCTTTTACAAACCTATTAAATACTTAAAAACAAATACTTTTTGTAAAAACAAACTTTTTGTAAACTTAAAATAAGCCAGAATAAGCAAATAAGTTGTGACAGTTGACTTTTGTTGACCCAAAGGGAAAATAAGCTAAAATGGCTTTGAGTGGGACCCACTCTGATCAAAACTGATACAAATAACTTATTAAAACTTGTTTTAGCTGGAAAAAGCACAAATGGACCACTGAATAAGCTATAAGCCCACAAATAAGCACTTGGAACTTATTTCAAACCAGAAAATGGGACAAACTTCATGGGCAATTTCAAGTGGGGTCCACTGGGTTAGGGGTCAAACCATGAGTCAAATGAGGAACCCTACTAGGAGGGGGGTTGAGAGGAACAAGTTTTATGTCCTGGGGCCCACTGGATTGCTCAGAAAACCACCACCAAGTGGTGGTGGTAGTGGTGCTGCTGCTGAGACAGAGCAGTTATCTGCCCTGCAGCCTACTTCAAGGGGCTGTGGGGCCCAGTGCAAAAATCACAAAAACAAAAGGGATGTGGAAAATCAAAGATGAGGTGTTGGACAACACACAGGAACAAGATACACAGCCTAAGAATAAACACAAAATTCACTAAAATTACTTGAACTTTAGGAAAAATCTGAGACTAGGCAAATTGACTTTTTCAGAAAACTAGGAACTTTGACTTTTGCCAATTTCTAATGATCACTACTGACTATTTGTACTAAATTAAGATATATTAAGTTGATTTTAAGCTAAATTAACAATCAAAGAGATGAAATGGTGGGTTGTGAATCCAACAGTCCAAACAGTTGGACAGACTAGGGAGTAATTTGTTTATTTTGACTATTTGCTGAAATAGTGTAATACCTAAAATCTAAGAACATGTGAAAAGACCAAATTGCCCTTACAAATTTGAAATTTAATTAAAAGCTTATTAAAGTACCAAATAAATCCCAAAACCCCAAACAATGAACAAGGAATGTATCTAAATAATTTTCACAACTTAAATTAGTACTTATGAAAATTTGAAAATGACAAAAATACCCCTATAGAGCCGGATATCATAAAATCGAAAATTTTATGTATATAATTTAAATTAAAGGATTTATAATAACTAAATAAAGAGGATAATTATAAGGAGATGTTTTCCAAATTTGAAATACAGATTTTTAGGCCCATAATCCCCCTCCTACTCGGTTTTGATAAGGCCTAAATATATCTCACACTTTTATCAAAATTCTTTTATCCCTAAACCCTAAATCGACACAACCAAAAATCCCCAAGGCCTCATTCGAATTTCTGGATTCAAGCAATCATTTTTTTGGACTTAATCAAGGTGCAAACAAGCCAAGAAAAATAGGAGTTTGTGTATTGGAGCTTTCGTTGGATCGTGGTGCATTTTTGCTCGGTTTTTAATCCACTCGATAGGTATTAATCCCATTCGACTCATCTTTGAGTTCTATAATTGATTTACCATTTTCTAATGATTATTATATCATATATAACATGGGAAAAATAATAGAATCGAACCATGCGTGATCTATCATTGATTTACGAATTAAACCCTAAAAACGCAACAAAACTCTATATCATTGTATATGAATTTTCTGGATATGAATGATAATTTTTATGAACTTCATATATTAATTATAATCTCAGAAAAATATGGGTTTGAATTATAGAAGCTTAAATCTCGTGTTGTGATTTATTTTATAAATCGGCTAATTAAGAAAACAATGAAGAAAATAAAAGAAACCCTAAATCGAATTAGGGTTAGGGTTTTTATGTTTGGATCTGATAATTAATGCATAATAATGGTTGATTAATGATTGTATAATGATGGCATAATGATTTTATGAAATTAGGGTTTGGTTTTGGTAATTTTAAAATAAATCCGATTGGAAAAATAAAGTACAAGGGTGTGTTTTGCCAACTTTGAAACTTCTGGGATATTTTTGTAAGATCATATATATCAGTAGGAATATGGGAAAAATATAACTTGAGGGTTCTAAGTGTAAATATTACAAGAAAATGAATTAATTGTATTTAATTTGTGCGATTTGTAATTAATTAAAGTAGAGGGACTAAAAGTATAATTTCTGGAAACTTGGGACTGATTTGAGTAATAAAATATATTCAGGGGGTTTTGTGCTAATTTGGTAATTTAATGGCTTAATATGTAATTATAGATAATTAAAAGTTGGAATTGTAAATTAAAAGGTTAAATATGTAACTTTGATAACTTGAAGGACTAAAAGTGTAAATTGTGAATACTTGAAGGTATATTCGTATAACATGATAAAATAAGGGATCATTATGTAAAATGGATAAGTTAAGGGTTTAATGTGTAACTTTGAATACTAAAGGGTTTAAAGTGTAATTTTGGAAAGTAAGGGTATAAAATACAAAGTTATGAAACCCCAAGGACCAAAGGTGTAATTATGTTAAAAGATATCTTATTACCAATAATAATGATTTAACTTACTAAATATGGAAACTTTCTAAAAGTGGAAACTTACTATTTATGGAAACTTGCTAAAAATGGAAAGTTACTTAAAATGGAAAGGCATGAATTTGAGAATGAATTATGATTCCCCCTCTTCTCCTCTAGGTGTGAAGAAGGAGAGATCCTGAGCCACTTCTATTTCTGATCTGTTTCTATTTCTGTGCTTGCGAATGAGGTACAGATATTCTAACCTTTTAGTAAGGTTTCTCATGATTCGTGATCCGTTTCTTTTGCCACTACGATGACTTCTGACCTTTGAATATCCGATATCTCTGGTTCATCTTTTATGATAATTTGATATGAAAACCTTTTGAAAATATAACTTGATGTGATGGAAGGAAACTGTTTTGAAATGATACTCTATGATTTTGAAATGAAACCATTTTTAAATGAAGGAATAATTGGCTTGTATGAAGAAGGTTTAAAAAGGGAGATCTTTGAGATGAAATGGGTAAATGATTATTAAAGTTTTTAAATCTGTTTTCTCTTAACTCTTTCAAATTTTATTTGAACTTATGAAACTTAATAATAAATCTTTTGTAATGAACCTTTGGAAATGAACCTTGGATATTCTGAACCATTGATATGATTTCGGATATTATGATTTTGAGATATGATACGATTAAGTTTTTCCCAAGCCATTGCTATGTTCCCTTTTAATTGAACCTTTGATATGATTTTGAGCTGACTTTGAGATGAAACTTTACTTTACGACCTTTTGTTGATTTTGAGACCTGACTCTTAGTTTGATACCCGAGCCACTTATGTTTCTTCTACCTATGGAGGTACCATAGGCATGTCTGTGATGCACCACTGGCATGACTCATGCGTGGGTGAGTGATTTCTCACGTCGTCCCTTTTATGATATTATTATGGCCATTATGACTTTGAGTATATGACTTTGAGATTGACTTTGAGTAAGGGGCGTATGGATTGCAATCCTAGATATGTATGCTTAGTGGATTTAACTATGACTTTGAGTTGACTTTGAGGTGACTGGTGCTGTGTGCAATACACGCCTTTCACAATCTTCTGGGAGCTAGCTACTCCACATTTATGATACATGAGGACACCCCTCATATTATCTGGTTGCCTGAGAGGTATCCCCTCTGATTGTGAGATTATGAATTGACGGCTTATGACTTTGAGATTATGATGTTGAGTTATGACTTTGAGTTTTGGGCTCGTGGTGGATGACTATCCTATTCTTTTCATTTCTATTACTCTTATTGCTTATTCCTTATGATATTTCCCCAATGCACTATACTTCTGTTCTGTTTCATTATCATTACTTTGTTTATATATCTGTTCACTGAGCTTTTTAAGCTCAGCCGCATTTCCTTTTCCTGCGGCAGGTTTTAGTAGGAAGCTGGGTCATGGGAAAAGTGTACCCTTGGATTAGAAGACTTGATAGCAAATCTGGACTTGATAACCTGGTAGATCCTAAATCTTATTTGAAACTTTTGTATTACTGTAATTGTATGCTTTATTATGATCTGATGTGAAACCATTGTTGTGATATCTCTACCCTTGTCGGGTTGGGGTGTTACAATTATGGTATCAGAGACAGGCTGCGATTCGTAATACATTTACCCTTGACCTGTGTAAGTTAGGACCACTAAGTTTCGACTGTAGGCGCTCGTAGGACAAACTTTGAGGAATTGCCTTAAGATTTTCTCTATAGGAACTAAATTTCTAACCAGTGAGGAATGGGTAGACTATAATACATCTGCTTACGTATATTCGTTTCCGCATCACTATGATCCATGTTTTCTTTGATTTAAGCCTGTTGGAATTACTCTTAGAGATTCAAAATGTATGTTTTGCACCACCTAGGGTTTGAAACCTTTAGAGCATTGAGACTTGCACGGTGACTTCCTGACACAAATTGATCCTTGTCTCCAGACTCCGACTCTAACCTCTGTATCTTCTGCTAACCATTTTGATCTTTTCGGACATTCCCATATTTCCCATGAAGACGATATATCTGATACAATCTGTTACTTGTTTCTTCCTTCTAATGAATTATCTATACCCCTTCGATCATTTTTCCAAGATCGTCAGGCGCTGGCATTATACGTGTTTAAATTTTTCTGAAGTTATGAGTAACTGAGACGTTTATTAGATTCTAGTACTTATTATCGTTGTGTCATTTTCAGCATGGCACCTCCAACAAACAGCAACTACCGTCGGACGATGGTTTTGCCGACTGGCCAAAGACGAATTGGTAACTGGAAGAGGACAAGCTGGAGAATATGGGTCCCAGCAGGCATGTGGCCATGCCTAATTGAAGAAAATTTGACTGTGGTAAAGATGTTTGGAAAAGAGGTACATGTGTATGAAACAGAGGTCACTGATAGGAATGACATCGTGACAAGGTACCAGGGAAAGTGTCCCCAGTTTGTGGAAGTAGGAGGAAGAGTGCGGGCTGTAGAGAGGAATCATGACAATGGTTTTGCAAGACGACCACAGCTACAACCAGAGGGGAACAGAAACGGTTGGCTCAGCGAAGAAGAGGAAGCAGACTCAGATTTGGAATCCACCGCAAGTAACTCTATCTAAACAGGGAAATGGAGCTCAAGCCATGCGTGTTTGTATTATTTGTTTAGGTTTCTTTTGAACGATGACGATGTATGGATTGTGTTAAACCATGGGCTTTTTTTTCCGAATGTGAAATAATAAGGCTTGAGAGAATTTTTGGGAATTATTTGGATATGTGCCTATCTTGATTCTTATTCCTTTTTAGTCTGTCAAACATTTTGGCTATGGAAGCCCGAATTTTGATTTTTCTCATGATTATCCTGATTTCTGACACCAATTACAAATACCTCCTTATATTTTCAAGTATTGAAGTCTTCTAGAATCTTTTCGTGCATCAAAGAATGAACCTCACTTTGAGAATGATTGAAAATTTTAAGTTTTCGGAAGAAGATTTCTGATTTACCCACCAGCATGTTTAATTTCTCCAACTCAGGAACGATCACATGTTTGCTCAAATTTAAGAGTGAAGTTTTCCCTTTTGGGAATGAATTTGAGAATCGCCATCCAAATTTATAGACACCTGTAATAATGATTAGTTACGCAATGGTACTAGCTAAACCTCTGACTGCTTAGGAAGTTGAAAATTAGAGTTTTGCACGACTACTAGGATAATGGTCATTGTATGACTTAGTATAAAGATCGGAAGCGAAAGAAGAACATAGAGATTATTGGTGAGATGACCTTTTGTTCTGGAAGAGAAATTTGATTGACGTTCAGAATTCATAGTAGACAACACTACCTGGTACAATGTGGAGACAGAGCTTTCACAAGAGGGACCAAGATCGAAGACCGTTATCGGAGGTAGGAACCAGGTGGAAGAGTGGGAGGAGATGGTTGTGACAAGCATTATCATGGAAGGAGCATACAAGAAGAAGAGAGGAACTGGGATAGTGCTAAATCATACATCATGCAACACGTGAAGATTTCAGCTTGGGCATCAAGATAACCAGACCAAAGAAGACGAACCATTCAATGCACAACCTGGAGTCAACAACAACATCATGTACCTTAAAACCTGGAGCTATGTTAGAAGACCTGTCGAAGACACGCAGTCTTGTTTCTCTATTCATTTTAGTTGTACTAAGATGAATTGAGAGCAGAAGCGGACCTGCGGATGGAGGGATGCACAGTAAGCGCGTCAGAGACTGCCGCTACGATGCCACACTACCAAGAGGAGTTGCTGAAGACCGGAGGAACCCGACTCGAGTTTTAAATTCTTTTAATCATGAGGTAAGATGGACAAGAGTAAACAGACTACCCCAACTTGTAAGAAATTTTGAAATTCGTATTTGAGTGGACGGATTCTGAAGCGGACAGTGTGTTTAAACGAGATGATGCTGTAAAGGATTGACGCTATTGATGACGTACCTTAATTTTGAATGACATTCTCGGATTTCTGTTACTCTTCGAGTAATTTCATTCTCTTAGTTATGTTGTCTGATTCTGGTGACCTTTGAGACTGTAGTAGTACTAGGTGGATTAAGATAAGTGGTTTTGACTCACGACTTGAGGTAGAGGATGACCACCATGAGGGCATGTTATGTGAGGCTAGTATTATGACGCCTGATCAACGTGATAATACTAACGTCATATAGAGTGCACTTGTTGTGGGCATAGGATACCTTGAGGAGTGCTTTAGAGAAGCCTTGGATTTCTTTCAGTTGGCGACTATTCGCGATATAGTGAGACTTTAGGTTCATTCTACCTATACGTTTGATCTGCTGACCATGATATACGATTCGATACTTTTAGACTCTCGACACGTGTTTTGCTGATCTTGCAAATTTCTGATAAGAATCTTAGGTTCCATTATGAAATTTCTGCCGTTGACGATATCTAACGATACGCTTTCTGTCCGTATACAATTCGCATTCATGAAGTTGTTCATTATGATCTGCCATGAGTAAATATGTGATTGTGGACTTTGAGGAAATGAGACCTGTTTGTTATGAGAATACCTTTGAAAAGTTATCTAAAAGCCGAGACTATCTGTGAAGCTAAAGAGTTAAACCTTATATCACCCCATGTTTGCTACGATTCAATGTACTCTCATCTGATTCGCCTAATCACTTCGATGTAAATCCTATGAATTTTTATACCTCTTCCTGGAGAATTCGTTTATCATCCGTTATGTTTGGTACATTATCCTTTTGATTCAAATTCAATATGATATGCCTTTTTGAGAAATCTGAAACTGTTTTGACAATAGTTACGAGTCATGAGAAACCATTTGGGTCCAAAGATCTTTTGGAAGAACCTCTCCGAGCGTGAGAATGTTTGTAATGACCTTTTGTGATTTACTGCGACTTCGTTTAACCTTGCGACTTCAAATTTCGAGGACGAAATTTTTCTTTTTAGAGGGGAAGAAGTTGTAATACCTAAAATCTAAGAACATGTGAAAAGACCAAATTGCCCTTACAAATTTGAAATTTAATTAAAAGCTTATTAAAGTACCAAATAAATCCCAAAACCCCAAACAATGAACAAGGAATGTATCTAAATAATTTTCACAACTTAAATTAGTACTTATGAAAATTTGAAAATGACAAAAATACCCCTATAGAGCCGGATATCATAAAATCGAAAATTTTATGTATATAATTTAAATTAAAGGATTTATAATAACTAAATAAAGAGGATAATTATAAGGAGATGTTTTCCAAATTTGAAATACAGATTTTTAGGCCCATAATCCCCCTCCTACTCGGTTTTGATAAGGCCTAAATATATCTCACACTTTTATCAAAATTCTTTTATCCCTAAACCCTAAATCGACACAACCAAAAATCCCCAAGGCCTCATTCGAATTTCTGGATTCAAGCAATCATTTTTTTGGACTTAATCAAGGTGCAAACAAGCCAAGAAAAATAGGAGTTTGTGTATTGGAGCTTTCGTTGGATCGTGGTGCATTTTTGCTCGGTTTTTAATCCACTCGATAGGTATTAATCCCATTCGACTCATCTTTGAGTTCTATAATTGATTTACCATTTTCTAATGATTATTATATCATATATAACATGGGAAAAATAATAGAATCGAACCATGCGTGATCTATCATTGATTTACGAATTAAACCCTAAAAACGCAACAAAACTCTATATCATTGTATATGAATTTTCTGGATATGAATGATAATTTTTATGAACTTCATATATTAATTATAATCTCAGAAAAATATGGGTTTGAATTATAGAAGCTTAAATCTCGTGTTGTGATTTATTTTATAAATCGGCTAATTAAGAAAACAATGAAGAAAATAAAAGAAACCCTAAATCGAATTAGGGTTAGGGTTTTTATGTTTGGATCTGATAATTAATGCATAATAATGGTTGATTAATGATTGTATAATGATGGCATAATGATTTTATGAAATTAGGGTTTGGTTTTGGTAATTTTAAAATAAATCCGATTGGAAAAATAAAGTACAAGGGTGTGTTTTGCCAACTTTGAAACTTCTGGGATATTTTTGTAAGATCATATATATCAGTAGGAATATGGGAAAAATATAACTTGAGGGTTCTAAGTGTAAATATTACAAGAAAATGAATTAATTGTATTTAATTTGTGCGATTTGTAATTAATTAAAGTAGAGGGACTAAAAGTATAATTTCTGGAAACTTGGGACTGATTTGAGTAATAAAATATATTCAGGGGGTTTTGTGCTAATTTGGTAATTTAATGGCTTAATATGTAATTATAGATAATTAAAAGTTGGAATTGTAAATTAAAAGGTTAAATATGTAACTTTGATAACTTGAAGGACTAAAAGTGTAAATTGTGAATACTTGAAGGTATATTCGTATAACATGATAAAATAAGGGATCATTATGTAAAATGGATAAGTTAAGGGTTTAATGTGTAACTTTGAATACTAAAGGGTTTAAAGTGTAATTTTGGAAAGTAAGGGTATAAAATACAAAGTTATGAAACCCCAAGGACCAAAGGTGTAATTATGTTAAAAGATATCTTATTACCAATAATAATGATTTAACTTACTAAATATGGAAACTTTCTAAAAGTGGAAACTTACTATTTATGGAAACTTGCTAAAAATGGAAAGTTACTTAAAATGGAAAGGCATGAATTTGAGAATGAATTATGATTCCCCCTCTTCTCCTCTAGGTGTGAAGAAGGAGAGATCCTGAGCCACTTCTATTTCTGATCTGTTTCTATTTCTGTGCTTGCGAATGAGGTACAGATATTCTAACCTTTTAGTAAGGTTTCTCATGATTCGTGATCCGTTTCTTTTGCCACTACGATGACTTCTGACCTTTGAATATCCGATATCTCTGGTTCATCTTTTATGATAATTTGATATGAAAACCTTTTGAAAATATAACTTGATGTGATGGAAGGAAACTGTTTTGAAATGATACTCTATGATTTTGAAATGAAACCATTTTTAAATGAAGGAATAATTGGCTTGTATGAAGAAGGTTTAAAAAGGGAGATCTTTGAGATGAAATGGGTAAATGATTATTAAAGTTTTTAAATCTGTTTTCTCTTAACTCTTTCAAATTTTATTTGAACTTATGAAACTTAATAATAAATCTTTTGTAATGAACCTTTGGAAATGAACCTTGGATATTCTGAACCATTGATATGATTTCGGATATTATGATTTTGAGATATGATACGATTAAGTTTTTCCCAAGCCATTGCTATGTTCCCTTTTAATTGAACCTTTGATATGATTTTGAGCTGACTTTGAGATGAAACTTTACTTTACGACCTTTTGTTGATTTTGAGACCTGACTCTTAGTTTGATACCCGAGCCACTTATGTTTCTTCTACCTATGGAGGTACCATAGGCATGTCTGTGATGCACCACTGGCATGACTCATGCGTGGGTGAGTGATTTCTCACGTCGTCCCTTTTATGATATTATTATGGCCATTATGACTTTGAGTATATGACTTTGAGATTGACTTTGAGTAAGGGGCGTATGGATTGCAATCCTAGATATGTATGCTTAGTGGATTTAACTATGACTTTGAGTTGACTTTGAGGTGACTGGTGCTGTGTGCAATACACGCCTTTCACAATCTTCTGGGAGCTAGCTACTCCACATTTATGATACATGAGGACACCCCTCATATTATCTGGTTGCCTGAGAGGTATCCCCTCTGATTGTGAGATTATGAATTGACGGCTTATGACTTTGAGATTATGATGTTGAGTTATGACTTTGAGTTTTGGGCTCGTGGTGGATGACTATCCTATTCTTTTCATTTCTATTACTCTTATTGCTTATTCCTTATGATATTTCCCCAATGCACTATACTTCTGTTCTGTTTCATTATCATTACTTTGTTTATATATCTGTTCACTGAGCTTTTTAAGCTCAGCCGCATTTCCTTTTCCTGCGGCAGGTTTTAGTAGGAAGCTGGGTCATGGGAAAAGTGTACCCTTGGATTAGAAGACTTGATAGCAAATCTGGACTTGATAACCTGGTAGATCCTAAATCTTATTTGAAACTTTTGTATTACTGTAATTGTATGCTTTATTATGATCTGATGTGAAACCATTGTTGTGATATCTCTACCCTTGTCGGGTTGGGGTGTTACAAATAGCATGAACTTTTATGAACCCTCAAACCTAATTAGACTTAGTAAAATCTGTTTGGACTAAATACAACAACAAAATTCCACTAGAACACCTTGTAACAGTTATTGCCAAACACTCCTATAAACATGCCAATCTTTGATTTTCAAAAGGTTGTGACTGAATTAGACCATGAAACTGACTGATAAGGATAATATATGACATACTAAGCTATTTTGAACACACAATCACTAATAATAACCACAAACTATCTTCTATCTAGATCATGCCATATTAATAGTGAAGATTAGAGCATAAGCAATAGTGAATTCCAACTAACAAGCATGAGATGTTTGAACAATATAACAACTATTATACACAAAATAAGCTGGAAAACATAGAAATGAACAAGAATAAGCAATGAACAGTGATTATGCAAAAAAAATGGACAAAGTAGCTTACAAATGGAAGTTAACTGAGATGGTTGTCAAAGGTATCAAACCATAAACCTATCACTCCCCCAAGGAGTTCTAAACCAGAATCCATCCACAAATAACTAGATTCCATTTTTTCTTGGTCTTCATAGCTGACTTTTGCATTTTCACCATTTTTGTGTTATTTGTTATTTTTTTGGTAATTTGAATTACAATTGATTCTTATGTCTAACTTACTTATAGAAACTTATACCCAAGCTAAAATAAACCCATAGAAACAAGAATTAACAACTTACAACAATATTTAAATGAAAAAGGAATTTTCACTAAAAATTAAAGTGCAAACTGATTTTCTAAACCAACAATCCTTGAAATTCTGATTAAGTAAACTTGACAAATGCTGAGAATAATGCTTACAACTGTTTTGAACTTAAAAATTACAACTACATATGAAACTACATTTTTAACGACATAAGCTAAATTAAGCTGAAACTAATACTACTCCTCACTCTCTTCTTTCTTCACTTTTCTTGACTTTTATAGTCCCTGGATGGTCCCCATAGCTTTCCCACATTCATTGCTGACCCTTGGATGTGTTTAAAGTGATCCAGGCCTTTAAAATTACTTTTGGCGGGAAACTTGGAAAAGGCAGTTGTGAGTGGTTTAGGTGAGCTCATTAATGAGGGGGAGGGTTATTGGTGAAAGGTTGGTGTGAGTATTAATTGGAAGTGAGACTTTGGTGATAGGGGGGGGGGAAACATGAAGCTGGAAATGGGGGATTGAGGATGGGGGATGAACAGTAGGTCGGGGGTGTTGGAGTTTGACCAGGGTCAACGAACTAGGGGTGGTATTAGTTTTTAGGAGTGGGCTTTTGGTGGGCTATGGGCTGGGGTTTAGGTTTAGTGATGGGCTTGGTTTGGTTTTTTGGTTTAAATAAGAAAAGGGTCCAAATGGTAACTTAGTAAACAACAAGGACCAATAATGTAAATTCTGAAAACATGGGGGACTGAAAATGTACATGTTCCAAAGTTATCACAAGTACCAAAATTTCCAAACACCAATATTTCCAAAACCATTTTTGCTATTTTCATTTTTTAAATATTTCCCGGGGACTAAATTTGTAAATTTCTAAACCTCGGGGACTAAAATTGCCATTTCACCAAACTTTTATTCCAAGGACTATTTTTGACACATTTTGAATTTCCAAGGACTAAAAATGATTTTTCATCCAAAAATATCCCACCGGGGACCAAATCTGCCAAAGTTTGAAACTCCAGGGACCAAAAGTGTAAATTTCCAAAACTTTCCAATTTTTTTTCACCAAAGGACAAAATATGACAACTTATGATTGTAAAAGGACCTTTGGTGATAATTTTCTATATTTTGAATATCCAGGGACTAGATTTGTAATTTTATGAAAGTTGGGGGACTGAAACTGCCAATTTTGCAAACTTTGTGCGTTTTTCATTTGTTTTTACTCGTTTTGCATCTAAAACATATAAAACATAATTTTGGAATATTTTCAGTATTTTGATGCATTACTGAGTGTTTTTGTATGTTTTGCAGTTCAGATTAGGGGTGGAAACGAGCCGAGCCGAGCCCGAGCCCGCCAGAGCTCGAGCTCGGCTCGTTAATATTTTAGAAAGCTCGAGCTCGAGCTCGGCTCGGTTCGAGCCTTAAGATTTGAGCTCGAGCTCGGCTCGTGTATAACATATAAAGCTCGAGCTCGGCTCGGGCTCGGCTCGTTTGTGGCTTCTTGAGCTTATGTGGTCGAGCTCGTTTATATAGAGCTCGTTTTTGTTTTGAGCTCGTTAATGAAATCGTTAGTATACATAGTTTCTTTCTTTTTCAGTTTTTTAGTTGCAATATATTTTTAGGGATCTTTATCCAAAACTATTGCCCGTTTCTATGGCAGAAATCCACACCGAATGAAAAATGATATCCTTCTAATTAAATACTGACCGACTTAGATTAATGAACTTGTTTGTTTAGATAATAAAAAATCAACTCCATCTCCATCTCGAAAAACAAATAAGACTCGACCAAGACAAAATCTCAGATCTGTTTTCAACTTATTTAAAATCGTTAAAGATTTTTTTAGTTTTAAACTCAATCATCATCGATCTATGAGAAGCTTTGCTCTTTTATATCCAAAAATAAAGAATGATAACAAACCTGTTATATTCAATATCTGTTTCGTTTAATAAGACACGAAAACAAAGAACAACCTTACCCGAGATCTTAAAAACAAGATCTTGAAGCTGAACTGAAATGTAGAAGAGTATTTTGATCTTCTTTTGTGGGTTTTGAGTTCGTGAGTTTAAGGTGGATTCGAGCAGAAATATTGAAGTGTTTGATCTTCGTTTGTGGGTTTTGGTTTAATGAAAGAAGTATTGGGAGGTGGAAATAGTTTAGGTGATGATGGCTGAGATTGAAATGAAAAAAGGAAAAAGTTAGAGTGGCTGCGTAATGGGTTTTGAAAATTTTTAGGGTAGAGACTATTTAGGGAATAATTTATATAGCAAAGCATTATTTATATATCAAGGCTCGTTTAGGCTCGCGAGCCTATTCGAGCTTTATATATAAAGCTCGGGCTCGGGCTCGTTTATTAAACGAGCTTTAGTTTAGGCTCGAGCTCGGGCTCGTTTAGGCTCGGCTTGTTCGAGCTTTTTACCGATCCGATCCCGAGCTTTTCACGAGCGGCTCGGCTCGTTTCCACCCCTAGTTCAGATTAGACCAAAAATTATGAGTGTTTGAGCACTCATCATTCCTTATGCTTATAAAAGGAACATAGTTTTATTGTTTTGATGATATCTTTGAAACACTTTCAATCAAGAAGAATAGAGATCCATAGAGGATCATTGTTATTAGAAAAACCTTGTGAAACTTTGATTGTGATTAATCATTATTCCGCTGTGCAAATAATCATTGTTTCTATTATCCTAGATTAGGCTTAAACGATCTCTACAATTGGTATCAGAGTGGGTGGCTCTTGATATCTAGGATCTACAAGGTTTTAAATTCGATGAGATGCTATTTGGTCGAAGAGAAGCAGACTTGAAGAAAAAGTTTATGGGTCGATGCAATTAATCGTGCTTTGTTGTTAATTGCATAACCTCGTACTGAATATTGTTATCATGGTACTTGACTTTATTTGTATTGCATGATTGGCTGATTCACAAAAGGTAACATCGTACTCATTTGTTGATTAAATTTGAGAATAGTGGGTCGGTGAATTTTTGGAACAAGAAATTTGTCGGTGTAGGATTAATATCACCTCGTACATATTAATATAAAATCAGATCAAGGGTTTGTCATATATTCAATTAGATTTGTCGTCTTACTGATTGATGAATTAACCTCGAGAATCAACCTCATACTGTCGTTTTGTGCAAGATAAATGTGATATACGATTCATTGTTTTATCTGATTGGCTGATTTAACAATATTAATCTCACATAAATGTTTATAATGGGACGGTGGAAAGAAAACAATGAAATTATCATGGGTCTGATTGGTGACATGTTTATCATGGGTAAAAGATGATTTATTAAGCCTAGTACTGAGTCAATCTCTTATATATTTAATTGGTGTGTCATCAGTTATTGCACATGGGTGAAGGAAAACCTCGTACTTCTCTTATTAATTAATCCGGTTTGTTGTTTATTAAGTGGGATACACAAGAGGTAGAGCTATTTAATTTGGTCAAAGGTTAGTATTAGGGGTCAGTGGAGATAAAGTGGGGGCTGTAGGGCTGTGTTTGTAGTATTGAATTAATGGTGAATTGGGTGCTATATTAAATTTTGATTGAGAGGACAAAGCTCATGAGTCGGTGGAATTTATTTACAATGTTGGGAAGAGTTTGCTGATTGGTTTGTCGCATATATACTGAGATTAAGCATCATTTGCTGTGTTAAGATTTTGGTTGGTTAGTACAGCTCTCATAAGTGTGGTTCCACTGTTCGAGTTAATATCACTGCTGCTGTATCTTTTGTTTCTGCTGAAGCTTGGTGATTCTGCTGATTCGTTTATGCTGATCGTTCGTTCCTGCTGATTTCACTTGTTTCTGCTGATCATTAGTATAATGGCAAACATATTCACGGCTGTCGTTCCTCAGGTACATACTTGCTCTTTTGAATGTGATAGTAAATATAATGAGCTTATGAAAAAGTGTGATCAATATCAAACTCATTATAATATTTGCTATGTTAGTGACCAATCTAAAGGAGAGGCACTTAAAACCTTAGAAAATCAAAAGGTTTGGTTTCAAAAAAATCAACTTGCTTATGAAGAGAAGATAAGAGTGTTGGAAAGAGATTTACAATGTGCTAATGATGAGTTAAAATGGACTAAGAAAGTAAATGCTAAATTAGATTTAGAGAAACAAGAGGTGCAAGATAGGCTTGATAAAGAAGTAGCTTTACATAAAGAGTGGCTAGTTTCAGGAGATAAATTATCTAGTTTTCTTTATGGAAGTCAATCTGTAACATCTGAGTTTGGTTTAGGTTTTAAGAAATATGTAGGTGTAGAGGCAAACCATCATTTAGATAAGAAAAGTAATAATCACTCTGCACCTGTAAAATTCTTAAAGGAAGGAGAGATGCATGCTGTCCCTGGACCTATTAGAGGTGAGTTTATGCCTAGCTCTCCTCAAAAAGAATTTGATGGATCACACCATCTATATGGCAAAAAGTCAAGTGACTTGCCAGACCCTGATTGTAAGTCTACTGACTATGCCTCATGTGATTCAAGTGACAAGTCTTCCAAGGTCAATGTCTCTGCCCCTAGTGTTTTTAATGTTAAAAGTTCAGAGTCCATCTCAACTGAGTCTACCTCATTTACTTCTACTTCTAGTGTTTCCACATCCAAGAGTAAAGTTGAGATTGAATCCAAAGTTAGGGCACCCAAGCAAGAATCCACTGTTGTTCAAGATTTACCTAGTTTCCCTTGTAATAAATCTGATAAGAATACATACAATTCTAGGACTTCTTGTAATAAGAATGGTTGTTTTAATAAAAAGGCTGGTAATGTTAAGAAGAAATCTTGTTTTGTGTGTGGTAGTAAGTCTCATCTTATTAAAGACTGTGATTATCATGAGAAAAGAATGGGTATGTATGCTGACCAAAAGAGACCTAGACCAATGTGGACCAATGTTAGTGCTATTCCCCCATATGTTCCACAAGCACATGTAAAAACCAGCAGACCCAATCCAGCTGATAAGTCAGTTTCTGCTGGTAGACCTTTTCCAGCCGGTTGGAAAAGACATGTTGCTAGACCATTTTATAGACCTACTAGCACTTACTTTCATAATGGTTTTTGGCCTAGTTATTTTGACCCAATGTATATGGGGTGGGGGACAAGATGGGATAATGGTGTTAAGCCCTCAATAGGTTGTTCTTGGACACATAAGAGGAAAGGTTCATTCTGGGTACCCAAGAACAATAGTTCTTGTCAGGTGCACTGATTAAGGGGAGGCTGATGCGTGGGAATTGCACCAGGCTTTACCTCTCGAGGGATCTCAAGAAGCTTACAACCCCCACCAGGCATTGTACCTGATCGTTGTAGTAGAGTATAGTGACAAGTACCGGGGGATTGATCGTTCAGCTAGGAATAGTGTCGTTAGGATTGAAACTAATCTAACTAGGTCTAAAGGTGAAGGATGATTCTTTTTATGTTTTTATATTTTATGAAAAACAAGTAAAAATCTCGGGTATTGGTAGAGTGGGCAGAATTAGTTGCTAATAAACTAACCCAAAAGCTACTAATTAATCTAATAAACAAGAAAATAAACTAAGGTTCTACAAGATAAGTGAAGCATGTCTACCCATGATATGTTACTCCTTGCTAGCTATCCAATCCTACCTATTGAATTGTAACCTTGTTTTAATTGACGGGTTGTATTCCTTAATACCATTCATGGGGTATCGCACATAACTCCCCAATTCTATGAGCTCTTATCTCCTCCTATACCATGCCCATCACAACCATAGGGATTATAAACAGTGGCTCATGCATTAAATACAACCAATAAAGACCTAGTGCAATCGGTTCATGTTTCCTAAGACGTTCAAGCATGTTACCATTTGGAGATCTGCCAGTTTTCTTAAGCCTAACATATAAATTCATTCAATCAAAACAAGAATCAATAGGAAACAAGAATTATAAACTAAACCAACTAGATCTATTGAAGTTGTCATGCCTTAATTGATGGAGATAGACACACACATCAACAAGCCCCTCATTGATGGAGATAGACAAAACATCAACAAGAAATCAATGAGATCTAATCAATTATATACAAGTTTCACATAATCATAAGTAGACACAAGGTGAATTAGCAAAACATAATCAAAGAAAAGCAAATAAGAATAATGAAAGACATATTTGAGATAGAATCATCAAACCAATACATGATTTTTATGGAGTGATTGAAACCCTCTAAGTTGCTGGAAAAACACCCACCTAAACCCAGGAATCGACCTTAGGGTTTAGGGCTTTCAAAAAGTGAAGTTATGATGTTATATTTATAGGCATGTTTTCTGTCGGCAAGGCTTGACGGCGTCAGCCCGTTCTCTTCACGCCGTCATGACCATTTTTTCACCAAATTGTAGATCTCTTCGTCCTCTTCGCATGGGCTTTTGAATCACCTAAATCCGAGTTCGTATGCAAAAGTTATGACCAAAACAATATCAGCTACTCCACGCGCAAGTTTTGACAAGTTTACACGTGACGGCCTTGGTGACTCCTTCAGGTACACGTGACGGCCTAGCTTGATGCCGTCATGAACTTACTGGACCGTCACGTACTTTATCCACTTCCACCTCTTGTATTACTCTTGACGCCGTCATGAAGAAGCTTGTGACGCCGTCAGGTACTGTTTCCAGCAAGGAAAATTAAGACTTTGTCATTTTCTTCACTTTTATGCTCAAAAAACGTCCAAAATGCTTCCTTTTCCAGAATTCACTCACAAAGTACCTAAAATCACAAAAGGAACGATTTAGGGCAATATTTGATCAAATAAATTCAATTCCGGGCTTAAATTACCCCCTAAAAACGGTTCATTTTTCGCCTTATCATATATCCCTACACTTGGGATTTGCTTGTCCTCAAGCAAATGAGCTTTTCCACCAATCAAAATACAAGTTAGGGGTCATTTAACACTAATATAAAAGTAATTACAACAAATGATCGTTCCACCTTAGTCAAAACAAGCACGGAAATTATACACTAGCACCTCACATTAAGTATTTGGATACTCTCATCTCTCGGGTGTTGTAAATTTATATGTCATAATTGGAAATGGAGAAATATCACTCTCTACCTGTCATAGCAAATAGATTACCATAGGCTTGGGAAAGGATCAAACCTCCACCACTTGGCGTAAGCACCTAGGATAAACTATCAAAGAGGTCTTTTAAAGGGTTATAACGTTAGGTGTAGGGATATGAAATACACGGTTTTGTTGGATAAAGGAAGTTTTACTGGTGGCGAGTTAACAATCTTCGTTAATTACATGTACAATATGGCGTTGCTAAGCCAAGACTAGACTCGACTTAAGCTAATAAATGAAAAATAACAAAAACATAAAATGAACATAGAATGAAAAGGGATGGTAGTCCGTATGCTTTTTTTTCTCTTTTTTTTATCTTTTTCCTTTTTTTTTTTTTTTTTTTTTTTTTATACACTCTTACCCTACCATCTAAAATAATACATCATAGGGAATGAACATTTCCCTTACACTTGAATTTTTACATACTTTACAATAAACTAATCTAGTGACTCGAATTAGGAAAATCAAAACACTTGGAGCACTTTTAAATATTAACGCACATATGGGGTAATATATGATGTTCTTCCCCATTACTCCATAACACAAGTACTTTACCCATGAGTCCCAATTGTCCCAAAACAATATGTACAAGATATGACTCGATTTAGCAACCATGTAATCAATTAGACAACAAACAAAGGGTTTAAACAATTAACAATAATGCACTAAAGATGAGCGCATACAAGGAAGGCTAACGTGATTTGGTTGCACATTTGGGGTGGATTGTAAACAAATTCTTCCTTTAAGTAAAATGCTTAAAGTTAGAAACGACAAGATAGGCTCGGAGGGGTGTACTAGGGGTATCGTGTACTAAAAATAAGTACAACGCAAAGGTGTGGGAGAATTACTTGACCTATGAAGTCAATGTAATTATATTACAGGTGTAGAACAAGGGTTATCCTAATGCCTCTTATCATGTAGTAAATCCTAACTACACGAATGTAGTCTCACTAGCGGTCTCGGGATGCATCGCTATCACAAGTTCTAGAATCTAAATACTACCGGTACACTCATAAGCACCAACAATGAATGCTTTTTCCTAAAAATCTAAGGGCGAACCTCACATATTTGGGGTGGAAATTTTTGAGTGGTATGGTTTTTGTGCTAGTCATACAACTCTTATCCATGAGACGCTTATTAAGACTAAAGTTTCACTCCTACATGTTGCAAAAAATTTTAAATTTGGTGCTAAAATTGCCCTAACAAATATTTCTCTCAGTTTTATTACACATTCACTATTAAACAAAACAAAAACGAAGTGGAGTAATAGTTTCTAATATACCCTCCCTACACTTAAACCGAACATTGTCCCCAATGTTCTAGATAAAAGATGTAAAAGTAAATAAATAAGAATGAAAGAAACTAATACTCCCCTGATTCTTTCACCGTGGATAATGTGACAACATGGTTAAATCTTCCTCCAAGAAGACGAACGTTGAAAGCTTCCCTCCAGAAATATAAATCATCTTCTTGTCCTGTAATCAACAAACACAAAAACCAAAGCATCAAACCGAACAAAAATCACAACTAGATGTAATTCCAGACTTAGAAATAGAAACAAGACAAAGCAACAAAAGGATAGGATACTTGTGGAATGAATTACAAATAGGAACTCATAAAACATATCCACAATTATTGACACACAAACAAGATAAAATATATGCTAATCATGAATTGTGAAGTTTTCATGTTCGAATTTAGTTATTTTTAACAAGATATAAATTTCCCTACACTTATCTTTTTTGTAAAATACCTTTATATGCAATTAAGACGAGGTTAAAAACAAAATAAAGCATTTTCACAAATTATTCGAAATAAGAAAATTAAACAACTATGATTAAGCATATATGGCACAAATAAACAAATAAAATAAAAACATCAAACAATTAAAAACATGGGTTGCCTCTCAAGAAGCGCTTGTTTTTGTTCGAGTCACGAGCCTGACTCTACCCTTATTTAACGGAAATAGGGGAGGTTTTCCCTACACTTAGGATTAAGTGTGGGTGGAAGTAGTGATACACACCCTTAGGGTGGAAATATGCCACGTGAGGTGAAGGGGGTGAGTGAATGGCTTCCTTCATCCTAAAACTACCTGGATAATATAAGTTGATGGGTGGGTCGGTTCCTCTTTTGTCTCCTAGAAATAAATCTAAGGATGGGAAGTTGTGTAAAGGTTGAGGTTCCGGTTCATCAACATTAGGAAATTCCCTAGAACTAGGAGTAAGGTTATCACTACAAGTATTCAAACCTATATCCTCTAGTGGTGCTTGGTCCAAGGGTTCTACCTCAATTGGGGTTCCTATAGTCTCTTCTACTTCTTCCGGGTAAGTCACGGGCGTTGTATGTGCCTCAAATGATGGTAGGACTTGTGGGGTACTTTGTGGGCTTGGATTATCTACCTCATCCTCCATTGTACCTAGATTACCTATATGTTTGTTTTGTACTATGATATTAGGTGCCATCCAACTAGGTATCTCAACATGAGTATATTCATCCCCCAACAAACTTGTTTCATGATCCTTCAAATTTGTTGTCAAATGATTTGTTATGTTGTTTGTCGGGTTGTCTAATCTATAATAATGTTGGGCACAATCTTCTATGGCATCCCATGCTTCTTCAGCATTTAATTCCCTAAAGTCCCCATTCGCAAAATCCTCAATGCACATTTGGTCATATCGGTTAACACGATAGTAAAAGGTCTGGGTTAGGGATGCTAAAGCGAAACTATGATGAGGGACTATTCGGAGTAAATTTTTAAAACGAGTCCATGCATCATATATGGGTTCATCTCGATATTGTTCAAACATCAAGATGTGATTAGGGTAGAATGGGTTTCGTGGTCGGTAGTATGGTGGATTCGCATTCTCCATAATGGTGAACGGAAGAGTCAATGGAAAGGTTTCTACGAACAAATGCACAAAGAAAAGATAGACTACAAGAAAGCTAATAAAAAGAAAATAAAAATCTCACTAAAAAGGAATCTAATGAGTAGACCTAATAAAAATCAAATTCAACCTAAACAATAACTATTCCCCGGGCTACGGCGCCAAAAACTTGATGCGTGGGAATTGCACCAGGCTTTACCTTTCGAGGGATCTCGAGAAGCTTACAACCCCACCAGGCAGTGTACCTGATCGTTGTAGTATAGTATAGTGACAAGTACCGGGGGATTGATCGTTCAGCTAGGAATAGTGTTGTTAGGATTGAAATTAATCTAACTAGGTCTAAAGGTGAAGGATGATTCTTTTTATGTTTTTATATTTTATGAAAAACAAGTAAAAATCTCGGGTATTGGGAGAGTGGGCGGAATTAGTTGCTAATCAACTAACCCAAAAGCTACTAATTAATCTAATAAAAAAGAAAATAAACTAAGGTTCTACAAGATAAGTGAAGCATGTCTACCCATGATATGTTACTCCTTACTAGCTATCCAATCCTACCTATTGAATTGTAACCTTGTTTTAATTGACGGGTTGTATTCCTTAATACCATTCATGGGGTATCGCACATAACTCCCCAATTCTATGAGCTCTTATCTCCTCCTATACCATGCCCAGCACAACTATAGGGATAATAAACAGTGGCTCATGCATTAAATACAACCAATAAAGACCTAGTGCAATCGGTTCATGTTTCCTAAGACGTTCAAGCATGTTACCATTTGGAGATCTGCCAGTTTTCTTAAGCCTAACATATAAATTCATTCAATCAAAACAAGAATCAATAGGAAACAAGAATTATAAACTAAACCAACTAGATCTATTGAAGTTGTCATGCCTTAATTGATGGAGATAGACACACACATCAACAAGCCCCTCATTGATGGAGATAGACACAACAACAACAAGAAATCAATGAGATCTAATCAATTATATACAAGTTTCACATAATCATAAGTAGACACAAGGTGAATTAGCAAAACATAATCAAAGAAAAGCAAATAAGAATAATGAAAGACATAGTTGAGATAGAATCATCAAACCAATACATGATGTTTATGGAGTGATTGAAACCCTCTAAGTTGCTGGAAAAACACCCACCTAAACCCAGGAATTGACCTTAGGGTTTAGGGCTTTCAAAAAGTGAAGTTATAATGTTATATTTATAGGCATGTTTTCTGTCGGCAAGGCTTGATGGCGTCAGCCCGTTCTCTTGATGCCGTCATGACCATTTTTTCACCAAATTGTAGATCTCTTCGTCCTCTTCGCGTGGGCTTTTAAATCACCTAAATCCGAGTTCGTATGCAAAAGTTATGACCAAAACAATATCAGCTACTCCGCGCGCAAGTTTTGACAAGTTTACACGTGACGGCCTTGGTGACGCCTTCAGGTACACGTGACGGCCTAGCTTGACGCCGTCATGAACTTACTGGACCGTCACGTACTTTATCCACTTCCACCTCTTGTATTACTCTTGACGCCATCATGAAGAAGCTTGTGACGCCGTCAGGTATTGTTTCCAGCAAGGAAAATTAAGACTTTGTCGTTTTCTTCACTTTTATGCTCCAAAAACGTCCAAAATGCTTCCTTTTCCAGAATTCACTCACAAAGTACCTAAAATCACAAAAGGAACGATTTAGGGCAATATTTGATCAAATAAATTCAATTCTGGGCTTAAATTACCCCCTAAAAATGGTTCATTTTTCGCCTTATCATATATCCCTACACTTGGGATTTGCTTGTCCTCAAGCAAATGAGCTTTTCCACCAATCAAAATACAAGTTAGGGGTCATTTAACACTAATATAAAAGTAATTACAACAAATGATCGTTCCACCTTAGTCAAAACAAGCACGGAAATTATACACTAGCACCTCACATTAAGTATTTGGATACTCTCATCTCTCGGGTGTTGTAAATTTATATGTCATAATTGGAAATGGAGAAATATCACTCTCTACCTGTCATAGCAAATAGATTACCATAGGCTTGGGAAAGGATCAAACCTCCACCACTTGGCGTAAGCACCTAGGATAAACTATCAAAGAGGTCTTTTAAAGGGTTATAACGTTAGGTGTAGGGATATGAAATACACGGTTTTGTTGGATAAAGGAAGTTTTACTGGTGGCGAGTTAACAATCTTCGTTAATTACATGTACAATATGGCGTTGCTAAGCCAAGACTAGACTCGACTTAAGCTAATAAATGTAAAATAACAAAAACATAAAATGAACATAGAATGAAAAGGGATGGTAGTCCGTATGCTTTTTTTTCTCTTTTTTTTATCTTTTTCTTTTTTTTTTTTTTTTTTTTTTTTTTTTTTTTTATACACTCTTACCCTACCATCTAAAATAATACATCATAGGGAATGAACATTTCCCTTACACTTGAATTTTTACATACTTTACAATAAACTAATCTAGTGACTCGAATTAGGAAAATCAAAACACTTGGAGCACTTTTAAATATTAACGCACATATGGGGTAATATATGATGTTCTTCCCCATTACTCCATAACACAAGTACTTTACCCATGAGTCCCAATTGTCCCAAAACAATATTTACAAGATATGACTCGATTTAGCAACCATGTAATCAATTAGACAACAAACAAAGGGTTTAAACAATTAACAATAATGCACTAAAGATGAGCGCATACAAGGAAGGCTAACGTGATTTGGTTGCACATTTGGGGTGGATTGTAAACAAATTCTTCCTTTAAGTAAAATGCTTAAAGTTAGAAACGACAAGATAGGCTCGGAGGGGTGTACTAGGGGTATCGTGTACTAAAAATAAGTACAACGCAAAGGTGTGGGAGAATTACTTGACCTATGAAGTCAATGTAATTATATTACAGGTGTAGAACAAGGGTTATCCTAATGCCTCTTATCATGTAGTAAATCCTAACTACACGAATGTAGTCTCACTAGCGGTCTCGGGATGCATCGCTATCACAAGTTCTAGAATCTAAATACTACCGGTACACTCATAAGCACCAACAATGAATGCTTTTTCCTAAAAATCTAAGGGCGAACCTCACATATTTGGGGTGGAAATTTTTGAGTGGTATGGTTTTTGTGCTAGTCATACAACTCTTATCCATGAGACGCTTATTAAGACTAAAGTTTCACTCCTACATGTTGCAAAAAATTTTAAATTTGGTGCTAAAATTGCCCTAACAAATATTTCTCTCAGTTTTATTACACATTCACTATTAAACAAAACAAAAACGAAGTGGAGTAATAGTTTCTAATATACCCTCCCTACACTTAAACCGAACATTGTCCCCAATGTTCTAGATAAAAGATGTAAAAGTAAATAAATAAGAATGAAAGAAACTAATACTCCCCTGATTCTTTCACCGTGGATAATGTGACAACATGGTTAAATCTTCCTCCAAGAAGACGAACGTTGAAAGCTTCCCTCCAGAAATATAAATCATCTTCTTGTCCTGTAATCAACAAACACAAAAACCAAAGCATCAAACCGAACAAAAATCACAACTAGATGTAATTCCAGACTTAGAAATAGAAACAAGACAAAGCAACAAAAGGATAGGATACTTGTGGAATGAATTACAAATAGGAACTCATAAAACATATCCACAATTATTGACACACAAACAAGATAAAATATATGCTAATCATGAATTGTGAAGTTTTCATATTCGAATTTAGTTCTTTTTAACAAGATATAAATTTCCCTACACTTATCTTTTTTGTAAAATACCTTTATATGCAATTAAGACGAGGTTAAAAACAAAATAAAGCATTTTCACAAATTATTCGAAATAAGAAAATTAAACAACTATGATTAAGCATATATGGCACAAATAAACAAATAAAATAAAAACATCAAACAATTAAAAACATGGGTTGCCTCCCAAGAAGCGCTTGTTTTTGTTCGAGTCACGAGCCTGACTCTACCCTTATTTAACGGAAATAGGGGAGGTTTTCCCTACACTTAGGATTAAGTGTGGGTGGAAGTAGTGATACACACCCTTAGGGTGGAAACATGCCACGTGAGGTGAAGGGGGTGAGTGAATGGCTTCCTTCATCCTAAAACTACCTGGATAATATAGGTTGATGGGTGGGTCGCTTCCTCTTTTGTCTCCTAGAAATAAATCTAAGGATGGGAAGTTGTGTAAAGGTTGAGGTTCCGGTTCATCAACATTAGGAAATTCCCTAGAACTAGGAGTAAGGTTATCACTACAAGTATTCAAACCTATATCCTCTAGTGGTGCTTGGTCCAAGGGTTCTACCTCAATTGGGGTTCCTATAGTCTCTTCTACTTCTTCCGGGTAAGTCACGGGCGTTGGATGTGCCTCAAATGATGGTAGGACTTGTGGGGTACTTTGTGGGCTTGGATTATCTACCTCATCCTCCATTGTACCTAGATTACCTATATGTTTGTTTTGTACTATGATATTAGGTGCCATCCAACTAGGTATCTCAACATGAGTATATTCATCCCCCAACAAACTTGTTTCATGATCCTTCAAATTTGTTGTCAAATGATTTGTTATGTTGTTTGTCGGGTTGTCTAATCTATAATAATATTGGGCACAATCTTCTATGGCATCCCATGCTTCTTCAGCATTTAATTCCCTAAAGTCCCCATTGGCAAAATCCTCAATGCACATTTGGTCATATCGGTTAACACGATAGTAAAAGGTCTGGGTTAGGGATGCTAAAGCGAAACTATGATGAGGGACTATTCGGAGTAAATTTTTAAAACGAGTCCATGCATCATATATGGGTTCATCTCGATATTGTTCGAACATCAAGATGTGATTAGGGTAGAATGGGTTTCGTGGTCGGTAGTATGGTGGATTCGCATTCTCCATAATGGTGAACGGAAGAGTCAATGGAAAGGTTTCTACGAACAAATGCACAAAGAAAAGATAGACTACAAGAAAGCTAATAAAAAGAAAATAAAAATCTCACTAAAAAGGAATCTAATGAGTAGACCTAATAAAAATCAAATTCAACCTAAACAATAACTATTCCCCGGGCTACGGCGCCAAAAACTTGATGCGTGGGAATTGCACCAGGCTTTACCTCTCGAGGGATCTCGAGAAGCTTACAACCCCACCAGGCAGTGTACCTGATCGTTGTAGTATTGTATAGTGACAAGTACCGGGGGATTGATCGTTCAGCTAGGAATAGTGTTGTTAGGATTGAAATTAATCTAACTAGGTCTAAAGGTGAAGGATGATTCTTTTTATGTTTTTATATTTTATGAAAAACAAGTAAAAATCTCGGGTATTGGGAGAGTGGGCGGAATTAGTTGCTAATCAACTAACCCAAAAGCTACTAATTAATCTAATAAAAAAGAAAATAAACTAAGGTTCTACAAGATAAGTGAAGCATGTCTACCCATGATATGTTACTCCTTGCTAGCTATCCAATCCTACCTATTGAATTGTAACCTTGTTTTAATTGACGGGTTGTATTCCTTAATACCATTCATGGGGTATCGCACATAACTCCCCAATTCTATGAGCTCTTATCTCCTCCTATACCATGCCCAGCACAACCATAGGGATTATAAACAGTGGCTCATGCATTAAATACAACCAATAAAGACCTAGTGCAATCGGTTCATGTTTCCTAAGACGTTCAAGCATGTTACCATTTGGAGATCTGCCAGTTTTCTTAAGACTAACATATAAATTCATTCAATCAAAACAAGAATCAATAGGAAACAAGAATTATAAACTAAACCAACTAGATCTATTGAAGTTGTCATGCCTTAATTGATGGAGATAGACACACACATCAACAAGCCCCTCATTGATGGAGATAGACACAACATCAACAAGAAATCAATGAGATGTAATCAATTATATACAAGTTTCACATAATCATAAGTAGACACAAGGTGAATTAGCAAAACATAATCAAAGAAAAGCAAATAAGAATAATGAAAGACATAGTTGAGATAGAATCATCAAACCAATACATGATGTTTATGGAGTGATTGAAACCCTCTAAGTTGCTGGAAAAACACCCACCTAAACCCAGGAATTGACCTTAGGGTTTAGGGCTTTCAAAAAGTGAAGTTATGATGTTATATTTATAGGCATGTTTTCTGTCGGCAAGGCTTGATGGCGTCAGCCCGTTCTCTTGACGCCGTCATGACCATTTTTTCACCAAATTGTAGATCTCTTCGTCCTCTTCGCGTGGGGTTTTAAATCACCTAAATCCGAGTTCGTATGCAAAAGTTATGACCAAAACAATATCAGCTACTCCGCGCGCAAGTTTTGACAAGTTTACACGTGACGGCCTTGGTGACGCCTTCAGGTACACGTGACGGCCTAGCTTGACGCCGTCATGAACTTACTGGACCGTCACGTACTTTATCCACTTCCACCTCTTGTATTACTCTTGACGCCGTCATGAAGAAGCTTGTGACGCCGTCAGGTACTGTTTCCAGCAAGGAAAATTAAGACTTTGTCGTTTTCATCACTTTTATGCTCCAAAAACGTCCAAAATGCTTCCTTTTCTAGAATTCACTCACAAAGTACCTAAAATCACAAAAGGAACGATTTAGGGCAATATTTGATCAAATAAATTCAATTCTGGGCTTAAATTACCCCCTAGAAACGGTTCATTTTTCGCCTTATCAGAGGCATAAGCCTAAGGGGAGGCTTATTGTTGTATTCTATGTATACTAACCATTTTTGCAGCTGTTGGATCCTCATACGCCTAAGGGGAGGCTTAGTGTTTCTACTGACACTACATGGTTCCTGCTGATTGATGGTATATGTTATATATTTCATATTTCTATTTGTTTCTTTCTTTTATTTAGTAAAAAAAATAATAATAAAAAAAAATTAAAAAAAAAATAAAAAATTAAAAAAAAAAAAAAAACGTATATTTGTATAGTTTTATTTTTATCTTATTTGCAGGTACTTGTAGTGGTTAATTACCACCCATATGGTTCTCAGCTCACCATGTCTTACTGACACAAGAGTTGACTAGCCCACAAGATTATGGCTTGTGGTAAAGGCTGCGGAAAACCATAAATGGTAATCAACTCACCATGATGATGACGCATTCCATCACAGAGTTGGCTAGTCCAAAAGCAAACGGTTTTTGGTAAAGACAACTCAATTCCGTTGATAGTTGTAATGGTTTGCTCAAAACCATAGGGTACTCAACTCACCCATGCTTCATTGCTGAGAGTTGAAATGGTCATCAATTCACCATGGGTGATGCCCTATTGGGTAACCCAAGAATTGGCTAGTCCTGAGCAAACGGCTACAGGTAAAGACATGTCAAATCCGTTTATGGCTGTGATGATTTGCCAAAAATCATTAGGGTATTTCAACACACCGATGATTCACGTTCTAAGTGTTGAACTGGTTATTAGTTCACCAGGGTGATGTCATGATTCCACCAAAGGACTAGCTAGCCCAAGAGTGAGTAGCTACTTGGTAAAGGCTCATCAAATCTACTTATGTTGCTGCTGGTTCATGTTGCTGCTGATAGGTTGCAGTTACTTATGGTCCTTTGTTCTTAAAAGATGGTTACTAGTTGTTGCTGATATATAGTTTGGTTGCTGCTGGTTACTTATTGTAGCTGCAAATATTAAAGTTTCAATCCTCACACTTTCGATACTCTAGCTCTATCTGGAATCTTGAACTTAACCATGTCAAATTCAAGATTAGGGGAGGATTGTAAGGAATTTTGGAAGTTCCTACTGATGAAGTTCTACTGACAGCATTCTGCTGAAGCTATAGATGGTTTCTGCTGACATAGTGTTCCTGCTGAAGACTTATTTCTACGGATTTTATTAATCCGTATCTTTAATATTTATTTGTTAGGATATGCATGAACTATATTAGGTAGTGATATGTATTGATTTAATATTGATTGTCTATTAGAGTTCCTTATGCTTATAAAAGGAACATAGTTTTATTGTTTTGATGATATCTTTGAAACACTTTCAATCAAGAAGAATAGAGATCCATAGAGGATCATTGTTATTAGAAAAACCTTGTGAAACTTTGATTGTGATTAATCATTATTCCGCTGTGCAAATAATCATTGTTTCTATTATCCTAGATTGGGCTTAAACGATCTCTACAGTTGTAGCAGGCTTTATTTTGAAGGTTGAAAGGATGACATGGTTTTGGTTTGTTGGTTTAGATGGGAAACAATTTCCAAAAGAAACGGTTTTGTTTTATTTTGGAGATTCTAGGGTTGAGGTGTGTGAGACGAGGATTGTAGAAGATCCAAAATGTGGTTTAGTATGAACCTCATTTCTTCGGATAGCTCACGAATTTCCCTTCGACACCCTTCACTTATGTGAGCGGTTCTTTTGCAATGATTGCAATCATGGCGGGGAAAGTTTGGTGGAAGGGTGATTTGATATGTTGGTGGTGAATGGTTTGAACTTGAAGGAGCAAAGGTGGAAGATTGAGTAGTGTTTTTGCTTCTGATGAGGCGAAAAATGATCCGTTTTTAGGGGGTCATTTAAGCCCGAATCCGACTTTATTTGATCAAATATTGCCCTAAATCGTTCCTTTTGTGATTTTAGGTACTTGGAGAGTGAATTCTGGAAAAGAAGCCATTTTGGACGTTTTTGGAGCATAAAAGTGAAGAAAACGGCAAAGTATCAATTTTCCATGCTGGAAACACTAGGTGACGGCGTCAAAAGTCATCCTGACGGCGTCAAAAGGCCAAGAATAAAATACCGTGGTTGGTGACGGCGTCACATAGGCCGTCATAAGTAGATCAAGGCCGTCCGAGGAAGTATTTGGCGGCGAGGTGACGGCATCACATGGTTGTCTTGACGCCGTCAGCCCAGTTTTCCTATATATAGTTTTCTAGTTTTTACATTAAAAAAGAGAGAGAAGTTTTGGAGAAACCCTAAAGACGAATTTGGTGCAACTTTTACAGGTTTTTCAAGGGTTCCAAACCCTTGATACCTTGCATTGTAATTGAGATAAGTGTTCTTCTAATTCAATCAATATGTCTATGTGTTGGTTGTCTATATCTTGTTCTTGTCTCAATTCCATTATGCTAGGCTAGATCTCCTTTGTGTTTGCTTAGATCTAATGAAACCTAGATATTGATTATGTGTTGATTACTTGTTTATTCTTGTTCTTGGATGAATGATTTTATATGTTAGGCTTAAGAAAACTGGCAGATCTCCAAATGGTAACATGCTTGAACGTCTTAAGAAACATGAACCGAGGCGTACTAGGTCTTTATTGGTTGTATTTAATGCATGAGCCACTGTTTACAATCCCTATAGTTGTGCTGGGTCATGGTGTAGGAGGAGATAAGAGCTCATAGAATTGGGGAGTTATGTATGCCACCCCATGAATGGTATTAAGGAATACGATCCGTCATCCATGCAATTATAACAAGTAATTAACGTGTAAAAGATATCTAGGGAGTAATGAAGTCTAAGTAAACACATTTTCTCCAATTACTGCTCACAACCTTAGTATAATTAGTTTATTTTCATTTTTATTATTTTATTTTGATTGCATCTTAGTTTTGGGTTAGTTGAATAGCAACTAATTCCGCCCACTCTTTCAAAACCCGAGATTTTACTTGCTTTCATAAAAATATAAAAAGACAAAAAATAATCATCCCTCACCTTTAGAACTAGTAATTAGGCTTTCTAATCCTAGCGACACTATCCCTAAGCTGAACGATCAATCCCCCGGTACTTGTCACTATACTATACTACAACGATCAGGTACACTGCCTGGTGGGGGTTGTAAGCTTCTCGAGATCCCTCGAGAGGTAAAGCCTGTTGCGATTCCCACGCATCAAGTTTTTGGCGCTGCAGCCTGGGGAATAGTTATTGTCTAGGTTAGGATTTCTTTTTATTAGGTCTACTTGCTAGATTCCTTTCTAGTAAGATTTTATTTTTATTTTTAGGTCTTCTTTAGTCTATCTTATTTCTTCGTGCCTTTGTTCGTAACTCTTTACCATCCGACATCATGGAAGGTGGTAACATCTTTGAACCCGTCATCCCACCACAACAAAACCCACCACTAGAACCCCTTAGGCCTCGAACCTTAGGAGAGTACTCCCGACCTATCCATCAAGGCTACCGAAACACCATTGAGCTTACCGGAGCCAATGTGACCCCCTTGCGATCCGACACCATCCGGTTGGTGCAAAGCGGATGTGCATTCCATGGACTTCGTTCCGAAGATCCAAACCAACATCTTAAGGACTTTCTCAAAATCGTAGATTCCATAGACCCAGATGTTGAAACTAGAGAGATTACCCGTTTACGCCTATTCCAATTCTCTCTACGGGATCAAGCTAATCAATGGCTTGAGCGTTTAACCGCGGGATCCATCACCACATGGGACAATCTCGCCAATCGCTTCCTTACCTAATTCTTTCCGCCGGAAAAGACTGCAATGCTTAGAAGAGACATTTTGATGTTTGAGCAACAGCAAGGTGAAACTTTCTACGAGGCTTGGGCCCGTTTTAAGGATCTCCTCCACAAGCTCCCTCATCATGGCATAAACCTTTGGTTATTAGTCCAGATTTTCTATGACCATGTTGACTATCACACTAAGCGCACCATCGACAGGGCCGCGGGAGGTAAACTGCGTGATAAGAACGCCGAGGAGTCTTGGGCAATTATCGAGGAGCTCGCCACTGACAATCAGGAATTGTGGGAGTTTAAACATACGATAGAAGCGGCCATCAATGCAGTCTCGACATCTGGAGGAACCACCGAAGTACCTGATGAACTCCTATGCAAACTTGAGGCAAAGGTTGACTATTTTGAGGAAAAGCAAAGGCGACCTTTGAGTCCTAGACGGGCTACTGTCAATTCTGTCTCAAAAACAACTTCAGCACCATTATCTGAATCACCCTCTAGGGAAAACGCCGAGACTTTTCAGAACTATGCCCCACCTTGTTCCCCTCCCAAGGAACTTAGCTCGGAGTTTGAGGCTAGGATGAGAGAATATATGGCAACTCACTCAGATCGGCTTGCTAGATTCGAAGAAGCAGTTTATAAGCAGAAAGAAGAAATACAGGAGAAAATGAATGAGATGTTGAGTCTATTAGAGGAGTATGCCAATCAGAGAACCCCCGAACGAATACTACTAAGGAAAGAAAGCGCCACTCCCACCACCCAATTTGTTAACTCCATCACCATTGCCCGTAAAGATAACGAGAAGGTAGAAACTCCTGCTAAACAGAACTTAGAAAAACAACCAGAGTCCCAACCTTTGAGTTACTACCTGAAACATGATATAAACAAAAACACCATAACAAATTAGATTAAGGGTGATGGGCGTAACCAATCCTCCAGACAGATTCCTGAGAAAGAGGAAGAAGAGGAAGATGAGTATGATACGCTTCCTGGAGGATCTGTATTCGAGAGGTTACTGGTACAGAAAGTGGCTACTAAGCAGGTAGCATGTGGGAACTTTGAAATACCAACGAGCATCGGGGACTTAAAACATCTTAGTGCTTTCGCCGACCAAGGATCGGAAGTTAATCTTATGCCCCTAACTATTTACATCCAATTAACGTCAAAAATGCAACACCTACTCGTGTTAGGTTATCCCTTGTTGGACACTCGTACGTATACCCCCTAGGAATCGCAGAAGATGTATTAGTTAATGTTGCAGGATTCATGTACCCCGTTGACTTTATGATCATTGATGATAAAGGGGATGGATGCATGCCAATAATCCTTGGGTCGCCATTCCTCACCACCGCTAGGGCTGTCATTAAGTATGAAGGTAGGAAGATTGAGCTTAAATCAGGAAAAAGAAAGATTAGTTTCCCCATGACCCCGCGAAGTGGGCATGAGAATTTGAGTTGGAGAATGATCAAAAACAACATTGGTACGACACCCATTCGTGTTCAGAATAAGATTCTTGCATGGGAGGCAAGGATCAAAAGCTATAAGAAAGCTAAGGATGAAAGAAGAAAAAGCAATAAGGTTCCGATTGAACTCGAACATACTCGATATGAAAAAGATCATACACCATTTGAGGAAGGGAACTTGGTGCTCTTGAGACACTTGGAAACAACAATACCACCCGATAAACCAAGTCCTTGGTGGTATGGGCCATTCACAATCGAAGGATTGAGCCAAGATGGGGTAGCTAACTTGAGAAGCAAATTAGGTGGGAAGGTGATTGCGAGTACCGACAGATTGAGGCACTACCACCATAACAGTAATGATCGTAACTATATGGGGTATATCATTTCCAATGATGAGATCACGTAGTAACCCATGACTTTGAGTCTAGCTACAAGACTCGTAAATAAAGAAAAGCGCTTCTTGGGAGGCAACCCATGTTTTGTGTGATTTTATTTGTTTGATTGTTATTTGCTTCCGTATGCATGTTTTGTTTTTATTGTTGGTTGATCATGTTTCTAAATTAAAATGTGGAAATACTTTACTATGTTGTTTGGCCTAGTCTTAACTCCAACCTAAAAGTATTTTTGCAAAAGATAAGTGTAAGGGGAAACCCCAAATATGTTTTTAAGAAACAAACCGATCATGATTCTCCACAATAATAAATGAGCATGTATATTCGTATTTGTTAGAGTCAAATGCTTGTATTGAGTCACAATGAAGTTTTGCAGGATTTTCCAGGAAGTAGGACCAAGTTTTTCCAGAAATTTTCCGGAAACTTAACATAAGAATTTCTGCAGGTCCATTCTGACGGCGTCAGAGTTTTACTCTTGACGGCGTCAGGAGTCAAAAATCTGGAAATTTGACCGGTTTTGTTTTTCTAACGGAGTCTTATGGTTTTTGTGAATTATTAAGTTTTATAATCTCCAGGAAATCTGCAAACTTCATTCCACGAGCATTATATCTTACTTTGTTTTCTAGGATTTAGGAACTTATATAGGATGCCGCCGATTTTACGCGAGGTTGTGTTGTCTATTTTGTCAGGTTTCACAGGTTATGTTCGACAAGGAGATGATTTATATTCTGGAAGGGAAGCTTTGATTGTTCGTTTTCTTGGAAGAAGATTTAACCTGGCCACCTATAATCCAAACCGAGCGAATCAGGGGAGTATTTGATTTCATTCTCTTTACTTTTTTCACTTTTACATTCTTTACTTGAACATTGGGGACAATGTTCATCTTAAGTGTAAGGGGAGGGTAAAAAGATGATACCTTACATATGCACTTTCGCTTGAGTTTGTTTTGTTTAATGGTAGATGTGTAATAAAACTATGAGAAATACTTGTTAGTGCAATTTTAGCGCCAAATTTAAAATTTTTTACAACATTTAGGAGTGAAACTTTAGCCATAGCAAACGTCTCATGGATAGGAGATTGTATGACTAGCACATAACCGTATATTCAGAAAAATTTTCCACCCAAAAATGTGAGGTTCGCCTTTAGATTTGATAGGAAAAGCATTTACTATTAGTGCTTATGAGTGTACCGGTAGCATTTAGATTCTAGAACTTGCGTTAGTGATGCATCCCGAGACCGCTAGTGAGACTACATTCGTGTGGTAGGATTTACTACATGATAAGAGGCATTAGGATCACCCTTGTGTTAAACCCGTATTATAATCTTGACCATTTAAGTCATATTACTTGGCTAGTTAAGTCAACTAATTTTTCCCACACTCTTAGCGTTGTACTCATTTTTAGTACACGAAACCCCTAGTACACCCCTCCGAGCCTATCTTTTCGTTTCTAACTTTAAGCATTTTACTTAAGGGAAGAATTTGTTACACCCCACTTAAATGTACAACCAAATCGCCTTAGCCTTCCGTGTATGCGCTCATCTTTAGTGCATTATTGTTATTTGTTAAACCCTAAGTTAACTTTCTAATTGATTAGATGGTTGCTAAGTCGAGTCATATCCTTGTACATATTGTTTTGGGACGATTGGGACTCATGGGTAAGTACTTATTTTATGGAGTAATGGGGAAGAACATAATATTATTACCCCCATATGTACGTTAATCTTAAAAGTGCTCCAAGTGTTTTGATTTTCTTAATTCGAGTCGTTAGACTAGTTTAAATGTAAAGTATGTAAAAATTCAAGTGTAAAGGGAATGCTCAATCCCCTATGATGTATTATTTTGGATGGTAGGGTAAGAGTGTATGCAAAAAAAAAAAAAAAAAAAAAAAAAAAAAAAAAATCGAAAAAAAAATCAAGAAAAAAAAAAAAAAAAAAAAAAAAAAAAAAAAAAACATACGGACTACCATCCCGTTTCATTCTATGTTCATTTTATGTTTTAGTTATTTTTCATTTATTAGCTTAAGTCGAGTCTAGTCTTGGCTTAGCAACGCCATATTGTACATGTAATTAACCAAGATTGTTAACTCGCCACCAGTAAAACTTCCTTTATCCAACAAAACCGTGTAATTCATATCCCTATACCTAACGTTACAACCCTTTAAAAGACCTCTTTGATAGTTTATCCTGGGTGCTTACGCCATGTGGTGGAGGTTTGATCCTTTCCCAAGCCTATGGTAATCTATTTTGCTATGACAGGTAGTGAGAGATATCTTCCATTTCCATAATGTTATATTACTTTATTACACCCGAGAGATGTGAGTATCTAAACACTATTTGTGAGGTGCTTGTGTATGATCTCCGTGCTTGTCTACTGGTCTTTAGTGGAACGATTATTTGTTGTAATTACTTTTATATTAGTGTTAAATGACCCCTAACTTGTCTTTTGAGTAGAATAAAAGCACATTTGCTTGAGGACAAGCAAATCTCAAGTGTAAGGGTATATGATGAGGCGAAAAATGATCCGTTTTTAGGGGGTCATTTAAGCCCGAATCCGACTTTATTTGATCAAATATTGCCCTAAATCGTTCCTTTTGTGATTTTAGGTACTTGGAGAGTGAATTCTGGAAAAGAAGCCATTTTGGACGTTTTTGGAGCATAAAAGTGAAGAAAACGGCAAAGTATCAATTTTCCATGCTGGAAACACTAGGTGACGGCGTCAAAAGTCATCCTGACGGCGTCAAAAGGCCAAGAATAAAATACCGTGGTTGGTGACGGCGTCACATAGGCCGTCATAAGTAGATCAAGGCCGTCCGAGGAAGTATTTGGCGGCGAGGTGACGGCGTCACATGGTTGTCTTGACGCCGTCAGCCCAGTTTTCCTATATATAGTTTTCTAGTTTTTACATTAAAAAAGAGAGAGAAGTTTTGGAGAAACCCTAAAGACGAATTTGGTGCAACTTTTACAGGTTTTTCAAGGGTTCCAAACCCTTGATACCTTGCATTGTAATTGAGATAAGTGTTCTTCTAATTCAATCAATATGTCTATGTGTTGGTTGTCTATATCTTGTTCTTGTCTCAATTCCATTATGCTAGGCTAGATCTCCTTTGTGTTTGCTTAGATCTAATGAAACCTAGATATTGATTATGTGTTGATTACTTGTTTATTCTTGTTCTTGGATGAATGATTTTATATGTTAGGCTTAAGAAAACTGGCAGATCTCCAAATGGTAACATGCTTGAACATCTTAAGAAACATGAACCGAGGCGTACTAGGTCTTTATTGGTTGTATTTAATGCATGAGCCACTGTTTACAATCCCTATAGTTGTGCTGGGTCATGGTGTAGGAGGAGATAAGAGCTCATAGAATTGGGGAGTTATGTATGCCACCCCATGAATGGTATTAAGGAATACGATCCGTCATCCATGCAATTATAACAAGTAATTAACATGTAAAAGATATCTAGGGAGTAATGAAGTCTAAGTAAACACATTTTCTCCAATTACTGCTCACAACCTTAGTATAATTAGTTTATTTTCATTTTTATTATTTTATTTTGATTGCATCTTAGTTTTGGGTTAGTTGAATAGCAACTAATTCCACCCACTCTTTCAAAACCCGAGATTTTACTTGCTTTCATAAAAATATAAAAAGACAAAAAATAATCATCCCTCACCTTTAGAACTAGTAATTAGGCTTTCTAATCCTAGCGACACTATCCCTAAGCTGAACGATCAATCCCCCGGTACTTGTCACTATACTATACTACAACGATCAGGTACACTGCCTGGTGGGGGTTGTAAGCTTCTCGAGATCTCTCGAGAGGTAAAGCCTGTTGCGATTCCCACGCATCAGCTTCCTTCATTTGTTGACTGAAGTGCTTTTTGTAAAACCATGATATGGTTGATTTGAGAGTCAACCATAAGTTTGAAGGCATGAAGGTGGTTTAAATGAGTGTCAATCTCATTATGAAGGTTTGGAGGTTTTTCCCATATGGATGCTTCTATTTTCTTATAAGAAGAAAGTAGAGATTCAAGATGTTGGGAAGGTTCTTGTGGTGATGGTTGTTGTTGTGGTGGTGGTTGTTGGTTTTGAACAAAATGGCGGAAGCTCGGTTCGCCGGAAGGATTGCCATGAAGGTCTTTGTAAATTGGGTGAAACACAAATGATTGTGAGTGGGTATGACCTTGATCATTTTGAAAAATGGATGGTCTAGCATAACGGTAAGCCAACCGTTCTACTAATGATGGTTGATGGGGTTTATCATCTAGTTGCTCACTAGGTTGTTGTTGGGTTTCCATTTGAGCAGTGGTGTCAAAAAGTGACAAGGATGGTGGATTTGATGATTTGGGTGATAGGTCTTCTAAAGTTTCCAAATAAGGTAGTGGTGATGTTGGTGGTGTATGGAAAAGTTCCATTGGTGAAATTGTTGGTGATTGAGGTGATGAGGTTTTTGATAGTTGAGCTTGTTGAGAAGGTGATGATGAATCACTTGAAGGTCTAGTTGTTGGAGGAATGGTGGCCATGTTTGTGTAGCAATGTGTTGGAGAGGGTGTTGGAGTATCAAGATTAAGCAATTCTTGAAAGGTCATAACATTGGTATTACAATGTGTTGGGGATTGTGTTGAGGTAGTGAGATTAAGGAAATCTTGGATATGTGAAGAAATGTTAAGTGAAGCATCACTTGAAGAAGATGAGCTTGACTTGATGGTTTGGTTAAAGCAACAAGGTTTAACACTAATCCTAGTGATTTTTGAAAGGGATTTTGATGACTCGGATGATGTGTTGGATTTGGTCATTTTCAAATGTGTGGTTTTGATGTTTTGAGAGAAGAAGTTTTGATGGTGATGGTGTGATTTGAATTGTTGCAAACTTTCAAATTTATAGGATGAGGAAGATGTTGAATAGGGTGTTTGGATTTAATGTTCTACCATTCAAAGATTGAGGTTTCAAATGATTTACAAAATTTTCATGAATATGTCAAATCAATGCATGTCATTCCAATAGAATAAGGTGGAGTGAAAGACCAACAAAAGCACTCAATGCTTTGTGATCATGGGATGTGATTTGGTTGAAAATGTTTTAATGGTTTTTAAGGATCCTTTAAAAGGGTTCCTTGGGTTGGTTATGTTTGAATTTGAATTTTTAGAGGGAAGTGGCTTCCTAATTGCTTTAGTGAGTGAGAGTTGTTCTAATATTGTTATTGGAGTAATGGAAGATGTTTCTCACTTAGGATAATGGTTTTGACACATTACAAGTTTTGGCTTAAGAAAAATAGAAAAAATTTCTGCAGGTGTCTGGCGGAACCCTCAGAATACACTGGCGGAACCCATTTGAGGGTACCGCCTGGTCCGTTGGGCCATTTCTGGAATTCCCAGAAAATATACTGGCGGAACCCAATTTTGGGTACCGCCAGATCCGCCATAGGTAAAAAATTAGGCAGTCCGCGTTTTTGACCCGCAAGACGATTTTCAAAATTTTCAAAAACTCCTAAAATAAAAAAGATAAGGCATTTCTGGTTAGGCAATGCAAAAATTAGACACGTAAACATACATATCATGGAACTTTGACCTTGAGGTCGACGATTTCACTATACTTAGTAAGAATTGCCATAAGCATAGAAAAAATGACAAACACCTTAAACATTGTCATTATGCATAAAAGTTCATACAAACATAATCCAACAAACATAATAAACCATGAAAGTGAAAAACAAATAATTCACGTAGTTTTAACACAAAGATGATTCTAAAGCATTCATAAGCCAAACACTCCTTAATCTTCTCACAACCGGTCTATCTTCTTGTTGAGCTTGTTTAGGTACCTTCCAAAACATTTGAACATTCCTTTGGTTTGCTTGAATTCTTCGGAAGCATTGTCAATGATGGGGAGAGCTTGAAGGTATTCTAAAAGGGGTAACTTAGAGTTGGGAAGTTTATCATCCTCGTCATTCCAGATGATGATGATGATGGTGTATGTGATCGAGTAGGTTTGCCCTTATTTTTGAAAACTCGTTTATCACATAAAGGAACGAAGATGTGAGGAATGAGAAAATAGTCAAGGCGCATTCCATTTTCGTTTGGAGAAATAGGTGAGATTGTTCTAAAGAGGCGGGTAAGAAGCATACCATAGGGAAGAGCGGTTGTTCCAACTAAGGATATGTCGGCCATTCTTTTGGCTAGGTAGTAGGCTAAGTTAAAGGGTTGACCGGTGGAAATGCTATAGAGCATATAGCAAAGACATGTGTTGATGTGATCTCTATTTCTTATGGTACTTATGACGTTAGCTCTAAGAATTTCTTCCCACTTCTTAAATTGCGGTTTAAGCTCATTGAGCTCCATACCAAAAGGATCCTTATCTACAATATTCCCCGAACGATTCACCCTAGTGGTAGAGGTTCTAACAAAGAGGTGTTCCTTAATAGTTTCCTTACTAGCAAGAGGTGTATCGTATGGATAAAAACGATCAATAGAATCAAGACTTGAAATGGGCCACTTATCCGTGTAGAGGCAAGTTCCCTCATTTGGTACACCAAGAATTATAGCTAAGTCTTTTAAATCTATGTCATGTGGTATTTGATTGGTTGTGAAGTTTAATGATATCCTACCACCAGCACATGTGGAAAGGTTTACGGTTGCATAAAATTCCAAGATGAACTTAGGGATTGGCTCATCTATATCAAGGAGACAATCAAAGTTAATTGCGGCAAAGTTTTGGCGAATAGATGTTCCTTCTAGAAAGGATGGATCAATGGTTCTACCTTCGTGCACATAGCGTTTTTCTAATGCCTTAAAGGTTTCTACTTGAACCGGGTTGAGACCTTTGGTCATATGGTGTTTGGGCATGTACTTAAGGGTTTCTTTGTGATCGGATTTGTTTGCGGGAGGCATGTTAATTCCTAGAAAACATTAAATTGTATGTTAATGACTTTTAACAATGCGGATGTTCTAATATGTTCTTATATGCAAAACAATGTGAAGACTTGATTATCTTGACTCATTTTGATTCCCAAATTGTTTTGTCATGCAAATTTTGTTGTAAAAACAAAAGATAACCAACATTCTCCTAATTGAATGTGTCTTCGATTGAATGTACCCGAAAATACATATTAGTTATGTATCCCCTTTACCATTCAAGAGATAGTATGCAAGTGATGTTTAAATGATGTTTTTCATTTGTTTTAACAATGTAGTGATGAATCATGTTCTAATTTTGGATGCAATTTTGAAAGATAATGCACTTGGTGTGTTTGGCAAATCAAAGTAACAATAAAAGGATACAATTCTTGATTAATGAAATACATAATTGACTAGCCACCAAGTTTCTCATGAATCATGAAGTTTTATGCAAAAACCCTAAGATTCTAGTTAATGATTGTAAGCAAGAAAGTTATAATTGAATCAAAGATGCAATTGTGATTAGAATACTTACAAAGTTAGTTGGATTTGAAGAGATTGGATTAGAAGCCCTAAAATTCGTGAGGATATGTGTTTTTGAGAGGGTGATGGTTGTTTGAAAGTTTTTGTTAAGATTTAAGAGGGTGTTTGGTTTTGAAATTACAAATAAAACACTCTGAGGTTTTGACGGACCAGGCGGAACCAAAAAAATGGGTTCCGCCCGTATGGTCTGAAGGTGTCGTGGATTCTGCAGGGAGAAACTTAAAAAGAAATTGTCTTGTTTTTTATGGTTTTATCCTAACGTTCAAAACTTAAGGTTTTAGGTCTTATGAGTCTTTGACTAAGCCTAGGAATTATGAATGCTTCACATTCAAGAGATTATGTTAACGCGTTGATGAAATAGTTAACGTAGAAGACTTTCTTAGTTAAGATGTTCCGCAATGAACAATCTTACCAAGGCGATGATGATGGATCACAATATGTCTATTAAGAAGCATAATGGATAGAATTGTCGCCGAAGTCGATGCTTCCTTTGTTGAAGGGATAACGATGTATATGAGATGAATTCCGTTGTCGATATGACTTAGCGTACTCAAGTGGAGCTTGTTGATGTGCTTTTCTATTCGATAATATTTTGAGAATCTTACGCGTTTTGGAGAATCATTGGGTAAGTAAGTATAAAAGTGCAAGTACCACTTGTGCTTTTCTTATCAACTTATTACCGACATAATTCCATTAGTCACACACTATGGTTTCTATTCCCGTTCTTTTGGGATACCATAATCCTAGTTGTGTAGTACCTTATGATGTATCCAAATAGGCTCAACTAAAGAGTTGTTTTAGGATCTTCTTTAACACGAGCACATAGACAAAAGCTAAACATAATGTTGAATCTAAATGTTATGAGAACAAGTAGTCTTCCAAACATTTCTCTATGTTTAGTTTTACCTACGGATTTACTAATCTCATTCTTGATAAGTCATCAATAACTTAACCATTGAGAACAAGAGAGGAACTAGGAATGTCTTTAAGTTAAAATTCCTTGCTTTTGTGGCTTGCTTTTATTATCAAGAAGTCTTTCAAATATTGACACTATACTCACTTGATTACTTTGAAATATCAATTTTGTTTCACTAGTTGTTTTATTCTAAATTCCAGAAATTGTTTTTGTTGAATTTGTTTAGACACAACTATGACCTATAAATCAAGTTTTATAACTTATGTCAATTTTACTTGATTCAATGTTTGTCTTACGGTGAGAAGATGTTATTTTATACTTTTATTCTTAATTTTTACACAACATACTTGTCTTGCCATCATTGGACTTTCGACTAAGTTATCATCTACCAAAGATGATATCATAGAAGGAGGAGATCACTCATTAAATGTTATATTCAACGACTCCTCGACTCTTTGGGTTTTCTTACTTAAGACATAATGAACTCTATCTATTTTGAAAAAGTCCAAGAGGTACAACATCATGAGACTGTGTGTCACATTTGATGTGTAAATCCTAGATGTTGAAAACTCATTTTCTTTCACACATTCTAATGTAAGCTAATGTAATTTATTTCACCTTGTGTGTTTTATGTGAGATTATCATGAAGAAGTGATTGAGCAAAAACACAATTTAAGATTCAAAGTATGGTGTTTAAGAATGTTGTTTAACAACGGTTTGTTTTGCAAGCATCACAAAAGTGTTAGACATTTTAACACTTAGGAAATTCTTAGTTAGCTCACTTATAAGCAAGAGTTGAGTGAGACTCACTCAAGAGTTTCTCGTGTTTATCTCTTGATGGTTAAAGAACCAAAGCACCTTATATCTCCTACTTCCTTGTTGCATAGAATCTAATCTTAGTTATTACTAATAGCAAGTAAACACTTTTAGAGTATTACTAATAACACATATTCCAACACATAATGCTAGAAACAAGAGACAATCAAAGTCAAGTTGAAGTAATGCGTACCTTTTAAATTGCATAGAGATTCTATCAAGAGGATAAACACAATGCGTAAAATCTTGGTTTGACGACACGCTATGAAACTCAATTACTCATGTATCCAAGAAGGTTAGATAATCATATGAAGGCATAGAGAATGATAGTATTAATCCTTTTATCATGAGTTTCTATTAGAGATTGAATTATCTCTAAATCTCTCTTCTAGGTTTGACAAATTTTACATGCTGTGTTTTGTTAGTTGATGATGCTTATGAGTTAAATCCTAATCCGGTTTTATCTTTAAACAACCTTTGACTCCTCAACAATCTTTCAAGAGATTTTGAGCTTACATCAAATTTAACTAATAATTTTTCCTTTCTCATTTTGCATTTTAATCTAATGTTTGTAATCTAGTCATAATTTACATTCTAGATCAATTTCAACATTACTCTCAATTCTAGACATTCTATCTTCTAATAGGATTTCCTTTTCAAAGATATTCTTAAGAGATTTTGAAGACTCATTCTTGAAGATAGTTTTTAGGTCCATGTTGCATAAACGTTTAGATTCATTTTCTAGTTTAGAAAACTCTAGGATGAATTAATCAAAGCAAAAGTGTTTGGTTTTAAAGTGTACCTTGCTTGGTGTTTTATCAAGTTTAGAATTGCAAACCGAATGATTGACTATATCTTCATCCGTGTTATTCCATGAATCACAAGTAAGTCTACTACGAGCTTGACACGAATAATCACCTTTACTAATACCTTGCTTGTTGTTTCAATAAATTGATAATCAACTACCGGATCATTGTCTTCGTCAACATCCATATCATTCCAAGATACGCAAGCAGGTTCATCAAAAGATACGTACTCATCTTCACTTGTACCTTCATTTAAAATATTTAAACTAGTAGCACATGTATTAACTTCTACTAATTGTCTATCAATTAGTTTTTCTAAAATTTCTAATTCATAAGTAAGATCAAATTGATAATCTTTGACTTGACATATTCCTTAATGAAAGTCTACCATATTTTTCCAAACATCATTAGCCTTTTGACAAAAATACATTCTTTCATGTTTGGTACTAAAGCTTTGTAAAGCATTGTTTTGGCTTTAGTATTTTTATCAAGTTTAAGATAGTTATCTTAGTTTTCAAAAACTTATTTTCTTTGGTTTGAAATTACCAAAAGAAATAATATGCCAAAGATCTTGATCAATTGAATTCACATAGTTTTCAAAATTACTTTTCCATTCAAGTAAGTTTTCTTTTTCAAATAGCGGTTGGTTTTGAATAGGTTGCCCTTCTTTGAGATTTTCAAAATCCATGGACTGATCCAAGTTTTAAAATACATTCTATTTTAAAGATCTTGAGTAACGTAGCTCCTGATGCCAATTGTGGAAAACTAGAAGGGGGGGGGTGAATAGTTTACCGCTTTTTAGATTCTTTTTAACTTGAATATCTTTTACGTTTGCTTAAAGATATAAACACAACGTTATATGTTTGATTCTTTGAAAAGCTTTTTATGTAAATATCAATTTTAACTTTACTAGTTTCATACATTGAAAAGCTTTGCTTGTGATAATCTTAACTTTGCTTGTTTAGTTATTTGGAAAGCTTTTACTTTTATTTGAAGATACAAACACATCTTTACTTGTTTAGTTCTTTGAAAAGCTTTATATGTAACTAGCAATTCTAACTAAAGAACAACATGTAATAAGCAAAGATAAGGAAAGAAACGATCAAACCACAACACGATTGTTTATCGTGGTTCGGCTACAAGGACTCTTTTTCCTTGCCCTACATCCACGCCCCGAGTTTCCAACTCGAGAGTTATAAGCACTAATCAACAAGCTCCTTTCACCGGCGGAGAAAACCTTTACAACATCGCTTACACTTTACCGACACTAAGCTAGATGTCGAGTTATTTTACACGGGTACAACCACTCCCATCGTCGCTTATACTTTTACCGACACTAAGCTAGATGTCGAGTTCTTTACCAGGGGTACAACCACTCCCGTTAGTTCTTTTACAAGGGTACAACAACTCCCGACACACTACGTATTTTGAGGCCTAAAATACTAACCACTTACATCTATATAAATGACACACATGAAGTATAAACTATCAAAGATTATACATGACCAAGCTACCAAGACTTGCAACTTTAGAGTTGAAGCTTGTAACTTCTTGAATGATCTTGTGAAGTCCCTTGCTACATAAGAGAATCACACAAATCAAAAGGTTACTGAGTTAGTTGAGAGAGTATGTGAAAATATGTCCTAAAAGGGTTACCAAAAACTAACAAATGGTTTGGTATTTATAGCAAACAATTCTGCAGGTCTGGCGGATCAGGCGGACCCCTCAAAAAGGTTCCGCCCGTGTACCCCCAGGGTACCGCCAGGGCTGCAGTTGGTTTTTGCAATAAATCTTGCAAACCAAACAAAGTCACATCTCATTACTCTTGCAAACCAAACAATGTCACATCTCATAATATCAAGTCAAACACTAAACTTGCAAGCTATTACTTAGTAAGTCAAACACACTTCTTACCATAAATGTATAATGACAAAGCTTGCCCTAAATGTGATGTGACATTACTATATTAAGAAATAAATGTGATGTGATAAGACTCATTTTAGTTTAAGAAATAAAAACAATGTTTTGTTTAAAAGGAAATGTTAACCTTAGTTAAACAAGACTTAAACACTAAAAGTGATGATTTACTTATAGCTAAACTTCATACTTTGTCATTAACAAAACTTAGCAAAGATCGTAAAATATAAATAACGTTTTTAGGCGATATTCGTATTAACAACGTTTATTCGTTCCAGGTAATTTGGCACGGCAGAACACTTCAACCATCTGGATTATTTTTTTTCCCGAGTTGATATGCAAGGGTCAACCCCGGTATGTTGGTTTTTGATGCTAAACTTATATTTGGACATCTGATTTTGTCGTCTTTTATGTTAGCATTAAGCACGTTACTTGTTTCTTGTAGGGGCTACATCCTATTTTCACGGGTGAGGATGATACATGGGATGTCTGGCTAAAAATTCCCTCATCTGGATTTTCTGGCACACTTCATTTTTGGGGGACTGGAACTAAATTGAGGCGTGGGTATGCTCCATCTCAGCCACCAAAATCCAACCAATGTACGGAGTATATTTTTACGGTTTCATGGTTGGCAGATCTTATATTATATTATGCAGCATTATTAGTGCCTTGGTTTCTTACAGTTCATAGCATCTGTTTATAGGATGACTTGCTTTTCAGTAGATAGACTAAGAAATGGACGATTATTATTCACAGGTAAAACTAATGGCGTAGTGTATTGTGAATCAAATGAAGGGAAAACAAAGAGGGAGAATCTCCAGATGCTGTGATTAGTTCATTGCCAGATAAACTTGTAAATTTTACTTCAAATTCTATTATTATGCTTATATACCTGCAGCATTGACTGTGTACTAGCCGTACTAACTTTTAATACCAACATTTCCAATATTTTTTTTGCAGAAGGAAGCTGATGAAAAGATCAAGTAAGGAACCTTGAATGTTGATGATGGCAATGATGCAATTGTATATATATTTGGTTCATTTATATACATTCGAGTTTTATTCAATTTGAAATACAATTGTGCATATATTTGCTTCATTTGTATACATTCTGTTTTATATATATACTAGCAGTTGTAACTCTGCTCCAGCAGTATGAATGTAGTACTAGCAATACTAACGTAGTACTAGCAGTACTAACATTATTGGTCACTCTTTGTTTAATTCGATGTGTGACTAAATATTAAAAAATGCCACACAAACTAAAAATTCATGTGACCATTGGATGAACATTAGTCACACAAAACACACATGTTTGCACTTTAAACATCATATGGTCACACTTATTAACACTTTTGACCACTGTTTGCTTAATTGTATGTGACTAAATACCCAAAACAAAGATGCTTTGTGTGACTAAATATTACAAAAGGCCACACAAACATAAAATTAATGTGGCCATTGGATGATCAATAGTCACAAAAAATACACATTTCTTCCTTTTAAACAGCATATGGTCACACTTATTAACACTTTTGGCCACTTGATGCTTAATTGTATGTGACTAAATACCCAAAACAAAGATGCTTTGTGTGACTAAATATTACAAAAGGCCACACAAAAATAAAATTAATGTGGCCATTGGATGATCAATAGTCACACAAAATACACATTTCTTCATTTTAAAGAGCATATGGTCACACTTAGTAACACTTTTGGCCACTTGATGCTTAATTGTATGTGACTAAATACCCAAAACAAAGATGCTTTGTGTGACTAAATATTACAAAAGGCCACACAAACTAAAAATTCATGTGACCGTGGGATGAACAATAGTCACACAAAATACATATTTGTTCACTTTAAGGAGCATATGGTCACACTTATTAACACTTTTGGCCACTTTGTTTTAAATTGTATGTGACTAACTCCAAAAAACCAACACCCATTATGTTACTAAATCATCACAAACGTCACATTTATTGTATATTCATGTGGCCACAGGACGGGAAATAGTCACACAAAATACACATGATGTGCTATTTGTGTGTACAAGTTTTAAAATTTATAAATACGCTTATCCGAATAACTATTTAACACATACGAGCAAGTATACTCGTCCGTTTTAGTAAAGGTTGGTAAGTCGAGATCGTCCCAAGGGATTTACGGATCATAGTATTATATAAAAATAAGTTTGTAAACAAGGGTTGTCAATCCTTATTATTGAAAATTTAAATATTTAAGAAACGATATAACTAAAACATATACTTGTGTGAAATGCCACAATCAATCAATTGGAGTATTCATGTTAAGCTTGGTGTAAACTTGTTATGATGCACAACTTTTATATGAATGACTAACAATTAATGGTGTTTATCATGTTAAACCATTACTAGAATTCAATCATCTAGTTACTTCCTTTCGGCCTATGATAACTAGAATAATAATTCCATTAACATAATGTTGTTTAAAAGCTATTCTTTACTTATGAATTCCTACGAATCCTTTTGGCCTAATTTCGTGATGAAATCTTCTCAAATCCATTTTAAAGAGTAAACATGATGCTCGTCACACACCATATTCCATACTAATTCGTGCACCAACTTTTTGGAATAAAAACATTTAGAAAACCCTTTCGGCCAATATTCCCCAAAGATGTTTTTATCAACAAATTAAGCAAGATTAGGTATTATCCCAACAAACTCATAAATTAAGAAGAGTTTTCATGCATCACCTTTTTAAAATAAAGAATACTCCATGACTAACTACATCATTCACACAAGTATAAATCAAATCACTCCATAACAATTATATTAAAACACAAGTAGTAAACAAAACATTCATTAAATTCAAAGTAACAAGTGTTCATTGTAAGTAACAAGATGTACCAAGCAACCTTTTGGGTGAGATATATTAAGATAGTAATAACTTGGTGTAAGTTATTACTTAAGATTTTGTGGTACCCTTTGGTTGCAAGCCTAGATGTCATTATATAGCCTCCAATCGCTTAATTCTCAAGTAAAAACGTCCCCTAAGAAGTTATTAGTGAGAAATGATCAGCCATCCATGATAATGAGGAGTAAAAACGCCATTAAATGCAATCTTGTAAAAACAGTCATCATCCAACTGATAGGTAATAGCTCCAACCGATCGGTTGGTTCCTCAGGTCAACTCCAACCGATTCGGTTGCGGGCTCCAACCGAACGGTTGGATTGAACCTGCATGCAATTCTTTGTCTTTTCTTTATCGTTCTTCGTTGCATGCATTCCCTTCCACTTTGGTGCTAATTCCTTTCGTAGAACTTGATATTATCTTGACATATGAACGTTGAAATCTTGAATCTATCAAATTCTTGAGTCCTTGCATGATTCTTCACTCGTTTCCTTCTCGAAAATCTCCAATTATGCACCTTCACTTCATTTGTTCATCTTTTTTATCACTTTTTCCTGTTTTTGACTACATTTGCTTGTACAAACACTTTTCCATGATTAAGTAACAAATACGTTCAAATATTGCCAAATATGATGCATAAAGCACACCTAAAAACATGTATAATTTACGTGTTATCAAATCCCCCACACTTGAGTTTTGCTCGCCCTCGAGCAAGTCTAGAAGAAAAAATAATCTCAATGGTACGATTTATTTATATTTCCAAAATCTAACAATCACCCCTAAGGTTAATTGTTAATTTTTAATGCGAAAATTATATGGAGCATAAATAAGTGTAAAGCATGATAACATAACTAAGCACCTCATGAAAGATAATTTGAATTCACTCAACACTCAAAGGTAATTTGATTGGTAAACCACTCATTGCTCAGTCATGATTCATGTTTCTTACCATAAGCTTGTACAAATATCAAAACAACAAAACAAAACATCAAAGAGGTCTTTTATACGGGTTGTAACGTTAGGCTTCACGGGTTGTAACTGGCTAATGTTCAAACATCTCATACAAGAATCAAATAGATCACTGGCGCGTATTTTTAGTAAAGAATAACGGATGGCCACTAAAACATTCTCTAGATCGCTGGCGCATCATTCCATTACAAAAAATACGGATGGTCACTAAAATTTTCATGAACTTGATATTTTCACAAAGCCAAAAAGGTAGGGATAAGGCATGGGAAATATTTATGAAATTGGTTTTAAAAGAAAAATAAACAAAGTCAAGTCTAAGTCCCATTGTTGCTAGTTACCAAACAAACCTCAAACCCGTAAATGATTATAATTACGATCATTCTCCTCCTTTATGAACTTTCAAATCTTGATACATCGATTCGCCATAATAATATTCTTCATTCTTAGCTTATTGGCTAACAAAATATCACAAAACTTTCCTTCTCCATACATAATATAGCTCATTGGCTATAATTGTCACCTTATAGTTGCGATGACTTTTTTTTTACATCATATCTCCCCAACACTTCGCATAAGCATCACCACAAAAATACAAAACCAAAGGTGATCAATCTTCATCTTTGTCGGAATGGCACACACGAATGGTAAAGTGTGTAAAACTAATAATCATCAAAAACAATCCATCACACTAAGCAACTAGCAACCCACCGTTTAGACTTTGACTAAGGGTTAGGCTAAGGTGTAAGGTGTAGAATATTTTTTTTATTTTTCTGGATATAACAAAAGAAAAGAATGGCTCGAAGGGTGTAACTAATGGTATCTAGCGCTAAAGATAAACGCTAACAAATGGGTTCCAAATACGAGGATAACTAACCGATGCGGTTAGCAAAAATTATTTTGTAAATGGAAGGCTATTTGGTGTAAATCCTAAATTGTGTCTTATCATTTGAATATGTTTTATCACTTGAAAGTGATTTTAACCTTAATGCATAACAAGTACAAGTTCTAGAATCAACACAATCACCGGCATACTCATAGCAAATATATATAGCATAAGAAATGCTTTATACAAAAAAGGCTTAAATCCTCACAATTTAAGGTGAATACTATAACATGTACTAGGAAATGTCATCAATTCCGAAATGAATTTGCTCTAATAACTTGATTAAGCTCCAACAATTTTCAAATCCCCTTATTTTTTACCATTAAAACATTTTATTCCATTAAAAATAACTCAAGTGTTCAAACAACTAGATTTTTCAAGGGCGAACGAATCCTAGTTACTTGAATTCTCAACTAATCCTAAAAAATTAAAAATATAAAAAAAATTAAAAATAAACCTATTTTTCCTATTTTCTTCCCTCCCCCACACTTAAGTTTTACATTGTCCTCAATGTAATAAAAATAACTTCAAAGTAAAGGAAATGGGAAAAATTTAGTAAAATAGAAACTACCGGGGTAAAAATACACGATATGCATATTTGATCACAACTAAACAAATGAGTTCTCCGACTCTGAATATTGATCAACCATAAGCTTCCGTAATGTCACCCCTGCAAAAACTGCAAACATATACCAAACAAACAAACAAAAACACAAACACAAATACTAAAAACAAACCAAATGCTAACAAAGTACGTTATTAATCCTAAAAGAAAGAGTTATAGAGAGAAATAGAAACTATTCAACACACATAATTGTTTTTTAAATCAACCATAAACCTCATGACAATCACTCGTCGTCATCGTCATCCATGTCGGAACGAATAAACTCATCTTCGCTCTCCTCGCTTTCTTCCTCCTCTTCTTCTACTCGACGTTTCTTCTTGCCACCACCACGAGACGATCCCCCTACATCAAAACTTGTTCCTCCAACATTGGTACCTCCAACATTTGGAACTCCACCATAAGCCGGATACGGTTCGGGAAATGGTGAATAACTAGGATAAGGGTATGGATATGGACCAGGATATGGCTCATAAGGAATTGGGTAGGGAGGAACATTAGGTGGCACATATAGTGGTACCTCATAACTATTCTCTCGTGCAATGTGTTGGATCATCGGCATGGAATAATCATAGTTATAGTTTTGTCCAAAACATCTTCCGTTATGTAGTTGTCCTCATACTCCATATTAAGTTCCGCATCCCAAGCCTTGATCCCCTCCACCGCACAAGGTGTAGAATACCTCATGTGTGGGGCATCATACTTCTTAGAAGGAGCTCTTGTGAAAACAACCACCCTTTCCTTAGGTTCCTTAGGCAAACAAACATCATTTCTCCCCAACTACTTCTCCATTTTCCAAATCCGCTATTTCTTTCTCCAACATGCTTTCCAATTTCTCCAAAGAATCGCCCGAATCTTTGAACATATCCTCCAAATTCCTTAAATACTCCGAAATTTGACTCAAACTCTGCATTTCACTAAAGCAATTACTAACTATAACATAACCATCAATAAAACAACCAAATCATTAGCATTGGGGTTAGTCATAATCAAAAATTAAACTTAGAATGAAACAATACTTAATAAATTAACAAACTAAAGCTATAAAAACACAAAAACAACTAAAAATAAAATTTTCAAAAAATAAAATCCGAGCGGTTTCTCATCCAACCGATCGGTTGGATCAAACACCAAAACTAACCGGATCGGTTACGGGTTGTAACCGATCGGTCTCTTTGAACCTTTTTTTTTTATATATTAACTAAAACTAAACTCTTTTTAAAATAAAATATTACTTTAATTCTAATAACTCAATTAAACTTAAACTATATATATAAAATCTCAATTAATTAAAAATATAAAAGAAAACTTTAATTATTAAAAACTTATAAAAACGTTTCATTAACCTTACTTAAAATAACTAATTAATGTTATTAACTTAATTAACCATCTAATTAATACTTTAATTACTAATCATAAAAACTAAATTAAAACTTTCAATTAATGAAAATTAACTAAAACATTAAAAACTAATCATAACTAATTAACTACATTAAATAACTAGTAATAAAAACAATAAACATAAAATAAAAACAAAAAATTTAAAAAAACTAAAAAATTTTACCGAGCCAACCAACCGTTCGGTTGGAAATCCAACCGATCGGTTGGTAAAAACAAACTTTTTTTTTACTTACTTTTTATTTTTTACTTTTACCAATTTAAATTTATGAAAAACAAACTAAAAACTAAGAAATCTAATTAAATCCCCGGAAGCGGCGCCAAAAACTTGATGTGCTATCTGTGTGTACAAGTTTTAAAATTTATAAACACGCTTATCCGATTAACTATTTAACACATACGAGCAAGTATACTCGTCCGTTTTAGTAAAGGTGGGTAAGTCGAGATTGTCCCAAGGGATTTACGGATCAAAGTTTTATATAAAAATAAGTTTGTAAACAAGGGTTGTCAATCCTTATTATCGAAAATTTAAATATTTAAGAAACGATATAACTAAAACATATACTTGTGTGAAATGCCACAATCAATCAATTGGAGTATTCATGTTAAGCTTGGTGTAAACTTGTTATGATGCACAACTTTTATATGAATGATTAACAATCAATGGTGTTTATCATGTTAAACCGTTACTAGAATTCAATCATCTAGTTACTTCCTTTCGGCCTATGATAACTAGAATAATAATTCCATTAACACAATGTTGTTTAAAAGCAATTCTTTACTTATGAATTCCTACGAATCCTTTCGGCCTAATTTCATGATGAAATCTTCTCAAATCCATTTTAAAGAGTAAACATGATGCTCGTCACACACCATATTCCATACTAATTCATGCACTAACTTTTTGGAATAAAAACATTTAGAAAACCCTTTCGGCCAATTTTCCCCAAAGATGTTTTTATCAACAAATTAAGCAAGATTAGGTATTATCCCAACAAACTCATAAATTAAGAAGAATTTTCATGCATCACCTTTTTAAAATAAAGAATACTCCATGACTAACTACATCATTCACACAAGTATAAACCAAATCACTCCATAACAATTATATTAAAACAAAAGTAGTAAACAAAACATTCATTAAATTCAAAGTAACAAGTGTTCACTGTAAGTAACAAGATGTACCTAGCTTGAGAATTACAAGAACTAAAATCGTGGAACTATAGCAAGCACACACCTCCAATCGACTACCAAATACAATAAGCAACTCCACACACTTAACCAGACTATTGAGACTTTAACTCAAAGTTTCCTGGACTTTTTTACTACTGTAGCAACCTTTTGGGTGAGATATATTAAGATAGTAATAACTTGGTGTAAGTTATTACTTAAGATTTTGTGGTACCCTTTGGTTGCAAGCCTAGATGTCATTATATAGCCTCAAATCACTTAATTCTCTAGTAAAAACGTCCCCTAAGAAGTTATTAGTGAGAAATGATCAGCCATCCATGATAATGAGGAGTAAAAACGCCATTAAATGCAATCTTGTAAAAACAGTCATCATCCAACCGATCGGTAATAGCTCCAACCGATCGGTTGGTTCCTCAGGTCAACTCCAACCGATTCGGTTGCGGGCTCCAATCGAACGGTTGGATTGAACCTGCATGCAATTTTTTATCTTTTCTTTATCGTTCTTCGTTGCATGCATTCCCTTCCACTTTGGTGCTAATTCCTTTCATAGAACTTGATATTATCTTGACATATGAACGTAGAAATCTTGAATCTATCAAATCCTTGAGTCCTTGCGTGATTCTTCACTCGTTTCCTTCTTGAAAATCTCCAATTATACACCTTCACTTCATTTCTTCATCTTTTCATTACTTTTTCCTGTTTTTGACTACATTTGCTTGTACAAACACTTTTCCATGATTAAGTAACAAATACGTACAAATATTGCCAAATATGATGCATAAAATATACCTAAAAACATGTATAATTTACGTGTTATCAACACATTTACTAGAAAGAATCATCTCAAAAGTCACATATATTATATATTTATGTGGCCAAAGGTTGAAAAATAGTTACTCTCAAAAAACATTCGCGTGACTATAAAGTGTTTACGGTCACTGATAATGACTAATCCAACAAAACTTGTGCCTAATTTGTCACACATATTTGGGGTTTTGGTCACTCTTTTTCGATGGAAAAGGCCACGAACTCAACAATGTGACCATATGCCACCTACGGTGGCGGTACCTATGGTGACACACAACGAAAAAAACGTGTGTGACTATATGCATATCGTCACACATTTTTGGCGTGACCAATACAACTTTTTGTACCAGTGAAAATAAAAGATACACCAAAATAAAAGATACATAGAATCATATATGATTCTGGATATGATTATGAGGATCTTAATTCAATTTCTTAAAATTTATTTATTATTATTGCACTGTAGGAAAAGTGTTATGAGGATCTTAATTCAACTATATTTAATTAATTTTTTTTTGTTATTTGACAAGTGATTATGAATCATTGCAAAAACTCCACAGTCAACATGGTTGTATTTAGTCTTCCATTTCAAATGTAGAATGTGTCCTCTAGCATTTAAAACATTATCAGTTTTTGGATGTTGATGTTGTAGCAGAAACCTGGAAAAAAACTCTTTCTACGAAAAAGAAAAACAAAAAATACGTTAATAAACCTAGTAGAATGATATGTGATTTTTCTAAAATCATATATGATTCTATCAAAATCATATATGATTTTAGAAAAATCATATACGATTGTAGTAGAAACAAAAAATAATCAGAAAATCATATATGATTTTAGAAGATCAACTATGTTTAATTTCTTGAAAATGGACTGTTGGAAAAGTGTTATGAGGATCTTAATTCAACTATGTTTAATTGAATTGTTTTTGGAAAAGTGTTGGAAAACTGTTGGACAAGTGATTCTAAATATATGTGAGGATTACTATGTTTACTTTTAACACAGAATCATATATGATTCACAAAGAATCATGTATGATTCACAAAGGATCATGTATGATTCACACAGAATCATGTATGATTCACACATAATCATGTATGATTCACATAGAATCATGTATGATAAACTTAAAATATATACTACCCATCAGAAAAATATAAGATAAACTTAAAATATATACTACCCATCAGAAAAATTAAAACATACATCAAAATACCATCAGTTTACCATTTCATTACCCATCAGAACTTGTTCAATACTACCATCAGTTTACAAAATATACTACCATAGATTTTACCAAAATACATAAGTTAACTACCATTAGTACACAATCAGAGGGACCCATCTATTTATCAACATCCGTTTACCCCAAGACTACCATTAGTACACAATCCCTTAACGACATCTATTTATCAACTTTAAGCACATCTTCTTTACGAACGACTTTTTCTAGATCACGATCGGCCCTGTTCTTGATTGCATTCACAATAATCGAGATCCTTGTTTGTTCATCTATATCCTGGAACTTGAAAGCCAAATCAAACATCTTTTGTGAATGCAAATTCAACTCATGCAACAGAATCTTGGTAGCAATTTTGAACCTCATTCGTCTCAACAACGAAACCTGCTTCTCTGATTCTTGACACAGACCGACATCCCAATTTTTGACAGGTTCACCAACATAAGACTCCATATGAATCATTGCAAAAACTCCACAGTCAACATGGTTGTTGTTAGTCTTCCATTTCAACTATAGAACGCATCATCTAACATTCATAACATTATCAATTTTTGGATGTTGATGTTTTAGCAGAAACCTGGAAAAACACTCTTTCTACAAAAACGAAAAACAAAAAATATGTTAATAAACCTAGAAGAATCATATATGATTATTCTAAAATCATATATGATTCTAGTAAAATCATATATGAATTTAAAACAATCATATATGATTTTATAAAAATCATATATGATTGTAGTAGAACATTATTCATGATCATAATCATAAAAATACTCACCAGAAGATCACAAGCATCCTTGTACTTTGTGGCATAGGTCTGTGGAGACTTATCAAGGATGATCATCGATGTTACACTCTTCTTAATGTTGAAAACAACAACATAAAAATGACCGGAGACTTTAATTGGGAAGAACGCCTATAAAAACAGAAAAAATGAAACTTATAAAACTAATTAAGACTTCCAAAAATCATATATGTAATTGAAATGAGAAATTCCAATTCAATTTCTGCAAGAAACTTAGAGGCATTGACATTTTTTAAATGAGCCGAAATCTCCGCTGAAAATATATCCCACTGCTCACCTTTACCAATAGTTCCTTCAACCATAGCCTCTGTCTGTATTAAACAAGAAGTGTAAAAATAAATACATTGATCAACAAAAGTAAATATATTATCAATAAAAATCAATACACTTACGATACAACCGGTTGGAAAAAAATGCCTTTTTGGCGATGGATCCTTTTTAGCATTCTTTTTTGGTGATGGATCCTTTTTAGCAGATTCTTCATAATTCAATATAGCTCCCCAACAGTCAACAACATTTTTATCTATCCAAAACTTGGTGCCAAAGTCTCCATGTTCAATCGTACAGCTGATACCTCATGGTCACCATAACGAGTTTGAAAAACTGTTTCCCTAAATAAAATTAAAAAAGCAAAACAGAAAAGTGAATTAGAATAATTACAGATCATTACATATCATTCAGGCCATCACATATAATTCTTCAAAATCATATATGATTTTATGTGAATCATATATGATTCACATAGAATCATATATGATTCCATCAGAATCATATATGATTCCATCAGAATCATATATGATTCCATGTGAATCATATATGATTCTAGCAAAATAAAAGTAAATCCAATTATAACAAAATCCTATACATCAGGACATCACTAACCACTGATATCAATCCTAATCAACTTATCTCACTCACAAATATCATATATCTACTTCCTTAAATTGATCTATAGACAAACAAAATAAAAGTAAATCCTATAGACAAACAAAATAAAAGTAAACTTACATCTTATCGCGCTGCATTACAAACAAATTATTCCCCAACTCAAACTCAATCCTCTTAAGTAGAGCAATAACTTTCGTCGGCTTATTCTCATATGGAGATGACAGGTAAGAAGATGGCTTAACAATTCTTTTCTTTGGAGATGAACGACTAACCACTCGTTCAGGAGTCCGAGGACAATCAGTGTTAACCGGCTGTACAACCCGAGGCCAATTTAGCAATTCCTCCTGAATCGTAACAAATTTTTAGTTACAAAGATTAATAAAAAGAAAAATATTTAAAAAAACTGGCCGATACACACATCATAGTATGCATCGCAAATGCAGTCAATCACCTCTCCTATCCAGTTAATGTTCTCGGAAACCACCTTATCTACCCCGACATCTTTCTTGGCACCATCAACATCTTTCTTACCACGATCATTGCTACCATCATCTTGTCGATCTTCTGGATCAAAATCATCAACATGAACATCTTCAAGAACTACAGTTTCCTTGAAAACAGCTCCATACTTCTTGTATAATTCAAGCACATCTTCATCGTTTGGGAACTCAGTATTAGCATTTTTCAGAAGATCTTCAAGTTCAACCTTCTCACGGGATATGCTTGAAAGCTTTTCATTGATCTTCCTGCAAAAACTCTGCAAAAAAAATTAAAAAAATAAATAAATTAAAAAATAAATAAAATTAAAAAATTTCAGCTACTCATCACTACATATGCTTGACTTTTTGATATTGACCCCGCCAATTTTATGTCATAACCAACCTATTATATCCTAATTCAATCTATTTATGCAGAGAACTCAATACTGTAACAACAAGATCTCACAGAAGCTGACTAATCCAAACACCCCTTAATTTGACCTATAACACTAACTTTTATGGTTTTAAGCTTAAATTGTCCAACCTACTGATCTCACTATATTATTTAACTAATATAAAGACCAATGAAGCAGTAGCATGCAACAAAAACAACTAAAATGCAGATGGTAATATTTAAAATTGGCAGTACCTATGTGAAATATAAACTAATCATGTATGATTCTTGCAGAATCATATATGATTCTTGATTCTTTTAGAATCATGTATGATTCTTGTAGAATGATACATGATTTCAGTTGATTCAGTACCAACAAAAAATTCAAAAACTACAGAAAATAGTCGAACCTGTTTGTCGGTAGGAGGCACACGGGAACTATGAGCCTCGCCCACTTTGACACTACCATCAAAAAAACCTTCGATACCTTGTACTTCAGATTCACTCCACTCCCCATGCTATTCCATTTTACCTATTTCCTCTCGTTCAATCTCAAGCTTGTGACGTTGATTCATCAAACTTGAGCTCCAGTTTTGGATAGCAGGACAGTAACGAATAATGGGCAAACCCTCAAATTTTGTGGAATCAAAGTACAGGAGCTGTTAATAGTAAATAACACACAATGAGATCATAAAAAGTATTCACAAAATCTCTAAACAAAAAAGGAGAAACTTACAATCAAGAAGCAAAATGCGCCATTGTAGAAGCCTGAAGACGTATTAGGTATTTCACCGTATGTGGTAAATATAATCACACCAATTGTGGAAAACTAGAAGGGGGGGTTGAATAGTTTTACGTCTTTTTAATTTTATTTTGAAAACTTAGTTTAGTTTTAAAACCTTGTTTGCTTTTAAAACTTTGATTCAATCTTATGTGAACTCAAATCTTGAACAATATGAACAAGTATATCTAAGTATAAACAATAATAATAATGTATGCTAAGTATGTGAAATCAATGCATGCATAATATAAACAATTGTAGCTATATACGAGAGATAAGTACGTAATCGTTTATTTTATAATCCTTAGTTGTATTTTGTATGAAAACTATACTTGATCGAAATGATCAATTATATGTATGTAACCTTTTTAGTTTGATTGTAAAAACTTTGTTTTGTGAATAAAACTTTCGTTTGATCTTTAAGTAAAATCAATACTAGCACTATATGAGCAACTATATATATACGTCTACGTCTACAAAAGTAATAACGATATAAGCAAGATAATAAGTAAGATATGGAAAGATCTAACCGCGAGACAAAGGATTTATAGTGGTTCGGCTACAAGGACACCTTCCTTGCCCTACTCCACTCCTCGAGTCACCTACTCGAGAGTTTTCTTCACTATATCAACAAGCTCCCTTATGGCGGAGAAAACCTTACACACCTTGGCTTACACAAGTTAACGACACTAAGCTAAATGTTGAGTTCTAATCGTAGCTAGAACCAATCTCACACCAAATATCACACCACGTGATCTTCACACCTTAATCACACCTTCTTCACAACTACTTCACACCAATCTACTACACACCTATCTTCACAACTACTTCACACCAATCTACTACACACCTATCTTCTACACACCAATTATCTTCACTACAATCTACTAGCCAATCACACTATCTATATTCCTAACACAACTATCTACAATCAAATATTCACAACACACTACACAAAGATATATGTAAGTGTTCTTGATGATGCACCAACAACTTGGATGTGGAGGTCACAACAAGTTGTAATACTTCTTATCTTGGAGGATAGAAGTATTCTTCTCTTGCACTTGAGAGGATGGAAATTGGATCACTTTGAAACAAAGAATATATATACACTTATGATCAAAGGATGAGAGAATAGAGAAATAGATCTAGATCAGAAAGTTTAGAAGTGCAAAAGGTGAGAAAAATCTGAGGGATGAATCAGTATTTAAAGGGGGAGAAAATACTGTTCTGGAGCGTGGCCGGTCCCCTTAATTGTAGGCCGGTCCCCTTAATGATTAAGGGGGCCGCCTAGTAAAATTAAGGGGGCCGCCCTCCTGAACGTTGGGTTTATTTGTCTTTTTGTGGGGAAGGTTTTTCTGGATTAGATTTGCCATTTTTGGTTGGAAATTTGAATTCATATATTTATAATGAATTAAACATATTCCTTTAATTCCAAAAATGTTTTGTAAAAGATATAAAATGTTTTGTGACATTTTATAAAAAGTCTAGTGTTTAAGAAAATTGTTCCTTTGATCATAGAATGCAATAAATACTTTGTTTATTCATACCTTAAGTGATTTGGATGTAAAGACAAATGTTAAGCAATAAAAACTTGTTTACGTCATAAGTTTTAGATTAATGAGTTTATGCTTTGTAATTATCAAAACATAGAGACATTGTTAATATGTTAACAATGTTTTTAGACATTATTAATTTATGTCAACAATCTCCCCCTTTTTGATGATTACAAAACCTTAAACTCTTTAAACCTAAAAATTAATTTTTAGACAAGTATTAGAGTTTAACATTCACTTCTCCCCCTTTTTGTAAAATCAAAAAGGTTATGCCGACTAGCTTCGTAACTGAAGTTAGACGGGATAAAAGCTCCCCCTTGATGTGTGCTCCCCCTTGTTCGATGGTACCAAGGGATCGAGATATGGAATGCTCGCAAGAAAAATAGTAGAAGCACAAGCATATATAGAAGAATATGCAATATACAAATAACAAGCATAGTAAACAAATATTAAGGATACATAACAATTAATTCAAAGTGATTATGTTAAAAGATCCTAATTTGCCAAAGAGAGCCATCGGACTTGCTTGTAACAAAAGGTTTGTTGATTCGTATTTGAAAGTGAAAATCATAAGCATATGGTATGCTTAGATGGTTGATGATGGAGTGTTTGGAATGAGGATGGTTGAGTTAGGATAAGGTTGTTGGATTAATGGAGGTTGTTGGATTAATGGGGGTATATGTTCGGGTCATGAATGTTGGATAGTTTGGTGGTGGAGAGTTTGTAGCGGAAGAGGTTGATTGAGGTTTTGGATGTTGTTCAAGTGAGGGTATTGGATGTGATCTAGTGAGAAGATATTCAATCCAAGTGTTCATTGAATGCAATGGTTTTTAGGAGAAAGATGCAACAAGGTCAATTGTTGACATGCTTCTCAAGTTGATTTATGTTGTTTGGTGATGAGGGTGATCTAGATGAAGGTGGATCCAAATTGCGTTGAGCAAGATGTAAGGCTAAAAGAGCACTAAGCTCATGGGCTTCTTTTAGCGCCTCAACGAACTTCAAGTGTTCGGAGGAAGGTGATGGTGGTGGAGCATGATAGTTGTCTTGGGTGATGGTTTGAACATGCAACATAGGAATGGCATGTGAAGTTGTAGGATGTGGTGGTGATACTCTTGGTGGTGGAGACATGTTTGAGCTTGGGTAATCATGAAAACATGATATGGGTGGAAGAGATCCTTCATGAGTGGATGGTGTTTTTGTTGAATGAGCAACATGTAAAGTGTTGGTAATGAGGTTAGGATTATTGTTTTGGGATTGTGCATGCTCATCATAAGAAGGAGCATTAGTCGAAGCACGAATGGATGATTTGTTGTTAAATGGATCATTTGTGTGAGAGTGAGGTTTAGGTGTTGGTTGATTATGAACAACATCGCTTGAGTTGTGAAAAAATTATGAGGTTTGAGTGTAATGTAGAAGGATATGGGTGAGTAAAGGTTTTTGATATGTAATGTTGGTGAGAAGGAAAGTGAGGTGTTAGGTAAGTAATGTTTGAAAACATAGGAGGAATTTGGTGTTGGATGTTTGACAACGTCATTTGATTTGACGGAATTTTAAAGGAAGTTAGGCTTTCTTCTCCAAACAAGTTTCTTGGTGGTTTTGGTTTAATGGGAGAGGAAATGATGAGATGAGTGGAGATTGAGAGGAATGAGAGTGTTTATAGAGTAGGATTGGTGGGATCAAGGATGGATAAACATTGATGGAGGGTTTAGGATAAAATAGGTTTGTGAATTTTGGGAAGTGTAGGATGAAATGGGCTAAAAAAATAGAAAAGGGAAACAACACCTTCGACCATCAGATGGCCAGTCCCCTTAATTGGAGGCCGGTCCCCTTAATAATTAAGGGGGCCGCCTTATGATTTAAGGGAGCCGCCCATCTGGTGATTCCCAGATTGCCAGAAAAGGGTTTTTGGTAGTGAATTGCAGAAAGGTTGTGTTTTTGGTTTCAAACAAGTCCAACTCTTTGAGGCAATCAAGCATATACTAATTATGTAGGAAATTATGTAGCCAAAGCATGTTAACCAAAGAGATTAAGTAAACAAGCAATTTCATCTAGCATGCAAACATACTCATCAAGCAAGTAAAATATAAGTGCTAGGAAACAATAAGCAACATCAAGTATTTCATAACTACATAACAATGAGGATTAATCCTAATGTGTATCAATGTGCAATAAGTGGGTAGTTATGATAGCATGTATTTCTAGACTTGTTACAAACAAAGTCTTAATGAACAAACCATGGTCCTCTTGATTTGATTTAGTTCACTTATAAGTGTCATTTATATAAATATAGATGACAAATATGAGATCACCATGCATGATTTTAAAAGAGACGTTTTTAGCATTATTCAACAATGTTTGAAAGTAAGTTTTCACTTGGATGTGAGAGTTATTTGAATAAAATAGATTGGGTTTTTACTTCAAAATGTGTGAATGAACGGTAAAGAATATTTTCCCAATCTTTAGTTTTGATCAAAACAAAATTGTGGATATTGATAGTGAAAACATGTTATTTAAAAGTGGGATAGTTATTTGAAAGACTATTTTCCAAAATGTGAGGTTTTTGCATATTTTTAGAGATATTAGATTTTTGACAACAAATATCATAAATCAAATATTTTTAAAAAATGTTTATTAAAGATCTCATGCTCAAGAGGATTGGTTAAGCCTATTATTATCTCATGCTATCGTTTCTACATATCCTATGATCCTAAAGGAAATGAAGACGATAATTTATATGTTAGATGCGAGAGTGTTGAATGGGGTATAACCTAACATCTATAGTTCCTTTGTTTTCGCACACTTATCTGACTTAATGCCATAGTCTACGAGAGCTTGTTTCATCCATAGTTTTCTTACGCGAGGGATCTAATCCTACTTCTATATTAATGATTGATCCACTTAACTCATTTCACTTCATCACCATGAGTTTCCTAATAGTGGATATAGAAGATTTCCATTTTCTATTTTGTTCGGCAATGAACAATTTTATCTTATTCCTAGGAAAGTCAACCAATGATGTTTCTAGGTTATAAGAATATAATCAATTAAGTACTAAGCATTAATCTAACTAATCATTTATCTAAGCATGCAAATTATAGTAATGAACTTAAAAGAAACGCGTACCTTTTAATCTTCAATGGAATATCTTCAAGCACTTCAAGTGACCATGTTGACTTATAGAAGTCATTTGTAGATGAAATTCCAACTTCTTCCAAGATTGACAATTTAGCCACTTGGTCCCCATTGTCTCATTGGTCCAAAGTTGTTTGGACCAAACATATTTAACATTTGGCAAGGATGCATGTATGGTGGTAATATTTCCCAAGGATTGTAACTTGGTTGATAATTCCACATTTGATTTCTAGTGTTATTGTAATTTTGTCTATTTAGATTTCTTCTAGGTTGAGATGTTTTAGATCTTGGATGATGATTTTTAGGTTTTCTTGGTGGTGGAGTTTTAGATCTAAATTTAGGTTTAGAGGATCCTACTTCGGTCTTTAAGGATGGTTTATAAAAAGTTTTTACTTTTTCATCATTCGCAATGGGTATTTTTCTATCTTTTGTAAGTATATACTTAGGATTTGATTCTAATGATTTTTGTTTACTAGATTCACATTCAAACTTTATACTTTTATTTTCACTAGTTGAAACATTAGTTGAAGTTAATCCTAGACCGGTTTTATCTCCCGAAGTTTCTTGAGCACTTAGTATTTTCTTAAGTGGGTTATTACTATTTTTAAACCTGTCAAGTTTGAAAATTTCATCTTTAAGTTTTTCGTTTTCATTTTTAACCTCTAAGCAAGTTTTACATTTTACAAAAACTTCTTTTCCTTTTTCCAAATGTTGTAGTTTAATTTTTAATTCGAGTACTTCATTTTCTAATTGATTATTAATATGTTTTAGTGACTTATTTTTAGCTATAACCTTTTGACCTAATTTGCATAACCTATTATATTCACTATCTAGGTCTTTTTCATCTAATGATAAATTTTCGTCACTAAAGTATTCGGTTTCGGAACGTACCTCGCTTGATGTCTTAGCCATAAGACACTTTTCTTCATTTGTGGTTTCTTTCTTGTCCTCATCGCTATCACTCCAAGCACCTCCAATAAACGCCTTTTGATTTTGATCTCTTGACATCATTGGACACTTTCCGATGAGATGATTTGGATTGCCACATTTAAAACACTTCCTATCATTATATGGTTGCCTAATGTATCTTCCTCGTCTTTTGAAGAATTTCTTGAAGTTTCGTACTGCCATAGCATACTCTTCATCGTCACTTTTGGAGGTTGAGCATTCTTCGTCACTAGAGTCCTTTTTAGCTTTCAACGCAATTGATTTGCTTTGCTCCCTTTTTCCTTTGACCATCTCGGAGTCTTTCTTTATTATTTCTTCGTAGACCTTTAAGTTACCGATCAATTCGTCAAGTTGTAGAGTTGACAAATTCTTTGATTCTTCAATAGCCGTGACTTTAGCTCGCCATTTTGGATGAAGAGCCCTAAGAAATTTCCTGACAAAATTCTTACTAGAAAAATTCTCATCAAGTGCTTTTAGACTTGTGATAATAGTGTTAAACCTAGCAAAAGCATTATCAATTGATTCCTCTTCCGGAATCATAAATTGCTCATATTGTTGCATAAGTAGATCTATTTTGTTTTCCTTGACTTGACTATTACCTTGGTGAGTTATTAGTAAAGAATTCCAAATTTCTTTTGCGGTTTCACACATAAAGATCCTTTCGTATTCTTTACGTGGTAACGCATTGTAAATAACCATTTTTGCTTCATTGTTTTTAGAAAGTCTTCTTTTTAAATCATCATTTTGTTTTTCAAAAGGTACTATTTCATCTTTATTTGTTTCGGGATTATTTTGAGTAGGTAAAAAATCACCATTAGTAATAACATGCCAAAGATCTAGATCCTTTGATTTCACATAAGTTTTGAATCGATTTTTCCAATATAAAAATCCATCACTTTCAAATAGTGGTGGTCTTTGCATAGATTGCCCTTCTAAATATTTTTCAGATTCCATAGATCGTTACAAGTTTTAAAATACAATATATTTTAAAAATCTTGCTAGACGTGGCTCTGATACCAATTGTGGAAAACTAGAAGGGGGGGTTGAATAGTTTTACGTCTTTTTAATTTTATTTTGAAAACTTAGTTTAGTTTTAAAACCTTGTTTGCTTTTAAAACTTTGATTCAATCTTATGTGAACTCAAATCTTGAACAATATGAACAAGTATATCTAAGTATAAACAATAATAATAATGTATGCTAAGTATGTGAAATCAACGCATGCATAATATAAACAATTGTAGCTATATACGAGAGATAAGTACGTAATCGTTTATTTTATAATCCTTAGTTGTATTTTGTATGAAAACTATACTTGATCGAAATGATCAATTATATGTATGTAACCTTTTTAGTTTGATTGTAAAAACTTTGTTTTGTGAATAAAACTTTCGTTTGATCTTTAAGTAAAATCAATACTAGCACTATATGAGCAACTATATATATACGTCTACGTCTACAAAAGTAATAACGATATAAGCAAGATAATAAGTAAGATATGGAAAGATCTAACCGCGAGACAAAGGATTTATAGTGGTTCGGCTACAAGGACACCTTCCTTGCCCTACTCCACTCCTCGAGTCACCTACTCGAGAGTTTTCTTCACTATATCAACAAGCTCCCTTATGGCGGAGAAAACCTTACACACCTTGGCTTACACAAGTTAACGACACTAAGCTAAATGTCGAGTTCTAATCGTAGCTAGAACCAATCTCACACCAAATATCACACCACGTGATCTTCACACCTTAATCACACCTTCTTCACAACTACTTCACACCAATCTACTACACACCTATCTTCACAACTACTTCACACCAATCTACTACACACCTATCTTCTACACACCAATTATCTTCACTACAATCTACTAGCCAATCACACTATCTATATTCCTAACACAACTATCTACAATCAAATATTCACAACACACTACACAAAGATATATGTAAGTATTCTTGATGATGCACCAACAACTTGGATGTGGAGGTCACAACAAGTTGTAATACTTCTTATCTTGGAGGATAGAAGTATTCTTCTCTTGCACTTGAGAGGATGGAAATTGGATCACTTTGAAACAAAGAATATATATACACTTATGATCAAAGGATGAGAGAATAGAGAAATAGATCTAGATCAGAAAGTTTAGAAGTGCAAAAGGTGAGAAAAATCTGAGGGATGAATCAGTATTTAAAGGGGGAGAAAATACTGTTCTGGAGCGTGGCCGGTCCCCTTAATTGTAGGCCGGTCCCCTTAATGATTAAGGGGGCCGCCTAGTAAAATTAAGGGAGCCGCCCTCCTGAACGTTGGGTTTATTTGTCTTTTTGTGGGGAAGGTTTTTCTGGATTAGATTTGCCATTTTTGGTTGGAAATTTGAATTCATATATTTATAATGAATTAAACATATTCCTTTAATTCCAAAAATGTTTTGTAAAAGATATAAAATGTTTTGTGACATTTTATAAAAAGTCTAGTGTTTAAGAAAATTGTTCCTTTGATCATAGAATGCAATAAACACTTTGTTTATTCATACCTTAAGTGATTTGGATGTAAAGACAAATGTTAAGCAATAAAAACTTGTTTACGTCATAAGTTTTAGATTAATGAGTTTATGCTTTGTAATTATCAAAACATAGAGACATTGTTAATATGTTAACAATGTTTTTAGACATTATTAATTTATGTCAACACCAATCAATGTTTGCAATGATAGTATCTTCACTAATACGCCCAACAATAGTCAAATCTACAAGCGCCTTCATTGTATGAGCTTTGGCCATAACATTGGCAAATAGAGTAAGGAAGTTGACTTTAAACATAAAGTCAACTTGCGTTGCGGTGATCAATTTTCCAGAAACATCACTAGCTATGATTTGTTTATACTTATTTGGATAAAATTGCTTAAGCCACAACTTCACAAAAGGGTCTTCAATAGATCTCTCGGGTAACTCAAAAAAAGAAATTCCACCAAGAGGAACTCCTAAAATCTCATGGATTTTCTCAGGAGTCACAAGAACATTCCCGTTCTCCAACGAAAGCTCGTAAGTTTCTGTATCAAAACTTGCCACCACAAACCCTGCCACACGAGTAGGCAGTGTCTCTATATTAACGCCGTGCAGTGAAGAAAACCCAATATCCTCCAAGAAAGATTTCATATCAACTCTTGCATCACGGATAGTAGAAAACAAGCTGGAAGGTACTATCCTAGAAAGGAGAGCCAGAAATTTGTTCAGATACTCATCCTTCTTAATTTGTGCGGCGGTAAGTGGTTTCTTCTTTTTCTCATTTGGTTATGACTTACGCTTCTTTGAAACCTTCTCTTCTATCTTTACTACACACTCCTTCTTCGGCTTCAAAACCTTCTTAGGCTTGAAGACCTTCTCTTGTGCCTTTACTGCACGCTCCTTCGGCTTCAAAACATTCTCAGACTTCACTTCAACAATAGCCTTCTTCAAAGATATCTTAGGCTTTGAGACCTTTTCTTCTTCAACCAAAGAATCTGAGTCAGAAACACGCTTTCGTTTATTAGTTGTTGCAACACGCTTCTGTTTTTTAGCCCTCTTTTCTTTCGAATCGCTGTCAGACTCAGAAACGGCTTTCTTAACCTTTGTGTTCTTTAATACAACCTTTGATTTATATGTAACACCCCCAAAATATCGCAGCGGAAGACTGTATCACTTGGGGTGCTACTTCATAATACAAAGTACAAGTTATAGAAAACGACCTCTAAATGAGACGTTTTGAAAAGTTACCATTCGATTAATAAATTCAAAGTTACAAACATGAGATTCCAAAGTATGATACATAAATGTATACAAAATGTTTTGAATGGTAAATGATAAAAGCGTAAGTCTTCAGAATATGCAGCTTGACTCTATGTTCCACGCACTAGCTATCGCCTTACTAACCTGAGATAAACATGTTAAAGTGTCAACACAATGGTTGGTGAGTTCATAGAGTTTGTCTTAAAACAGTTGAAAAGCCTTAAAGAATGTCCACACAACAAAGGCATTGTGAATCCACTCAGTTGCAAGTCCCGCCCATAACCACACTTGCAACCTGTGTGTCACAACCCACTGCTAAATATATAGTATAAGCAAGTCATGTGTGTTTCAAAGAATGTTTCCATAGTAAAGGCATCGTAAATCCACTCAGTTGCAAATCCCGCCCATACAAGATTTGCAACCTGTGTGTTTACAACCCACTGCTAAAGTATAGCATGATTAAAACATATGTGTATATGATATATGCATGCTTAATGTAAAGTATAACAGCCTACTGAACCTCGTGACAAGAATAAGCACAAATGCTTCAAAGCTGGATTATATTCACCCAAGGCCAGGAATATATGGCAAAGGGTGGGGGCGTCAGTGATGAGTGCTCAAACACTCATCATTTTTAGTCAAATCTGAACTGCAAAACATACAAAAACACTTAGAAATGCATCAAAATACTAAAAATATTTCAAAATTGTGTTTTATATGTTTTAGATGCAAAACGAGTAAAAATAGATGAAAAACATACAAAGTTTGCAAAATTGGCAGTTTCAATCCCCCAACTTTCATTTAATGACAAAACTAGTCCCTGGTCATTCAAAATATGGAAAATTATCACCAAAGGTCCATTTGAAATCATAAATTGTCACATTTAGTCCTTTGGTGAATAATCTCTAAAGTTTTGGAAAATTACAAGTTCAGTCCCTGTACTTTCAGACTTTAACAGATTTGGTCCCTGGTGGGATATTTTTGAAAGAAAAATCATTTTTGGTCCTTGGAAACTCAAAGGTTATCACAAATAGCCTTTTGATGAAAAGTTTGAGAAAATTGCAAGTTTAGTCCCTGGACTTTTCAAAAATGGCAATTTTGGTCCCCGGGTGTTTTATTTTGGAAAATTGCAACTTTGGTTTTGGTGTTATTCACATGTGGCAATTTTGGTCCTCATAGTATATTTTGGAAAGTTTCATTTGCAGCCCCTCAATTTCAGGATAATTACAAAAATAGTCCTTGCAATACTAAACCAAATGGACCAATGTTATTATTGAAAAACAAAACCAAACCCAAAACCATACAACAACACTCCTAAGCCCAACAAAAGCCCACCCCTTCCCAGGGTCAACAAAAGTCAACACGCAGGGTCAAATACCAGCCAACAACACCATCTTCTTCCCACTTGGCTGTAAAACCTCACCAAATACTCCACCTCCCCCCTCCTCTCCACAATTCCCTCACCAACCTCACTTCTTTTGTCTCCCACTAAACCCCCTCCTCATAAATGCCCTTACCAAACCCATAACCTGCCAAAGATAATTTTCCCGCCAAAAAGTTTTAAAGGCTAGGATTGCATATCACTCATCCAACAGCTCAAAATGATGGTGGGAAAGAAGGTGAGAGACCTCAGGACCTTTATAAGTCAAGAAAAAGGAAAGCAGAAGTGGTAGTTAGTGTAGAATAATTTTTAGTATAGTTTTTAGGTCGAATTCATGTAATTTAAGTTTTTAATTGTTGAAACTAGTTCAAAAGGCTTGTAATCAGTCCTATAAATGTAATTCCATCTTTATTTAAGCTTAATTTTAGTTCATCTTTGTAAAATTCAGTTTTCACCATTTTCAGTAAAAATCTCTAATCACTCTGTGGTTGTTAATAGTGGTTGCTTATTGTTTGTTTAAGCTTATTTAGCTTATTTATAAGAGTTATAAGGTTCTCTAAGAAATTTAAACAAGTTTGGTTTACAAAACTCAAAAATACAAAAAATAAGAGAAAAATAAATAGAAAATAATAAAAAAAGAAGTTTTAAGGAAGAAGAAAGCCAGGGAAGCTGTGGATTGTGGAATTTAGTGGTTTAGAACTCATGGTGAGTGATTAGGTGATGGTGTAGTTTCTTGGTTACTTGTTCTCAATGTAGATCCCTTGTAAGCCTCAAATTCCATTTTTTGCTTTTTTACAATGTAGTAGCTTAATATTTGCTTATTTGTAATTCTCTATGTCTCTTAGAAGTATTTGAGTACATTTGTTGCTTTGTATCACATGTTTGCTCATTGGATCCTTGGTTACTCAATTTCTTTATTTTGCACTGCCAAATTAGCATCTTTGTGATTCTCAGGTTTTTGTTGTTATTATTGGTGTTTCTTATGTTTAAATTAGTTCATGCCATCATAGTAAGTAGTCATCACTAGTTTCCTAGCCTAAATCACCATTTTTCTTTGAAAAACCTTAACAGTCAAATAATTAAGGGGTGTTTGGTTTAACTCAGTACCATTGGATTTTGTTGTTGTTTCATTGTTATTTTAGTTTAGGTGGATTGCATTAGGCCACATAAGGTTAAGACAAGTCTCAAATCTAAGCATTCACAGCAAGGAAGTCAAAATCACCACCAAACCCACCCAATAGTTAACTGTTGTGGTTTTTGGATTTCAAAACTCATCCATTTTGATTCATAAGTTGTTTATCCATCTTAATTCAGTCATAATATAGCTTATTACAACCATTTCAGTCCATTAGATCCAATCAAACTTCATTAAAGTCAAAGTTCAAGGTTATCTCAAAAAGTCAAATTTGCACCTTTCATATTTTTCCAAATGTTGCATGAATTTTGTGGAATTTTGTGGTGAGTTCTAGGGTCTGAAACTTCTTGAGATCATAGCCTCCCACCTCATCTATTGAACCCTATTGATCTTTGATTTTTACAATTTTTCTGCTGGGCCCCACAGTGGACCAAAGTCACTTGCAGGGGAGGGCCTTGCCCTGCTGCACAGATCAGACAACCACACAGCCACCTTTGGTGGTGGTTTCTGGCCACCTCAGTGGGCCCCACAACCACCACTTGGATCCTTTCAACCCCCTCCTACCCATCTTCATAGTTTAACCATAAGTTTGACCCCAAGACCCCTGGGACCCACTTGGAATTGCTCCTTAACTTTGTCCCATTCCTGATGGAATGTTTGGTTTTTGGATTGGCTTATTCAGCTTAATTGGGTTATTCAGTGGTTGTGTTTAGTTGTTTCTGGCTTATTTCTATTCATTAGACATGTATCTACCCTAATCCATCTCTGGTTTCAGCTTGAAGCTTATTTAATAGCTTTTAGCTTTGATAGTTGACCAAAGTCAACTGTCAAGCTCATAAGCTCTCAAATAGCTTATTTTTAAGTTATAAAAAAATTGTTTTCACAAAAGTTGTGTGTTTTTAGTTATAAAATAGTTTTCAAAAAGAAAAATCAAGAAAAAACAATTTAATTATAAGTAATAGTTTCTATTTAATGTAATTTTAATTTTAATTTTAATTTTTAAATTTTTGTTAAGCACTTAGCTTTTTTATATTTTTCTTAAATTCCTTTTATGTTAAAGTAATTTTAGTAATTTTCTCAGATTTTTATTTTGTCATTTAGTATTTATTAGATTTAATATTAGTTTTATTAGTAATTAATTAATAATTAAGTTTTAAATAGCATAATTAGTTTTTATTAAGTAAGACCTGGTTTTTATATTTTTTTTAGCTTTTATTTAATATAATATAAGTTTAGAAATTTTTATAGAATTTTTACTTTTCATTTTCTATTTTCATAACTTAAATAGTTTAATTAGGTAATTAATGTTTAATTCGTAATTAATTAATAGAAAATCACAAAAAGACAAAAATACATATTTTTAGTTTTAAAATTTGTTTTTAGTTATTTTATAATTTAAGAAATTTTATCTTCATTTTTCTAGTATTAAATTAATATTATATTGTATTTAGGTATTTTAAATATTAATAATTAGTATTAATAAGTAATTAATTAATAATAAATAATTAAATAGTGTAAAATTTTATTTTCTTTTTCTAAAAAATTTCTTTTACCCTTAGGTTTGTAAAAAAATCATTTTCACCGCCTGGGGGTTTTCAGTTTTTAGTTTTCACGTTTTATTTTGCACGTTTACGTTATTTAAAACGTAAACGTACGTGTTTTTAGGTTTTAAACGTTTCTGGTTTTTCCAAATTTCCAGTCTTATTCATATAGCTTGTTTAAGCTATTTCCTTGTAGATTTCTTAGTTTAATCAATCTCAAAACCCTTTCTGTCCAAATTCAGCTGATCACAAACACCGTTTAATAACCATCACACCTCGTCAGGACATAACGACCCGGGGAAACCCTATATTCCGCAAAGATTTGGTCTAAGACGTTTGACTTGGTTAACCATTCACCTAGTCAATTAGGTTGACCGTTTGGAGCCAATCAATTTTTGGCGCCGCTGCCGGGGAAGTTGTGCACGTTTTTCTAAACGGTTTGCTGATTGGTGCTTTTGGAATTCAATCCTTTGTATATTTACCATCCTTGTTCATATCTTCTTATCTTATAAAAACAAAACTATTCTCGAAAACATTTTAAAATCAGTTTTCAACGAACACAAAAAACCCAAAAAGATTTTCTTTCCTATTTGTATATAAAATGTTTTCCAAAAACCACAAAAATATCCATCTTTACCCTCCTACCTTTTTTATTCTTTATCCCTACCCCTCTATACACATTTGATTCTTTCTATGTCTCATCCACACCTTCTGATTTGTCAATGGTGTGGTAATCCTCATAATGGTGGTAATTGCCCCAGTTGTGGCATGGTAGAGTCAGGAAACGGGTATGTCTATAACCAAGATCCCTATTCCTACCATGACACGACTGATTTATTCCACCAGCTACCACACCTTGAGACTCAGCAGATTTACTGTTGTGAGTACTGTGGTGGTTCACACTACAGTTCTGATTGTCAATCGGGAAAGACGCTTGTCTATGAGCAGTTTCCTGATAACAATTATGACTCTAGCACATACAACCCACAGCCACATCAGTTTTACTGTTGTGATTACTGTGGAGGTCCACACTTCAGCTCCGATTGTCAAACAAGGAATCAATTTCCTTGTAACAATTTTGACACATCGTATTATGACGAACTTCCACCTCAGCCAATTCCTCAAAGTCTTCTCCTAGATCTTTTGGATTTAGTGAAAGATTTGAAAGAAATCATACATACCCCAGATATTCCAAAACAAAAATCGATGGCAGAATTGTTAGCTGAAGATCAGGCTGCTAAAATAAATTCCCAAGATGCTTATGAAAGATCCATTAGGGAATCAATTGCAAAAGAAAAAGAAGCCAGATCTAGCTCTCGATTTCGTTTCATTCCTGATGACAGTGATGATGAGGATACACTTGATATCCTTAGATTTTATAAAGATTCATCAGGTTCATCAGATGAGATTCCATCTCAACCCACTCTTGTCACATCTGAGGTTCCCACTCACTCTTTGAGCATGGGGGACGAGCATCTTGACACTGTTCCTGATAAGGAATCGGATGAATTCATAAAGTCTAGTGTTGAGAACCTTGTTCCAATCCCAAGAGAGTCACAGGGAATTCTTGATCATATGTGTGATATCCCTCCTCCTCTTATCTTCCCAAGTAATCATGTTGAGATGTTCTACGATTCTATTGATGACGATTCGTTATCTTGTGGAGACATTGTTTTTATGGAAGAATTACCTTCTAAGCTAGTTAACTTAGAAGAAGAGAATGATGAGATTGACACTGAAATCAAGGATGAAGCACTTCGTGCAACATTATTGAATGTCGATCTCCTCATTTCTAAAATCGAGGCTTTCAAAAAGAAACCTATTTCATCTCTTATCCCGATTAAGGATAGTGACATTGTCTCTGATGATCTGATAGATTTGGAAATCAATATCAATATTATAGTATAGATATAAGCTCAAGAGATCCACAAAGAAATACGGATAACCCGAGGTCGTAGTCCGTGTGAAGGATGAATGGAATTTCGAATTCTCGAATTGTGAAACGTGTCGTGAAAACGGTAAAAAGTGATTTGAATGAGATTACACTAATGAAATAGTAAATGAAGCACAAATAATCACTAAACACGTAATTCAAGTAAACAAACATAAAACGTAACGTAGAAACGAAAACCGTAAACTAAAATGGAAAATAAACGTTAACGAACGAAATAAAACGCGACTTTTAAGCTACGCTACTCCTACGGACTTGGAAATAATTTTCAAAAATTAAAAATGATAAAAGAAAATTTTGAGAAAAAGAAAAATATTTTTTTGACTTTTTAATTATTTTTTATGAATTAAAAACTAATTAAACTAATTAAAAATTAAAAGAAAATGCAAATAAATTGAGAAAAATGCAAAATAAATTTCTAAAATTCTAAAATAACTAAAAATAATTTTCTAATATTTTTTTTGGATTTTTCTGGTGTTTTTCTGATTTTTTTGGATTTTTCAGTAATTAAAAAGTAATTAAAAATGAATAAAAATGAAAATTAAATGGGAAAAATAGCAAATGAGCTCAGAAAAATATGAAAATTTCAGGGAAATTCTAAAATAATATTCTAAATCTAGGAAAAATAAAAAAAATTGAAAAATAAGCACTGGAAGTGCTGATTAGACCCAAACTGCTTATTTAAAAGTGCTTATTGATAAGCAATGCTTGACCAATTGACCTAAAACTTTACCCAAATGATTTTTGAACTTATTTAAGCTTAATGGAACAATTACAAGATCCAATGATCACAGAAACACAGTTAAAGATGCAAACAGGTTCAATAAGCCATATGAAATAAGCAAATAAGCAGATACAGATAAGCAGAAGCCAAAAACCAATTGCAATAGTAACTATGGGTAATAACAAGCTCAAATGATCAATAATACCGAACTTATACTCACTACAACCAATTAGAAGCCCTATTTAAGAATTCAGATACTAGCTCAAACACTCAACTCAATGAGCTAAATAAGTTGAGAAGATAAGCTGAAAATGGCAAACTTATGGGTGAAAAACAATCACTAGCTACCAGAGAACAGTAAACAATTTTGAAAATGGAACCTCAATACAATCTACTAACCTAACAATGCCCAAGAAGAGAGGGCATGAACTGTGGTGCAGGGCACTAGCAGGTTCAGACAATCAACTTCAAACAACTTATTAGATAAGCAAATGACTTCCAATCCTAAAAATTCTTTATGAAACTTGATAACCTACTACCAAACTCTACAAAACAGCTTACCAAAAGTATTTTGAATCAATATTGAGAACTATGCAAGCTTATGAAAACCTGACCAAAACAGACTACCAAAAACTATTTGACTTTTTTATATTTGCAAAGCTTTGACTAAACTAAATTTGAATACTAAAATTTTGACTGAAATTGTAGCTTAAACCTAATGTAAGAGTGAATTAAGTAAATACTAATACTAATGCAACTACTTTGAATATTATGCAACCTAAAATCCCTTTGTGCAAACTGTATGAGTTATAAGAAGCTAATTTGACTTTTATGAAATGAACCACAGATTTTATACTAAAACTAACCTAGATGCAACTTTAGTAAATTACCTAAACCACTAAAACTAACTGAAACAGTGAAATCGACAGCAAACCACAATTATCCAAACACCCCTTATAATTCTGTCAACAACTAGAAACCACCACAGTTCATTCTAAACTAATTCCAAATCAACAATTATGAACTGAATAAGATTCAAATACTATAAACCAAAGCAGAAAACAGATCTCAGATGCAAGTGTAAAGCAGAAAATAGATCCACAAATGTGTCACAGAAATAGTGCTATGGTGAGTCTCAAACAACAACAAGTATCTAACAGCCAAACAGATGAAACAACTACTATTATCCAACTATTATAACACTCACACAAGCTGTATCAATCAATAATAAGTAACTTAACACAGATCTAAACTACTATAGCTTAATAGATGAAACAGAAATGGAATATGATGGAACTTACAACTTCAAATCCCCCTCAGCATAAAAAGAGGGGGTTCACTTAAGCTTGCCTGTCTTTTGACAGGCCAATGGCACCTTATTGGCTGCCTTGTTCACCAAATAAGCAGTGCTTATTCAAATAAGCACTACAGTTGACCAGAGTTGACTTTCTTAGCTTATGAGAGATTTGAGTGTTTGGTGCCAAAGTGAGCTTCACAAAAGCTATAATAAGCTGATATGAAATTGATAAACAACTAAAAGGCTTATTGAAGCTTAAGGAATTAAGATCTTGATTTTTTTTTTTTTTTTTTTTTTTTATATTTACTTTATATTTTTTTTTTCTTTTTATGTAAACTTCAAACAATAATGAGTAAATAACTGAAAAGTAATAATGAATTAAAAAAAACAATATTGAAAGAGAATTAATAAGCTGAAAACACAAATTAAGCAATAAGCAGTAAATAAAGTAAACTAGAATTAAGACAAGTAAATAATAAAACTGAATTTAACTTTTCATTAATAAAAGGAATTCAAATACAAAAATTAAAATGACAGCATAACAATACTAAAAAGAGGCACACTATTACAATGAAATGGAGGGGGTATATATAGGTGAGCTAGGTTGCTAGGGTTTGAATGTCTCCGAATCCACCTCAGCTATCCGTGTGTATGTTGTGCTTGTTGGAGTCCCTCTTGAGCCGTTAGATAACACTTGGTCCCCAATCCTTTGATATCAACCCTTGGATGATGGATGTGATAGATGTGGATCCTCGGTGTGTGATGTTATTGGACCACGTATCATTCCCTGACTTCTCTGACATGTGACTGTCATGTGACAGTTCTTCTAGAAGTCTAATCATTGGTAATTGTTGCAATCGTGGGGTAATTGGGGCGTGGTAAAAATTAGGGTTCTAGGTGAATAGTGCTTTTTCTGGGTTTGTGGTAAAAAGAGGGGGCGGGTTTTTTAAATGGAATTTATTAAGGGAAGTTGGGTCGGATTTTAGTGGTAGCAGGCCGGGTAGTAGCATTTAGGGATGGGCTTTGTTTGTTGGGCTAAGGGGTTAAGGGCTTGTGGTGTGGGTTTATTTGGTGTAGATCCGGTTGTGTTTATATATTTGTTTCAAGGACCAAAGTTGCACAATTGCAAATCATAGGGACTGAAACTGTAATTCCTTCATAGTATTTTCCAAGGGTATTTATTGTCAATCTCAGATTATTGGAGGACCATTGATGATTTTTCTTCAAATTATCTTTGAGGGACCATTTATGCCAAACTCTGAAAGTTGAGGGACTAATGTTGTAATTTCTTCAAACTTTCACCAGGGACTAAACATGCAACTTTATGAATTCCTGAGGACTCCTATTGACAATTTGAACTTTCTTTGATCATTTTACTTCCCCGGCTCCAGCTTTTGACCTTTTTCTAATCTCGTGCTCGTTTTTGTTGGTTTTGCTTTGTTTTCGTTCATTTTTCTCATATCCGTACCTGCACATACACAAATACAAAAACATGCATTCTCTTGGCATTTTTGGTTAGTATTTGGTGTTTTTGGTCTGAATTAAGGTCTAAAAAGGATGAGTGATTAAGCACTCATCAAAATCCCCCAGACTAAGGTATTGTCGTGCCCTCACGCAATGTCATTACCTCACGCTTAAAAGATAAATAATTTTCAAAACCTCTTTTTACTGACGTTGTAAAGTAGCAATGGTGTTCAAGAGAGATAGTAAAATCATTTATTCTCAAAAACGCTCCGTTTTCCGATTTTCATAAATAACAACTACAACTACTATTTTTGTACTTTTTCATTTATATATGTGACGGTTTGCCTTGACTTTCATTATCAATTCTTATCTGTTGATAACTTTCAGGGTCTACGAGTAGAAACACTTCTCACAGAGAAGAGACCGTACGGATAAAAATCGTCATCCTTGATTTTTCACAAGCTCCCAAACTAAGCGTAAAATCGAGATCATTGTTTATCAGAAGTTAGATGCTAACACTGCCCACAAAAGTTACTTGTGTATTACCTCTTATCCCCAGGTCCTAAGTTTTGTATCTAAAGATTTTAATTTGTGAGAAATGAATTGCTTCATATTTTCTCGTTTCGATATTTGTTAGTCCGATAAGAGCACAAAATTTGAATGCTAAGTAGTTTCCAATCTTTCCCTCGAAAACCCCTGCATACAGAAATCGGGTCCACATGAAGGTCTCTGATTTAACACGATTTGTGGAGGTCCCCCTTTTTATTTACGACCGAGACATACCATGTTTGATACCCGAAACGGAAGCTTTTTATTAGAGAAACCCCCGGAGTCGAAGCTTGGCATTTTTGCATAATCATAAGCACTTTAATAATACTTTGGTCCTTAGTCCTTTATTCTTTTACAGTCAACGGTTTATGAGCCGCCAAGATGTAAGAGCTTTATTATGACTTTGGATTTTTATCTGCTGCTTTTTTATAGCTTTGGATTCCTCTGCCATTTTATTTGGCTTTGGACTATTATTATTGATATTCATAATCATATGCCAAACCCCAAGTCCTACGGCCTTTACTAAGATCACAACATCGGCTGCGAACCGGCAAGATGCAATAGTCTATTTCACCGTAACACTGGCAGTACCTCAATGTGTACCAAACCCCCATATGCAGAGATTTTTTTGGGAACGAGAAAAAACTAAGTATTGCCCAAACCGTATACCCTTAATTAATCCTAGACATCTATTATATATTGGTGACGTTTCTGATGGGAACAAGGAGGCCACAAGTACCCCTCGTGGGCTTTTTAAATCCCAGTAATGCGATCCGTGTATAGCACGAAACTTCTAAATAAACTCTATCATTCCTCGATCTCCGCAAATTTAAAATCCCAAGTAATGAGATCCGCGGATGCTTAGCCATAATCTTATGATTATTTTGGTTAAGGGAGACAAGCTAGGGCTCAACACGCCCGGTCAAGTCGGAACATTTATTTCTACTCTCGCCGGTAGGAAAATCAAAACAAGGTGTCAAATCTTATTATTCATATCATATATATTTTGTTTTTCATTTTTTTACTTTTTTTTTTTTTTTTTTTTTTTTTTTTTTTTTTTTAAGATTATAAAGCGGTGACAAAAATCAAAATTTTTGGTGGAAAACGGAGTTGCGTAAGTTAACAGCTCAGACGATGGTACAGGTCAAATCGAATCGAAGATTCACCCCCCCCCCCCCCAGACTAAAGTGAAACATTGTCCTCAATGTTTTAAGGGAAAAGGTAATCCTACATAAAATCTAAGGCCGTTTATTAAGTATGCCAAGAGATAAACGTTAGTCGATAAGATTTTGGATATGGTGAATTTCTGAAAGAGCAGCGAAGGATGAGACTCGAGTGGAGAGAACGACAAACCACGAGCACGAAAGTCCTCAAACTTCGGGGAAATTCCTGAACATGCATAAACAACAACCACGAAAACACGAGTTTGGAAAGGGTCGCCCCCCTCACGTCACGTTATTAAAGAAAATAGAAAATTAAGAAAATGAAAATGGATAAGCATGGGGTGCCTCCCATGAAGCGCTTGTTTTTGGTCACCGAGTCACATGAGCTTGACTCGATCCCCGAATTAATTCGTCCTTAGGGAGAGCAGATGGAACGGACAACCGGCATGAAAAACGAAGATGCCAGGGTCAAATACGGTATCCTCACTCCCGGTGGAGTGGAAAAGTGAAGAAATGAGGGGATAAGTAAAGAACGGTTGAAATACCCAGATGATAAAAGCAAAGTCGATTTCTGAATCACGGGTGGGTTGGGTGGGTAAAATATCAATCACAGGATTATCATAATCAGAAATCTCGTCCACCACTCCAAAAATAACTTCATTCGTATCGGATTCTACATCGGGTGGTTTCGCAGGTGGACGAGAAGAAGGTAAATCGGAAAGAATACTTCTTTGAACGTCATTCACGTCATTCTCAATACCCGGTGGTATCGAGTCATCCGCAACAAGAAATTGATCAACATCCTCTAAAAGAGGGTCACGTGACGGATTATCGGAAATAAGCTCAAAATTAATTTCAAAATCAAAACGCTCATAATCCGGAAGAGAGATAGCATGAATAGTGGGATTGCCACTACTCGTCTCTTCAAATCGAAAAATTTCAAGCTCGGGTAAGAAATCACTATCCATATTGGGGATAGGAGAAAAAGTCGGAGGATCATTCAACGCCTCGATCTTAGAAATGAGAAGATAAACTTTGGATAATTTGTCATGAAGAGCTTCGTCTTGGATTTCAGTTTCAACATCTTCATCATTCTCTTCTTCTAAGCTGACGAGCTCAGAAGGTAATTCATCAATATATTCGATGTCTCCACACGAATCTTCATCACTCGTAGTATACTCATTGTGAGAATCTGAATAACTTTCAACTTCATCAAAATCTTCATTACTCATCGGAGGAAGAGAAATTGACGGTTCTTCATTCAACAATTCCTCAATTAAACGGATGTCTTCCTCAGGATCAAAATTAGTATCATCAACCATCGTCGGATTATTGTTAGCAAGACAAGCCTCGATCTCGTCTAAAACGACATCACTTCTCTCAACCGGTGTGAAAGAAGGATAAAAAGTATCAGAAACAATTTCAGAATCACCATTAGAAATTTCCCCGGACTCACTTGGGATTGGGACGAGGTTCTCAACACTAGACTTATTGAATTCGTCCGATTCCGTTGCCGGAATAGTGTTTAGATGCTCGTCCCCCATTTTTAGAGAGTCCACGGGTTCTATGGAAGTAGAGATAGATTCTTTTTGAGGGTTAAGAACGATTGTAATCGTTGAATCATCGTCGTCGTCGTACATACAACACTCACAAAATTTAGATTTTCGTTCTTCGGCAAGAAGTTCTTCCATCGATTTCACTTGAGGCTCGGAAGTATAACGATTAGCCACCAATTCTTTTAACTTCTCGATCATTGATTTAATTTCACAAATATTATTAGCAAAATCGGAAGTTTGTGGGGGTTGGTTAAAACCATGAGAATCGTAACTTGAATTCGGCTCATAATAGAAATTTTCAAACGATCCCCCATAATTTTCAAAATTTGATGAATCACCATTAAAATATGATACTTGCTCATAAGAGTTTTGAAAAGGATGATTGAAATCATTTTGAGGATAATTATCAAAACTTGTATCACAAGCGTAAGACGTTTCAGCACTCGGGGCGTAACATATACAATTCACGTATCCACATTGGTTACAAGAACATTGCCCACACGGTAATCCCTCGTCGGATGGATTTCCACAATTAAAGCAAGTGAACGGAGACGGCGGTGGTGTTGGATAGTAATCGGTATTGTTTTGAAAGATTGCGTTTCGAACATACTCGGGAGTATTACAAAACAAACAAACTCCATCGTGAATATCATTACCACATTGTTCGCACGTACACCAAACACATGAACCTTCAAAGAACGGTTCACCACATTTAAAACACATCGGATCCATAAGTGAGAAAGTGAAAGAATTATCGGTTTAGAGGGTTAAAGAAAAAGAATCAAATTATAAGAGGATAAGAAGATTATTTTTGGTATTTAATTATCATAAAATCAAATAAAAGGAAAAATCAAAATAGAAAAGGAAAATCTTTTTGTATTTTTATTTTTCAAAAACTTAAAACTTAATTCTCTTTTGTTTTTCAAACGTTACGTTAATCGTAAACCGTTTCCCTTAATCTACTCGCGACGGAACGGGAGAGAAGAATGGATCTCTCTTCAGCTTGCAATTTAATGTCAAAGCTTCCGTATTTTCCGCTTATTCGGTCGTAGAATCAAAGTAATTCGATTAGCAATTAATTTCACGCGTAGTTATATTGAGAAGCTTATTTGGTTTACAACGCTCTTCCTTTCGGTCGAGACGAGGCTGTAACTTTATTATTTTTTTTATTTTTTTTTTTGTGTTTTTAAAAACACTTTAGGAAAAGTGTTTTTGATTTTTCAATTTTTTTGGTTTTTATAGAAAATATATACAAGGAAGGTTTTCAAAACACAATTTCGAAAATCGAAAACGAAAAATTCACTTCAACCTTCCCCGGCAGCGGCGCCATTTTTGATAGATTTGGAAATCAATATCAATATTATAGTATAGATATAAGCTCAAGAGATCCGCAAAGAAATACGGATAACCCGAGGTCGTAGTCCGTGTGAAGGATGAATGGAATTTCGAATTCCCGAATTGTGAAACGTGTCGTGAAAACGGTAAAAAGTGATTTGAATAAGATTACACTAATGAAATAGTAAATGAAGCACAAATAATCACTAAACACGTAATTCAAGTAAACAAACTTAAAACGTAACGTAGAAACGAAAACCGTAAACTAAAATGGAAAATAAACGTTAACGAACGAAATAAAACGCGACTTTTAAGCTACGCTACTCCTACGGACTTGGAAATAATTTTCAAAAATTAAAAATGATAAAAGAAAATTTTGAGAAAAAGAAAAATATTTTTTTGACTTTTTATTTATTTTTTATGAATTAAAAACTAATTAAACTAATTAAAAATTAAAAGAAAATGCAAATGAATTGAGAAAAATGCAAAATAAATTTCTAAAATTCTAAAATAACTAAAAATAATTTTCTAATATTTTTTTTGGATTTTTCTGGTGTTTTTCTGATTTTTTTGGATTTTTCAGTAATTAAAAAGTAATTAAAAATGAATAAAAATGAAAATTAAATGGGAAAAATAGCAAATGAGCTCAGAAAAATATGAAAATTTCAGAGAAATTCTAAAATAATATTCTAAATCTAGGAAAAATAAAAAAAATTGAAAAATAAGCACTGGAAGTGCTGATTAGACCCAAACTGCTTATTTAAAAGTGCTTATTGATAAGCAATGCTTGACCAATTGACCTAAAACTTTACCCAAATGATTTTTGAACTTATTTAAGCTTAATGGAACAATTACAAGATCCAATGATTACAGAAACACAGTTAAAGATGCAAACAGGTTCAATAAGCCATATGAAATAAGCAAATAAGCTGATACAGATAAGCAGAAGCCAAAAACCAATTGCAATAGTAACTATGGGTAATAACAAGCTCAAATGATCAATAATACCGAACTTATACTCACTACAACCAATTAGAAGCCCTATTTAAGAATTCAGATACTAGCTCAAACACTCAACTCAATGAGCTAAATAAGTTGAGAAGATAAGCTGAAAATGGCAAACTTATGGGTGAAAAACAATCACTAGCTACCAGAGAACAGTAAACAATTTTGAAAATGGAACCTCAATTCAATCTACTAACCTAACAATGCCCAAGAAGAGAGGGCATGAACTGTGGTGCAGGGCACTAGCAGGTTCAGACAATCAACTTCAAACAATTTATTAGATAAGCAAATGACTTCCAATCCTAAAAATTCTTTATGAAACTTGATAACCTACTACCAAACTCTACAAAACAGCTTACCAAAAGTATTTTGAATCAATATTGAGAACTATGCAAGCTTATGAAAACCTGACCAAAACAGACTACCAAAAACTATTTGACTTTTTTATATTTGCAAAGCTTTGACTAAACTGAATTTGAATACTAAAATTTTGACTGAAATTGTAGCTTAAACCTAATGTAAGAGTGAATTAAGTAAATACTAATACTAATGCAACTACTTTGAATATTATGCAACCTAAAATCCCTTTGTGCAAACTGTATGAGTTATAAGAAGCTAATTTGACTTTTATGAAATGAACCACAGATTTTATACTAAAACTAACCTAGATGCAACTTTGGTAAATTACCTAAACCACTAAAACTAACTGAAACAGTGAAATCGACAGCAAACCACAATTATCCAAACACCCCTTATAATTCTGTCAACAACTAGAAACCACCACAGTTCATTCCAAACTAATTCCAAATCAACAATTATGAACTGAATAAGATTCAAATACTATAAACCAAAGCAGAAAACAGATCTCAGATGCAAGTGTAAAGCAGAAAATAGATCCACAAGTGTGTCACAGAAATAGTGCTATGGTGAGTCTCAAACAACAACAAGTATCTAACAGCCAAACAGATGAAACAACTACTATTATCCAACTATTATAACACTCACACAAGCTGTATCAATCAATAATAAGTAACTTAACACAGATCTAAACTACTATAGCTTAATAGATGAAACAGAAATGGAATATGATGGAACTTACAACTTCAAATCCCCCTCAGCATAAAAAGAGGGGGTTCACTTAATCTTGCCTGTCTTTTGACAGGCCAATGGCACCTTATTGGCTGCCTTGTTCACCAAATAAGCAGTGCTTATTCAAATAAGCACTACAGTTGACCAGAGTTGACTTTCTTAGCTTATGAGAGATTTGAGTGTTTGGTGCCAAAGTGAGCTTCACAAAAGCTATAATAAGCTGATATGAAACTGATAAACAACTTAAAGGCTTATTGAAGCTTAAGGAATTAAGATCTTGATTTTTTTTTTTTTTTTTTTTTTTTTTTTATATTTACTTTATATTTTTTTTTTCTTTTTATGTAAACTTCAAACAATAATGAGTAAATAACTGAAAAGTAATAATGAATTAAAAAAAAACAATATTGAAAGAGAATTAATAAGCTGAAAACACAAATTAAGCAATAAGCAGTAAATAAAGTAAACTAGAATTAAGACAAGTAAATAATAAAACTGAATTTAACTTTTCATTAATAAAAGGAATTCAAATACAAAAATTAAAATAACAGCATAACAATACTAAAAAGAGGCACACTATTACAATGAAATGGAGGGGGTATATATAGGTGAGCTAGGTTGCTAGGGTTTGAATGTCTCCGAATCCACCTCAGCTATCCGTGTGTATGTTGTGCTTGTTGGAGTCCCTCTTGAGCCGTTAGATAACACTTGGTCCCCAATCCTTTGATATCAACCCTTGGATGATGGATGTGATAGATGTGGATCCTCGGTGTGTGATGTTATTGGACCACGTATCATTCCCTGACTTCTCTGACATGTGACTGTCATGTGACAGTTCTTCTAGAAGTCTAATCATTGGTAATTGTTGCAATCGTGGGGTAATTGGGGCGTGGTAAAAATTAGGGTTCTAGGTGAATAGTGCTTTTTCTGGGTTTGTGGTAAAAAGAGGGGGCGGGTTTTTTAAATGGAATTTATTAAGGGAAGTTGGGTCGGGTTTTAGTGGTAGCAGGCCGGGTAGTAGCATTTAGGGATGGGCTTTGTTTGTTGGGCTAAGGGGTTAAGGGCTTGTGGTGTGGGTTTATTTGGTGTAGATCCGGTTGTGTTTATATATTTGTTTCAAGGACCAAAGTTGCACAATTGCAAATCATAGGGACTGAAACTGTAATTCCTTCATAGTATTTTCCAAGGGTATTTATTGTCAATCTCAGATTATTGGAGGACCATTGATGATTTTTCTTCAAATTATCTTTGAGGGACCATTTATGCCAAACTCTGAAAGTTGAGGGACTAATGTTGTAATTTCTTCAAACTTTCACCAGGGACTAAACATGCAACTTTATGAATTCCTAAGGACTCCTATTGACAATTTGAACTTTCTTTGATCATTTTACTTCCCCGACTCCAGCTTTTGACCTTTTTCCAATCTCGTGCTCGTTTTTGTCGGTTTTGCTTTGTTTTCGTTCATTTTTCTCATATCCGTACCTGCACATACACAAATACAAAAACATGCATTCTCTTGGTATTTTTGGTTAGTATTTGGTGTTTTTGGTCTGAATTAAGGTCTAAAAAGGATGAGTGATTAAGCACTCATCATGATCCTATTCCGGAGTTTGAAGCCTTTACTTTCGATCATATGGGAGAGAAGATTAGTGGCAGTACCACTTCTCATTCTCAAATTTCTCTCCCCGAGTATGATTCATTCACCTTTGAGGAGTTCTCCGGTGAACTCACTCATATCATATCTCCACCGGAGTATGATAACTTCTACTTTGATCTAGACAAAGTTGATCTTTGTTTTCAGGAGGGAAATATTCTCAACCTTGAGAATTTGCTTGATATCAAAATCCCAACCCTCCCACCCATATGTCTAGATCATATGAGCTTAAACGATGAGATTCATGATACACCAATCATGAATTCTCTTTCTGATATTGATGAGTCAATCTTAATTGTCATCAAGATCTTTCTACCTTTCTTCACCTATCGGGTGACTTCTCCTGTTCTTCATTCCTTTGGGAATGAGGACATTATCTTTGACCCCGGCATCACCACTGATAGTTTATACTATTTTAAGCCTGGGTCTACTTATCTCATCGGTGTGGAACTTTCACGTGCTTCAAATGTTTGTCCAAACATTCTGAATGAAAGTCCGATTGAGATTGTTTCTTCCACATCATGCTTCCCTAAGGACAAATGAATTCGGGGTCGAGTCAAGCTAGCGACTCAGTAAACAAAAACAGTAGCGTGTACTTAGGGTTTTCACCCTAAGTGTGGGGGTGTTACCCCTGTTGTGGTTACAAATATAGTGAAAATACAAACTGGTGTTTCCACATTTAGCTTGTAATGTTGCCCTTTTACGTTCAAAGAGTCGGGATAATAGCCGGGACTTTGAATATTGAGGACAATATTCATTCTAGGTGTGGGGGGGTATTCTAGTGAATTTTCTCACATTTTACCATCTAGTACCCCCGTTTTGGCCAAAATTTCAAAAAATTTTCAAAAATTTTTCACTTGTGCTTCAAAAAATTTTGTGGTAATCAGTCCGCCATGTCTAAACGACAAAAGGATTGGCTAATCCAGGAGCAAACAGCTCTTGGTAAAGATATATCAAATCCGTTGATGGCTTGCAATTTGCCCAAAATTTTATGGTACCTCAACTCGCCATATCCTAAAAAGCAAATGAGTTGGCTAGCCCGCAAGATTATGGCTTGTGGTAAAGGCAGTGGAAAATCCATAATTGGTAATCAGCTCACCAAGATGTTGACTTTGTCCATCAAGAGTTGGCTAGTCCAGAAGCAAACGACTTTTGGTAAAGACGAATCAAATCCGTTGACAGCTGGTGGTTTGCTCAAAATCACATGGTTATCAGGTGGACCATAGTTCTTACTTGAATCGATACACCTGGCTACTCCAGAAGCGATGGCTTTTGGTAAAGAGTTTAAAAACCATTAAGTTTTCAAAACAGTTATTGCTAGGGACTAGCAATAGTTTAGTGTGGGGGATTGATGAGTACTCAAACACTCATCATTTTTGGTCAAATCTGAACTACAAAACATACAAAAACACTAAAAAATGCATCAAAATACTGAAAATATTTCAAAATTGTGTTTTATATGTTTTAGATGCAAAACGAGTAAAAACAGATGAAAAACGTACAAAGTTTGCAAAATTGGCAGTTTCAGTCCCCCAACTTTCATATAATGACAAAAGTAGTCCCTGGTCATTCAAAATATGGAAAATTATCACCAAAGGTCCTTTTGAAATCATAAATTGTCACATTTAGTCCTTTGGTGAATAATCTCAAAAGTTTTGGAAAATTACAAGTTCAGTCCCTGTACTTTTAGACTTTTACAGATTTGGTCCCTGTTGGGATATTTTTGAAAGAAAAATGATTTTTGGTCCTTGGAAACTCAAAGGTTATCACAAATAGCCTTTTGATGAAAAGTTTGAGAAAATTGCAAGTTTAGTCCCTGGACTTTTCAAAAATGACAATTTTGGTCCCCGGGTGTTTTATTTTGGAAAATTGCAACTTTGGTCTTGGTGTTATTCACATGTGGCAATTTTGGTCCTCATAATATATTTTGGAAAGTTTCATTTGCAGCCCCTCAATTTCAGGATAATTACAAAAATAGTCCTTGCAATACTAAACCAAACGGACCAATGTTATTATTGTAAAACAAAACCAAACCCAAAACCATACAACAACACCCCTAAGCCCAACAAAAGCCCACCCCTTCCCAGGGTCAACAAAAGTCAACACGCAGGGTCAAATACCAGTCAACAACACCATCTTCTTCCCACTTGGCTGTAAAACCTCACCAAATACTCCACCTCCCCCCTCCTCTCCACAATTCCCTCACCAACCTCACTTCTTTTGTCTCCCACTAAACCCCCTCCTCATAAATGCCCTTACCAAACCCATAACCTGCCAAAGATAATTTTCCCGCCAAAAAGTTTTAAAGGCTAGGATTGCATATCACTCATCCAACGGCTCAAAATGATGGTAGGAAAGAAGGAGAGAGACCTCAGGACCTTTATAAGTCAAGAAAATGGAAAGCAGAAGTGGTAGTTAGTGTAGAATAATTTTTAGTATAGTTTTTAGGTCGAATTCATGTAATTTAAGTTTTTAATTGTTGAAACTAGTTCAAAAGGCTTGTAATCAGTCCTATAAATGTAATTCCATCTTTATTTAAGCTTAATTTCAGTTCATCTTTGTAAAATTCAGTTTTCACCATTTTCAGTAAAAATCTCTAATCACTCTGTGGTTGTTAATAGTGGTTGCTTATTGTTTGTTTATGCTTATTTATAAGAGTTATAAGGTTCTCTAAGTAATTTAAACAAGTTTGGTTTACAAAACTCAAAAATACAAAAAATAAGAGAAAAATAAATAGAAAATAATAAAAAAAGAAGTTTTAAGGAAGAAGAAAGCCAGGGAAGCTGTGGATTGTGGAATTTAGTGGTTTAGAACTCATGGTGAGGGATTAGGTGATGGTGTGATTTCTTGGTTACTTGTTCTCAGTGTGGATCCCTTGTAAGCCTCAAATTCCATTTTTTGCTTTTTTACTACGTAGTAGCTTAATATTTGCTTATTTGTGATTCTCTGTGTCTCTTAGAAGTATTTGAGTACATTTGTTGCTTTGTATCACATGTTTGCTCATTGGATCCTTGGTTACTCAATTTCTTTATTTTGCACTGCAAAATTAGCATCTTCGTGATTCTCAGGTTTCTGTTGTTATTATTGGTGTTTCTTATTTTTAAATTAGTTCATGCCATCATAGTAAGTAGTCATCACTAGTTTCCTAGCCTAAATCACCCTTTTTCTTTGAAAAACCTTAACAGTCAAACAATTAAGGGGTGTTTGGTTTAACTCAGTACCATGGGATTTTGTTTTTGTTTCATTGTTATTTTAGTTTAGGTAGATTGCATTAGGCCACACAAGGGTAAGACAAGTCTCAAATCCAAGCATTCACAACAAGGAACTCAAAATCACCACCAAACCCACCCAACAGTTAACTGTTGTGGTTTTTGGGTTTCAAAACTCACCCATTTTGATTCATAAGTTGTTTATCCATCTTAATTCAGTCATAATATAGCTTATTACAACCATTTCACTCCATTAAATCCAATCAAACTTCATTAAAGTCAAAGTTCAAGGTTATCTCAAAAAGTCAAATTTGCACCTTTCATATTTTTCCAAATGTTGCATGAATTTTGTGGAATTTTATGGTGAGTTCTAGGGTCTGAAACTTCTTGAGATCATAGCCTCCCACCTCATCTATTGAACCCTATTGATCTTTGATTTTTGCAATTTTTCTACTGGGCCCCACAGTGGACCAAAGTCACTTGCAGGGGAGGGCCTTGCCCTGCTGCACAGATCAGACAACCACGCAGCCACCTTTGGTGGTGGTTTCTGGCCACCTCAGTGGGCCCCACAACCACCACTTGGCTCCTTTCAACCCCCCTCCTACCCATCTACATAGTTTGACCATAAGTTTGACCCCAAGACCCCTGGGACCCACTTGGAATTGCTCCTTAACTTTGTCCCATTCCTGATGGAATGTTTGGTTTTTAGATTGGCTTATTCAGCTTAATTTGCTTATTCAGTGGTTGTGTTTAGTTGTTTCTGGCTTATTTCTATTCATTAGACATGTATCTACCCTAATCCATCTCTGGTTTCAGCTTGAAGTTTATTTAATAGCTTTTAGCTTTGACAGTTGACCAAAGTTAACTGTCAAGCTCATAAGCTCTCAAATAGCTTATTTTTAAGTTATAAAAAAATTGTTTTCACAAAAGTTGTGTGTTTTTAGTTATAAAATAGTTTTCAAAAAGAAAAATCAAGAAAAAACAATTTAGTTATAAGTGATAGTTTCTATTTAATGTTATTTAAATTTTAATTTTAATTTTTAAATTTTTGTTAAGCACGTAGCTTTTTTATATTTTTATTAAATTCCTTTTATGTTAAAGTAATTTTAGTAATTTTCTCAGATTTTTATTTTGTCATTTAGTATTTAATAGATTTAATATTAGTTTTATTAGTAATTAATTAATAATTAAGTTTTAAATAGCATAATTAGTTTTTATTAAGTAAGACCTAGTTTTTATATTTTTTTTAGCTTTTACTTAATATAATATAAGTTTAAAAATTTTTCTAAAATTTTTACTTTTCATTTTCTATTTTTCATAACTTAAATAGTTTAATTAGGTAATTAATGTTTAATTAGTAATTCATTAATAGAAAATCACAAAAAGACAAAAATACATATTTTTAGTTTTAAAAATTGTTTTTAGTTATTTTATAATTTTAGAAATTTTATTTTCATTTTTCTAGTATTAAATTAATATTATATTGTATTTAAGTATTTTAAATATTAATAATTAGTATTAATAAGTAATTAATTAATAATAAATAATTAAATAGTGTAAAAATTTATTTTCTTTTTCTAAAAATTTTCTTTTACCCTTAGGTTTGTAAAAAAATCATTTTCACCCCCTGGGGGTTTTCAGTTTTCAGTTTTCACGTTTTATTTTGTACGTTTACGTTATTTAAAACGTAAACGTACGCGTTTTTAGGTTTTAAACGTTTCTGGTTTTTGCAACTTTCCAGTCTTATTCATATAGCTTGTTTAAGCTATTTTCTTGTAGATTCCTTAGTTTAATCAATCTCAAACCCCTTTCTGTCCAAATTCACCCGATCACAAACCCGTTTAATAACCATTACACCTCGTCGGGACATAACGACCCAGGGAAACCCTATATTCCGCGGAGATTTGGTCTAGATAGTTTAACCTTGTTGACCATATACTTAGTTAATTTAGGTTGACTGTTCTGAGCCAATCAGTCAGCCCGATAGTACTATCAATACCTCTCCATCGGCTCCATCCAGGAGTTAAACAGTGGTTAAAGAATATAGCGTATAGAATAGTTTTCACACATTAAGGCACATATCGTAATAAAACTACACATCATGTTTAAGAGTATAAAAGTATAGCATAGCATATGAGTAAAATTGTCTTTAGTAAAAGAGAAAGCAAGTAGTTTAAGCATGTATCTCCCCAAAAGAGTTTAAAACAAGTATTAAAAGAGTAAGAGTGGGGCTATGACTCACCTTGAACTAATGATATCAAAACGTATAACGGAATCGATGGATTTAGCCAGGAAGTCTCTACGCGCAACCTAGAATATGACGTTGCGACTTAGGTTTGAGTAATGTCTAAGAATACAAAGGATTGCCTAGATATGTCTTGCATATAGTTCATGATGTATTACTTAGTATATAGTGTAAGTTGTTGAATAAAAATGTTTTATGAAACATGTATAGTTTGTATACCTCTTACTACCGTTCGGGCCATCATAATTCAGAGGTCATGAAGCTCCCTAGTGTTGTAGTATTCAATATGTAAAACATGTATAATAGTTATAATGATTTAGGTTTAGAAAACCTTGAGGTCTTAGCCGTGGCTTTGGTCATGGCTACCATGGTCTTGAGACTCAGCCTTGGCCTTAGCCATGGTTGTGGTCTCGGCTTTAAGGTCATTAGACCCCTTGGTTTACTTAGCCATAGCCAATACATATTCATTTGGGTATTAAAAATGGGCTGTTAAGAATTTGAAGAAAAATATCACTCGTTAAACGTTTTCAGGGCTCGAGCTTCCTTGATCCTGAACGAAAACGTCATTCCGGACAACTTTTGTGTTTTAAATTTTTGATGAATCGGATCAGAAGGGTCACTTTCAAAATGGACAGAATGCAAACAGAAAGTTTCTAGGCAGTTTTGCCGTTTTGGTTTCGCTAGCTTCAAATGGTCATAACTTTTGACTCGTGTACTCGTTTTAGGTGATTCAAATTGCTATGTTTTCCTTGTTAACTCCTCTTTAGCAGTAGGTAAGTGTCCAATATCATAGTTATACTATTTTGGTCGTGGTTCTCAATATAAGTCACTAGTTTACTTGTTTACTTAATATAAGTTACCATATAGTTTCCATAACTTGTTTTACCAATTTTTATACATCATGAACACAATAAAAAGACCATATATAGCATGAATGAAACATAATAAGCATGAAAATGATATTGAATAAGAAAGTGTATTAGGGTTCTTAAAACTTTTGGCTTTCTAGAGAAAGGAAGTCAAGTATGAAACTAGGACACTAAACCTATGCTTGTAAACCCTTCACCACAACTCTTGCAAACTCTTGCTAATCTTTACATAACCCTTGTGAAAAGCATTGAAATTCAGCCCTAGTAACCTTGTGTAGCTCCTAATTCAACCATGGAATCACCAAGAGTTTCAAAGGATTTGAAGTATTTTGATGAATCAAAACCTAACTAGGGTTTATGTGTTGATATTGCTCTTGATTCTTGGATAAATCTTGAAGTAAACTAGAAAATGGAATGGGTTTTTGTGTGTGTGATGATGGACGGCAAGGAGAGGGGAGGATAGGGCTTTTATAGTGAGTTGAGGAGGTTACTATCTTGACTAGTCAACCCTTGGAGAACAAGTTTGGACATGTGTAATCATCTTAAGGCTTGTTGCATGAGATCAAGCCACATGTGAGGTGAATCCCCCCCTATGGTGGTTCACTACGGATAAGGGAGGATGAGTTGGTCTTTGGTGATATTATCCTACTTATGTAGCTAGTTTTGACTTCGTAAATTGCTAACCGTAAGTTATTAAGCCACGAAACGTAAAACCGGGTATCGTAAAAATACTAAACTTATAGGAATGACTAAACTTGTCAATATACTCCATAATAAAATATAAAATGAGTGGTAGGTTCTATTGGGTTGCTCAAACCCTGCTAAAACTGGAAACGCGGGTCTAAAACGTGAAACACGTAAAATGTACGAATATTGTGTAAAATTGAGAAAAGTAAAGTGTTACTTTTCTAATAGGATAAAAATGAACTAAAATGACTTATAATGTCTAGGTTGGGCTCAGTCTGGTGTTGGTTGGTATTTAATGTCTTTTAGACATAAAACCATAAGCCTAAAAATCAAAGAATGACTTATAAAATCAAAGAATGGTTTTTGTTAAAAGGAGGAGGGAAAATATGTTGACTTTTCCAAAATACAAATGTGAAAACTCAAATCGTCTTAGAAACGCGGTGTAGGTATAGGCTAAGGTTACGGACAAGTAAAAGTGCTTAAAAACGTAAGTTTCTGTTTCTCACGGTCCAGGGTCTATTTGGTAACATTTTTCTTAGTCATGATCAATTCTCTAATTAATCATGAGTGTATCAAACATTTATCTGATGTGGGGAAAATTGACGCGGTTGAGTTTCGTTGTGCGTAGGATTTTTGAATGACGTTTTAACCTAAACGTGTATTTCCTTAATAACTTTCGTGAGAATGAACTAGTGAGTGTCAAATCTCATGTAATAATATTATTTAACTCAAATCTCATGTCTCATCAAACAAGAACTGTCACAAGATCAAGTTAAATAATTAGTTATTACTGAGCTCCATATTTTTAATGACTCGACTAAATTCTGGGGTTCCTTATAATGCTAAAGTCACATCATCTAACAGCGTGGAACAAAACCAACAACTAACCAAAAGCATATGTGTATGTAGTGTGTGTAAGGCAAATAAAGAGGAGAGTCTTAACGTATATAGCAGTTATAGTCTAGGCACTAAATGCAACCTAGTTCTCTATAACCAAGTCTCTGATACCAATCTGTAACACCCCAAAAATATCGCAGTGGAAGACTGTGTCACTTGGGGTGCTACTTCATAATACAAAGTACAAGTTATAGAAAACGACCTCTAAATGAGACGTTTTGAAAAGTTACCATTCGATTAATGAATTCAAAGTTACAAACATGAGATTCCAAAGTATGATACATAAATGTATACAAAATGTTTTGAATGGTAAATGATAAAAGCGTAAGTCTTCAGAATATGCAGCTTGACTCTATGTTCCACGCACTAGCTATCGCCTTACTAACCTGAGATAAACATGCTAAAGTGTCAACACAATGGTTGGTGAGTTCATAGAGTTTGTCTTAAAACAGTTGAAAAGCCTTAAAGAATGTTCACACAGCAAAGGCATTGTGAATCCACTCAGTTGCAAGTCCCGCCCATAACAACACTTGCAACCTGTGTGTTCACAACCCACTGCTAAATATATAGTATAAGCAAGTCATGTGTTTTTCAAAGAATGTTTCCACAGCAAAGGCATCATAAATCCACTCAGTTGCAAATCCCGCCCATACAAGATTTGCAACCTGTGTGTTTACAACCCACTGCTAAATTATAGCATGATTAAAACATATGTGTATATGATATATGCACGCTTAATGTAAAGTATAACAGCTTACTGAACCTCATGACAAGAATAAGCACAAATGCTTAATAAGAATAAGCACAAATGCTTCAAAGCTGGATTATATCCACCCACGGCTAGGAATATATGGCAAAGGGTGGGGGCGTTAGCCCGATAGTACTATCAATACCTCTCCATCGGCTCCATCCAGGAGTTAAACAGTGGTTAAAGAATATAGCGTATAGAATAGTTTTCACACATTTAGGCACATATCGTAATAAAACTACACATCATGTTTAAGAGTATAAAAGTATAGCATAGCATATGAGTAAAATTGTCTTTAGTAAAAGAGAAAGCAAGTAGTTTAAGCATGTATCTCCCCAAAAGAGTTTAAAACAAGTATTAAAAGAGTAAGAGTGGGGCTATGACTCACCTTGAACTAATGATATCAAAACGTATAACGGAATCGATGGATTAAGCCAGGAAGTCTCTACGCGCAACCTAGAATATGACGTTGCGACTTAGTTTTGAGTAATGTCTAGGAATACAAAGGATTGCCTAGATATGTCTTGCATATAGTTCATGATGTAGTACTTAGTATATAGTGTAAGTTGTTGAATAAAAATGGTTTATGAAACATGTATAGTTTGTATACCTCTTACTACCGTTCGGGCTATCATAATTCAGAGGTCATGTAGTAAACGTTCGAGGAGCCAGGATACTTTAACTCGTAAATCCACAACTCATCTCAACGGCTTACTTTAATGAACCCCTCACATGAAGCTCCCAGTGTTGTAGTATTCAATATGTAAAACATGTATAATAGTTATAATGATTTAGGTTTAGAAAGCCTTGAGGTCTTAGCCGTGGCTTTGGTCATGGATACCATGGTCTTGAGACTCAGCCTTGGCCTTAGCCATGGCTGTGGTCTCGGCTTTAAGGTCATTAGACCCCTTGGTTTACTTAGCCATAACCAATACATAGTCATTTGGGTATTAAAAATGGGCTGTTAAGAATTTGAAGAAAAATATCACTCGTTAAGCGTTTTCAGGGCTCGATCTTCTTTGAACCTGAACGAAAACGTCGTTCCGGACAACTTTCGTGTTTTAACTTTTTGATGAATCGGACCAGAAGGGTCACTTTCAAAATGGACAGAATGCAAACAGAAAGTTTCTAGGCAGTTTTTCCGTTTTGGTTTCGCTTCAAATGGTCATAACTTTTCACTCGTGTACTCGTTTTAGGTGATTCAAATTGCTATGTTTTCCTTGTTAAGTCTTATTTAACAGTAGGTAAGTGTCCAATATCATAGTTATACTATTTTGGTCGTGGTTCTCAATATAAGTCACTAGTTTACTTGTTTACTTAATATAAGTTACCATATAGTTTCCATAACTTGTTTTACCAATTTTTATACATCATGAACACAATAAGACCATATATAGCATGATTGAAACATAATAAGCATGAAAATGATATTGAGCAAGAAAGTGTATTAGGGTTCTTACAACTTTTGGCTTTCTAGAGAAAGGAAGTCAAGTATGAAACTAGGACACTAAACCTATGCTTGTAAACCCTTCACCACAACTCTTGCAAACTCTTGCTAATCTTTACATAACCCTTGTGAAAAGCATTTAACTTCAGCCCTAGTAACCTTGTGTAGCTCCTAATTCAACCATGGAATCACCAAGAGTTTCAAAGGATTTGAAGTATTTTGATGAATCAAAACCTAACTAGGGTTTATGTGTTGATATTGCTCTTGATTCTTGGATAAATGTTGAAGTAAACTAGCAAATGGAATGGGTGTTTGTGTGTGTGATGATGGACGGCAAGGAGAGGGGAGGAGAGGGCTTTAATAGTAAGTTGAGGAGGTTACTATCTTGACTAGTCAACCCTTGGAGAACAAGTTAGGACATGTGTAATCATCTTAAGGCTTGTTGCATGAGATCAAGCCACATGTGAGGTGAATCCCCCCCCCCCTATGGCGGTTCACTAAGGATAAGGGAGGATGAGTTGGTCTTTGGTGATATTATCCTACTTATGTAGCTAGTTTTGACTCCGTAAATTGCTAACCGTAAGTTATTAAGCCACGAAACATAAAACCGGGTATCGTAAAAATACTAAACTTATAGGAATTACTAAACTTGTCAATATACTCCATAATAAAATATAAAATGAGTGGTAGGTTCTATTGGGTTGCTCAAACCCTGCTAAAACTGGAAACGCGGGTCTAAAACGCGAAATACGTAAAATGTACGAATATTGTGTAAAATTGAGAAAAGTAAAGTGTTACTTTTCTAATAGGATAAAAATGAACTAAAATGACTTATAATGTCTAGGTTGGGCTCAGTCTGGTGTTGGTAGGTATTTAATGTCTTTTAGACATAAAACCATAAGCCTAAAATTCAAAGAATGACATTTAAAATCAAAGAATGGTTTTTGGTCAAAGGAGGAGGGAAAATATGTTGACTTTTCCAAAATACAAATGTGAAAACTCAAATCGTCTTAGAAATGCGGTGCAGGTATAGGCTAAGGTTATGGACAAGTAAAAGTGTTTAAAAACGTAAATTTCTGTTTCTCACGGTCCAAGGTCTATTTGGTAACATTTTTCTTAGTCATGATCAATTCTCTAATTAATCATGAGTGTATTAAACATTTATCTGATGTGGGGAAAATTGACGCGGTTGAGTTTCGTTGTGCGTAGGATTTTTGAATGACGATTTAACCTAAACGTGTATTTCCTTAATAACTTTCGTGAGAATGATCTAGTGAGTGTCAAACTTTTATTTTGCCATGGAAATGATTTATCACACGAGAATATGAAACAAAAAAAAATTTTGGAAAATGAATAGTGAAAGTGAATAGTAAAATTCCGAGGATGAATAGTGATCCGAAAATGTGAGTTGTTACATTATAATTTTTAATTACCTCCTCTTCACTTCCTTCACCTTCACTACTTTCATCATCATTTTAACTTCCCTTATCATCATCACCCTCTTCAGACTTACGTCCTTCAGACTCGTCCTTAGACTCACTTTCGTTATCTTCTTCAACCTCATCAGACTCATCTTCTTCAGACTCATCCTTAGACTCACTTTCCTTATCAGACTCTTCTTCAGGCTCAACTTCTTCAGACTCATCCTTAGATCTAAACCTCTTGAAAACAACTTTTGATTTTACAGGAGAAGGTTAAGTTTTCTATTTTACAGGAGGAGGTTGAGGTTGAGGTTTGACAACTTTTAATTTTGGTTTATCAGAAGTCGTAGCCTTCTTAGATGATTCATTTGTTATCTTCTCGTTAGGCTTATGTGAAAAGTTTTTGATCGACCTGCATAAAAATTTTAAATGTTAATAAAAATAAAATAATCTAATAGAATCATATATGATTCACATTGAATCATATATGATTCTGTGTGAATCCTATATGATTCAATGTGAATCATATATGATTCTAACAAAATCCACTTATGAATTACTTAACAAAATCCTAACCTAAATCCTCTATCTAAACTGAATAAGCAAAAATCAATCAAGAGCTTTTGACTCACCTTCTTCAGACTCACTACACCCATCTTCATCTTCATCAGGCTCATCCTTCTTAGATGATTCCTTTGTTATAATCTCTTTAGGCTTAACAGAACGTTGGGGTTTGACAGAAGGTTGGGGTTGAGGTTTGACAACTTTTGAATTCGGTTTATCATAAGTCGTAGCTTTCTTAGATGATTCCTTTGTTATCATCTCTTTAGGCTTACTGATTGAGCCTAAACCACCTAACTTATGTTGACCAAGGAATGGTCAACAAAGTCAGACAGCCTAGATCAATGCTCCGCGGAAGTATAAGGTTTCCCCGGGTCGTATGTCCCGACGAGGTGTGAATTGTAATCAAAACGGTTATTTGATCGGGTGAATCTGGACAGAAAAGGGTTGTGATTGATTACACTAAGGAAATATGAAAGGAAATAGCTTAAATAAGGTATATTTACAAAAACGTGAAATCAAATTACTTAGAAACGTAATCTAAACTTAAAACGGACCTAAAACTAAATGATTAAAGCAAAGATAATAATAGCACTAGTAGCAAGTAAATAATATAAAGTTAACGATAAAAGATCACAACTAAAAATAACAAACTAAATTATGTTAAGCAAGCAACCTAGAAATATTTGATAAAAAGATATACTTGTTAAGCAAATTATCACGATCCTTAAGTGTGGTTTATTATTTCAATTAAGTCATTTATTGATGAATTAATATCTCTTACAACTAATTATTTTCTCACAACGTTGATTTCTTTTGAAAACAATTTTTTTCACAAGGAGATATCAATATCTAAATTAAAACCCAATTATTTTCGCAGCTTTTGGCCGCTCAAACAACCAAAATTTCAATGAAAGTAACTTACAATTACTAACCAATATTTTTTTTTTTCTAACTTTTATAAAATCACACTTAATTCGCGAGATAATCTACTGAACAAGTATATAAAAAGTTTACTCACTACTCATGACTACTAAGCTAACAATAAAAATAATTAGCATATTTCTAAACGGACATATATAAACTATTCGCACATAATAAAAACTAAACTACAAGCAATAAATAAAGCAACAATAATAACTAATAAGCTAAACATGACAATAAATATAATAAAAATAAAAAGGTAAAAGGATAAGAGATAACCAAATGAGGTGAATAATATAAAGACGGCGAGATGAGACCCACTCAATAAACTTCAACCCAACATCCATAAACCTTCATTGATCAAACCCAATCATTGATCAAACCCAATACTCGGCAATACATTTTGTTGTCTACTAATTTTTAAAATGAACACAAGTTTAATAAAAAAATAAAAAATAAAAAATAAAAAATAAAAAAAAATAAAACTGAAAATATTGAAGACTAGTTTTGGTACGAAATTGAACAAAAGAGATTTAGTACAACACTAAAATCTTTATATATGTATGACTTTACGTTAAAACAAATGAAATTCAAGATACTACTGACTTGAAATCCTATAACAAAATTTCTACAACAAAACTCATTCTTAAAATAATATAAAATCAAACTAATAAAACTAAGACTACAATTTAAAAATAAAGTAAAGGAAGGGAGACAAGCTGCTAATATTGCTACATGGTTTCCTTAAAATCCATAACCAATCCCGCTAACTAATCACTAACTACCTACCTTCGAATCTATACTACTTACTAGATTTGAGACAACATTTTAAAGACATACATGATTTTTTTTTTTAGATTCTTAAGTGACAAAATTGATTAATAATATTTATTCGTAGACAAAAGATTTTGAGACAAAATACTATCACCTAGATCTTAATACTAATAAAATAGATTGATAGAAACACTTTTACTAAAATAAATATAAATTAGTACGAGATTCAAATAACATTAACAAAAAATGAATGGACAACAATTTAAGCTACAACAAAATAGAAACTAAACAACGGAGATGTAAGAAACATTAAATAGACTAATACCTTACAATTCTAAAGATTAATACAAAGTTTAACTATAAAAAAACTGAGCAAGTAGAAGAAAAAAAAAAATATTGAAGAGCAGATGATAGAGTTGAGGTTGTCAGGGTTTAAATAAACCCACCTCTTACATATCTAGTCCCTAATCTATTAAAACATTACAAAAAAAACTAGTGACACTTCTCGACAAAGAAAAGTGATATAGCTGGCTCTTGTACTCGTCCCTGACATAAAGGACACATGGCGTCTTTGGGTTGGCTGAAGAATGAAGTAGTGGGGTGAGGTTGCAGTAGCTTACTTGCTTGATTTAACTTAGGTGCGTGAATCTCAATTGCTAGCAAAACATATATGCCTCATTTTCAAAGTTGTTGGAGAATAAACGATGCAAACAAGGCCTGCTGCTTCCCTACTTCTACTCATTTCTTTGGCTTGAGATTGGTCTTTAAAATTTTCGTTTCATGCATTGATGCTCCAAATAAAATTATCATTGATCCCGTAATTTCGTGCTCTTTCCAATCTCGTACTCGGTTTTGTCCACTTTTGCCAAGGTGAGTAACCAAAAGACCATATTTGACAATTTCCAGAAATTTGCACCCAGGGACTATATTGCAAATTTTCAAAACTTTTGAGATTTTTTTACCAAAGGACTAAATATGACAACTTATGATTGTAAAAGGACCTTTGGTGATAATTTTCTATATTTTGAATATCCAGGGACTAGATTTGTAATTTTATGAAAGTTGAGGGACTGAAACTGCCAATTTTGCAAACTTTGTGCGTTTTTTATTTGTTTTTGCTCATTTTGCATCTAAGACATATAAAACACAATTTTGAAATATTTTCAGTATTTTGATGCATTACTGAGTGTTTTTGTATGTTTTGCAGTTCAGATTAGACCAAAAATGATGAGTGTTTGTACACTCATCAATCCCCCACACTAAACTATTGCTAGTCCCTAGCAATACTGTTTTGAAAACTTGATGGATTTGAAAAACTCTTTACCAAAAGCCATCACTTCTGGAGTAGCCAGGTGTAAGAACTGTGGCACACCTGATAACCGTGTGATTTTGAGCAAACCACCAGCTGTCAACGGATTTGAGTAGTCTTTACCAAAAGCCGTTTGCTTCTGGACTAGCCAGCTCTTGATGGAATAGTCAACATCTTGGTGAGCTGATTACCAATTATGGATTTTCCACGGCCTTTACCACAAGCCATAATCTTGCGGGCTAGCCAACTCATTTGTTTTCGGGGAGTTGATGAACCACACAATTTTGGGCAAATTGCAAGCCGTCAACGGATTTGATATGTCTTTACCAAGAGCCGTTTGCTCCTGGACTAGCCAATCCCTTTTGTCGCTTAGACAAGGCGGACTGATTACCAAAAATTTTGAAGCACCAGTGAAAAAATTTTTGAAAATTTTGAAATTTTGGCAAAAAACGGGGGTATTATATAGTAAAATGTGATAAAATTCGCTAGAATAGCGAATACCCCCCCACACTAAGCATGAATATTGTCCTCAATATTCAAAATCCCGGCTATTATGCCGACATTTTGAACGTAAAAGGGCAACATTACAAGCTAAGCGTGGAAAACACCATTTTGTTTTTTCACTCAATTGTAACCATAGCATGGGGGACTCCCCCACACTTAGGGTGAAAACCCTATATGCATGCTATTGTTTTTGTTTACCGAGTCGCTAGCTTGACTCGACCCCGAATTCATTTGTCCTTGGGGAAGCATGATGTGGAAGAAGCAATCTCACTCGGACTTTCATTCAAAATGTTTGGACAAACATATGAAGCACGTGAAAGTTCCACACCGATGAGATAAGTATCCGGCTCAAGATAATGATACATGAAAATGCCGGGATCAAATATAGTATCCTCACTCCCGAAGGAGTGAAGAAGAGAAGAAGTCACCTTATAGGTGAAGAAAAGGAAGAAAATCATGATAAAAAGCATGATTTGATCTTCTTCCTCAAGAGGAGGCTCAATAGCCTGAGTTTGGATTTCAAAAGGTAAGCTCGTAAACAACCCGGGAGGGTGGGTGGGAATTTGCAAATTCTCATAATTGAGAGCATCTCCCCCCGGGATATCAAACTGATGAGCGAGTTCACCGGAGAACTCCTCATGACGAGAATCATTCACAAGATGTGAATCTGAGAACTCATGTTCCATTGTGGACTCATCACAATCCTCGATCTGAGTACCAAAGAGTGGATTATCAGAAATCGAAGTGAATTCAGAGTCGAATTCAAATAGAGGATTGGTGAGAGTAGTATTGAATGTTTCGGGAACAAAGTGATTATTATTCTCAATTGGATTGTCGGGATAAGAAGTGAGTGACGGATCATGATATAGGAGACTTTCAATTGCTCCCAGATCGGCTTGGAAATCGAGGAGACCATCATTACTTTCCAATGAAAGTGGATCGATGTGAGCAAGTTCATCAGCGAACTCCTCAAGAAGATGATCAGCATCAGTTTGTGGAACTGATGCTTCAACATACTCGATGTCTCCATAAGATATACAATCATCGCTAAAATCTGAGAAAGTCTCAAATTGATCTTTAGGACACTCAATAGGGGAAGGAATATCACACATATCATCCAAAGTTCCCTGTGACTCTCCTGGGATTGGAACAAGGATCTCAACACTAGACTTTATTAATTCGTCCGATTCCTTATCAGGAACAGTGCTAAGATGCTCATCCCCCATGATCGGAGGGTGAGTGTGAACCTCGGGTGTGATAATAGCAGACTGAGGGAGATACAAAAGACTAGCACACATAGATTCTATGTTTTTCATGTGTTCTTCTGCTAGCAATTCTTGCATACTCTTATCTCCCTGTGCTTTCATGGAAGGAATCTCAACTGATGAACGGGATGAATCTTTGTAATATTCCTTCATTTGAATAGAATCCTCATCATCATCGTCATCATGAAGAGCAGCATAGCGAAGATTGGCACGTATTTTAGCCGCTCTTTGCTCAGCAAGTAATTCTTCCATGCTCTTTTCGTTTCTAGCTTCTCGTTCTTCAGCAAGTAATTCTGCCATAGATTTCTCACGAGAGCTTTGAAACGATGAAGTAGCCAACTCCTCCTTAAGATCTTTCAATATCTCAAGAACCTCTAGTAAAATGTCTTGCTCAGTAACAAGAGGAGTTGCTTGGGTTAATTGGTACTGTGGAAGTGGGTTTGAAAACGAATAGTCGTAATTGTTACAAGGAAACGGATTCCCTGTTTGACAATCAGAGCTAGTGTGTGGACCTCCACAATACTCACAACAGTAAAACTGATGTGGCTGTGAGTCGTATGTGCTTGTGTCATAATTGTTATTAGGAAACTGCTCATAGACAAGCGTGCTTCCTGATTGACAATCAGAACTGTAGTGCGAACCACCACAGTACTCACAACAGTAAAACTGCTGAGACTGATGGTGTGCTTCCTGATTGACAATCAGATCTTGAACATTTTGATAGTAGTAATTCCTCATCGATTGAAGGGGTGGATAAATGCGATTTACTAAGAAAACGAAGCACGGTAGCCATAAAGCGCATTCACAATCAACGAGGAGAACAAGGGTTCATTGCAGAAATTGAAACTCTAACTACTTGTAAGCATAAGAATATAATCTCTCTGTTATATATTAGTAGTAAACTTAAACATAGATTAGAGGCTTAAGTGTATTTTGTAATTAGATTAGGTGTTAGACATAAACTAGGATTAGGTAGCTTGGAGTGCAAGGAAAGCTAGGTTTCCACCTCCTCATCTCTATAAATAGAGATGAGGGAGATGCTAGTTATTCATTCTTCTTCCTCAATTGTAAAAGCTTTATTGGTTTTAATAAAGGGTTCGTTGAGGGTATATCGTGTGAAATATTCTTTTCGTTCTTTGTAGTCTCTCGTGTTTGTTACTTGTGCTCGATACAACTCACGATCTAGCATTCCGAGATCGAACTTCGGGTTTGTTGTCGAGGTATTTTCCAACAAGTGGTATCAAGAGCCACGGTTATTGTGGCATCGAAGTTTGAGTGCTAGTTCGAGGTGCCGAGTTGGTTTCCAGGTTAGAGCAAAGAAATCGATTTCGGGTTTTGGATTGGTTCTATCGATCGTAGCAGTAGCAACCTTGGAAAAGATTTCAATAATCTTTTTATTACCTACGTGAAGAAAAAGAAAACAAAAAGGTTATTGGTGGTCGGTTTTTTTCCCACGTGGAGAAAGACTACAAGTTGGCAAGGTTTAACTTTGGTTTTTTTTAAAGTCTTAGAAAAATCAAAGTTTGTTTATTATACTTGATGAGTGTCTAAATACTCATCATTTTATACTAATCTGAACTACCAAAACATACAAAAACACTCAAATATGTATCAAAATACTTAAAATATCTTAGAGGTGTGTTTTATATGTTTCAAATGCAAAATATGCAAAAACAGATGAAAAACGTACAAAGTTTGCATAATTGGCAGTTTCAGTCCCTCAAGTTTCATAAATTGGCAAAACTAGTCCCTGGTTATTCTAAAAACATGAAAAAGTCATCAAAGGTCCTTTTTAATCATAAAATTACATATTTAGTCCTTTGGTGCAAAGTTTCAAAAAATAACAAGTTTAGTCCCTGTACTTTGGAAATTGACAGAAATGGTCCCTGGGATGTAAAAACTTTGAGAAAATCAATTTTTGTCCTTGTATTAATAATCTTTTACAGGAATGGTCCTTGGTGTAAAGTTTGGTGAAATTGCATAATCAGTCCCTGAAGTTTGGTGAATTGGCAAAAATAGTCCCCCGGGTATTTCAAAAGTGAAAAATATCAAATATACCCTTGTACTATTCAACCTTGTCAAGTTTGGTCCTTGTGATAACCTTTGAATAAATCCCAAACCCAGCCCTTCATCTTTCAATTAATTACATTTTAGGTCCTTGTGATTTATTACACTTAAACCAAACCGGACCCTATATTTACTAAACCCAAAAATAAACCAAACCCAACTCCATCCCCAGCCCACTCCCTCTCTTTATTCTGGCCCAAGTGAATCCAGCCCACACCCCACTTATAATATTACCAGGGTCAACACCCTCGGTCAAACCCACAAAACCACCCCAGCTTCGCCTTTCCCTCCCAAAACCATACCACCACCACCTCATCTGGTTTCAATACCAGCTCACCACCACCTGTCCTAACCCCTCTCCTCCACCTCACACATCCCTCCAAACCCATAAATCCCTCACACGCAACCCATAGCTACCCACGTTAACGTGTGGGACTTTTTGGCGTGAAAAAGCAAGTTTGAACGGTGTGGATTCATTTGACTAAATCAATGGCTCTGATATGGTGGGAAAGGTCTTGGTGGGTCCCACTAACCTCAGAAAACTCTATAAAGAAGAAAAGATGCAGAAGATTAGAAGTATTAGTTTAGTTTTAGCTTAATGTAATCGTAGGTAGTGTAGAATAAGTTCTAGTTGTTATTTTCAGTTTCAAACACTTGTTCTCAGTTAGTTTAATGTACTTTAATCTTTAAATCAAGTTAATTTCAAGTTTCAGTTAGATATTCAGTTTATGCATTTTTCATTAAATTCTCAAAATTCTCCAAAAGTTTGATTGTTGTTGTTTGTTGTTGTTATTGAAATCTAAGATCCACTTAAGCTCTGACAAAGCTTATCAAAGTTTTTAGATATCATCTGAATTCAGTTTAGAGTATAATTACAAAATTCCAAAGAAAATAGAAAAAAATAGTGAAAAATAGAAAATCAAAAGAAAAAGAAGGAAAAGCAAGGAGCAGGGAGTATTTTGGATTGAAAATGGTAATAGAATCCTATGGGGGATACTAGGTATTGTTTATGATTCATGGTTCTTTGGTTCTCAGTTCCAACTCCATTGTAAGTCACAATTGTAATTTTTATGTTTCATTAGAGATTAGCTTATAATCTGTTTTTACATGTTCATTTAAGTTAATTATATCATATTAGAACCTTGGTAATCAGTTTCATTATCAGATTCACTAAAACTTTTGATAATCACTTGACAAATGATTCTAAAAGGGGTGTTTGGATAAGCTGTGTTCACTGTATTACAAGGGGTACTTGTTGTTACTTCTGGTTCAAGTAGTTTACTTAGGTCCTAATTAGCATAGTTAAACTCAGTAGTTAAGTGGTATAACCTAGAAAGTCAAAATTATAAAAAACTCATCACCACAGTTAAATTGTGGTGATCTTTGAACTCAAAACCATTCATACCTATTCATTAGTTGTTAGAATAGCTTAATTAAGTCTTAGTATATCATATTACTTCATAATCAATCAGTTATATAGCATAAAAGTTCATAAAAGTCAACTAGTTCAAGTTTCTTAAAAAGTCAAATTACACTTCACAGATTTTCTCAAAAATTCAAAGATTTGTTTAGAATTTAGGATTTGGTTCTAGGACTTGAAATTTGTTGTGTTCATACTCTACCAGCTCATTTTTGTTTTCCCATAGTTGTTTCATTTTTGTGATTTTTAGTGTGGGCCTCACTTACCCTCAAACTCACTTGCAGGGCAAGGTAACTGCCCTGCATCAGCAGCTCAGGCCATCACCACCACTTTGGTGGTGATTTGTGGCCACCTCAGTGGGCCCCACCTGTAATACTTAACATCTTTCAACCCCCCTCCTAGTAGGCTATCTTTATTGACCACTTGTTTGACCTGAATCCCAGTGGACCCCACCTAAATCAGACCCAAAACCTTGTCCCCATTCTGTGTTGAATCTAAGTTTTTGAATAGCTTATTTGTGCTTATCAGCTTATCTACTGAGCTTATTTGACCAAATTTAGCTTAGACAAGTCCATAAGACTTATTTGAACCAGAATATACCAAGGTGGGTCCCACATAAGCTCATTTGAGCTTATTTCTCATTTCAGTCAACCAAAGTCAACTGTGGTAGCAATAAGCTTCCACAATGCTTAATAATAAGCTATAAAATATTTTTTTTCACAAAAGTTGCTTATTTTTATATATAATATAGTTTTGTAAAAGAAAATTCAAGAAAAACAAATATAATAATAAGTGATAGTTTCTATTTAATTCAATTTAATTTTAATTTTCATTTTTATATTTTTATTAAGTAATTTGTGTTTTTTATATTTTTATTAATTTCCTTTTAGGTAAAAGTAATTTTCATAATTTTCTCAGATTTTTGTTTTGTCATTTAGTATTTATTATAATTAATATTAATTTATTTAGTAATTAATTAATAAATAAGTTATAAATAGTATAATTAATTTTTATATAGTAATACATAGTTTTTATATTTTTTATAGCTTTTATAAGTTATAAAATAGTTTTATAAATTTTTTCATAATTTTCTAAGTTAGTTTAGTATTATTTGTAATTTAAAATAGTTTAAATAGTTTAATTAAGATAAATAGTTTTTAATTAATAAAAAGCTCACAAAAAGACAAAAAGATTTATTTTTATTTTTTATACTTTCTTCAAGTTTATTTTAAGTTTTAGAAATTATTTTTATAAGTTTTTAGTTTAATTTGTAGTATTTATCATTTTTAGTTTAAATATAAATTAGTTTTAATTAAATAGTTAAATAGTTTTTAATTAAATAATTAATAATAAATAATATAATAATCTAAAAAATAGTTTTCTTTTTAATTTAATTTTATTTTAAGTTTAAGTTTATAGAATTTTCAATTTTAACCCTTGTAGTTTATTTTTCCTTAAAACTCACCTTTTTCTCAGTACGCAGTCGCGTCTGATTTTAAATTGGTGTACGTTTTAACGTTTTAGATATCTAGGTTTCACGTAATAGTTAATTTAGTTTTCCTAAGTTATTTTAAGTTATAAAACCCTAGTTTAAATCACTCACACACACTTTATACCTTTCCTGTTCACATTCACTGATCACAGATTCGTTTTTAATACCATCACAACCTCGTTGGGACATTACGACCCGGGAAAACACTGTATTTCACGGAAGCATTTGCCTCAGCTGTTTGACTATTATAATTGACCATTCACAAGTGGTTGACCAATAATTATCTGACTGTTTGAGGCGAATCAAAATTTGGCGCCGCTGCCCGGGAGGTTGTGAGCTTATTTTAAACGATTTTGCGTATTAGTGATTCTGGATATACATCTATTGTATATTTACCATCTTTTATCTATATTTTTATACTACAAAACACAAAAATATTCACCTTTACACCCCTACCTATTTGATTCTTCATTTCTCATCCCCAAAACCCTTTGATTCTACCTTCTTCCACTTGTCCCATAATTGATTCTAATGGCATCTCTCGATGACGATTTCTTTAAACAAAGGGCCTTTAAAAACGAAGTTGAACAACTTATGGCCTTGTCAAAAATGTCGAGATGTCATGTTGATTATGATGGACCTTCGATTCCTATTCCCTCTCTGGTAAGGGAAAGAGATCATGAAACCAAGGTGACAAAGGACCTTGTACTTTCCTCTGACGATCGAGGTGCTAAATACGTCCAAACCACGGTTGTCCAAAAACCTGAGCTCACAAATGCTCCTAAACCTTCAAGAATCAATCTTGATCTTTCACGGTTTACGGTTAAAAGTTTGTCAAGCAAACGTACTGAGCTTAGGGTAGTGACTGAAAAGAACGACTTACCCAATCTTCACGTTTATCAAGAACCAAAACCCGAGACCATAACGGAAGTGGTGGAAATTTCTAGCTCTAAGAGCATACCACTTGTCCCACCTCCAGATTTTGTTCCTTGTGACGGTTGTGGTGAGCCGCTTTTTGGTTTTCCATGTCGTTGGTGTACATGTGTACAATGTGGTAATGATATTCAAAACGGGAGTTGTTTGTTTTGTGGATCGAGTAATTCATTTGCTTTTGATCCTAATCAAAACTCATTCAACAACTCCTCAAATTTTTCAAACTACCCATCACATTCATACGAGCAAGAATCATATTATCCAAATATCAATGATGCTTCGTATCAAAATACACCAAACCAGACTCAACAGTTTTACTGTTGTGAGTACTGTGGAGGTCCACATTTTAGCTCTGATTGTCAAACAAGGAATCCATTTCCTTGTAACAATTACGACTATTCGTTTCAAGACCCACCTCCACAATACCAAATGAACCAAGCAACTCCTCAAAACCAGCAAGACCTTTGTCTAGAGGTTCTTGAAAAACTTAAAAACATTAGGGAGGAGTTAGCTAATATGTCGCTTCGCCATGATCCAAGTTCTTCTTGTGTATATTGTGGGGGTCCTCATAATGATGATCAATGTCAACCTTCCGGTTTTGACACATCCACACCTCCACAATTTCCACTCATTCAAAATTCTCGTGATAAATCTATCACAGAATTACTTGCTGAAGAACGAGATTCTGGGAAAAGCATGGAAGATTTAATTGCCGAGCAAAGAGTAGCCAAAATACGTGCCAATATTCGCTATGCTGCTTTTTATGAGGACGATGATGACAGTGATGATAATGATAACATTGTTATCATTCAAAAAGATTCATCAAGTTCATCAGTTGAGACTTCTTCCATGGATACACAGGGAGAAAAGAATATAACTGAAACACTAGCAGTAGAAAAAATGGAACTTGTAGAATCCATAACTGCTAGTCCTTCTCAGTTCCCTCTGTATGATGTTATCACACCCGAGGTTCCCACTCACTCTCTGAGCATGGGGGACGAGCATCTTGACACAATTCCTGCAAAGGAATCTGACGAATTCATAAAGTCTAGTGTTGAGAACCTTGTCTCAATCCCAAGAGAGTCACAGGGAATTTTTGATCATATGTGTGATATTCCTACCCCCCCTGATAATCCAAATGATCAAATTGAGAATGTCTCTAATTCCAATAATGATTATATATCTTATGGAGACATTGAGTATGTTGAGGCATCACTGCCTCATTCTGATGTTGATCCTCTTCTTGAGGATTTCACAGAGGAACTCACTCACATCATTCCACTTCTATCTGGAAGTAATGATGATATTCTTGATTTTGAAGCCGATATGGGAGAAAATAAAAATCTTTTAAACTCTAATCCCAACATCGAGCTTAGTACTTCACATACTGATGATAATTCTTTATCTTCTGGAGACATCAGTTATGTGGAGGAATTACCTTCTGAGCTTGTCAACTCAGAAGAAGAGTATGATAATCACTTTGTTCCCGAAGCAGTCAAGACTGCTCTCACCAATCCTCTATATGAATTCGAATCCGAATTCACTTTGATTTCTGATAATCCACTCTTTGATATTCAGAATGAGGATTGTGATGAGTTCACAACGGAACATGAGTTCACGGATTTACATCTTGTGAATGATTCTCTTTACGAGGAGTTCTCCTTTGAACTCACTCATATCATATCTCCACCGGAGTATGATACTTTCTATTTTGATTTAGACATACCCATAATATGTCTTGATCAAACGAGCTTAAAAGAGGAGATTCATGAAACAATGAATTCTCCTATTGAAGATGAGGAGTTAATCACGATTTTCATCATAACTTTCTTTCTTTTCTTCATATATTCTGTTCCCTATCCTGTTCTTCACTCCTTCGGGAATGAGGACATTATCTTTGACCCCGGCATCTCATTTATAAATTATGAGCCGGTTACTTATCTCATCGGTGTGGAACTTTCACGTGCTTCAAATGTGTATCCAAACGTCTTGAATGAAAGTCCGATGTAGATTGTCTCTTCCACTTACTTCCCCATGGACAAATAAATTCGGGGTCGAGTCAAGCTAGCGACTCGGTAATCAAAAACAGTAGCATGTACATAGGTTTTCACCCATGTTTCATCCTAGTGTGGGGGAGATACCCCACATGTTGTATATATGTAAATATCTCTAAAAAAGAAAAAAAAAATGTAAATATAGTGATAGCTTCTATTTAAGAAGTTTTATCTAAAAAAATAATTGTATGTATATACATCTTAAATAATGGCTAGTAATATTTCCTTCTTACGTTCTAAGTTCGGTTTAACACCCGGTACTTTGAATATTGAGGACAATATTCAGTTCTAAGTGTGGGGGGAGATTCGTTATTCTAACGAATTTAAACACATGTTCCATCAAGAACCCCCATTTTAGCCAAAATTTTAAAATTTTTTCTCACTTAGAACGCAATAAAGGGTTATCAGTCCGCCATGTCTAACCCACATAAGGATTGGCTAATCCAGGAACAAACGGTTCTTGGTAAAGATAACTCAAACCCGTTGATGGCTTGCAATTTGCCAAAAATTGTATGGTTCCTCAACTCCCCATCATCCTCAAAAGATAATGAGTTGGCTAGCCCGCAAGATTATGGCTTGTGGTAAAGGCCGTGGAAAAACCATAATTGGTAATCAGCTCACCAAGATGTTGACTATTCCATCAAGAGTTGGCTAGTCCAGAAGCAAACGGCTTTTGGTAAAGACTAATCAAATCCGTTGACAGCTGGTGATTTGCTCAAAATCACACGGTTATCAGTTGTGCCACAGTTCTTACACCTGGCTACTCCAGAAGTGATGGCTTTTGGTAAAGAGTTTTTCAAATCCATTAAGTTTTTCTCAAAAAGATTGCTAGGGACTAGCAATAGTTTAGTGTGGGGGATTGATGAGTGTCTAAATACTCATCATTTTATACTAATCTGAACTGCCAAAACATACAAAAACACTCAAATATGTATCAAAATACTTAAAATATCTTAGAGGTGTGTTTTATATGTTTCAAATGCAAAATATGCAAAAACAGATGAAAAACGTACAAAGTTTGCATAATTGGCAGTTTCAGTCCCTCAAGTTTCATAAATTGGCAAAACTAGTCCCTGGTTATTCTAAAAACATGAAAAAGTCATCAAAGGTCCTTTTTAATCATAAAATTACATATTTAGTCCTTTGGTGCAAAGTTTCACAAAATTACAAGTTTAGTCCCTGTACTTTGGAAATTGACAGAAATGGTCCCTGGGATGTAAAAACTTTGAGAAGATCAATTTTTGTCCTTGTACTAATAATCTTTTGCAGGAATGGTCCTTGGTGTAAAGTTTGGTGAAATTGCATAATCAGTCCCTGAAGTTTGGTGAATTGGCAAAAATAGTCCCCCGGGTATTTCAAAAGTGAAAAATATCAAATATACCCTTGTACTATTCAACCTTGTCAAGTTTGGTCCTTGTGATAACCTTTGAATAAATCCCAAACCCAGCCCTTCATCTTTCAATTAATTACATTTTAGGTCCTTGTGATTTATTACACTTAAACCAAACCGGACCCTATATTTACTAAACCCAAAAATAAACCAAACCCAACTCCATCCCCAGCCCACTCCCTCTCTTTATTCTGGCCCAAGTGAATCCAGCCCACACCCCACTTATAATATTACCAGGGTCAACACCCTCGGTCAAACCCACAAAACCACCCCAGCTTCGCCTTTCCCTCCCAAAACCATACCACCACCACCTCATCTGGTTTCAATACCAGCTCACCACCACCTGTCCTAACCCCTCTCCTCCACCTCACACATCCCTCCAAACCCATAAATCCCTCACACGCAACCCATAGCTACCCACGTTAACGTGTGGGACTTTTTGGCGTGAAAAAGCAAGTTTGAACGGTGTGGATTCATTTGACTAAATCAATGGCTCTGATATGGTGGGAAAGGTCTTGGTGGGTCCCACTAACCTCAGAAAACTCTATAAAGAAGAAAAGATGCAGAAGATTAGAAGTATTAGTTTAGTTTTAGCTTAATGTAATCGTAGGTAGTGTAGAATAAGTTCTAGTTGTTATTTTCAGTTTCAAACACTTGTTCTCAGTTAGTTTAATGTACTTTAATCTTTAAATCAAGTTAATTTCAAGTTTCAGTTAGATATTCAGTTTATGCATTTTTCATTAAATTCTCAAAATTCTCCAAAAGTTTGATTGTTGTTGTTTGTTGTTGTTATTGAAATCTAAGATCCACTTAAGCTCTGACAAAGCTTATCAAAGTTTTTAGATATCATCTGAATTCAGTTTAGAGTATAATTACAAAATTCCAAAGAAAATAGAAAAAAATAGTGAAAAATAGAAAATCAAAAGAAAAAGAAGGAAAAGCAAGGAGCAGGGAGTATTTTGGATTGAAAATGGTAATAGAATCCTATGGGGGATACTAGGTATTGTTTATGATTCATGGTTCTTTGGTTCTCAGTTCCAACTCCATTGTAAGTCACAATTGTAATTTTTATGTTTCATTAGAGATTAGCTTATAATCTGTTTTTACATGTTCATTTAAGTTAATTATATCATATTAGAACCTTGGTAATCAGTTTCATTATCAGATTCACTAAAACTTTTGATAATCACTTGACAAATGATTCTAAAAGGGGTGTTTGGATAAGCTGTGTTCACTGTATTACAAGGGGTACTTGTTGTTACTTCTGGTTCAAGTAGTTTACTTAGGTCCTAATTAGCATAGTTAAACTCAGTAGTTAAGTGGTATAACCTAGAAAGTCAAAATTATAAAAAACTCATCACCACAGTTAAACTGTGGTGATCTTTGAACCCAAAACCATTCATACCTATTCATTAGTTGTTAGAATAGCTTAATTAAGTCTTAGTATATCATATTACTTCATAATCAATCAGTAATATAGCATAAAAGTTCATAAAAGTCAACTAGTTCAAGTTTCTTAAAAAGTCAAATTACACTTCACAGATTTTCTCAAAAATTCAAAGATTTGTTTAGAATTTAGGATTTGGTTCTAGGACTTGAAATTTGTTGTGATCATACTCTACCAGCTCATTTTTGATTTCCCATAGTTGTTTCATTTTTGTGATTTTTAGTGTGGGCCTCACTTACCCTCAAACTCACTTGCAGGGCAAGGTAACTGCCCTGCATCAGCAGCTCAGGCCATCACCACCACTTTGGTGGTGATTTGTGGCCACCTCAGCGGGCCCCACCTGTAATACTTAACATCTTTCAACCCCCCTCCTAGTAGGCTATCTTTATTGACCACTTGTTTGACCTGAATCCCAGTGGACCCCACCTAAATCAGACCCAAAACCTTGTCCCCATTCTGTGTTGAATCTAAGTTTTTGAATAGCTTATTTGTGCTTATCAGCTTATCTACTCAGCTTATTTGACCAAATTGAGCTTAGACAAGTCCATAAGACTTATTTGAACCAGAATATACCAAGGTGGGTCCCACATAAGCTCATTTGAGCTTATTTCTCATTTCAGTCAACCAAAGTCAACTGTGGTAGCAATAAGCTTCCACAGTGCTTAATAATAAGCTATAAAATATTTGTTTTCACAAAAGTTGCTTATTTTTATATATAATATAGTTTTGTAAAAGAAAATTCAAGAAAAACAAATATAATAATAAGTGATAGTTTCTATTTAATTCAATTTAATTTTAATTTTCATTTTTATATTTTTATTAAGTAATTTGTGTTTTTTATATTTTTATTAATTTCCTTTTAGGTTAAAGTAATTTTCATAATTTTCTCAGATTTTTGTTTTGTCATTTAGTATTTATTATAATTAATAATAATTTATTTAGTAATTAATTAATAAATAAGTTATAAATAGCATAATTAATTTTTATATAGTAATACATTGTTTTTATATTTTTTATAGCTTTTATAAGTTATAAAATAGTTTTATAAATTTTTTCATAATTTTCTAAGTTAGTTTAGTATTATTTGTAATTTAAAATAGTTTAAATAGTTTAATTAAGATAAATAGTTTTTAATTAATAAAAAGCTCACAAAAAGACAAAAAGATTTATTTTTATTTTTTATACTTTCTTCAAGTTCATTTTAAGTTTTGAAATTATTTTTATAAGTTTTTAGTTTAATTTGTTGTATTTATCATTTTTAGTTTAAATATAAATTAGTTTTAATTAAATAGTTAAATAGTTTTTAATTAAATAATTAATAATAAATAATATAATAATCTAAAAAATAGTTTTCTTTTTAATTTAATTTTATTTTAAGTTTAAGTTTATAGAATTTTCAATTTTAACCCTTGTAGTTTATTTTTCCTTAAAACTCACCTTTTTCTCAGTACGCAGTCGCGTCTGATTTTAAATTGGTGTACGTTTTAGATATCTAGGTTTCACGTAATAGTTAATTTAGTTTTCCTAAGTTATTTTAAGTTATAAAACCCTAGTTTAAATCACTCACACACACTTTATACCTTTCCTGTTCACATTCACTGATCACAGATTCGTTTTTAATACCATCACAACCTCGTTGGGACATTACGACCCGGGAAAACACTGTATTTCACGGAAGCATTTGCCTCAGCTGTTTGACTATTATAATTGACCATTCACAAGTGGTTGACCAATAATTATCTGACTGTTTGAGGCGAATCAATACTTCATAAGTATATGTTAATAATTTATACGAACAAAGTGAAGGGTTTTCTTGTTGCGGATTTTTCTTGTGGTTCAAGTTTTGATCGTGGTTAGCTTGGGTTTGAAGTTTACGATCGGGTTTGCTTGTTCAAAATCGAGGGTTTAGGGTTATTCTAATTAATTCGATTTGCAAGAAGGGTTTATAGCAACAAGGAGAATATTGCGCACGGCTTGCGAGGATTGTCGGTAAAGTTGCTTAAGAAACAACTTGACAAGGTTTTTAGCTAGGTATAAGAAGATTGGCTAGTTCTATGACTAGGTTTGACATCGAGAAATTCGATGGGAAGTATGACTTCGGGTTATGGCAAATAAAGATGCGTGCTTTAATGGTACAACTGGGATGTGATGCTGCATTAGAGACATTACCCGCGGACATGGAAGCAGGAGAAAAGGCTGCTTTGATGAAGAAGGCATACAGTACCTTGATTCTATGCTTGGGAGACCGGGTTTTATGGGAAGTTACCAAAGAAACATCTGCTGCAGGAATTTGGGCGAAGTTGACGAGTCTTTATATGACTAAGTCCTTAGCAAATAGACTGTATCTGAAGAAGAAGCTATACACGTTTTATATGAGTCCAGGTACAAAACTGGGTGATCATATAGATTAGTTTAATAAGTTGATACGTGATTTGGCGAATATTGGTATCGAGATTGAGGATGAGGATCATGCACTTATGTTACTTACGTCGTTGCCATCTTCTTATGAAAACTTTGTGGAGACATTGTTGTATGGGAGGGAATCCTTGACAATGGAGGATGTTCTGGCGACTTTGAATTCAAAAGAGTTGAAGAAAAGAATTGAAGGCACAAAGGAAGAAACTGGTGACGGGTTATACGTAAGGGGAGGGTCAAATTATTCAAGGAAAGCTCATTCTGGTGGAAGTTCGCAGTTTAAATCAAGGGGTGGAACTGGTAAACTCAAGTGCTTCATATGTCATTCAGAGGATCATCTAAAAAGAGATTGTCCAAGGAAAAAGTCAAGTGGTTTTGTCAAGAAGGGTAAGCATGATCAGGATTCTGATTCTTCTGATGACGAGGGTAGTGCCTACTTTGGAGAAGCCTTGGTGGTAGTCGGGAATGATGAGATGACTGAATTGGTAATGGATTCAGGTTGGTCTTATCACATGACACCTAGGAGGGATTTCTTGTATGACTTCAAGGATGTTGATGGTGGTTCGGTTCAGTTAGGTGATAATAGGACAAGCACTATCAGAGGGACAGGAAAAGTGAATATACAGTTGCATGATGGTTCAAGCTTTATACTGGAAAATGTCAGGTATGTTCCAGGGTTAAGAAAAAGCTTGATTTCATTAGGTACTCTTGAAAAAGAGGGTTATACTGTGAAGATGCCGATGGGTAGAGTCAAGGTGATCAAAGGTTGTCGGGTTATGATGACTGGGATCAGGAAAGAGAACTGTGTGTATACTCTTGAAGCAAAAGTGACGACTTTTGGTGTACAAAAGCATGGAGGTTCAAAACAAGTTGGATTCAAGCAACTTGGTCATAAACAATTTGGGTTCAAACAACTTGGTCATAAACAAGTTGGGTTCAAACAACTTGGTCCTGGTGTTAAAACAGGAGTCCATGGAGCACAGGTTAATGAACGTGTTTGGTTTGAGGTGGAACTGCAGGGAGCTCAGGAAAATCGTGAAGCTGAGGTTGTTCAGGATAGTAACGATGATGCTGTAGTGGCTCAAAGAAAGTTAGAGGACAAGCAACTTAAAGAAAAGACAAACACGGACTGCTTGGTAAAGGAGCAGGAAAAGGTACAACTTGGTATAAAGGTGGGGGCGGACATTACGGTAACCGGAGTACCTGGTCAAGAGGGTTGATGTGTGCTTATTCACACATCCTTTTTAGCCTTAAATCAGACCAAATACACCAAATACTAACCAAAAATGCCAAAAGAATGTGTGTTTTTGTATTTGTGTATGTGCAGGTACGGATATGTGAAAAATGAACAAAATTTAAGCCAAAACCAACAAAAACGAGCACGAGATGGGAAAAGGTCAAAAGCCGGAGCTGGGGAAGCAAAATGATAAAAGAAAGCTTAAAATTTCATAAGAAGTCCTTAGAGATTCAGAAAGTTGCAAGAATAGTCCCTGGACAAAGTATTGAAGAATTGGCAATATCAGTCCCTTTTCTTTCAGATAACAACAAAAGTGGTCCTTTGAGCAATATTTGAAGTAAAGTCAAGAAAGGTCCTCCATGATTCAGAAATTTACAACAACAGCCCTTGGAAATTACATTGGTGAATTTACAGATTTAGTCTGTTGAAAACTAGAAGGGGGGTTGAATAGTTTTACGTCTTTTTAATTGTATTATGAAAACTTAGTTTAGTTTTAAACCCTTGTTTGCTTTTAAAACTTTGATTCGATCTTATGTGAACTCAAATCTTGAACAATATGAACAACTATATCTAAGTATGAACAATAATAATTATGTAAGCTAAGTATGTGAAATCAACACATACATAATATAAACAATTATAGCTGTATACGAGAGATAAGTAAGTAAACGTTTATTTTATAATCCCTTATGGCGGAGAAAAACCTTACACACCAATATACACACCACAACTTCGTCACAACTTATTCACACCTTCTACACAACTTCTTCACACCTAGTCACTATTTAATCACAACACTACTTCTTCACACCTATCTATCTTCACAACTATCTACTTCACAACAATCTTCTTCACAACTATCTACATCCCAACTTCTCTACTTCACAACTATCTACTGCACACTCACTCTATCTACACACCTGCTAATCTATCTTCTATCAAATATTCACAACTAGTTACACAAAGAAATAGATATAATGGATGATGCTCTAACAACTTGGATGTAGAGGTCACAACAAGTTGTAATACTTCTTCTCTTGAAGGATTGAAGTATTCTTCTCTTCCACTTGAAAGGTATAGGTTTGGATCACTTCGAAACAAATATTTATGTATGTATGATCAAAGGATTTAGAAAATAGAGATGGAGATCTAGAACAGAAAGTTTTGGAGTGCAAAAGGTAAGAAAAATCTGTGGAATGAACCAGTATTTAAAGGGAGAAAAAATACGGTTCTGGAGCGTGCCGGTCCCCTTAATTAGGGGCCGGTCCCCTTAATCATTACGGGGGCCGCCTAGGAATTAAGGGGGTTGCCCCCTCCAGAACGTTGGGTTTGTTTGTCTTTTTGTGGGGAAGGTTTTTCTGGATTAGATTTGCCATTTTTGGTTGGAAATTTGAATTCATATATTTATAGTGAATTAAACATATTCCTTTAATTCCAAAAATGTTTTATAAAAGATATAAAATGTTTATGACATTTTATAAAAGATCTAGTGATTAGAGAAAAAATTTCATTTGATCATAGAATGCAATAATCCTTTGTTTATTCATACCTTAAGTGATTTGGATGCAAAATGAAATATTTATCTCTAAATACTTGTTTACGACATAATTTTTAGTCTAATGAATTTAAGTTTTGTGATTATCAAAACATAGAGATGTCGATAAATGTTAATAATGTTTTTAGGCATTATTTATGTCAACAATATCCCCCTTTTTGATGATTACAAAACTTTAAACTCTTTAAATCTAAAAATTAATTTTTAGACAAGTATTTAGAGTTTTATATTCACTTCTCCCCATTTTTGTAAAATCAAAAAGGTTATGCCGATTAAGCTTCATAAAAGAAGTTAAACGGGTAGAAAGCTCCCCATTGATGTGTGCTCCCCCTCATTTTAGAGCACCAAGGAAACGAGCTATGGAATCTTGGCTGCAAAAATATTAGAAGCACAAGCATACATAGAAAAATATGCAATATACAGATAACAAACATAGCAAACAAATATTAACGATGCATAACGATTAATTCAAAGTGATTATGTTAAAGATGCTAATTTGCCAAAGAGAGCCATCAGACTTGCTTGCAACAAAAGGTTGGTTGATTCTTATTTAAAAGTGAAAATCATAAGCATATAGTATGCTTAGATGGTTGATGATGGAGTTTTGGAATGAAGATGGTTGAGTTAGGGTAATGTTGTTGGATTAATGGAGGTATATGTTTGGGTCATGAATGTTGGATAGTTTGGTGGTGGAGAGCTTGTAGCGGAAGAGGTTGATTGAGGTTTTGGATGTTGTTCAAGTGAGAGTATTGGATGATATCTAGTGAGAAGATAATCAATCCAAGTGAAGTGTTCATTCAATGAAATAGTTTGTTTTTGGAGAAAGATGCAACAAGGACAATTGTTGACATGCTTCTCAAGTTGATTTATGTTGTGTGGTGATGAGGGTGATCTAGATGAAGGTGGATCCAAATTGCGTTGAGCAAGATGTAAGGCTAAAAGAGCACTAAGCTCATGGGCTTCTTTTAGCACCTCAATGAACTTCAAGTGTTCGGAGGAAGGTGATGGTGGTGGAGCATGATAGTTGTCTTGGGTGAGGGTTTGAACATGCAACATAGGAATGGCATGTGAAGTTGTAGGATGTGGTGGTGATACTCTTGGTTGTGGAGACATGTTTGAGCTTGGGTAATCATGAAAACATGATATGGGTGGAAGAGATGCTTCATGAGTGGATGGTGTTTTTGTTAAATGAGCAACATGTGAAGTGTTGGTAATGAGGTTGGGATTATTGTTTTGGGATTGTGCATGCTCATCATAAGAAGGAGCATTAGTGGAAGCACGAATGGATGATTGGTTGTTAAAAGGATCATTTGTGTGAGAGTGAGGTTTAGGTATGTAATGTTGAAGACATAGTAGGAATTTGGTGTTGGATGTTTGACAACATCATTTGGTTTAATGGGAGAGGACATGATGAGATGAGTAGAGATTGAGAGGAATGAGAGTGTTTATAATGTAGGATTGGTGGGATTAAGGATGTATAAACTTTGATAGAAGGTTTAGGATAAAATAGGTTTGTGAATTTTGGGAAGTGTAGGTTGAAATGGGCTAAAAAGTAGAAAAAGGAAACAACACCTTCGACCATCAGATGGCCGGTCTGCTTAATTGGAGGCCGGTTCCCTTAATAATTAAGGGGGCCGCCTTATGATTTAAGGGGGCCGCCCATCTGGTGATTTCCAGATTGCTAGAAAAGGGTTTTTGGTAGTGAATTGAAGAAAGGTTGTGTTTTTGGTTTCAAACAAGTCCAACTCTTTGAGGCAATTAAGCATATACTAATTATGTAGTCAAATATGTAGCCAAAGCATGTTAACCAAAAAGATTAAGCAAACAAGCAATTTCATCTAGCATGCAAACATACTCATCAAGCAAGTAAAATTTAAGTGCTAGGAAACAATAAGCAATCATCAAGTATTTCATAACTACATAACTTAGGAGGATTAATCTTAACGTGTATTAATGTGCAATAAGTGGGTAGTTATGATAGCATGGATTTCTAGACTTGTTACAAATAAAGTCTTAATAAACAAACCATGGTCCTCTTGATTTGATTTAGTTCACTTATAAGTGTCATTTATATAAATATAGATGACAAATATGAGATCACCATGCATGATTTAAAGAGACGTTTTAGCATTATTCAACAATGTTTGAAAGTAGGTTTTCACGTAGATGTGAGAGTTATTAGAATAAAATAGATTGATTTTTACTTCAAAATGTGTTAATGAAAGGTAAAGAGAATTTTCCCAATCTTTGTTACTAATTGTGAATATTGATAGTGAAAACATGTTATTGAAAAGTGGGATAGTAATTTGAAAAACTATTTTCCAAAATGTGCGATTTTTGCGTTTTTTTTTTGAGATATTAGATTTTTGACAACAAATATCATTAATTATAGATTTTAAAAGATGTTAATTAAACATCTCATGCTCAAGAGGATTGGTTAAGCCTATTTTCATATACTATCCTTTTCTACATAACATATGATCTCAAGTGAGTGATGGCGTAATTCTACATGTTTGATGTGAGGGTGTTGAATAGGGCATATCCTAACATCTATAGCTCCTTTGTTATTGCACACATATCTAACTTAATTCCATAGTCTACGAGAGCTTGTTTCATCCATAGTTTTCTTACGTAAAGGATCTAATCCTACTTCTATATTAACGATTAATCCACTTAACTCATTTCACTTCATCACCATGAGTTTGCAATTAGTGGATATAGAAGATTTCCATTTTTTATTTTGTTCGATAATGAACAATTACATTTTATTCCTAGGAAAGTCAACAAAAGATGTTTCTAGGTTATAAGTATATAAGCTATTATGTACGTATATATGTATAAGAGTTACAAACAATATATATGTATAGCTAAGCATTAATCTAACTAATCATTTATCTAAGCATGCAAATTATAGCGATGAACTTAAAAGAGACGTGTACCTTTTAGTCTTCAATGGATTTTCTTCAAGCACTTCAAGTGACTATGTTGACTTATAGAAGTCATTTGTAGATGAGATTCCAACTTCTTCGAAGATTGACAACTTAGCCACTTGGTCCCCATTGTCTCATTGGTCCAAAGTTGTTTGGTCCAAACATATTTAACATTTGGCTAGGATGCATGTATGGTGGTAATATTCCCCAAGGATTGTAACTTGGTTGATAATTCCACATTTGATGACTAGTATTATTGTAGTTTTGTCTATTTTGGTTTCTTCTAGGTTGAGGGGTTTTAGACCGAGGATGAGGATTATTTGGTCTATTTGGAGGTGGAGTTTTAGATCTTAATTTTGGTTTAGAAAATCCGGTTTTGACTTTTAATGATGATTTATAAAAACTTTTTACTTCCTCATCACTTGCAATAGGTATTTTTCTATCTTCTATAAGTATATACTTAGGTTTTGATTCTAATGGTTTTTGTTCACTAGATTCACATTCAAACTTTATATTTTTATTTTCACTAGTTGAAACATTGGTTGAGGTGAGTCCAAGACCGGTTTTATCTCCCGAAGTTTCTTGAACACTTATTATTTTCTTAAGCGAGTTACTTCCATTTTTAAACTTGTCAAGTTTGAAAATTTTATCTTTAAGTTTTTCGTTTTCATTTTTGACCTCTAAGCATGTTTTACATTCTATAAAAACTTCTTTTTCTTTTTCCAAATGTTGTAGTTTAATTTTTAATTCGAGTACTTCATTTTCTAATAGATTATTAATATGTTTTAGTGACTTATTTTAACCATTACTTTTTGACCTAATTTGCATAATCTATTATATTCATTATCTAGGTCTTTTTCATCTAATGATAAATTTTAATCACTAAAGAATTCGGTTTCGGAATGTACCTCTTTTGATGTCTTAGCCATAAGACACTTTTCCTCCTTTGTGGTTTCTTTCTTGTCCTCATCGCTATCACTCCAAGCACCTCCAATGAAGGCCTTTTGATTTTGATCTCTTGACATCATTGGACACTTTCCAATGAGATGATTTGGATCACCACATTTAAAACACTTCCTTTCATTCTTCCCATTCATGTCATTTTTACTTCTTTGAGATACTTCCATTTCATCATGCGGTTGTCTAACGAATCTTTCTCGTCTTTTGGAAAATTTCTTAAAATCTCTTACGGCCATAGCGTATTCTTCATCATCACTTTCGGAGGTTGAGCTTTCGTCGTCACTAGATTCTCTCCTAGCTTTCAAAGCAATGGATTTGCTTTGTTCTCTTTTTCCTTTGACTATTTCGGAGTCCTTCTTTATTATAACCTCGTGTACTTTCAAGTTCCCAATTAATTCGTCAAGTTGTAGAGTTGACAAATTCTTTGATTCTTCAATAGCCGTAACTTTATCTCGCCATTTTGGATGAAGAGCCCTAAGAAATTTCCTGACAAAGTTCTTACTAGAAAAATTCTCATCAAGTGCTTTTAGACTTGTGATGATAGTGTTAAACCTAGCAAAATCATTATCAATTGATTCCTTTTCTGGAATCGTAAATTGCTTATATTGTTGCACAAGTAGATCTATTTTGTTATCCTTAACTTGACTATTACCTTGGTGAGTTATTAGTAAAGAATCCCAAATTTCTTTTGCGGTTTTACACATAAAAATTCTTTCATATTCTTTGTGTGGTAACGCATTATAAATAACCATTTTAGCCTCATTATTTTTTGCTAGTTTCTTTTTCAAATCATCATTTTGTTTTTCAAAAGATACAATTTCATCCTTTTTAGTTTCAAAATTATATTGAATAGGGGGAAAATCACCAAAGGTAATAACATGTCAAAGATCTAGATCCTTTGATTTCACATAAGTTTCGAATCAATTTTTCCAATATAAAAATCCATCACTTTCAAATAGTGGTGGTATTTGCATAGATTGCCCTTCTAAATATTTTTCAGATTCCATAGATCGTTACAAGTTTTAAAATACAATATATTTTAAAAATCTTGTTTAACCTGGCTCTGATGCCAATTGTGGAAAACTAGAAGGAGGGGTTGAATATTTTTACGTCTTTTTAATTTTATTATGAAAACTTAGTTTAGTTTTAAACCCTTGTTTGCTTTTAAAACTTTGATTCGATCTTATGTGAACTCAAATCTTGAACAATATGAACAACTATATCTAAGTATGAACAATAATAATAATGTAAGCTAAGTATGTGAAATCAACACATGCATAATATAAACAATTATAGTTGTATACGAGAGATAAGTAAGTAAACGTTTACTTTATAATCCTTAGTTATATTTTGTATGAAAACTATACTTGATCGAAATGATCAATTATATGTATGTTACCTTTTTAGTTTGATTATAAAAACTTTGTTTTGTGAATGAAACTTTTGTTTGATCTTTAAGTAAAATCAATACTAGCACTATATGAGCAACTATATATATACGTCTACGTCTACAAAAGTAATAACGATATAAGCAAGATAATAAGTAAGATATGGAAAGATCTAACTGTGAGACAAAGGATTTATAGTGGTTCGGCTACAAGGACACCTTCCTTGCCCTACTCCACTCCTCGAGTCCTGCACCTACTCGAGAGTTTTCTTCACTATGTCAACAAGCTCCCTTATGGCGGAGAAAACCTTACGCACCAATATACACACCACAACTTCGTCACAACTTATTCAATCCTTCTACACAACTTCTTCACACCTAGTCACTACTTAATCACAACACTACTTCTTCACACCTATCTATCTTCACAACTATCTACTTCATAACAATCTTCTTCACAACTATTTACTTCCCAACTTCTCTACTTCACAACTATCTACTACACACTCACTCTATCTACACACCTCGCTAATCTATCTTCTATCAAATACTCACAACCAGTTACACAAAGAAATAGATATAATGGATGATGCTCTAACAACTTGGATGTGGAGGTCACAACAAGTTGTAATACTTCATCTCTTGAAGGATTGAAGTATTCTTCTCTTGCACTTGAAAGGTAGAGGTTTGGATCACTTTGAATCAAAGATTTATGTATGTATGATCAAAGGATTTAGAAAATAGAGATGGAGATCTAGAATAGAAAGTTTTGGAGTGCAAAAGGTAAGAAAAATCTGTGGAATGAACCAGTATTTAAATGGAGAAAAAATACTGTTCTGGAGCGTGTCGGTCCCCTTAATTAGGGGCTGGTCCCCTTAATCATTACGGGGGCTGCCTAGTAATTAAGGGGGCCGCCCCCTCCAGAACGTTGGGTTTGTTTGTCTTTTTGTGAGGAAGGTTTTTCTAGATTAGATTTGCCATTTTTGGTTGGAAATTTGAATTCATATATTTATAATGAATTAAACATATTCCTTTAATTCCAAAAATGTTTTATAAAAGATATAAAATGTTTATGACATTTTATAAAAGATTTAGTGATTAGAGAAAAAATTTCCTTTGTTCATAGAATGCAATAATCCTTTGTTTATTCATACCTTAAGTGATTTGGATGCAAAATGAAATATTTATCTCTAAATACTTGTTTACGACATAATTTTTAGTCTAATGAATTTAAGTTTTGGGTTTATCAAAATATAGTGATGTCGATAAATGTTAATAATGTTTTTAGACATTATTTATGTCAACATAGTCCCTATGTTTTGCGTAATTACTACATTGGTCCTTATAAAAACCTTAATAACTAAACCGGATCCACAATCTACTCTTAACCCAAAAATCAACCAAGCCCAAAACATCACAAAGCCCATCACCACCCTAGCCTTATACCCAGTCCATACCTAGACCCGATCCACCACACCCCAAGGTCAAATGACCCGGTCAATACCCGACCAACTAATAATAATACCCAATGCCATTTACCCGCCCCCCAAAATTAATTTTACCCAGAAAATCACTGTTACTAGAACCCTAGAAATCACACGCATCAAAATTACCCCGTGTGGGTAATAATCACCTTATGATTAGCCTTCTAGAAGCTGACAGCTATGTCAGGGTTGGCAGGGACACGTGGTCCAATGAGGAGATACACGAAGGATCGGTCTACATTAAATCAATCAATCCAAGGGACCTAATTCATGCTTACAATTGAAGCTGGGATCAACGGACGTGATTGAAGGAAAGAAGCACACATCTAGAATCATCTCAAACCCTAGCAAGCTCATGCCTCAACTATATATACCCCCTCATTTCACAGTTGGAGGTGTGTAGTCTTAGAGTGTCTGTGTAGGGTTTTTAATATTGTTTAGTTTTTTCTATTTTCAAAATATTATTGTAATTTTCATTTCAAGTCTTGTACTCAATTTCATATTAATATAATTTGAATTTTTCATCTCAGCTTATTACTTTAAATTTCGTTTTAGCTTAAGGTTGTTATTTGCTTATTAGTATCTTTAATCATTAATAATTGTTAGCTTAAATTTCTGTCTTAAATTACTGCTTTATCCAAAATCAAAAATCCAAAAAAAAAAAAAAATTAAGAAAATCAAAAAAAAAATAAAAAAAAATATTTACCTAAATTTCTTATTTAAGTTGCAAACTAGTTTTGTTCTGTCTTATAATAAGCCATATCAGCTAACTAATAGCTCTTGTGAGCTTATTTTATCCATTACACTTAAATATACAAAAGTCAAATAAGTGGTCAACTGTTGTGCTTATTTGAATAAGCTGAAGCTTAGTTTTGTTTGAATTAGTTATCTACTGTTGCATCAATCTGTCATTATCTGTGGATCTATGTTACTAGTTATTTTGTGTCTGAGATCTGATTTTCTAAGTGATTTGAGAGTTGTTGAATCATACTAGGTACTGAGGTTGAGTGTGGTTTGTTTTGGATTGGATTTGAGTATGGTTTTGAGTAGTGACAGTCACATAAGGTGTGTTTGGATTTTAGGGATTTGCTGGTATTAAGTCTATTACTGAGGTTGTTTTTGGGTTAGATAAGTCACTGTGGTCACAAGAAGTCTTGGTTAAGTATAATTAGTAGGATATTTCAACTAAAAGTCAAATTAGTCTATTAGTTACATCACAGTTAATTATATAGGATAAAATAGATTGCATAATCAGAGAAATAGTTGAATTAGTTATAACTTTAGTCACTCTTTAGCATAATAATATAATTTCAGTAAGATTTGAGGGTTATAAATCCATTTAAGTCAAAGTTTTTGTTTCACTCAAAAGTCAAAACTAGTTCATATCAGTTTTTTGTACTAAACTTTGTGCATCTTTAAAGGGTTCATTATTAATTGGAAAAACTTTTAGTAAGTTGTTTTGAGAAGTTTAGCTGTCTGAAAAGCAAAATCAAAAAGAAATTTGAGAATTAGAAGTCATTTGCTTATTTAAAATGCTCATTGAAATTGGTTGTTTGTACCTGTTACTCCCCTGCACCTCAGATTTTTGACACACTTTCTAGGGACTGTTAGGCTATCAAATTGGTTTGGAAATTAATTTTCTTGGTTTATTTGAGTTCTCAGCTGGTTAGAAAGTATTTTGCCCCCATAAGCTTGCATCCCTGAGCTTATTTGTTTCTGCTTATTGGCTTATTTAGTGGTATGATTGGAGCATAGCTTCTGCCATCCTAGATCAGGGCTGCTATTACTTTCCATTGATCATAATCTGAGTTTTATTGGTTCATTTGAGTTCAGTACACCTATAGTCGTTGTTTCAATTGTGCTTTTACATTTGGCTTATCTATTTGTTTAAGTGCTTATCTAATTTGAGCTTATTCCAACTGTTTGAGCCTTAATATGTGTTAATGAGTTTCATTTGGTCTAAATTCTATTCATTTGAGCATATTTGAGTCCTAAAATCACCCAGTCAAAGTTTCGGTCAATTGGTCAAAGTCTGCTTAATAATAAGCAATTTGTTATAAGCTGTTTTCAAAGCAAACCATAGTTACAGAGCTTATTCTCAAGTTTTCAAAATTTTCTTAAGTTTAGAATATTAAATTAGAATTTTCCTGAATTTTTCATATTTTTCTAACCTTATTTGCTATTTTTCTTATTTTATTTTCATTTTTATTCACTTTTTAATACTTTTTAATTACTAAAAAATCCAAAAAAAATCAGAATAAGCCTAGAAAAATCCAAAAATATTTTAGAAATTTATTTTCATTTATTTTAGAATTTTATAAATTTATTTTGTATTTTTCCCATTTATTTTGAATTTAATTTTAATTTTTAATTAGATTTAATAGTTTTTAATTCCCAAAAATTACACAAAACGCAAAAAAAAAAATTAGTTTTTAGTTCTAAAATTACTTTTTAGTTATTTTATAATTTTCAAAATTTATTTTTCATTTTTCTCACCTTATTTGCATTTTCTTTTAATTTTTAATTAGTTAATTAGTTTTTAATTCATAAAAAAATAAATAAAAAGTCAAAAAAAATATTTTTCTTTTTCTCAAAATTTTCTTTTATCATTTTTAACTTGTCAAAATTATTTTGAAATCCGTAGGAGTAGTGTAGCTTAAAATTTACGTTTTATTTCGTACGTTAACGTTTAATTCGCATTTTAGCGTACGGTTTCAATTTTACATTACGTTTTTAGTTTGTTTACTTTAAATACGTGCTTAAGTGATTATTTGTGCTTCATTTGTTATTTCATGAGTATTATCTCATCAAAATCACTTTTTACCACTTTCACGACACGTTTCACAAATCGGGAATTGAGAATTCCATTCACCCTTCACACGGACTACGACCTCGGGTTATCCGTATTTCTTTGCGGATTTCTTGAGTAATACTTATACTATATAATATATAACTTGATTTTCACCGAATCAATTTTGGCGCCGCTGCCGGGGAAGGTTGAAGTGAATTTTTGATTTTGGTTTTCGAAATTGTGTTTTGAAAACCTTCGTTGTATATATATTTTCTATAAAAACCAAAAAAATTGAAAAATCAAAAACACTTTTCCTAAAGTGTTTTCAAAAATACCAAAAAGAAAATTACAGCCTCGACTCTCCCGTGGAAGAGGGGGCGTTGTAAACCAAATAAGCTTCACTATATAACAACGCGTGAAATTAGTTGCTAAACGGATTACTTTGAATTCTACGACCGAATAAGCGGAAAAAACGGTAAGCTTTGACATTAAATTGCAAGCTGAAGAGAGAAACACTCTTCTCTCCCGTTCCGTCGCGAGTAGATTTGAAGGAAACGGTTTACGATTAACGTAACGTTTGAAAAATAAAACAAACCTTTAAAGTTTTTGAATTTTGCTTTATAAAAATAAAAATACAAAAGATTTTCCTATTTTATTTTATTTTAAATTTGTGATTTTTGTGGTGTATGAACACTCGTTCTTCTTCTGAAATTCTTATTTCTCCATTTTCAAATCCCGAAAGGGTAATTCGACACATACACCGTGTCCATTTTCCAACCGTTGAGGAAATGGATCCAAACAATCAACACCCTCCGGTGGGTGGTGATAATCACCAACACGTGCCACCTCCCGATCTTCGAACGATGGAGGAGTTGTGCCAACCAACAATGAATGGAAGAGGTGGCCCGATTGCCCCTCTTAATATCGAGGCTACAGATTTTGGACTAAAACATCATATGATCCAACAAGTCCAAAATTCATGCCAATTTCACGGTTTACCGGGTGACGGAACCAACAAGCATCTTGATAAATTTTTAACCGTCACCCAAAGCATGAAACAACATGGGGTCTCCGATGACGCCCTTCGTCTTTCTCTCTTCCCTTATTCTATGACGCATCATGCCACCGTTTGGTTTGATCGTCTTCCCAAGAACTCGATTCATACCTTCGAAGAAATGGTATCGAAGTTCTTGGCGAAATATTTTCCACCATCGATGGTGACGAAACTCCGAAACGATATTAGCAATTTCCGTCAGCTTCCCGACGAATCTTTATTCGAAGCTTGGGAACGCTATAAGCTTGCTATTGATCGTTGTCCAAACCATAATATGCTTCTTGTTACAATACTTGATACGTTTTACAATGGTTTGACTCTGCGACATCGGGACACGATCAATGCAGCTGCTGGTGGAACTTTTGTGAAACGACGTCCTGAAGATTGTTACGAACTTATTGAGAATATGACTGATCATTACAATTACTGGGATTCCTCAGCTGAGAGGAATAAGTCAACAAGAGCAACCGCTGCTCACAATTCTTCTACGTTTAATTCTGAAATGGCCGCCATTACTAAGAAACTCGATGATTTGTCTACGACTGTTTTACGTATGCATCAAACGACTAAGAATCAGAATCAAGTCAAAAACCATCAAGTGAATATGGTTAACAATAGTTGTGAGACTTGTGGTGGTCCTAATTCATATTTTGAGTGCACAGCCTCCGGTGGCTTCACTCACGAGAATGTGTATGCTACTTCGGGAACCTACAATATGGGTGGTAACGGTTACCAACCACAGGGGGACCGAAGTCTTCTTAACTACCATTCTAACAATTATCTTGGACCACCCGGTTTCAATCAACCGAATCAAGTCAATCAAGTCAATCAAGTGAATCCTAATGTGTAAAACCGAAACAATCAATTTAACCCAAATCAAAACCGGATGAACAATGGCTTTCAAAACCAAAATCAAGGTTTTCATCAGAATCAAAATCGGGGAAATTACAACCAAGTAAATAATGGGAATTTTCAAAATGCTAATCATGGAAATCAAAATTTTCAAAATCAAGGTTTCAACAACAATAACCGTGGACAAAATTTTCAAAACCCACTTGTGAATCAAAATCAGTCGTCCTCGGATGAGTTACTTAAGCAATTTATGAAAAGTCAAGAAGAAATGAATAAAATGCTAATTAATCAAATGGCTGAATTGAAGAAGTCTTTAAATGATCGACCCTCGGGCTTGGGTACTCTTCCAAGCAACACGATCGCTAACCCGAGGGGCGATGCAAAGGCGATCACGACTAGGAGCGGTATTACAATCGATGGACCAACGACTCCGACTACCCTTTCTTCTTCTTCTCCTAAGGTAGTCGCCCGTGAAACTGAGGTGACAATGGATACGGGAATTCCTAGTAATAAAGGAAGGACCGAAAATATCCAACCTCCGGTGGTCCCAACGTCTAAAGGAAAAGATAACGTCGTTAAAGAAACTGAGAAAGAAATTCCCGTCAAAACATATTCGCCTTATCCATCACGCTTAAACGAACAAAAGCACCGTGAGAGAGATAAAAACCAGATGGAAAAGTTTTATCAGGTGCTTCAAGAATTACACTTTGATATAAGTCTCGCGGATGCTATACTTTTGATACCTAAATTTGCTTCAATGTTAAAAAGTCTTTTGAGTAACAAAGAAAAATTATTTGAAATGTCAAAAACCCAGATGAATGAGAATTGCTCGGCGGTTATCCTCAAAAAGCTTCCCAAAAAGCTTGAAGACCCCGGTCGATTTCTCATTCCATGCAATTTTCCTGGGATGGTTCAATGCTTCGCCTTGGCAGATCTTGGTGCTAGCATTAACCTAATGCCGTTATCCATTTGGAAAAAGTTGTCTTTACCCGATTTGACTCCGACTTGCATGACCCTCGAGCTTGTAGACCGAACTACTTCCCGCCCGATGGGAATAGCCGAGGATTTCTTCGTCAATGTGGGAAAATTTCATTTCCCCGCCGATTTTGTCGTTGTTGATTTTAAAGCTGATCCACGGGTACCTCTCATTCTCAGAAGAGGTTTCCTAAGGCCTGGCCGTGTGTTAATTGATGTTTTCGATAAAGAAATTACCCTACGCATTGGTATCGAAGCCGTGACGTTTAATTTGGATCAAACCGCGAGATACTCCTCCAATTATGACAAATTTTCCTTGAACCGAGTTGATGTTATCGACGAAGTTACGGAGGAGTATTCTCAAGAACTTCTTGGTTTTACTGAAAATGCTTCGAGTGGCAATCCCACTCCTTCTTCTGAACTAATTATTTCCGATCCTTCCCCTTCCCTTACTCCGTTTGAGGGAAGTGATTTCATCTTGGAAGAGATCGAGACCTTTCTTTCAAATGATTCAATTTCACCGTAAATTGATCATTCCGTTTGCGACCTGGAGGGAGATGTTCTTTTGATTGAAAAATTGTTGAATAAAGACCCAAATCCGTCTCTCCTTCCGATGGACCTTAAAATGGCCGATGTTAAAGAAGTTAATCCGTCTATTGAGAATCCTCCAGAGCCCGAGCTCAAGGATTTTCCTCTTCATCTCGAATATGCTTTTTTAGAAGGAACCAACAAACTTCCCGTCATAATTTCTAAAGACCTTAAAGATGAGGAGAAGAACCGTCTCTTAGATGTGCTCAAGAAGCATAAAAGTGCCATCGCTTGGCAAATTTCCGATATCAAGGGTATCGACCCTCGTTTTTGCACCCACAAGATTTTGTTTGAAGACAATTACAAACCTTCCGTCCAACAACAACGACGGGTTAACCCGAAAATTCATGAGGTTATCAAAAAGGAAGTTATCAAACTCCTCGATGCCGGAATGATTTATCCAATCTCGGATAGCCCATGGGTTAGCCCGGTCCACTGTGTTCCAAAGAAAGGTGGAATGACCGTAGTGACTAATGATGATAATGAATTGATTCCGACACGTCTTGTTACCGGATGGAGAGTTAGTATTGATTATCGAAAATTAAATGATGCGACTCGTAAGGACCATTTCCCACTTCCATTTATGGATCAAATGCTAGAACGTCTAGTGGGAAATGAGTTCTATTGTTTCCTTGATGGCTTTTCTGGTTATTTTCAAATTCCAATTGACCCTCCAGACCAGGAAAAGACCACTTTCACTTGCCCTTACGGAACGTTTGCCTACCGACGTATGCCTTTCGGCTTATGCAATGCTCCAGGCACATTCCAGAGGTGCATGATGTTTATATTCTCGGATATGATTGAGAAAACCATGGAAGTTTTCATGGATGATTTCTCGGTTTACGGAGATTCTTTCACTTCTTTCCTCTCCCATTTAGAAAGAATGCTGAAACGGTGTGAAGACACCAACATGGTTCTAAATTGGGAGAAGTTCCATTTCATGGTTAAAGAGGGCATTGTCCTCAGTCATAAGATATCAAAATCCGGGATTGAGGTCGATAGAGTTAAAGTCAACGTGATAGCTGAGTTACCTCATCCCACAACCGTAAAAGGAATTAGAAGTTTTCTCGGTCATGCTGGCTTTTACCGACATTTTATTCAAGATTTTTCTAAAATAGCCCAGCCCCTGACCCATTTACTTGAAAAAGATGCTCCGTTTATCCTCTCAAATGAATGCGTTGAAGCATTTAATGTCCTTAAAAAGAAGTTAACCGAGGCTCCTATCTTAGTTGCCCCCGATTGGGACTTGCCTTTCGAGCTAATGTGCGATGCGAGCGATTATGCTATTGGTGCAGTCCTGGGGCAACGTAAGACAAAGTATTTTTAGCCGATACACTATGCTAGTAAAACAATGACCGATGCTCAATACCATTATACGACTACTGAAAAAGAAATGTTAACCGTCATTTATGCTTTTGAAAAGTTCCGACCTTACCTCGTCTTAAAGAAATGCATAGTGTATACGGATCATTCGGCTCTTAAGTATCTCATGGCAAAGCAAGATGCTAAGCCAAGGTTGCTTCGGTGGGTTCTACTCCTTCAAGAATTCGATATCGAAATTCGAGACAAAAAGGGAGCTGAGAACCTCGCCGCTGATCACCTTTCACGTTTAGAAAATTCCCATCAAAGTGCTTTCGAGAAAAAGGAAATTAACGAAACATTTCCTCTCGAGACACTTGGGAGTTTATCACATAGTGATCCTAGTATCCCATGGTTCGCCGACTTTGCAAATTACCATGCGGGGAATTTCATTCGTAAAAGGATGTCGTCCCAAGAAAAGAAAAAATTCTTCAAAGATGTTAAGCATTATTTATGGGACGACCCCTACTTGTTTAAGATTTGTGCGGATCAAGTGATCTGGCGGTGTGTTCACGGCACAGAAGCCGCTGAAATTCTCATGGCATGCCACAATGGACTCACGGGGGGACATCATGGTGCCAACTTCACCGCTAAGAAAGTTTTCGATTCCGGCTTCTACTGGCCGACGATTTACCGGGATGCCCATGAGTTGGTGAAATCATGTGATTCCTGCCAGCGTCAAGGAAAAATTTCTCAGAAAGACGAGATGCCTCAAAATGCTATCCAAGTCTGTGAGATTTTTGACGTCTGGGGTATCGATTTCATGGGTCCATTCCCGTCTTCTCGTGGTAACAGATATATACTCGTGGCCGTCGATTACTTGTCTAAATGGGTTGAAGCGAAAGCGCTCCCCACCAATGACGCCCGAGTAGTTGTTAAATTTCTCAAAAGTCTCTTCGCCCGATTTGGTGCACCTCGTGCTATTATAAGTGATCATGGGACCCATTTTTGTAACGACCAATTCACTAAGGTTATGCTCAAATATGGTGTCACACATTGTCTTTCTACGGCATATCATCCACAGACAAGTGGTCAAGTTGAGATCTCCAATCGTGTCTTGAAACGTATCTTAGAGAGGACCATAGGTGAACATCGTGCTTCATGGGCTGATAAGTTAGATGATGCACTATGGGCTTTCCGTACCGCTTACAAAACACCCATTTGGTGCACTCCTTACAAGCTGGTTTACGGGAAGGCCTGCCATTTGCCCTTTGAACTTGAGCACAAGGCCTAGTGGGCCTTGAAACATGCTAATTTTAACCTTCAAACCGTGGGTGATCATCGTAAAGTTCAATTGAATGAATTAACTGAGCTTCATGATCAAGCCTATGAGAATTCTTTGATCTACAAAGAGAAGACAAAGAGGATTCATGATGCTAAGATTAAAGATCGCGTCTTCAATGTTGGTGACCGGGCAAGTTAAAAACCCATTGGTCTGGACCATTCACCATTACCCAAGTTTTTCCTTATGGAACCATCGAGCTAGCTCAATCTGATGGTCCCAACTTTAAGGTGAATGGTCATCGTATTAAACACTATTTTAGAGGGGACATACCACCCATGGTTGTCCCGGAACTCCAAACTTTCCCTAAGGATAACTAAATTCGGGGATCGAGTCAAGCTCATGTGACTCGGGTAACAAAAACAAGCGCTTCGTGGGAGGCACCCCATGCTTATCCATTTCATCTTCTTAATTTTCTATTTTTTTAAGTAACGTGACGTGAGGGGGGCGACCCTTTCCAAACTCGTGTTTTTGTGGTTGTTTGTGAATGTTCAGGAATTTCCCCGAAGTTTGAGGACTCTCGTGCTCGTGGTTTGTCGTTCTCTCAACTTGAGTCTCACTCTTCGCTGCTCTTTCGGAAATTCACCATATCCAAAATCTTATCGACTAACGTTTATCTCTTGTCATACTTAATAAACGGCCTTAGATTTTATGTAAGACTACCCGTACCCTTAAAAACATTGAGGACAATGTTTCACTTTAGTCTGGGGAGGTGAATTTTCGATTCGATTTGACCTGGCACCTTTATCTGAGCTGTTAACTTACGCAACTCCGTTTTCCACTAAAATTTAAATTTTTATCACCTTTTTATAGTAAAAAAAATAATAAAAAAAATGATATATGATATGAATAATAAGATTTGACACCTTGTTTTGATTTTCCTATCGGCGAGAGTAGAAATAAATGTTCCGACTTGACCGGGTGTGTTGAGCCCTAGCTCGTCTCCCTTAACCAATATAATCAAAAGATTATCGGCTAAGCATTCGCGGATCTCATTACTTGGGATTTTAAATTTGTGGAGATCGAGGAATGATAGAGTTTATTTAGAAGTTTGATGCTAAGCGTGGAGTAGTTGGTTCTCTTTAGAGCTCATGAAAGGTACTTGTGGCCTCTTCGTTCCCACCAAATTGTTTCACCCCATAAAAATAGATCTCTAGGTTTAATTAAGGGTATGAGGTTTGGGAAATACTTAGTATTTTCTCGTTCCTAAGAAAATTTCTGCATATGAGGGTTTGGTACACATAGGGGTACTGCCAGTGTTACGGTAAAATAGACTATTGCATCTTGCCGGTTCGCAGCCGATGTTGTGGTCTTAGTAAAGGCCGTGGGACTTGGGGTTTGGCATATGATTATGAATATCAATAATAATAATCCAAAGCCAATAAAAAGGCAGAGGAATCCAAAGCTATAAAAAGCAGCGGAAATAAATCTAAGGTCATAATAAAGCTCTTACATCTTTACGGATCAAAACCGTTGTTGTAATTGAAATAAAGGACTAAGGACCAAATATTATTAAAGTGCTTATAGTTATGCAAAAGTGCCAAGCTTCGACTCCGGGGGTTTCCCTAATAAAAAGCTTCCGTTTCGGGTCTCAAACATGGGATGTCTCGGCTGTAAATACAAAAGGGAGCACTCAAAAATCATGTTAAATCAGAGACCTTCATGTGGACCCTATTTTTGTATGCAGGAGTTTTCGAGGGAAAGTTTAGAAACTACTTAGCATTCAAATCTTGTGCTCTTATCGGACTAATAAATATCAAAACGAGAAAATATGAAGAAATTCATCTCTCACAAAATTAAAAATCTTGAGATACAAAACTTAGGAAATGGGAACAAGAGGTAATTACACAAGTAACTTCTATGGGTAGTTTAGAAACTACTTAGCATTCAATGATTTCGATTTTACGCTTAGTTTGGGGGCTTGTGAAAAATCAAGGATGACGATTTTTATCCGTATGGTCTCTTTTCTGTGAGAAGTGTTTCTACTCGTAGACCCTGAAAATTATCAACATATATGAATTGATAATGAAAGTCAAAGCAAACCGTCACATATATAAAAATGAAAAAGTACAAAAAGAGTAGTAGTAGTTGTTATTCATGAAAATCGGAAAACGGAGCGTTTTGAGAATAAATGATTTTGAGATCTCTTTTGAACATCATTGCTACTTTACAACGTCAGTAAAGAGATGTTTTGAAATTATTTATCTTTTAAGCGTGAGGTGATGACATTACGTGAGGACACGGCAATACCTTAGTCTGGGGGATTTTGATGTGTGCTTATTCACACATCCTTTTTAGCCTTAAATCAGACCAAATACACCAAATACTAACCAAAAATGCCAAAAGAATATGTGTTTTTGTATTTGTGTATGTGCAGGTACGAATATGTGAAAAATGAACAAAAACAAAGCCAAAATCAACAAAAACGAGCACGAGATGGAAAAAGGTCAAAAGCCGGAGCCGGGGAAGTAAAATGATAAAAGAAAGCTCAAAATTTCATAAGAAGTCCTTAGAGATTCAGAAAGTTGCAAGAATTGTCCCTGGACAAAGTGTTGAAGAATTGGCAATATCAGTCCCTTATCTTTCAGATAACAACAAAAGTGGTCCTTTGAGCAATGTTTGAAGTAAAGTCAAGAAAGGTCCTCCATGATTCAGAAATTTACAACAACAGCCCTTGGAAATTACATTGGTCAATTTACAGATTTAGTCCCTATGTTTTGCATAATTACTACATTGGTCCTTATAAAAACCTTAATAACTAAACCGGATCCACAATCTACTCTTAACCCAAAAACCAACCAAGCCCAAAACATCACAAAGCCCATCACCACCCTAGCCTTATACCCAGTCCATACCTAGAGCCGATCCACCACACCCCATGGTCAAATGACCCGGTCAATACCCAACCAACTAATAATAATACCCAATGCCATTTACCCGCCCCCCAAAATTAATTTTACCCAGAAAACTACTGTTACTAGAACCCTAGAAATCACACACATCAAAATTACCCCGTGTGGGTAATAATCACCTAATGATTAGCCTTCTAGAAGCTGACAGCTATGTCAGGGTTGGTAAGGACACATGGTCCAATGATGAGATACACGAAGGATCGGTCTACATCACATCAATCAATCCAAGGGACCTAATTCATGCTTACAATCGAAGCTGGGATTAACGGACATGATTGAAGGAAAGAAGCACACATCTAGAATCATCTCAAACCCTAGCAAGCTCATGCCTCAACTATATATAGCCCCCTCATTTCACAGGTGGAGGTGTGTAGTCTTAGAGTGCCTCTGTAGGGTTTTTAATATTGTTTAGTTTTTTATGTTTTCAAAATATTATTGTAATTTTCATTTCAAGTCTTGTACTTAATTTCATATTAATATAATTTGAATTTTTCATCCCAGCTTATTACTTTAAATTTCGTTTTAGCTTAAGGTTGTTATTTACTTATTAGTAGCTTTAATCATTAATAATTGTTAGATTAAATTTCTGTCTTAAATTACTGTTTTATCCAAAATCTAAAATCCAAAAAAAAACAAAAATTAAGAAAATCAAAAAAATTAAAAAAAATATTTACCTAAATTTCTTATTTAAGTTGCAAACTAGTTTTGTTCTATCTTATAATAAGTCATATCAGCTAACTAATAGCTTTTGCGAGCTTATTTTGTCCATTACTCTCATATATACAAAAGTCAAACAAGTGGTCAACTGTTGTGCTTATTTGAATAAGCTGAAGCTTATTGGAGCTTAAGGCAGCCAATAAGGTGTCCCATTGGCATGTCAAAAGACAGGCAAGCATAGTGAAAAGACAGGCAAGCATAGTGAAACCCCCTCTGTTTGGCTGAGGGGGTATTGGTTTGTAAGTTTTATTCATTTTAATTCAACTTTACACAAGTAGATTAATAGTAGCTTAGCTTATTTTATACTGCTTATTTCTATTATTTTCATTATCAATTAGTTTGTGGTAGATTATTTTATAATTACTCTTAGTTTTGTTTGAATTAGTTATCTACTGTTGCATCAATCTGTCATTATCTGTGGATCTGTGACTCCTCCTAAACCAACCAGTCAACCGGGTGCAGTTGATAGGCCCACCTAGGAGAAAGTGCAAGGTATATTAACCGTGGAAATATAGGGAAATCCCCGGGTCGTTAAGTCCCAACGAGATTGAAATTGTATTTTGAATGATTAGGAGAATGAGTGGTACTGAGGACAGTAACCAAAATGATTGAGGAATGATTTATACAACTGATTGCTTGGATAATATGAAATGATATACACCATTACAGAAATACAGATATAATCACAAAAGCACAAATTATGAAATCAGATAATAGATAACAGATAGAGAAAAGTGGGTTTTTAACAAATTACAAACTACAGGGGGTGAAACTTTTTAGAACTTAGAATAAAAAGAAAATTTAAAGTGAAAATAAAATTATGAAATTGATTATTTTAATATTTAATTACTATTTAATTAATTAAAACTATTTAATAAGTAAATTAAACCTAATTTAAATAAAACTAAAAATGATAAATACTACAAATTAAACTAAAAACTTGTAAAAATAATTTCTAAAACTTAAAATGAACTTGAAGAAAGTATAAAAAATAAAAATAAATATTTTTGTCTTTTTATGAGTTTTCTATTAATTAAAAACTAATTATATTATTTAAACTAATTAAATTATTTTAAATTACTAATAATACTAAAATGACTTATAAAATTATGGAAAAATTTATAAAAATAATTAACCATCACAGGAATCCTAAAAAAATATAAAAAGTTACTAAAAATTATATTTAGGCTATTTGACTAATTAATTACTTATTAATTAATTTAAATTTAATTTAATTAAATTAAATAAGAAAATTAGAAAATGGACAATGGAAATTATGAAAATATTTTCTAAAAGTCTTAACTAATTTATAAAACCTAGGAAAAATATAAAATTCTACTGTTGTTAATTAAAATTAAAGAAAACTATTTAATTACTAATATTACCTATTTAATTATTTAAACTACTTTTAATTCTAATAATTAGTAAACTATTTAGGAAAAATCTAAGAAAATTATTTTACATACTTAAAGGTAATAGGAAATTAAGAAAATTATAAAAATGGAAAAGTGCTTATTATTAAGCTGAAAGGAAAATTAAATAGATAATTTGTATTAAATAGAAGCTATCACTATAATTAAGTTTGGCTTTTTTTGGTTTTTCTTTTATAGAACTATTAAAATACTTAAATTATGAAACTTTTACAAAGACAACTAATTTGGAAACCAAGAATAAGCACTGTGAGTGCTTATTAGCTTATACAGTTGACAAAGTTTGACCAGATGAAGAAATAAGCTCAAATGAGCTTGTGTGGGGTCCACAAGGTATATTCTGGTTCCTCTGAGTTAGTTAGACTTGATTAAGCTAGACATGATGAGATAAGCTCATGGGATAAGCTAAAAAGCTACAATAAGCAACTGCTTATTGGAGTTGTGGGTCAGAAATGGGACAACCTTTTAGTGCAATTCCAAGTGGGGTCCACTGATGCACAGGTCAAACAAAAGGTCAAATATTGAACCCTGGTAGGAGGGGGGTTGGGAAAACCCAAGAGTGGAGTGTGCGACCCACTGGGTTGGCCACAAACTACCACCAAAGTGGTGGTGATGGCCTGTTGGTCTGATGCACAGGGTAACTTATTAGGACTTGTGACTTGGTGAAAAGTCGTTTAAATGATCAAGTAAGCTCTCACACATGTATACCAACTTGAAATAAGACTAAAAGCACAAATAAGCACTCTGGATAAGCAGTTATGAACAAATAAGCACTTGTAAAGCTAATAGGCCAAAACAGGCCTGAGATGGGAGGTTTTGGACCTCTGTGGGGTCCACAAAAGTGATCTAGGGTCCAAACTTAAACTTGAAACTTATAAAGGGACTGATAAGCTTCAAAATAAGCCAATAAGCTAATCCTATAGCTTACTATTGAGGGCTGTGTAAAGCTTGGAAGTTGGGGTCAAACTCTGACGACTCAAAATTGACTCAAACAATGGCTAAACTTAATGAAGTATGCAGCCCTATCAAATAAGCTCCCAATAGCAAATTAAGCACTTACTTATCAAAATGGGTTATATGGCTTTCCAAAAAGCCAATAATCCAAAGGTGGGGCCCAGTAATGAAGTCTCTATGGTCTATTGAAATTGGGTCACTTATACTGATGACTCAGTATAAGGTTTTGAAATCAGCAAACTTGAGGACCAAAATAAGCTATGCTACGGTGAACTGAGATCCAATTTTATAATTGATCTTAAAAGTACTACTGATGAGCTTTTCAAAAAGCTAAAAATCAAGTCCTAAGGTTTTGATTTGCACCCTGGAGGGGGGTTTGAAACTTTGACTAAAACCACAAGAACCTTGGTACAGGGCAGTACCTTGCCCTGCAGGTCTAAATAAGCTTTTACACAAGCTTATAGAAAATTCCTAAAAATTAGATGACTATGGGATTTTATGGAATAGGTGGTACACTTTAACTACTGAAAAGGGCAAGGTCTTAAAGCTAATACAAAAATCACAAAAAATACTCTAAGATTTGGATTTCTGAGACAATGGTACTTTTTGACTTTTTGAGTTTTTTAGTTAAGTTGACTAAAGTGAACTTTGATCTTAATTTCTTAACTGATATTGATTATTTAAACTATATGGAGACTAAATTAAGCTAGAACTAACACTTGTGAGCTAAAATTAGGCTTATGCTACTTGTATTCCAACACAGACATGTAATTAGCTCAAATGATTTATGATTTTGACTTTTTATCAAATAGGACTTGAATATTTTTGTTGTTCAGAGCTAATATTATCCTAAGTGACTTATGTAAACCAGAAACAACAACAATTGGGCACTTAAACTCCTAGGATTTCACTGATCCAAACACACCGTATAAGAAACTGTTTTATGATTTATGAAGCTAAAAGGTGTTAAGGCTTATGAAACTGACTCACAACAACTTTATATGATATATAAACCTTGAATAAGCACTTAAACACAGAGATTAACAACAAATGAACAAGATTACAAGGACTACTAATTTAACTGCCTAATGTGAGGTTTTAAAACAACTATGATTCCAAACAAACAAGGTACTGATATTATCACTGCTTAGGACTAAATAAGCATAAAGAAACTGAATAAGGACAGGAATAAGCAAAGCTACAGTAAAAGACAGATATGAGATTTCAATGACTTACAATGTGCTTTCCTGCTTAAACCAATGAACCAAGGACCTCAATTCCACTCCTATAGACCTTCCACAAGATCACTAACCCAAGGCCATCCAAGATTTACCCTGCTCCATTGCTTATCACCAAGAACTTGCAAGTTTGACTTTGTTTGACTTTTTTGTAATTTTTGATTTTTATACCTAAGCTGTATTTTAATTGTTTCTAAAAGCTTTATTAAGCTTTCTTGGAGCCTATATTAGCATAGGAGTCCATTAATCATTATAATAACAACAATACAGATAACTAAGAAATTTGAGATGAAATTAAAATTGCATAAACTGAGAATTCAAACCAAACTTTGTTCTTATTATCTGAAAAGCTTAAGAGTACACTGAAATGATAACTTGAAAGTTTGAAAGCTTGAATTACATTGGAAATTGAGATTGACTAAGTACGAACTAAGAAAATTACAATTAAAAACTAGATACTATGTCTTCTGCCTTATCTTCCTTTTACAGGCTCACATTAGGGTTCCTTGGAGCATTCTGAGCATATCCCACTTTGAATCTTGACCCTCCATCACTCTGAATTGATCCTAGCCGTTTAAACCTGTTTGGCGCCAAAAAGTCTTACAGTTTGCTTGGGGCCAAAGTTCTTCAATTAAAGAATATTGGAAGCTTGTAGAGGTGTCAGGGGACAATTGAGATAGTTTTTAACCATGTTGGGGTTGTGGGTTGAAAAACAGAGGTGCAAGTATGGTTTAGAGGGAAAAGGGTGTGGGGATGCATTTATGTGGGTTGTGGGCTAGCTGTGAGGTGGAAAGGTGGTGAGGGGAGAGTAGACAGGTGGTGGTGAGGTGGTGAAACCACCCTGGTATTGGGTGAAGCAGGGGTGGAGGTGGAGGATGAACAGTGGTTCTGGTTTGGCGGTATTGGGAGGTCAAACGGGATTTGACCCGTTTTTATTATATTAGGGGTGTATGGGCTGAGGGTGTTTTGGGCCTAGGGGTGGGCTTGGGTAAAGGTTTCGGATTGGATTTGTTTTGGTTGGGTTAATAATAATAATAAGAGTCCGGTTGGTATTATAACTTAACAAGGACCAATTTTGTAATTTAGATAAAATTGAGGGACTGATTTTCCAATTTTCCCAAAGTAGTTATAAGGACCAATATTTCCAAATATGAATAACCCAAGGACCAAAGATGTAATTTTGTCATTTTCAAAACCCAGGGACCTTTTCTGCCAATTCATCAAACTCCAGGGACCAAACTTGTAATTTTTTGAAAGTTGAAGGGTTTAACCTGTAATTTCTCCATAGTTATCATAAGGACCAATTATGCCATTTAAGAATAGTTCAAGGTTTATTTTTCATATTTTTCCATTTTCAAAACCTTAAGGACTATATTTGACATTTTTGAAACTGAACGGTCTGCAAGCTCGAGAGTCGTGCAAGTGGGACTAAGCGCCTGAAGAGAAAGCTTTTTCCAAACTGAGTGGGGCATTAAGTTGATGCTTGCACCAAGATCGGCTAAGGCAAAACACTTAACCATCCCCGGGAAAATACATGGTATTAGAAATCTCCCGGGGTCTCCTAGCTTCTCGAGAAGCTGTTTCAACAGAACTGTAGAGCAGTTTTCATTGAGTGGAGTTCGTGCCATCTCAAACAGTTTTTCTTTATTGCTCAACAGGTTTTTGATTGTCGATGCGAATTTGGGCATTAAAAGAAGAGCATCCGCGAAACTAATATCAAAGTGTAGTTCTTGAAAAATCTTAAAGAATTTTTCCATCTGATGATTAGCTTTTTATGGAAGCTTCTGGTCTTGCAATCGTGAGGGATATGGAATTGTTGGTTTTGGGTTGGCTTTTGGATTTTCAACAGGACCTTCAGTAGTTTCAAACACGACTCTTTTAGGGTGAGTCGGGATTAGGACAACTGGAGGAGGGATGTCATTGGTACCTCTATTATTAGTAGGAAGTACCGTATCCGTAGTATTCTCAGTTTCACATTCCTCTACCGGGATAGGAGAAGAGGTAGACGGAGCTGTGGGTCCTTTGTAAGAAACTCCACTTCTTGTGGTGATCGCCTTTACATCGCCTCTCGGATTAGCGATCGTGTTGCTAGGTAAAGTAGTACCTGAGCCTGAGGGCCAATCATTTAAAGACTTCTTCAATTCAGAGAGTTGAATAACCATCATTTTGTTCAATTCATCTTGGGATTTCATAAACTGTTTTAATAACTCATAAGATGATGGTCCAGTTGGAACAATGGCTTGATTTTGGTTTGGAAAATTTTGAGCCCGATTGTTCTGGAAATTCCCATGTTGCTGGTTGTTATTACCCTAGAAGTGGTTTTGTTGTTGAAAATTACCCTGTGGGTAATTGTTCTGACCTTGATTTCAGTTATAATTCCCTTGGTTCTGATTTTGAAGAACCTGGTTGTTAGGATTAAAAGTGACGATCATTATTGAGTCAAATAGTTAGTTAAATATATTCATGTAATAGTTAGTAAATGCTAGTTTATTAAAGTTTATGTGTATTATTCATGCTTGTATAAAGTCTAAGGGCTAGTTATGTAAGATGGTCAAAGATATGTGAAGCCCTAGACTACAAGTATAAATACACTTGTAAGGCCTCAGTTTGAGGTTGGTTCTCTTAGTGATTCATTTAGTAATATCAAGGTTATTATTCCACACACTAGAGTTCCCACACACTCTCTCTCTCTACTTACTTTCTCTCTCTAGATCTAGCCTAGATTCACAAGTGATAAGGTTGTTCTACGGTCTTCAGTACGAAACCCGGACTTCAAAATCATGACTTCTTAGTACTTCAGCTAAGGACTCGTTCTTCAAAGAAAGGAAAGTGCTTAAATCAAAACAAAGGTTTTTCATATTCTTTGAGCACTTATCCTAAAAACATAATGGCTTATGCACACATAACAGTGTATAACCCGCGATTTTCAAAGAAAGGACTCTGTTGTACATTTATGTGCGACAATCCTAAATGATAAGAAGACTTCTCTCCAAAAAGCTTATCAAAGTCTTCTTAATTTTTTGAGCAAAATTCTGAATAATGTATCAAAAGGTTTTCAAAACTTTTTAGCTCAAGATATTACTCCCTCAAATCCTTAAAGGCTTTAATTTAATCAAAATGTTATATTTTTGAGGGGGAGTAATATAAAGTTGTTCCAAAAAGATCATGCTTAAAGGAAATAAATACAGAATTTACAAACATCCGTTTCTCCCATAAGCTATCCAAAAAGAAAAGGTTTTAATCAATTGGTATCAAAAATACCATGGATATGCTATTTTTGAGGGGCAGAAGACGTGATTAAAATGTGATCGTCTTGGATCTTAAAAGAGCTCAACTCAGAAATGACCCAAGAATTGACGAAACAACAAAAGTTTGTAATCGAAAAGACTTATCCTCGACGGGTAATAACATCAAGTTAGTTACTAGAGCTAGTTGTCACCAAAAAGTTGAAAATGGAACTCTTTAACTAGCCACGTAAGCGTGTCTCGAATAGGATTTGTCTTAGTAGAAATGTACCGTTTCGAGAAACTTTCTGTGGATATGACCAGGCCGGGTAATAACTTCAAGCTAGTCTAACTAGTGATGTAAGCGTGTCTCGAATCGGTTGTGTTCATTGAAAGTGAATCAATTCAAAAGTGCAAACTCCTCACGCATGTGCAAATTTCTTAAAAATCCATGAGCACATGTGAAGGGGGAGTCCTTCAAATGAAATGCAAAACTCTCGAAGTGTTAACAAAGAATGTTTTTTTTATCATAAACACTTTGAGAGATTTTCATAAATGGTTTCATGGCAATTATAGGATAGTCATGGAGTTATAAGGTGACTAAGGTTAGGTAAAACCGTCCTATGATCCGCCAGAGCCGGAGGGATCTACCCAAGGACAATTCCAATAGATTAGAATTAGAAGTCCTTAGGTATGATCTGAAAAAAGGAGAAAAGAATGAAAGGAGAAAGAAGGGGTTGAAGAATTAAAAAGAAAAGCAAATGAAAGGGTGAAAAGAAATAGCCCTCCAAATGTTCAACCTTAGGGCAGAAACCGGGTTCAACTCATATGCTACTGGTTGTTACTTAGGTGACAGTGGTATTGAAGACAAGACGTCATGGACCCAGTGACGCACTGCACTTAACCTTCTATCCACTCAAGTTCTCTTAAAAGAGCTTGTTTCATTCTCACGGGGAACCGGTGTAATCTATCGACTTATCTCTTAGAGATGGTTGATATTGAAGCAGGAGACCCCTCCCTAGTCTCCGCATAGGAAAACCAAATTATGCACTTATCGAGTCTAGAGCCATGAGATTCATTAAAAAATCTCTTAGGATACACTTCCTATGAATACACTTGTGTTCGCCAAAAAGGACACAAGTTGTAAGAGTCTTTATGAGATCTATGGATCTTGCCTTATCTATCATGATGGTTACTATGTCTTAAACGGTCTACAGTTGTGGGGTGATCTCCAGCAACTCACCTGAATCATTGATGTACTTCGGTGGATCTAGTAAGCCCTTTCAGGGGTATCTGATTCAGGAACGGCCTTGGTAAGGGTTAGAAGGAGTCTTCACACTATGCTGTTGACGATCTCTAATTCCGAACCTGTAAGTACCGGATACTTTATTGCTAACTGTTTTATGCAGGTACTCATGAATGTTCCTTGGAGAAAGACCGTTACCATCACTCAAAGATCCACATGCTCATACACTGCAAAGCTCTCTTCAAAGATCAAAGCAAAGAAAAGTTCAGAACGTTTCTAAGTCAAAGTCAAAGAATCTTCAAACTAAAGAAACAAAGATTAAAGTCAAAGAGAAGAGAACTTCATAAAGATTCAAAGCCAAACAAAGTATGAGCATGTTGGAAAAGACGTAAAGACAACGGAGTAAAGATATTGATCAAAGGCAAGAAAGATCACAAAGCATGATTGGAACAAAGAAACTAGCAAAACTATTACACAAGGACTCAAAGTTCAAGAGAACAAGCTTCAAAGATCAAAGATCAAAGTCACAAAAGAGAGATCTCAATGATCACCCTTAGGGGGAGATTGTTAGCATTAGAAGTGTTGATCATTTATGAAATCAAAGTGAGATCTCAATGATCGTCCCTTAGGGGGAGATTGTTAGGATTAAAAGTGACGATCATTATTCAGTCAAATAGTTAGTTAAATATATTCATGTAATAGTTAGTAAATGCTAGTTTATTAAAGTTTATGTGTATTATTCATGCTTGTATAAAGTCTAAGGGCTAGTTATGTAAGATGGTCAAAGATATGTGAAGCCCTAGACTACAAGTATAAATACACTTGTAAGGCCTCATTTTGAGGTTGGTTCTCTTAGTGATTCATTTAGTAATATCAAGGTTATTATTCCACACACTAGAGTTCCCACACTCTCTCTCTCTACTTACTTTCTCTCTCTAGATCTAGCCTAGATTCACAAGTGATAAGGTTGTTCTACGGTCCTAACACTGGTTTTGACCAGGGTTGAAATTCCCTTGGTTGTTAAAACCTTGGTTCATTCGGTTCTGGTTCTGATTCTGGTTAAAGTTCTGGTTTCTGTTTTGACCATTTTGGTTCTGGGACTGATTAAACCCTGGTGGTCTGATGTAGTTATTAGATCGGTAGCTCAAAAGGTTTCGATCTCCTTGCGGTTGGTAAGAATTACCTCCCGTATTATAGGAACCTTAAGGACTATATTTGACATTTTTGAAACTTGAGGGACTAAAGTTGTCATTTTGCAAATTTTAACTTTAAAGGACTAAACTTGACAACTTAAGAATCCCTAAGGACCTTTGATGATATTTTTCATGTTTTGATTTACCAGGGACTCGTTTTGACAACTTTTGAAACTTGAGGGACTGAAACTGCCAATTATGCAAGCTTTGTACGTTTTTTTTATCTTTTTTTGATTATTTTGCATTTGAAACATATAAAACACACTTCTAAGATATTTTCAGTATTTTGATGCATATTTGAGTGTTTTTTTAATGTTTTGGCAGTTCAGATTGGTATAAAATGATGAGTATTTAGACACTCATCAATCTGTGTTACTAGTTATTTTGTGTCTGAGATCTGATTTTCTAAGTGACTTGAGAGTTGTTGAATCATATTAGGTACTGAGGTTGAGTGTGGTTTGTTTTGGATTGGATTTGAGTAAGGTTTTGAGTAGTGACAGTCACATAAGGTGTGTTTGGATTGTAGGGATTTGCTGGTATTAAGTCTATTACCGAAGTTGTTTTTGGGTTAGATAAGTCATTGTGGTCACAAGAAGTCTTGGTTAAGTATAATTAGTAGGATATTTCAACTAAATGTCAAATTAGTCTATTAGTTACATCACAGTTAATTATATAGGATAAAATAGATTGCAATCATAGAAATAGTTGAATTAATTATAACTTTAGTCACTCTTTAGCATAATAATATAATTTCAGTAAGATTTGAGGATTATAAATCCATTTAAGTCAAAGTTTTTGATTCACTCAAAAGTCAAAACTAGTTCATATCAGTTTTTTGTACTAAACTTTGTGCATCTTTCAATGGTTCATTATTACTTGGAAAAACTTTTAGTAAGTTGTCTTGAGAAGTTTAGCAGTTTGAAAAGCAAAATCAAAAAGAAAATTGAGAATTAGAAGTCATTTGATTATTTAAAAAGCTCATTGAAATTGGTTGTTTGTACCTGTTACCCCCTGCACCTTAGATTTTTGACACACTTTCTAGGGACTGTTAGGCTATCAAATTGGTTTGGAAATTGATTTTCTTGGTTTATTTGAGTTCTCAGCTGGTTAGAAAGTATTTTGCCCCCATAAGCTTGCATCCCTGAGCTTATTTGTTTCTGCTTATTGGCTTATTTAGTGGTATGATTGGAGCATAGCTTCTGTCATCCTAGATCAGGGCTGCTATTACTTTCAATTGATCATAATCTGAGTTTTATTGGTTCATTTGAGTTCAGTACACCTATAGTTGTTGTTTCAATTGTGCTTTTACATTTGGCTTATCTATTTGTTTAAGTGCTTATCTAATTTGAGCTTATTCCAACTGTTTGAGCCTTAATCTGTGTTACTGAGTTTCATTTGGTCTAAATTCTTTTCATTTGAGCATATTTGAGTCCTAAAATCACTCAGTCAAATTTTTGGTCAATTGGTCAAAGTCTGCTTAATAATAAGCAATTTGTTATAAGCTGTTTTCAAAGCAAACCATAGTTACAGAGCCAATTCTCAAGTTTTCAAAATTTTCTTAAGTTTAGAATATTAAATTAGAATTTCCCTGAATTTTTTATATTTTTCTGACCTTATTTGCTATTTTTCTTATTTTATTTTCATTTTTCTTCACTTTTTAATACTTTTAATTACTAAAAAATCCAAAAAAAATCCAAAAAAAAAGCCTAGAAAAATCCAAAAATATTTTGAAATTTATTTTCATTTATTTTAGAATTTTAGAAATTTATTTTGTATTTTTCCCATTTATTTTGAATTTAATTTGAATTTTTAATTAGATTTAATAGTTTTTAATTCCCAAAAATTACACAAAAAGCAAAAAAAAAAAAAAAAAAAAAAAAAAATTAGTTTTTAGTTCTAAAATTACTTTTTAGTTATTTTATAATTTTCAAAATTTATTTTTCATTTTTCCCACCTTATTTGCATTTTCTTTTAATTTTTAATTAGTTAATTAGTTTTTAATTCATAAAAAAATAAATAAAAAGTCAAAAAAAATATGTTTCTTTTTCTCAAAATTTCTTTTATCATTTTTAACTTATCAAAATTATTTTGAAGTCTGTAGGAGTAGTGTAGCTTAAAATTTACGTTTTATTTCGTACGTTAATGTTTAATTTGCATTTTAGCGTACGGTTTCAATTTTACATTACGTTTTTAGTTTGTTTACTTTAAATACGTGCTTAAGTGATTATTTGTGCTTCATTTGTTATTTCATTAGTATTATCTCATCAAAATCACTTTTTTTCACTTTCACGACACGTTTCACAAATCGGGAATTGAGAATTCCATTCACCCTTCACACGGACTACGACCTCGGGTTATCCGTATTTCTTTGCAGATTTCTTGAGTAATACTTATACTATATAATATATAACTTGATTTTCACCGAATCAAGGGTGCAGAGGGTAATGCTGTGAAAAGAAGAAAGTGAATGAGTCTACACAAGATAATCTTGGAAAATTACTGAAGTACAATGCCTGGTCGACAAGGTGGTCCCCGGTCCGAGGTTCCAGCACGAGGAAAAGGTGCTGAGTATCGGTTATGTTTAAGTGTCACTCCTAAAGTGGAAATTGTTATATATTAGTAGTAAACTTATACATAGATTAGAGGCTTAAGTGTATTTTGTAATTAGATTAGGTGTTAGACATAAACTATGATTAGATAGCTTGGAGTGCAAGGCAAGCTAGGTTTCCACCTCCTCATCTCTATAAATAGAGATGAGGGGGATGCTAGTTATTCATTCTTCTTCCTCAATTGTAAAAGCTTTATTGGTTTTAATGAAGGGTTCGTTGAGGGTATATCGTGTGCAATATTCTTGTCGTTCTTTGTAGTCTCTCGTGTTTGTTACATGTGCTCGATACAACTCGCGATCTAGCATTCCGCGATCGAACTTCGGGTTTGTTGTCGAGGTATTTTCCAACACTATCTTCTTGGTTTTTGTGATGAAGGTAATGGTGCAATGATCCTGGTTTATTAGCATGCTTCGAAAGGAAGTCTTGAAAACTATTTGAGAAGCGGTGATAAGATGACTATTCTTACTTGGGTGCAACGCCTACATATATGTCTTGATATTGCAGATGGTTTGAATTACATTTACAGCAACACATATCATGGCAAATAAAAGATGATCCACCGTGACATCAAGAGTGATAATATTCTATTAGGAGATAATTTAGAGGCAAAGATTGCGGATTTTGGGCTCTCCAAATTCCACCCAGCAAATCAAGTGGATAGCACTATCTATACCAATATCATTGCAGGTACACCTTTGTAAACTAAGACAAATAATATAAAACATTTTATACGTTTTGTATTTTTTTTTACGTCTTCATCCGTTTGTAACATTTTTCATCCCTTTTTGACCATTTTCAATCGATTTTGATCGATTTCGCTAGTTTTCGACCGACGTTGACAATTTTCGACAGATTTTGACGGATTTAGACCGTTTTAGACCGACTACGACCGATTGCGTCCAATACATGATTGGTGATCGACAATGGGTAATTAACATGGGTCATGGGTAATGTGCATTGTATTTTCTAAACTAAGACAAATACTATACATCATTTTATACGTTTTGTATTTTTTTTTTTACGTTTTCATCCGTTTATAACGCTTTTCATCACTTTTTGACCATTTTCAATCGAATTTGATCGATTTCGCTAGTTTTCGACCAACGTTGATAATTTTTGACAAATTTCGACTGATTTAGACCTTTTTAGACCGACTACGACAGATTACGACCAATACAAGATTGGTGATCGACAATGGGTAATTAACATGGGTCATGGGTCATGTGCATTGGATTTTATAAACTAAGACAAATACTATACAACATTTTATACGTTTTGTATTATTTTTTTTATGTTTTCATCCGTTTGTAACGTTTTTCATCCCGTTTTGACCGTTTTCAATCGATTTTGATCGATTTCGCTAGTTTTCAACCGACGTTGACAATTTTCGATAGATTTCGACGGATTTAGATGGTTTTAGACCGATTATGGCCGTCAATTCTTGATCTTCTATTATACATACGGCTAATGATTTGCACACTCAAAAAGGTTATTTGCACACTCAAGGTACAAGCGGTTGAAGCAGAGTGTTTAGTCCAGTACAAGTATTTAATGCACAGATGGAGTGTCCCAATCAATTTATAAAGTGTGCAATTGTTGGATCGATATACTCTGACCAAACTACTTTGTAGCTTGTAAGGTTTTAACAATCTTGACTAACTCAAAACAGTTAATATTGAAACACTGATATTACTTTGTAAAGTATGCAGAATCTACTAACACAAAGCTAAGAAGAACTTTGTTAATATTAAAACAACTCTTAAACCTGCTTCTCTAAATACAGGTTTACTAACAATCCCTAACTTTCTATAAAATCGTTTTAAAACTTTGTATCTCTAATCGTATCTCTAATACCATCATAAGGCTCCTTTTATAGGCATTAAGGATAACCTTAAGTCGGTTTACATTATCTACTTGAACGACAAGTAATTATCCCTAACTAATTCTAGAATATTCATACAATATTACATAATAATCCTTTAAACAATATTGCACTTAAGTCCTTGTTCTTTGAAGTACTTTGAATAATCTTCAATAATTAGCAGTACTTTGACCTTGATCAGCACGTTGACAATATAACAGTACTTTGACATAGCAGTACTTTGACTTCATATCCCAACACAAATCAATTCCCCACTATACATAAACCCTAATTTAACACACTCTAAAAAATCATAACAAATCCCAAATCAAAATCAAATTAACTCATGTCGTCTTATCTTTGTGATGATTACTGCAAATATGACAGACCAGCAGTGGTGGTAACATCTTGGACACCATCCAACCCTGTTCGATGTTTCATTTGCTGCCAAAATCGATGGGTAAGTTATCAGATACGTTTTGTTTAGAGATTATTAAGTTTAAATGTTTAATATACTACATTTTTTTTTATTTAAGAAATCGGGTATGAAGAAATGTGAAAATTTTGATTGGTATGATCCAGAGGAGGAATGTGATTGGTACAAGATGCATCTGTTTGAGATGTATAGCAAACTGAATCCCAATCAAAGGCGTGAGGTTCAAATTGATGTTAATCGTCAAAGAAGGATTGAAGAATTGGAGGCAGAGTTGAAAAATGCCTTAAAGAAAGTCATTGTATGGAAGTCAACACTTTGTGTTTTTGCAGTTGTGGTTTCTTTGGTACTTTCACTGAAGTAGTATAGTGTTTATGGCTAGATTGTGTGGTTTTTAATGGCTCATGTACCCCATATTTTTGGTGAATGGTTAAGTGTTTGCTTGTAAATTTAACTGATCTTGATCTTTTGGCTGCTCGATATTCTTGGTAGTAATTATCCAAAATGGCACAATTTGACTATCCTGTTTGACTTTATGCAAATGAATGTACAGGCACAAAACTACCAAAAATTACCCAAAGTGATAATCATGCTTGGCTATTAGTTATATTTTGATAGTAATTACCCGGAATTGCCCAAATTCACTTGGAGACTTTGACTTTTGCAAATGACAGTCAAGTTTGACAATCTGTGTTTGACTTTTAACAAAGCATCATAACATAGTCAACAAAGCAACATAACATAATTAATCAAAAAAAATTGCCTAGTTTTTTTGCTTCCATTAGTTTATGTTATGACCATATAAACACGTTCCGGAGGTCGAGGTTGATCGAAATACATGATTATTCTAGAGAGAGAAAGTAGAGAGAGAAAGGTGGAGAAAATGGTTTATATTAAAATGACTAAATGAAGTTTACACACACACTTTCCCACACCCCTCATGGAGAGTCATGAGGGGTATTTATAGGCTCATTACCCTACATGTTTGCCTATTCTACATAAGTAGTCCTTGTAGTTTCTAATCTAGTCCAATTCACTTGTGTGACATTATCTTTATAAAAGAGCGAGGCTAACAATCTCCCTCCAAGATATCGTCACACGTGAATGGTTACAATGAGACCTATAAATACATAAAAAAAATGTAAATTACAACAATAGTAAACTATGTTGACATTGTTGAAGCGCAGAGTCTCTGTAGTCTAGATACTGAGGCAGACTTGAAGTTCTCTCTTCCGACGATCTCGGCGTATGATCTTTGATACTGACGGTAAAGGTCTAAGTAGCTTTGAACTTCAACTGTAATGGTCTAGTTAGGTTATTACTCCCTCCTAACTAGTGAGCCTTTATTTTTTTTCCTGCTCCCTCCTGAACCGACAACTCTTCTTTCATCTCGCAGTGGATAAAGTAGATACAAAAGTGTAGGAACATGGTTGTCGTTCGGGTAGCAGCATAACAACATAACTCACATAACATTGCATAGAAGGTTGGTAATAAGCTCTGATGAACACATAATTGGTACCTCATGGTACTTCTCAGGTATTAAGCACAGTTCCCTCGATCAACCAACGTACTGAAGACGAAACACTACTTCTTTTGGCATGTTCTTCTCCTTCCTGATGGTTGCGAGTCATTGGAATCATCATATTCTTGTGTACATGCCATACAATTACCTGTACTTTACACTTCTAATGCAATTTAGAAGTCATAACAGCTTTTTGGAGCACATTTTGTGAGTATATGTCGCTAAGATATGACTCTCTTTATATCTACAATCTCCTCTCTTCTCTTCAACCTATAAGCGACCTCTTCAAATTCCAACCAGCTAGTAAATAACCTCTGACTAGAGAAACAACCCAATATAACAAATCTGACAATAAAGTAAACATCCCGTAGATATGTGACTTAATCTTGTACTATGGTGTGACTAAGAACGGTGTAGAGAGTTCGTACACCATCGAATCTCTGAGTACTCTATACTCTTCAACCAACCAACCATCAAGTATAAGACGTATATCACCTCTTGATTATCCACAACTTCGTGTGACACTGAGCACTACAACGTAACTCCTTTAAGTGATAGTTATCTAGGTCTTCGTCCATCCACCCCTTGACCTATGAAAACTAGATAATCCAAGTCTTCGTCACTATCAATATTAGTGAATGCACAAACAAGTATCTTCGAAAGTCATGCATCCATCCACCCCTAGACTTTGAGATAAATAAGTACACATGCCCTTGAAATGAACTTTAAACCCAGAAAAATGACAATGAATTATCCCCATAATTACAAAATCCGTTACTATCTGTTGTCATTTGATTGTGATTCTTGATCAGGATCGTTTAAGCAAAACGTGGTGTGTTTTTGGTGAAGCTTGAAATTCCATCTCGGTTGATTCGTAGTGATTTCGTATATTCCCTCCAAAAATAGAATTGGAAAATTTTCTCGCCTATAATTTGGAAATCACTATGAAATGCAATTCTAAGGTTACCAGAAAAATTTAAGTTTTGAAAATTTTTACGCCAAATTTCACCGAAAAAATTTGAATTTTGGCCTAAAAATTTGAATTTCGGCCAAAATTTTCAACGTTATACCAAAATTTGAATTTCGCGTAAAAATTGAACGTTTAGTCTCCTCTCAAAAATAAATTTTACTCAAATTTTCCCGCCAATTGAATTTTTTTTTGGCTAACTCGGTAATCCCTTTGTAACTCGATAGAGCTAGAGAAATTTTGGCAGAGTTTTGTTTAGTGTTAACCCAATAAAAAACCTTACTCGGTAAACGATAAGGTGAATGCCTAACTCGGCAGAAATGGCTAACTCGCCAAAATAACTTAACTCGCAAAGAAGAAACCTAACTCGCTAAGATTTATCCCAAACTCGGTAAGACCAAAATCCTAACTCGACAGAAATTTTCTAACTCGCAAGAATTGTTTCTAACTCGCTAGAATGTTTTTCTAATTCGCTAGAAATGTTTTTCTAACTCGCTAGAAATTTTTTCTAACTCGCTAAAATTTTTCTAACTAGCTAAAAAGTTTTTCTAACTCGCTAAAATTTTTCTAACTCGCTAAAAAAATTCTAACTCGCTGAAAAAATTCTAACTCGCAAGAAAACGTAATTTTTCCGAGAAAAAACACCAAAAAACACGATTTTTCACCCAAAAACACCACGATTCGCCCCCCGGTTAGCTCTGATGCCACTTGTTATGACCAAAAAACACCTTTCGGAGGTCGAGGTTGATCGAAATACATGATTATTCTAGAGAGAGAAAGTAGAGAGAGAAAGGTGGAGAAAAGGGTTTATATTAAAATGACTAAATGAAGTTTACAGACACACTTTCCCACACCCTTCATGGAGAGTCATGAGGGGTATTTATAGGCTCATTACCCTACATGTTTGCCTATTCTACATAAGTAGTCCTTGTAGTTTCTAATCTAGTCCAATTTACTTGTGTGACATTATCTTTATAAAAGAGCGAGGCTAACAGTTTAAGCCTAGCATCATTAATAATAGTCGCATAAATATTTCACAATGTGACACGTACATTTTTATTTTCCTTGCTTCGTTATTAATCAAATTTAATAACAAATGTTTTTACAACTTATAATTTAACGATTGTTTTTATCTCTTTCTTTTATTTTGTCTAAGTCGATTCAATATCAAGTCACAACAAACTAGTTACTATTTCTTTTCGAGTCACGGTCAAACATTTATTCCCTCGGGTCAAAACCCGATCCGAAATCATTGTTGGAAATATTGAGTTTGGAAGTTTATTATTCATAAAGCATGAGATACAAGTAGTTGTTGCATCAACTCATTGTACTTGGTAAGTCAAGACTTGGTAAAAAGAAAGTGGAGAATTTTGCGTATCACACTCAATTCCTTATCTTTAGGAACAGTTTTAAAATATCTTCAATTCACAGTATGATTTAGGCACCTTTGGTCGATCCCTTTTATCGCCAAAAGTCTTGGGAACCATTCATCTACCTCTCCAGCCTATTTAAACCTCTCTATTGTATACCAAAGAACACACACAAACACATATATCACTTTCAAAGAAAACTTCAACAATGGCAGCAAATGGTAAGTTTCAAAATGATGTAGAAGAGTACGAGTGGGTATTAAACAACAGTTTGCTATGGGACGCATTGTTTAATCATTTCGGGTATGATCCCGTTTACGAATATGGGTCGTATAGGCAGGTAGATACGAGGATGAGGACAATAATTTTGAAATGGCTGCATAGACAAGACTTTTACTGGGATGAGTGATGCGTGGGAATCGCAACAGGCTTTACCTCTCGAGGGATCTCGAGAAACTTACAACCCCCACCAGGCAGTGTACCAGATCGTTGTAGTATAGTATAGTGACAAGTACCGGGGGATTGATCGTTCAGCTTAGGAATAGTGTCGCTAGGATTAGAAAGCCTAATTACTAGTTCTAAAGGTGAGGGATGATTATTTTTGTGTTTTTACATTTTATAGAAAGCAAGTAAAATTCTCGGGTTTTGGAAGAGTGGGCGGAATTAGTTGCTATTCAACTAACCCAAAACTAAGATGCAGTCAAAATGAAATTAAACTAATTTATACTAAGGTTGTGAGCAGTAATTGGAGAAAATGTGTTTACTTAGATTTCACTACTCCCTAGATATCTTTTACACGTTAATTACTTGTTATAATTGCATGGATGACGGATCGTATTCCTTAATACCATTCATGGGGTGGCATACATAACTCCCCAATTCTATGAGCTCTTATCTCCTCCTACACCATGCCCAGCACAACTATAGGGATTGTAAACAGTGGCTCATGCATTAAATACAACCAATAAAGACCTAGTACGCCTCGGTTCATGTTTCTTAAGATGTTCAAGCATGTTACCATTTGGAGATCTGCCAGTTTTCTTAAGCCTAACATATAAATCATTCATCCAAGACAAGAATAAACAAGTAATCAACACATAATCAATATCTAGGTTTCATTAGATTTAAGCAAACACAAAAGAGATCTAGCCTAGCATAATGGAATTCAGACAAGAACAAGATATAGACAACCAACACATAGACATATTGATTGAATTAGAAGAACACTTATCTCAATTACAATGCAAGGTATCAAGGGTTTAGAACCCTTGAAAAACCTGTAAAAGTTGCACCAAAATCGTCTTTAGGGTTTCTCCAAAACTTCTCCCTTTTTATGTGAAAAACTAGAAAACTATATATAGGAAAATAGGGATGACGGCGTCAAGAACAAAGGTGTGACGCCGTCATCTCGCCACCAAATACTTCCTCAGACGGCCTTGATCTACTTCTGACGCCGTCAAGGTCTAGGCCGTCACACAAATTACTCTTGACGCCCTGTGTGTGACGCCGTCATCAACTACGGATTTTTATTTTTGAGGTTTGACGCCGTCAAGGAATTACTCTTGACGCCGTCACCTAATGTTCCCAGCATGGAAAATTGAGACTTTGCCGTTTTCTTCACTTTTATGCTCCAAAAACGTCCAAGTACCTAAAATCACTCTCCAAGTACTTCTTTTCCGGAATTCACTCTCCAAGTACCTAAAATCACAAAAGGAACGATTTAGGGAAATATTTGATCAAATAAAGTCGGATTCGGACTTAAATGACCCCCTAAAAACGGACCATTTTTCGCCTCATCATATACCCTTACACTTGAGATTTGCTTGTCCTCAAGCAAATGCGCTTTTATTCTACTCAAAAGACAAGTTAGGGGTCATTTAACACTAATATAAAAGTAATTACAACAAATAATCGTTCCACTAAAGACCAATAGACAAGCACAAAGGTCATACACAAGCACCTCACAAATAGTGTTTAGATACTCACATCTCTCGGGTGTAATAAAGTAATATAACATTATGGAAATGGAAGATATCTCTCACTACCTGTCATAGCAAAATAGATTACCATAGGCTTGGGAAAGGATCAAACCTCCACCACATGGCGTAAGCACCTAGGATAAACTATCAAAGAGGTCTTTTTAAAGGGTTGTAACGTTAGGTGTAAGGATATGAATTACACGGTTTTGTTGGATAAAGGAAGTTTTACTGGTGGCGAGTTAACAATCTTGGTTAATTACATGTACAAGATGGCGTTGCTAAGCCAAGACTAGACTCGACTTAAGCTAATAAATGAAAAATAACTAAAAACATAAAATGAACATAGAATGAAACGGGATGGTAGTCCGTATGTTTTTTTCTCTTTTTCCTTTTTTTTTTTTTTTTTTTTTTTTTTTTTTTTTTTGCATACACTCTTACCCTACCATCCAAAATAATACATCATAGGGAATGAACGTTCCCCTTACACTTGAATCTTTACATACTTTACATTCAACTATTCTAATGACTCGAATTAAGAAAATCAAAACACTTGGAGCACTTTTAAGATTAACGCACATATGGGGGTAATAAATGATGTTCTTCCCCATTACTCCATAAAATAAGTACTTACCCATGAGTCCCAATCGTCCCAAAACAATATGTACAAGGATATGACTCGACTTAGCAACCATGTAATCAATTAGAAAGTTAACTTAGGGTTTAACAAATAACAATAATGCACTAAAAATGAGCGCATACACGGAAGGCTAAGGCGATTTGGTTGTACATTTAAGTGGGGTGTAACAAATTCTTCCTTTAAGTAAAATGCTTAAAGTTAGAAACGAAAAGATAGGCTCGGAGGGGTGTACTAGGGGTTTCGTGTACTAAAAATGAGTACAACACTAAGGGTGTGGGAAAAATTAGTTGACTTAACTAGCCAAGTAATATGACTTAAATAGTCAAGTAATTATAATACGGGTTTAACACAAGGGTGATCCTAATGCCTCTTATCATGTAGTAAATCCTACCACACGAATGTAGTCTCACTAGCGGTCTCGGGATGCATCACTAACACAAGTTCTAGAGTCTAAATGCTACCGGTACACTCATAAGCACTAATAGTAAATGCTTTTCCTATCAAATCTAAAGGCGAACCTCACATTTTTGGGTGGAAAATTTTTCTGAATATACGGTTATGTGCTAGTCATACAATCTCCTATCCATGAGACGCTTGCTATGGCTAAAGTTTCACTCCTAAATGTTGTAAAAAATTTTAAATTTGGCGCTAAAATTGCACTAACAAGTATTTCTCATAGTTTTATTACACATCTACTATCAAACAAAACAAACTCAAGCGAAAGTGCATATGTAAGGTATCATCTTTTTACCCTCCCCTTACACTTAAGATGAACATTTTCCCCAATGTTCAAGTAAAGAATGTAAAAGTGAAAAAGTAAAGAGAATGAAATCAAATACTCCCCTGATTCGCTCGGTATGGATTATAGGATGGCCAGGTTAAATCTTCCTCCAAGAAAACGAACAATCAAAGCTTCCCTTCCAGAATATAAATCATCTTCTTGTCATACATAACCTGTAAATCCTGACAAAAATAGACAAGACAACCTCGCGTAAAATCGGCGGCATCCTATATAAGTTTTTAAATCCTAGAAAACGAAGTAAGATATAATGCTTGTGGAATGAAGTTTGCAGATTTCCTGGAGATTATAAAACTTAATAATTCACAAAAAACATAAGACTCCGTTAGAAAAACAAAACCGATAAAATTTCCAGATTTTTACTCCTGACGCCGTCAAGAGTAAAACCCTGACGCCGTCAGAATGGACCTGCAGAAATTCTTATGTTAAGTTTCCGGAAAATTTCTGGAAAAACTTGGTTCTACTTCCTGGAAAATCCTGCAAAACTTCATTATGACTCAATACAAGCATTTGACTCTAACAAATACGAATATACATGTTCATTTAATATTGTGGAGAATCATGATCGGTTTGTTTCTTAAAAACATATTTGGGGTTTCCCCTTACACTTATCTTTTGCAAAAATACTTTTAGGTTGGAGTTAAGACTAGGCCAAACAACATAGTGAAGTATTTCCACATTTTAATTTAGAGACATGATCAACCAACAATAAAAATAAAACATGCATACGGAAGCAAATAACAATCAAACAAATAAAATCACACAAAACATGGGTTGCCTCCCAAGAAGCGCTTTTCTTTATTTACGAGTCTTGTAGCTAGACTCAAAGTCATGGGTTAACGTGTATCGCTTATGCTCACATAACCAAGTGTGAGCCATCTAATAGTCGCCTCATCTTTCTTATACTCGTCTCCTAATTCTAAGCACCCGCGATAGTATTTTTTATTCTTTTCATGCGTGTACTTAAGTCCTTTTCTCTTATCATTCTCACTTAGCATTTCCATAGGCGGATACCTACTACACTTTTCCATGGAGAAATCCTTGAACCTAGGGTGTGTGCGGGGCATTTGATAGACAAATTCTTCATCCCCATCCGGGAATGTAATTAACCCTTCTATGAGTTTTTCATCGAGGTTGGTCAAGTTTGAAAGGTCTTCCAAACACAACTTGGGTCAATTTATCATCAATAAATTCTCCTAGATTCTCCATAACCATGAACTCAACAAGATAAACCAAACTTCCTACAAACACATGCAATGGTATTGCCCTAGCCATAATGTTTTCTTCTTTGTATTCTAACTCATCTACCATGATTTTATTGTATTCATTACGTGAGATTATGTTCATTGGAAGAGATGAGTTGAGATAGGCGTTAAAGCTCTTAAATCCAATCTTACAAGGGAATTGCATGTTAAATGAACTATCACACTCAATCCTAGTTCTAGGGTCAACATACCTAAGAGGGTTTATTTCCTCTTCCATCCTATCCTCATTAATCACGTCACCATCATCAAGATCCTCATCGGAGTCTGAATAGTAAAAAGGACTAGCCCTACGATCATCATCATGATCAGACTCTTTGTGGAAAACTAGAAGGGGGGGTTGAATAGTTTTATGTCCTTTTTAAATTTATTTCCAAAATATTTTGTTGGTTATAAAAACTTTCGATTCGATCTTAAGTGAGTTCAAGCAACAACCAATATAAGCAAGTCTAAACTAATATTGAAAGTATTGAAATATAATGAAGAAAAGATAGAGTTAGAAAGATCAAACCACAACACGTGAATTTATAGTGGTTCGGCTACAAGGACACCTTCCTTGCCCTACTCCACTCCCCGAGTACCACACTCGAGAGTTTTCTTCACTATGTCAACAAACTCCTTATGGTGGAGAAACCTTACACACCTTGGCTTACACAAGTTAACGACACTAAGCTAAATGTCGAGTTCTAATCGTAGCTAGAACCAATCTCACACCAAATATCACACCACATGATCTTCACACCTTAATCACACCTTCACACCTTCTTCAAGACTTCACACCGTCTTCACACCTTGTCAATCTTCACACCTTCTTCTATGCACAACTAAGTCACAACTACTAAACTAGTTTACAACACACCAAGATTCTACAATCAACAAATATACACAACACCTTAACAAATAACTATCACTAGTACTATGTGAAACTAGCTATACACAACACCACTACAATAAGATGGATGTAGAGAAGTGTTCTTCTTCTTGCACTTGAATGGATGAAGCTTTGGATCACTTGGAAACAAAGACTTATGAAATATATGATCAAAGGATTTTAGATCTAGAGAAGAAGATTGGATCAGAAAGTTTATAGTGCAAAAAGGTAAGAAAAATATGTGAAATGATCCAATATTTATAGGGCCAGAAAATACTGTTCGGGAGCGTGCCGGTCCCCTTAATTATAGGCCGGTCCCCTTAATGATTAAGGGGGCCGCCTAGTAAAATTAAGGGGGCCGCCCTCCTGAACGTTTGAAAAGTTTTTCTGGATAAAATTTGCCCTTTTTGGTTGGAAATTTGAAATCATATTTTTGTGGTTTAATAAAGCTTTACCAAAAATAATTTACAAATATATATAAAATGTTAAAATCATTTTATATAATGTTATGTATTAATATAAAATTTCCTTTGATCATGTAATGCATAAGTTACTAAGTTTATGCATACCTTGAGTGATATAAGATGTAGAGGTAAATATTTGTCACCAAATACTTGTTTATGTCTTATTCTTGACTTAATTTGATTTAAGTTTTGTGATTATCAAAACATAGGTTTATTGAGAAATATTAATAACATTCACAAACATTATTTATATCAACAATCTCCCCCTTTTTGATGATTACAAAACTTAAACTCATTAACTCAAAAATTAGTTTTTAAACAAGTATTTTAGTGAGTTTATATGTACTTCTCCCCCTTTTTGTAACATCAAAAAGGTTATGCCGACAAGTTTTCATTCGTGAAAATTTTGACGGGTAGAAACTCCCCCTTGATGTGTACTCCCCCTCGTTTGGGGGCACCAAGAGAACGAGCTATGGAATGCTTGCAAAAAAAAATATTAGAAGAACAAGTATATACATGTACACAAATATAGGGTGATGAGAAAAGAAAGAAACATTCATATTAGAGCAATGGTTGTGTTAAGACACAATAATATGAGTACATAAGCTAACATCATAATAGCAAATACATAAGCCAATTAATCAAGAAAGATACATCATCATGCAAAAGTACATGGACTTCATAGAGCTTGCAAGCAAAAGGGGTGGCAAAGACTTTATTTATTAAGCATATCAAATGCTTAATTTGGAGAGCATGATGGTGATGGTGGAGGAGTGGATGAGAATTGTGGTGGAGGAATTATAGGAGAGGATGGTGGAGTTGGAGGTGGTGGTGGGTTGGTAAGCAAATGTTCAATATATGAAAACATATATTGAATTTCATCTTTAAGGCCAAAGATGATGGTTCGGTTGTGGATACAACAAAGGCAAGTATCACCATGTGATTCAAGCATCCTCCAAGGTACGGGATTGGCAAAGTATGGTGGTGTAATTTGTGGAGATGAGAGTTGAGTATCAAGTGGTGTTATTGGTGAAAGTGAGATTGTAAGATGGGTGGATATAGGTTCTTGTGTGGGAAGTGGTGATGATACTTGTGGTGACAAGTGTGAATTGATGTAGTCATTGATTGATGAGGTTGAGGGTAAGGAAGATGAGGAAGTTCCATGAGTGGAAGGTGTTTTGGATGGTGCATTAGGTGCACTTGGAGAGGAGCATTTTGGTGGAGGTGATGGGGTTATGTTGTCTTCATTTGTTAAGTCAATGAAGAGTTGTTTTGGAGGAATGACCACAAGTTTTTGTTTCTTGGAGGTTTTGGAGTTTGAGGTGCTTGGAGGAGTCATGATGATATGATGAATGATGAGATGAAGAATGGTGATAATGGAGGGAATTTATAGTATGGAAATAGGTAATTTAGGTAAATGTTTGAAATGGTTGAAAGAGATTCTAAAATCAGTTGGGTCAAAATGGGAAATGGCAGCTGAAACTAGAGAAAGGATTCACAAGATGCAAAAGAATACAGTAAACCCAGTTCCAGATGGCCGGTCCCCTTAATTGTATGCCGGCCCCCTTAATAATTAAGGGGACCGCCTAGGGAATTAAGGGGGCCGCCCATCTGGTGTTTTCCCAGACGACCAGAAACCCAAAATTTGCAAAATTTGGTGATTTTTCAAGTGTGTTTTTCCAGCAAGCTCTATTAGGAGTACATACTTTAGGAATGATGATATATAAACATATATATATATATATATATATATATATATATATATATATATATATATATATATATATATATATATATATATATATATATATATATATAATCAAATTTTGCATGCAAATAAACATATTATAATCCATATTGAAAAGAAGCATGGCATAACATTAATATAGAAGCATGATAATAATTAAAGTCTAAACATCATTCCGAATAACACAAGAGATTAACACAAGTATTTCCGAATAAGTCGGACAAATAGCAAACCATACAAATGTCTAAAAGAAACAAGTAATAACAAGTAGCAACACGTCAATATCTTCTACTACTTTTTCTTTCCAAGCATCTTCCTAAACATCTTCCCAACGGATTTGAATCCCCCTCGAAGTTCTTCATGCATTTGTTGTTGACGATTGAGGATAGACGTTTGACGAGTGAAGAGAAGCTCATCGGTACGTTCATGAGGAAGAGGAATTTGATACTCGGTATCATCAAGATCGGAAAGATCTTCAACAAAGGTCGTGGGGGATGGAGTACTAACACGTGAGGTGTCTTCCTCCTCATCATCATCGTCATCACGATGAGATGTAGAACCACGAGGCCTAGAATACAAAGGAACACGAGATTTTCCTTTGTCACTACGAGGATGGCGAGTACGAACACGAGTAAGTTGGTTCAAAGTAGGAAGGATATGAACGTAGTAGTCTCTTTGAAGATGTGGGTAATGTTCCATCACATAACGATAAAGTCGTGTGAGAAACATACCGTAAGGAAGATTGGCATTTGGGGTGTTTTTGGCGGACATGATTCGATGAACAAAAAGATAAGCCAAATTGTATTGCTCTTCAGCAATAACACAATAAAGCATGTGGGCAATGCTCGCCGTGACATGATCACGGTGACCACCAGTACCAAACGCATACTCTCGAATGAGTTCTTCCTACTTCTTCATATCTTGGCTTAGCTCTTTGAGGAGGATTTGATTGGCATGAATATCGACATTCTTCGACTTGATTACTCGACTAGTCGTACGACGTTCTAGTTCAAGCATTCGACGAATGTCTTCAGGACTAGGAATCTCAGAATAGTAGGGGCCATCCTGAGGACGATTTCTTTCAAGAGTGGAAAGATCCCATTCATTTGAGAAAACGGCTTGGCCGTTGAATGGGATTCTAAGAATTTGCCCAAATTGAGCAAGAGTAAGAGTGATGAATTGATTTTGAATCATGAAGGAAATGAGGAGATGACCATAGGGATCGGTTTGCACCGTCACTTGGCTATAGAAGTCGAGGATAAAACGAGGAATGATAGGTTCGTTGATTTGGAAAAGACATTCAAAACGAATATTGGTGAACATTCGTTCGGTTTGATCATTTTCATAGAAAGATGGATCGACAATTCGTCCTTCGTGAATGTTTCTATTTTCAATAGGACGATAGAAACATGCAACTGAAGGAGACATGCCGGGAGTAGAAGAGACATTAGGAATGTATTGTTTGGTTTTGGAGACATCACCAACCGTGGTCTTAGGCATTTTCACCTAAACAATATAACAACAAAAATAAAATTAATATAAAAACAAATATCATGCATATGTTATATATTTATATAATTATATGCACTATATGTGGAACGAAATTCTACTTCGACACAAAAAAAATATTCAATGAAGTAGTTTCATGATGTTCCTTTTATTTTGATTTTAAACTCGTTTAGAATATATAATATCGAAGAGTATGATATCATAATTCATTTCGAAATAAGGCTAGATATATATTAGATTATATATCTTCCATTTCGTAAAAGTTTGACACAACATAAGCTTGTTTAAAAGATTGAAATGCGAATTTTAGTTTTCAAAAATATCATTTTAAAGATAAACCAAATGCTCCCTCAACTAGATAACAATATCCTAAAAATATCAATATATATATTGATTATATATCTTGATGACCTCTATTGATTCTAGTATTATTAACAAAACTTATAAGCTAGTTTTAGGTTTCAAATAACTTCATATAGTTATGGTTTGTTCATGAACCAAACGCCCATGTTGTCTTCATGAACCATTTAACAACAACTTGAAAAGTATGCTTTGATTGTTTAGAGCGTTAAAACAATGTAATGTAGTAAGTTTTAAATGGTTTTTAAGAGTTATATCAACAATGTGCCTTTTGAAAAATAAAATTTGACTAGGGTTTATGGGCGATTAATGATTTTGACAAGATGATATGTTATACTAATTTTGAGTTGCAAAACATCATCCTAATCCTATGGGGAGCATTTGGTAGTTTAATTTCTAGCTTCAATTACACTTAAAATCGAATTAAAATGAATTTTAATAAAATGCATAATTATTGATTAGACACCAAATCGAATGAAATGTGATGAAATGCATGTTGGAAAACTTACAAAAGATGTTGTTATATGTTTGGTTGATGTTTGCCCCTTGCGAAATAACCCCGGATTGGTGATTTGGTGAAGGATTTTGGTGGTTTTGGAGGTTTAGTTTCGTTCACAGCAGTATAGGGGAAGAGGTGGGTGAGTAAATGGAGTGTTTGGAAATGGAATTAAGGAGGAAAACGATTTTGGAAGTGTCAGATGGCCGGCCCCCTTAAACATTAAGGGGACCGCCCTCGATAACAAGCCGGTCCCCTTAATCATTAAGGGGGCCGCCTTTGAAACTTTCCAAATTTCGCGGAATTCGTTTCTGGAACAAAAATATTTATACGTATATAATTAGATTTATAATATATCAAAAATACGTAAATGTCTATTGGCACGATGATAAAATTCTTAACAATTTTTAATTACCGTTTCGATAATTAAAATATTCTTTTGACAATTTTTGGATAAAATGGTCAAAGTGTTAAGTTGATGAAGGGTTTGAGGTGTGTTCGGGAATATGTGAATAAGTGTATATATATATATATATATATATATATATATATTGTTTATATATATAAGTATAAATGTGATTGAAAGATGGGTTGATGAGTGAGATTTGAAGGATAGTAGCGGAGATAGGATATAGTTGGCGAGAGGAGTTTGTTTCATCCATAGTGTTCACGTGCGAAGGCGTTCTTGCATTATAAAAGTCCACTTGACTCATATCCCTTCATCATCATGAGTCTCCTAAAAGAGGACTTACTAGAATAACGTGAAGGGGGGAAAGAAAGGGTTTGATGAAGAACGATTTCTTGGAGTTCTAGAAAGTCAACAAATGACGTATCTAGGTTATGTACAAGTGAATATATATATATTTAATATATTACGTATAATAGTATATATATGTATATATAAGTATATATGTGATTCTAACAAATAGAAGACAATAACAAATTATATCTAAATAATTGACGAAATCAAACAATGCATATTTATCTAAGCATGGCAATGAGTTGTGAAAGAATGGCGTACCCGGTGGTCTTCAAAAGAAATCTTCAACATCATCAAGATGAAATATAGACTTTGAAAAAGTCTATGTTGAGAGAAAAACCAAGATTGTCTCAAGGAATGTTCGTCTAGCCATTTGATCTCCATTGTCCTTTTGGTCCAAAGTTGTTTGGTCCAAACATGTTTAACATTTGACTCGGGTGCATGAAAGGTGGTAGAATGCCCCAAGGATTGTAGCTTTGTTGGTAGTACCACATTTGATTACTATTGTTATTATAGTTTTGTCTATTTTGATTTCTTCTTGGTTGAGGTGTTTTAGACCTAGGATGAGAATTATTTGGTTTTCTAGGTGGTGGAGTTTTAGATCTTATTTTGGGTTTAGAAGATCCTACTTCGGTCTTTAAAGACGGTTTATAAAAATCTTTAACTTCTTCATCATTGGCAAGAGGTATTTTCTTATCATTAATAAGTATATACTTAGGATTAGATTTTAAAGGTTTCTGTTTGTTGAGTTCACTTTCAAATTTTACATTTTTAATCTCGCTTGTTGAAGCCTCATTTGAATTAAATCCTAAGCCGGTTTTGTCTCCGGATGTTCTTTGAATACTTATTATTTTACTAAGTGATTGACTACTATTTTCAAATTTGTCAAGTTTGCGAATTTCTTCCCTAAGTATTTCGTTTTCACCTTTAAGCTCTTGACATGATTTACATTCTTCAAAAGTTTCTTTACCTTTTTCTAGTTGATGTATTTTAATTTTTAGTTCAAGTACTTCACTTTCTAATTGATTGTTAATGTATTTTAGTGATTTGTTTTTGGCCATTGTCACTAAAATATTTGGTTTCGGAACGTACCTCATTTGGTGTATTCGCCATGAGACATTTTTCTTCCTTTGTCGTTTCATTCTCATCATCATCACTATCACTCCAAGCACCTCCAACAAATGCTCTTTGATTTTGATCTCTTGTCATCATTGGACATTTTCCAATAAGGTGATTTGGATCTCCACACTTGAAACACTTTCTTTCAATCTTGTTGTTCTTGTCATCTTTACTCTTTTGAAATGTTTTCTTTTCATCATACGGTTGTCTTACGAATCTTCCTCGCCTTTTGAAGAATTTCTTGAAATCTCTTACGGCCATGGCGTATTCTTCGTCATCACTTTCGGAAGATGAGCTATCTTCGATACTAGATTCCTTTCTAGCTTTCAAGGCGATTGACTTGCTTTGCTCTCGTTTTTCCTTGACCATTTCGGAGTCCTTCTTAATGATGACTTCGTAGACTTTTAGATTTCCAATTAATTCGTCAAGTTGCAAAGTTGACAAATTCTTCGATTCTTCAATAGCCGTCACTTTAGCTTGCCATTTTGGATGAAGAGCCCTAAGAAACTTCCTAACAAAATTCTAACTAGAAAAATTCTCATCAAGTGCTTTTAAACTTGTGATGATAGTGTTAAATCTAGCAAAAGCATTGTCAATTGATTCCTCTTCCGGAATCGTGAATTGCTCGTATTGTTGAACAAGTAGATCTATCTTATTATCTTTGACTTGACTATTACCTTGGTGAGTTATTAGTAAAGAGTTCCAAATTTCTTTTGCGGTTTCACACATAAAGATCCTTTCGTACTCTTTACGTGGTAGCGCATTATAAATAACCATTTTTGCTTCATTATTTTTAGCAAGTTTTCTTTTTAAATCATCATTTTGTTTTTCAAAAGGTACGATTTCATCTTTCTTAGTTTCCGAGTTATTTTGAATAGGTAAAAAATCACCATTAGTAATAACATGCCAAAGATCTAGATCTTTTGACTTCACATAAGTTTCGAATCGATTTTTCCAATATAAAAATCCATCACTTTCAAATAGTGGTGGTCTTTGCATAGATTGCCCTTCTAAATATTTTTCAGATTCCATAGATCGTTACAAGTTTTAAAATACAATATATTTTAAAGATCTTGCTAGACGTGGCTCTGATACCAATTGTGGAAAACTAGAAGGGGGGGTTGAATAGTTTTATGTCCTTTTTAAATTTATTTTCAAAATATTTTGTTGGTTATAAAAACTTTCGATTCGATCTTAAGTGAGTTCAAGCAACAACCAATATAAGCAAGTCTAAACTAATATTGAAAGTATTAAAATATAATGAAGAAAAGATAGAGTTAGAAAGATCAAACCACAACACATGAATTTATAGTGGTTCGGCTACAAGGACACCTTCCTTGCCCTACTCTACTCCCCGAGTACCACACTCGAGAGTTTTCTTCACTATGTCAACAACTCCTTATGGTGGAGAAACCTTACACACCTTGGCTTACACAAGTTAACGACACTAAGCTAAATGTCGAGTTCTAATCGTAGCTAGAACCAATCTCACACCAAATATAACACCATGTGATCTTCACACCTTAATCACACCTTCACACCTTCTTCAAGACTTCACACCGTCTTCACACCTTGTCAATCTTCACACCTTCTTCTATGCACAACTAAGTCACAACTACTAAACTAGTTTACAACACACCAAGATTCTACAATCAACAAATATACACAACACTTTAACAAATAACTATCACTAGTACTATGTGAAACTATCTATACACAACACCACTACAATAAGATGGATGTAGAGAAGTGTTCTTCTTCTTGCACTTGAATGGATGAAGCTTTGGATCACTTGGAAACAAAGAATTATGAAATATATGATCAAAGGATTTTAGATCTAGAGAAGAAGATTGGATCAGAAAGTTTATAGTGCAAAAAGGTAAGAAAAATATGTGAAATGATCCAATATTTATAGGGCCAGAAAATATTGTTCGGGAGCGTGCCGGTCCCCTTAATTATAGGTCGATCCCCTTAATGATTAAGGGGGCCGCCTAGTAAAATTAAGGGGGCCGCCCTCCTAAACGTTTGAAAAGTTTTTCTGGATAAAATTTGCCCTTTTTGGTTGGAAATTTGAAATCATATTTTTGTGGTTTAATAAAGCTTTACCAAAAATGATTTACAAATATATATAAAAATGTTAAAATCATTTTATATAATGTTATGTATTAATATAAAATTTCCTTTGATCATGTAATGCATAAGTTACTAAGTTTATGCATACCTTGAGTGATATAAGATGTAGAGGTAAATATTTGTCACCAAATACTTGTTTATGTCTTATTCTTGACTTAATTTGATTTAAGTTTTGTGATTATCAAAACATAGGTTTATTGAGAAATATTAATAACATTCACAAACATTATTTATATCAACACTCTTCTAGCTCAGAATTATTGTCAAAGTGGTGGTTAGGTGAGAGGTTAGGTGGGTTCTCATTTTCTGCTAAAGGAAGTGGGGCGGGCATTTAGAAAATCCTACGACGAAAAACACGAATAACAGGAATCAAACGATCAATGTTATTGTTATCCATCGAAATAGTTTACGAACAATGGACACAAAGAAATAGATAGTCTAAAGAAGACTTAAAATAAAAATAAAATCTTACTAGAAAGGAATCTAGCAAGTAGACCTAATAAAAAGAAATTCTAACCAAGACAATAACTATTCCCCGGCAACGGCGCCAAAAACATGATGCGTGGGAATCGCAACAGGCTTTACCTCTCGACGGATCTCGAGAAGCTTACAACCCCCACCAGGCAGTGTACCTGATCGTTGTAGAATAGTATAGTGACAAGTACCGGGGGATTGATCGTTCAGCTTAGGAATAGTGTCGCTAGGATTAGAAAGCCTAATTACTAGTTCTAAAGGTGAGGGATGATTATTTTTGTGTTTTTATATTTTATAGAAAGCAAGTAAAATTCTCGGGTTTTGGAAGAGTGGGCGGAATTAGTTGCTATTCAACTAACCCAAAACTAAGATGCAGTCAAAATAAAATACTAAAAATGAAATTAAACTAATTTATACAAAGGTTGTGAGCAGTAATTGGAGAAAATGTGTTTACTTAGATTTCACTACTCCCTAGATATCTTTTACACGTTAATTACTTGTTATAATTGCATGGATGAAGGATCGTATTCCTTAATACCATTCATGGGGTGGCATACATAACTCCCCAATTCTATGAGCTCTTATCTCCTCCTACACCATGCCCAGCACAACTATAGGGATTGTAAACAGTGGCTCATGCATTAAATACAACCAATAAAGACCTAGTACGCCTCGGTTCATGTTTCTTAAGACGTTCAAGCATGTTACCATTTGGAAATCTGCCAGTTTTCTTAAGCCTAACATATAAATCATTCATCCAAGACAAGAATAAACAAGTAATCAACACATAATCAATATCTAGGTTTCATTAGATCTAAACAAACACAAAAGAGATCTAGCCTAGCATAATGGAATTGAGACAAGAACAAGATATAGACAACCAACACATAGACATATTGATTGAATTAGAAGAACACTTATCTCAATTACAATGCAAGGTATCAAGGGTTTAGAACCCTTGAAAAACCTGTAAAAGTTGCACCAAAATCGTCTTTAGGGTTTCTCCAAAACTTCTCCCTTTTTATGTGAAAAACTAGAAAACTATATACAGGAAAATAGGGATGACGGCGTCAAGAAAAAAGGTGTGACGCCATCATCTCGCCGCCAAATACTTCCTCGGACGGCCTTGATCTACTTCTGACGCCGTCAAGGTCTAGGCCGTCACACAAATTACTCTTGACGCCCTGTGTGTGACGCCGTCATCAACTACGGATTTTTATTATTGAGGTTTGACGCCGTCAAGGAATTACTCTTGACGCCGTCACCTACTGTTCCCAGCATGGAAAATTGAGACTTTGCCGTTTTCTTCACTTTTATGCTCCAAAAACGTCCAAAATGGCTTCTTTTCCAGAATTCACTCTCCAAGTACCTAAAATCACAAAAGGAACGATTTAGGGAAATATTTGATCAAATAAAGTCGGATTCGGGCTTAAATGACCCCCTAAAAACGGACCATTTTTCGCCTCATCAATGAGCGTTGGGTACTGAATGATGTGGAGGTGGAGGAAGAAGATGAGGAGGATCAACAGGATGCGCAGCAAAATGTGGTGGAGCAGCAAAATGAAGAGGATGCGCAGCAAAATGTGGTGGAGCAGCAAAATGAAGAGGATCAGCAGCAAAATGTGATGGAGCATCAAAATGTGGTGGTGCATCAAAACCAGGGGGTCAACAAGATGGGTTTGCATTTGCAGACCCGTTAAATCTGGAAAACAAGATTAGCGATCTTGAAATTAAGTATCAATATCTCCTAGAAAGGAAAAGGATGAAACGCAGGGAGTAGAGCTCTGGTTTTAACAAGTTTGTGTGAAATGGAGTGAAGTAGTTTTTAATGATGATGTTTTTATGTTTTTAGTATCTTTAGTATTTAGGTAGGATAATTATATTTATGTTTGCAGTTTTTATGAATGGTTGTAGCTTTTTAAAAATATCAATGAAAATTTTGATGTTTAATTAATTGTTTATGGTTGCTTGTGATGTCAAACTGTCAAAGGTGTGTTTGGTTTCTGGGATAAAAGCATTATTTTTTTATGAGACCTTGTTTCATAAAGTAGGAGGTCTAAATAGTATGAATCTACCATAATTTGCAGAAATCCAAAACCTAAAGACAAATCAATAACACAAATTCCCAAAACACAATATCATATTTAAGCTGCTACCAATATGTCAAATTTTTAAAATCCAGAAATGATGTGTTAATGTTGCTAGTTATAAATAGTATTGCTAAGTGTAATTGATGATGTGATTATTGTGATTCGGTTATGTTTGTGGTTTTGTGTTTTTGGGAATAATATTTTGCAGGATAAGCTGAGAAAAGTGTTGGAGTCCTGAAAAATAAGATGTTTTGAGTGGAAACTGACTTAGTGTCGCTAGGCATAATTTAGTGCTGCTAAGCCTAACTTAGTCCGGCTAAGGGTTGTTCTACTATTTTTGATAGTGCAGGGTACTGTTTTAGAAATATGAACGGTTAAGAGTTTGTACACTTCAATCATTCACAGTTTAATAAAAATGTTTTTATCCGATCAAAACTCTATCAAACATAAAACCATTGCTTGATTTTATCAATTAATTGCAATTCCCAGCAAAACCCTATACAAATTTTCAAATTTCACAATGTCGACTCTGTCTTTTGACAACCAGCATAACATGATTGCATTTTTTTTTTGGTAACATGGGTTTCCGACTCGACATTGTGAGCCGACTAATCCCACGGCGACTACCCTTTTGGATAGCCAAGAGTCGGCGCAGGTGAACCTCCGTGGCCACAAAGAATTGATGTTAAAGAATTGAGAAAATCAACAACTTCAGTGAATTCTTCATTCTCCTTGGTGGGCTTTTGCAAGAATGCAATCATGTTAAAGAATTTATGGTTAAATGTACCAAACTTAAAGAATAGGTTCTTGGCCACAAATCATAGATACTCAGGGGGATGTAATTAAAGGTTTGAAGCTGAGGGTTAAGCAATTGGGAAGTCAGAAGGGGTCAAGAACCAGGTCATTCAAAAGACTGAAAAAAGTGGGCACAACACAAAGGATTAGTTCATCTGAAAGCATAAGTTTGGGGGAGGATGATCCCAAACAGGGTAGGAATGAAACCAAGGATTCAGGGGAAGCTATGGAAAATGTTGATAGTGCTGCTGTTGGTGATGACATTGGTGTGGATATGGATGTGGATTCTGGTGAGAATGATGATGAGTATGTGGTTGTTGATAGTCAAGGTAATGAGGTTGTTATGGAAGCAGCAATCAAAGGCATGGGAGATTCTACTGCTGGTGCAAGTGTAGAAATGGACAAGGAGGATACTACTGCTGAGGAAAATGTTCTTGTTGCTAGTTATGATGATGACTCTTTGTCCAAAGCAATGATTATATTAAAGACACAATTTAAACAAGCAGTGCCACAATCACCACTACCAACACAACAATCACAACCACCACCACAACAACCAAGAGTACCTGTCAAAGGTGTGGTGATTAGAGAACTAACTCAACCAATCAAGAAGACTGTACAAGAGCCAAGTTATAAGGGCAAAGGCAAAGGTATTATGGTTGAAGATCCTAAGCATGATCCTTTAAAGGATATTCCTTTTGCGTACTGGCCCAAACACAAGCAACTTGAAGTAGATGAAGTTGCTGCAAGAAAATTGGCTGCTGAGTTTGCAGAGGACAATCAGATGGTACTTGAACAAAGAAGGAAACACGATGAAGATGAGGCCAAAACAAAAGCACACTTGGATTCTTGGGATGAAGAAAGGATTAAAGGTGATGCTGATATTGCACTGATGAAACATATAAAAGAAGAAGTGCAAGAGTACACTCAAGAACAAAAAGATGAATGGAAGAGGAATTATGAAGCTGAAAGGAAGCAATTTTATCTCAATCATAGAAAGAAGAGAAAAGTGCTCAGTCGTCCAACAGTTAAGCAAAAGAGGAAGTACTATGAGCACTATCTAAACAATATGAAGGGTTGGAAGCTTGTTCAATTAAAATGATACTCAGATGACGAGATCTTCAAAATGTATGAAAGAGCCAAAATTAAAACTCAATGTAACTAATATATCAATGTTAATGATAACTGACTTCACATTTTGCTCTAAATAATAGTTACATGAATATTTCACAATGTGACTATTTTGAATGTATTGGTCACATATAATACCCTTATAATGTGGCCATAAACATCATTTAGATACATATTTCTGATATGGTGTGACTATTGTAAAGCCGATAGTTACAATGTGACTATTTTTTTTCTTTATTTTTTTTGTGTAAAGCCTATAGTCACATGGTCGTGCTTCAATTAAGTGTGACTATACACATTAGGATTTGGCAAGCAAACACACACTAAACTTTAGACATACATAGTAACTTACGTGACCATATGTATCGAATTTTCGTTACACTTAATCATGTTTTTATGGTTTAGTGTGACCATATATGACATTTGGTCACACTCCTCAAGTGTGTGACATATATATTTGTCACTATTAAATGCATATCGTAACTAACGCTTCAAACTTACTTTTCAGTTGTCACACATTTCAAACACTATGTGGCTAAATATTCAGCAAAGAATAGCAGTTATGTTTAAATAATGTGTGACAAACTTGACTATATAATTTAGCCACATACACAATTACTCATGTGACCATATATCTATTTTGGTCACACTGTTCAATTGTGTGACATATATTTGTCACATACGTGTATATATATATATATATATATATATATATATATATATATATATATATATATATATATATATATATATATATAGTGTGACTAATGTCTTTAACTCATTTGTATCTGTCACACATCCCAAATTATAAGTGACTAAATAATCTCTTTTTTTCAGTTACCTCTAGTTACATAAATATCCAAATGTGTGACAATAGAATTCCAAAATGGTCACACAAGTCGGATCAAGTGTGGCTGTTTATTTTATTCTGGTACATTTAGTCACGTAAATATGTTACCATGTGACAGTTCGAAAAACTCTATGTGTGATGAATACCAATTTTGTACTAGTGTATATGAAGATTAGTAAAAGCTAATCACTGCCATAAACTTATGTTTATGAGCAATAATAATTTTTTTGGCATGACCATTTACCCCATCCTGAGTCATTAATGATGCGAAAGCTATAGAAAAATAAGATTCTTCAATTTAATGTTATTTGGTTAATGGGGTAGTGTGCCCCTGGTAAATATATTACTCAAAAAAACGTTTAAGAACATCGGATGAGAGTGAAACAATTTAATGTTATTATCTCTCAAAGAAAGTTGATTATTTATCTATCAACTAGATTGGGACTCAATCCCTCAATTTTCTGGAATGAAAAAAAGTGGATGTATGTAGGCTTACATATCCAATGTATGAACCATTTAGAGTTTAAAATCGATGCATCATCTAAATGATCATCAAATCACAACCTCAAGTTTGCATGATTAAAAGCTGAATGCGAGCCTACCATTCCAGAGTAAGTATTTCATCATGAAAATGCGATGAATTACTTCTGAATTATCAAATGAAACTGAGAGAAAAACTTGTGTTGTTGTATGGGGCCATATTATAATATGCACAACAACAAAATTAGCATCATGACAATATGTTATTATAAATCCTCCCTTTTATAATTGGTTTTGGTTATAAACCAAACATATCCCATTTTTGTGTGCAAATTACTCCACCTAAATGCACATATATGTGATATAGAAGATGGATAATTCCTTCAGGAGAAGAGAAGTAGCTGCAAATTCAGAATGAATTATCATATTCTGTTTATCCTCTAAAGAAATTTTTTTATGAATTGATTATTCAATGGATAATCTAATAGCCATAAATAAACATTGGTCAAAAAAAAATTTCAGCTACTCATGCTCTAATTAGAAGTTGTCCCTCAAGGACACAATTTTATTATGACATGCCTCAAGCATGGTAGACAAATCGATTCCAAAAAAAATCCTCGATGAAAAATATGGAGCATGAAAACAATATGGTTGTTCGAGGTATAAAAGATGATGAGGCGAAAAATGATCCGTTTTTAGGGGGTCATTTAAGCCCGAATCTGAATTTATTTGATCAAATATTGCCCTAAATCGTTCCTTTTGTGATTTTCGGTACTTTGGGAGTGAAATCTGGAAAAGGAAGCAATTCGGACGTTTTTGGAGCATAAAAGTGAAGAAAACGCCAAAGTCTTAATTTTCCATGCTGGGAACAGTGCATGACGGCGTCAAGAGGAGTTACCTGACGGCGTCAAGAGTAAAATTCCATGACGACCCAGAAGAGTTTTGACGGCGTCATGAAGGTAGGGCGTCAAGAGTAAAAGTCATGACGGCCTGGAAATGGATTGTTCTTGACGGCGTCAAATGTAGATCTAGGCAGTCCGAGGATTGTTATGGCGGCGAGGTGACGGCGTCACCTATTTGGTCTTGACGCCGTCAGACCCCTTTTTCTATATATAGTTTTCTAATTTTTCACATTTAAAAGAGAGAAGTTTTGGGGAGAAACCCTAAGTACGATTTTGGTGTAACTTTACAGGTTTTTCAAGGGTTCCAACCCCTTGATACCTTGCATGATTAATCAAGATAAGTGTTCTTCTAATTCAATCAATATGTCTATGTGTTGGTTGTCTATATCATGTTCTTGTCTTAATTCTATCATGCAAGGCTAAATCTATCTTGTGTTTGCTTAGATCTAATGAAACCTATATATTGATTATGTGTTGATTACTTGTTTACTCTTGTCTTGGATGAATGATTTATATGTTAGGCTTAAGAAAACTGGCAGATCTCCCATTGGTAACATGCTTGAACGTCTTAAGAAACATGAACCAACGCGCACTAGGTCTTTATTGGTTGTATTTAATGCATGAGCCACTGTTTACAATCCCTATAGTTGTGTTGGGCATGGTGTAGGAGGAGATAAGAGCTCATAGAATTGGGGAGTTATGTGTGCCACCCCATGAATGGTATTAAGGAATACGATCCGTCATCCATGCAATTATAACAAGTAATTAACGTGTAAAAGATATATAGGGAGTAGTGAAATCTAAGTAAACACATTTTCTCCAATTACTGCTCACAACCTTAGTATAAATTAGTTTATTTTCATTTCTAGTATTTTATTTTGATTGCATCTTAGTATTGGGTTAGTTGATTAGCAACTAATTCCGCCCAAATCCTTCAAACCCGAGATTTTAATTTGCTTTCCATAAAATATAAAAACACAAAAATAATCATCGCTCACCTTTAGAATTAGTATTTAGGCTTTCTAATCCTAGCGACACTATTCCTAAGCTGAACGATCAATCCCCCGGTACTTGTCACTATACTATACTACAACGATCAGGTACACTGCCTGGTGGGGGTTGTAAGCTTCTCGAGATCCCTCGAGAGGTAAAGCCTGTTGCGATTCCCACGCATCAAGTTTTTGGTGCCGCTGCCGGGGAATAGTTATTGTCTAGGTTAGAATTTCTTTTTATTAGGTCTACTTGCTAGATTCCTTTCTAGTAAGATTTTATTCTTATTTTTAGGTTTTCTTTAGTCTATCTTATTTCTTTGTGCTTTTGTTCGTAACTCTTTACCATCCGACATCATGGAAGGTGGTAACATCTTTGAACCCGTCATCCCACCACAACAAAACCCACCATTAGAACCCCTTAGGCCCCGAACCTTAGGAGAGTATTCCCAACCTAGCCACCAAGGCTACCGAAAGACCATTGAGCTCACCGGAGCCAATGTGACCCCCTTGCGATCCGACACCATCCGGTTGGTGCAAAGCGGATGTGCATTCCATGGACTTCGTTCCGAAGATCCAAACCAACATTTTAAGGACTTGCTCAAAATCGTAGATTCCATAGACCTAGGTGTTGAAACTAGAGAGACCACCCATTTACGCCTATTCCAATTCTCTCTACGGGATCAAGCTAGTCAATGGCTTGAGCATTTACCCGCGGGATCCATCACCACATTGGATGATCTCACCACTCGTTTCCTTGCTCAATTTTTCCCACCGGGAAGAACTACTAAGCTTAGAAATGACATCTTGACATTCCAACAACATCAAAATGAAACCTTTTATGAAGCTTGGATTCGATATAAAGACCTACTCCGAAAAGTCCCTCATCATGGCATCGAACCATGGCTCCAGATCCAAATCTTTTACGATAAGGTTGACTATCAAACAAGGAGAGCCATTGATTACGCAGCCAAGTGTAGGCTAAATAGACTTAGCGTTGGCGAGTGCTGGAAAGTTCTTGAGGGGTTGGCACAATACGAAGAGGAAGGATGGGAGGACCTGATGCTCCCAAGCAAGGTAAAACTTGACTACGCATGTGCCACCCAAGAACAGTTGTTAGGAAGCATCGAGAAACAGGTAAAAAAATTGATGAGTATTGAGAAACTGCCTGCTGAACCCGTGTGGAATCATAATCCACGTAGGAATACGGTCATCAACCAGAATTTTCCTGAACGCTCACGACAAGAGGAATTCGAAGGGATAATGGTAACCTTCATGAATAATCAGGAAAAACAAATTGTAACACCCCCAATTTACCTGGATGGCAGCGGAATGGAATACCTGGGGGTGACGGTCATAGCACCATAGTTACAGTTATATTGAACGACCTAAAGTGTCGTTTAGAAAATACAGCGTTTGATCATTAAAACATTCAGAGTTTACAAAACATAGGTCCCAAAAGATGTTGCCATTTTAGTTAAAATAAGTTCAACCAGATCAAACGTTCATAGGTGTAGAAAATATAGTCAGACGCGTCGTCTCCACGACTCCATGAATGTCCAAATGCATGCATCATGAGCTACCTTAACAACCTGAAAATACATGCTAAAGTGTCAACACGAGGTTGGTGAGTTCATAGATTTAGAGAACAAATAGATATGGTAAAACATTTGAAGAGAAGAATTTCCCAGTAAAATCGTCGTAAATCAGTATTAAAGCTGATGCAAAGGCATCATAAATCAGTAATAAGAAATCAGTAATAAGAAATCCGAAATAAGAACTCAGAACTTAGCAATCCGAAATAAGAATTCAGAACTTAGAAATCCGAAATAAGAACTCAGAATTTAGTAATCCGAAATAGGAACTCAGAATTTAGTAATCCGAAATAAGAACTCAGAAGCAAGATTTATAAAAACCATCAATATTTAACTTTAATATTATGTACCATAGCCCAAGTATAAAGAAATAAGTTTTTCAGTCATAAAACTACATTGTCTCTTAAGCTCATGAAACCGAAGCTAGACGATACTTGGCCCCAAATGAGTGTTTACCAGACACTCGAATAATAAAGACATGAAATGCATTCGTTCCATTTGGAGCAACCCAAACACGAATGGAGGCGTCACCCTCGATAGATCTATCCACTCACTCTCGCTTAGTACTAGAAATTAACGGTCCATGATAATAAAGGGGACTTGTCAAGACGTGGTAATAAGGAAACTTAAGCAATGTATGGAATTTAATACTTGGCATTGTACAAAAATAATTAAAGCATCGTATTCTCTTTCAAAAGTCATTCAAATCATATAAAAGTATAAAACAAGTATTTAAGCATGCATTTCCCCCAAAGGGTTTATAAAGTCATTAAACGAGTAAAAGTGGGGCTATGACTCACCTCGAAATGCTAGTACAAAGTGATGGAATGATCTGGACAACAAGGCGCGAACACTAGCCGCAACCTAAATGAAGGAATGTGATCTAATTTAGATCATGCCGTGATGAATGAATGCACATGCACATGATACTCATACCACTCGTAATTTGAAAATACTAGTTATCGTCGTAGTAAAATAGATTCCATACTTAGGAAAAATAATTCCATTTAGAGAAGTATATAGCTTGTCATAATAACTCGTACAAAAGTTAGCGTTAAAATCCTTGTATTGAAAACCTTGAAATACGTCGTTAAGTCGTATAAATATTCCCTCTAGTCGTACGTATTCGTTTGATAAGAAAATGGTCCTTAGTAATATTTTCTAGAAAATATACCGTTTAGTACGTACGTTATTATTTTTATTCGTGACTATATATATATATATATATATAGTTTTGGCAATGTTAAAATGGGTATAACTCGGTCGTTTTAAGCTCGTTTTCCTTGTTCTTTATGTCCACGGATTCGTCTTTGTATATACTAGTATATTTTTGACAACTCGGCTCTTTTAGGTTACGTTTAATGCCTCAAAATACCCGTCGTATTCTGCCAATCAGCAAGCAGTTTTTCTAAGAAATAGTTTTCGTCGTTAATTTTGCAAAAATCATAACTCCTTCGTTATAAACTCGTTTTAATCCGTTCTTTCGCCTAAAGTTTCGTTTTTGAATGTATTTTCTAAATCTTTGGTCAAAAATTAACCATCACCCACTGATTTTCCCACGAAATTAAAATAGGGACAGTAGGTATTTTAAAAGTTTCAAAAACCATTTCCAAGTCTCCAAACTAGTTCCATCATTCATCAAACCTCTTTCAAACACCACAAAACTAATCTAATCCTACCATACACCTTCTTAGGGTGTCATGGGTTCCTAATCACCAAAACCAAGTAGATCTAACAAGGATCTAACCAAAAAATCACTCTAGGGCTTGTATGATCAATAGTTTACAAAATAAAGTGGTATAAGCTAGTGCATGTATGAGATCTTGCAAGAATCATGTATAAATATAGTAAGAACTTTGTAAAAATTATGAAATGAGTTTAGTAAACTTACTTGTAAGATTAGTGGAGTTAATGATGATTAAAACCTAATAATCCTTGAGTTTTTATTTCAAAACCCTAACAAGGATACTATAAACACTAGATAAATACTTTGATCTTTGAAAAATCTTGGTTCTTTCCTTCTTGCTCCTTGTGGCCGTGGGTATGAGAGAACAAAGAGAGAAAAATGACTTTTGATGGTATGAAAGAAATGAGGTAGAAATTGGTAAAGTTAGTATATGTATTATTATTATTGAAATTATATTATAAATAAAAGAGTTAGTAGTAGCATTTATGAACAAAGTGTATGGAAGTAATTTTTGTAAGAAATTGGAGAGGGGGGGGGGGGCGGCAAAGTCAAAAAAAAGGGGGGGGGGGGGATGAATGTAGGATTTTGTAATAAAATGTATTATTGGTAGTTTTGTGTAGTTTTAAATTGTACCGGGTACCGGGTTAACTAAAAATAAATTTTAACGAAGTTAACCGGGTCATAATAAAGTTATAAAAATTATAAAAATAGTTTGGGTAAAATTATTGGGTGTTTAGATAATTATAGTTTAATTTTCACGAAAACCGTCGAACTTTTAGTAAACTTAAGTTAATAATTAAAATAATTATCCAAAATACCGGGTAAATTAATATTATAATTTTTATATTATAAAAATGAATATAAAAATATATTGGGATCATTGTCGGAAGTGTTGGACGTGTTAGTCACCTTTATAGTTCGCGTATTAGTGTTTATTTAAAATAAACGTACGTAATTCGTTAATTATATTAAAAATATAATTTGAATATCCTACGAGTGGAATAGTATGCAAGTGCCCTAATAATGACATGTCGACTATTTCTAGTCCGTATGAAATGTCCCTGAAGTAATGCATGAATTCGCTCCTGAACCAATACGGTTACGCGAATTTGAACACTCGTAAACTAAATTTACGATAACATGAATAATGCACGTGAATAGTGGTATTTCTTCCGGAAATGAATAGTGTCAAGTGAATAGTAAAATTTCTGAATATGTCTCGGAATATCAAATTGACCTTGAAAACGATGAATAGTGATCGATGAATAGTAAATGATGAATAGTAACTTGTGAATAGTAAATTGTCGAGGTTTGAAAAATGATCGGAAATTACGAGTTGTGACAGTCTTCCCCACTAACAGGAACTTCGTCCCGAAGTTCAGTTTTGGTTGGTCTCTGAAGTATATTTGGTAAAAAGACGTGGATACTTGAGTTGCATTTGGTCTTCCAGTTTCTAAGTAAATTCGGGTCCTCTTCAAGAATTCCAGTGAACTTTCGCGATAGGAATTCGACTTTGCTTCAATCGTTCGATTCTAACAGTCCATGATTTCTATTGATTCTCTTACCAGGTTTACGTTTGTCTTTGGGTTGGAATTCTTTCCAAATGGGATTATGAGTGACTAATATGAAAGTCATTTCCTGGGATTTGAATAAGTGAAACATAGTTGTGTAATCCGGCTGTTCTCTAACAAGGTTCAAGTCAGATGGCCACTAGGCCTACCCTGTTTGAAATATTACGTGGTCCAGTGTATATCAGGTTTAACTTTCCAAATTTTCCGAATTATCTCATGCCTTTCCTAGGCAGAACTTTGAACATGATCCTGTCATTACCTTGAAATTCTAAGGGTTTACAACTTGTAGAATTTGTAATTGATTCTTGACTTGTAGGAGGTTTCTGGTTATATCATGAATGTCTATTTGAAATAGTGAGTTTTGCTTTTTCCGAGTTTGGTTTGTCAATAGATGATCAGTGCTTCTTCGGGTTCATAATGTAATATAGGTAATATACGTTGCTGAACTATGTCAGAACCCAAATCTTATATGTCAGCTGGTCGATTCTAAAATGAATCTTAAATGGTCCAATATACTTGAGTTTCAATCTCTCGCGTTACCAAAATTGTATCATGCCTCTCCAAGGCAAAGCTTTCAACTTAGCTCGTTCTCCCACTTGAATCTAGATGGTTTGTTTTTCAGGGATACTCAATCCACATGATGTGCGTCATGCACCAACCTAACTTCTACCAGTCCCTCGTTGCTTGTAACTGGTTCTCGACTTGTGAAATTTCCTTTGTTGTTGCATAGTTTAGTCCTAGACTGGTGAATTTAACTTTCCGATTTCGGTCTGTAAATGGGTAATTGGTACTTCGATCATAAAGTGCCTCAATTGATGTAGTCTCTATGCTCGCGCGATAACTATCGTTGCAACCAAATCTGATTTATGGTAAATGGTTAGTCCAACCATTTCTGGAGTCAATCACTCATACTCTGAGTATAACTTTCCTATTTTTGAATCGTTCTCTCGTTCTGACCATCGGTCTGAGAATAGTAGGCGGTGTTTATATCTTTAATGAGGTTCCGAAGGAAGCCTTAAAATGATTGTTAGAAGTCTAAGGTGATCCGATTACCTTTATCCGGAATAATTGAAATGGGTACAATAAATCTTGTGACTAATTCCTTATCATTACGTCTTGCGAACTTGGCGTTATCTGAATGAGATAGAATATGGGTAGCAGTTTTTTATTCCTTGTCTCTTGGTCTATCGGACGATAAGACATATGTCTTTCCTTGTCTATTGGTGGTTGTCAGGCAAACTACAAGCCTAGATATTCAACCAACTTAAGTCTTGAAATAGTTTATCGTGAAATTGTCATCATGTTGGCAAAATGTATATTCGGGTCTGATTCCTTTCTTGATATGGTAATGAGGTTATCTGAAGTATCTGGAGAACACAATTCCTTGAGGGAATCCACATCGATATCCATAATTCGAATCAATCATTCTTGACGTAAAACTCACCGCAGGGAAGTTTGCATTTAGATAAGGCCATGTTTAAATCAAATCACTTTACAGTTTCGGTTAGGAGGCTTGGTTTATTCCTATGGTTTTGCTTAGTGTACTCTCTCAATGTATTCGATCTTTTAGCTCAGTCTAGCTAGTACCTTTAAATAATAGAATTGGACAATCCGGTCAGAGATGGTGGTTCGGATGGTCTCGTGGCATCTTAGAACTGTTGTTGAGCTATAAATTGTCTTGGTGTATACTTCTAGTCTAGGTTAGTAGTTCTGTAATCCTTTCATTGCTTTTCTTGTATCAAGGAATCCTACTCGTAATTGATATGGAAAGTCTCTCCTAGAGAAGTCAATGGAACAATCCAACTTAATGGCTAAGTGGGTAACAGGTGGGGTAAGTATCCAAGGGAAAGTTTGTCAGATAGAGACATTTGTAAAAGAGTTTATTTGTTTAAAACACTTTTGGATGAAGATTGTTATTAGCAATACTTTAAAAAGTAACTATTTCCTTCATGGCATAATCCTTCCTGAATTATACATAGGTGATCAGGCTATGTATAGTTGAGGACTAATGATGCTATGCTTGATTTAGTCAGAATAATATTACTTTTCTCAAAAGTTTTAGATGGTGTTCAACGTATTCTTATTAAAAATGGTATCCTGATATTTCCTTTCAAAGCAATATAAAAATTGATTCGCGTAGTAATAGTAAATATTTGGCGTAATATCGGAAAAATCAGTTTATAGTATGGTAATAAAACGGTTTATTTTAGAAATTCGGTAAAACAATTTCCCCATAAGGTAGTAAATTAGTTTGAAATAAAACTCGTTGAATGGTTTATTGGATACATGGGTAATTACTATGGATTGGTAATAATCTACTAATCCGTCCAATACGAAATCGGCCTATTCCCTAAATAAGACAATGGTATAATGTTACGTAACGATTGAAAATTGCATAATTGCAATAGGAGATGGAATAAACGAAGGTTACGATTATCACATAGATAACAAAAGATAGTCAAGTGCTTAATACAACTAGGTTACATCAACGTACTTATAGAAAGTACCAAAAGAAAGTACAACCCTAGAGGGCTCAAACTAACGTTTATATAATTAAAACATAAACTTCTTCTTCCAATTCTGGTTTCCCAACTCCGGGCATTCACTCCTGAAGTGTCCCACTACTCCACACTCGCGGCAGGTTACCGAGAGTTTCTGATGCTTTGCGAGGGTGGGAGCCTTGCAATCCTTGGTTTCGTGTCCGACCTTTTGGCAGTTCTTACATTGAGAGGGGCAAGATCCTTTGTGGTGAAACTGACACTTGTTACACTCGGGTAGTTTTCCAACATACCTTTTCTTTTGGCTTGACCCAGCAGCACAGGTCTCCACCACTTGTTGTATCTTAAACGGTTGTTGAGAAGCATTAGCATCCAGATTACCGACCCACTTTCTCTTGTTGCTACCATTGCCTCCTAAAATCTTGGTGTGAGCTATGCGTTCCTTTGCTTCGATTGCCATTCTGATAGCTTTAGGCATGGTATCGGGTTCCAATGAGTTGACCAACATACGAATTTCAGGAGGAAGTCCTCCTATGTACCTTTCAAGTTTCTTGCTTTCCGGCTCATCCATCGCAGAGCCTAGTCGGGCTAAATCATAAAAAGAAGCAGTGTACTTAACAACATCATCTCCTACCATGGTAAGGTTTAGTGTTTCCTGTTCAATTGCTTGTAATTCGCTTTTCACACAGAACTTCAAACTCATCATCCTTTTTAGTTTCTCCCAAGAGTGTGAGTAAGCAGCATCAACTCCTACTACCTGGACATACTTAGTCCACCATTTCTGGGCATGCTCTTGAAAAGTGCAAGTGGCGAACTTAACCTTGTCTTCCTTACGGCAGTCGCCACATTGAAAGATTGTTTCTAATTCTTCGAACCATTTGAGAAATTCCTTTGTGTCTATATTTCCGCTAAAGGAGGAGGGATTACAACCCATAAATTCCACGTGAGTAAGTTCCTTGGTGAAGGTAGTGGCCATGTTCTTGGCAATGACTTGTCCAACAGCAGCTTGCGTCTTGTTTGGAGTGGTTTGCTTAAATCTATTACCATCAAATCATAAGAGTCCATGAAAATCTATAGGTAATAAGCATCATCCTATTCATAACACATGAATATAATACATGAAAGTTTCAGTCCATATGAACCCATATCGTAGATAACACAACCATTCCCCTATAGTAGGGTCAATACTTGGTGATTCCGTTTGTTCATCAGTCAAAATACTACAAGTTTCTTCGAACTATGCCACACCTCTCGTGGCTAGGATAATAGCAAAAGCTAGTAAAGGTATAAGTCTAGTCTAAAGACTTCCTGTAGTCCTTCCAGGTGAAATCAGGTTTTACGACATCATAAGGTCGAGATAGTCCTGAAGTGGTGTCTGAAGTTGTGCATCGATCAAGTCCTAGATAGTGTAGATTCTAAGCCATTCTTGAGGAATCTGTAGATGTTCTTGTTGAGTCCGTAATCTTGGTATTATCCACAAGGCGTTATCTAATTCATGGCAAGTGAAAATGGAAAAGGAAACTGACAATGGTGGTATTCTAAAGGATGAGGATAACATTGATGACAATGTGATCCTAGTGATGAGTTATGAGATAATGGTAATAATAGTGAATGGGATACTACCCTCTTTCGCGCTAACTCGCGACATCTAAGAGGTAAAGTTGAAGTACGCACTATGGGACGACCAATAGTGTAATAAGTAATCAATGGTGGTGGTAGTACCTAAGTAGTAAGCGTCCTACTAGTGAAGGAAAGAAAACATGTTATCTCTCTTGTAATAAGTCATCCTAATAAGTCCATTAGAATTAAGTCGGAATACTCTACCAAACGGCATTCTATGTATAGGCTGAATGATAGGAAAACCTTATTCCTATAACAAATCAATAGTGCTAACGGTGGTATACGGGTAACTGGTGGTATAATGGTAGTGGAAGATGACAAGGCATCTTCAATGTCGGAATCCGATGAAAGGATAACAGTGTGGGTATCTGAAGACATGTCACTTGTGAACCAGGTCAATATAATCATATATATATATATATATATATATAAGTATGGTTATGAATAACTTGCACAGTGTGTGCGTAAAACAACATGTATAGTGAATATGCACCTATGATGAAATGATGAGATGCTATGATGATGTGGTTATAGTCTAGGGTCCAAGATACATCCTAGTTCGCTATAACCTTAGCTCTGGTACCAATCTGTAACACCCCCAATTTACCTGGATGGCAGCGGAATGGAATACCTGGGGGTGACGGTCATAGCACCATAGTTACAGTTATATTGAACGACCTAAAGTGTCGTTTAGAAAATACAGCGTTTGATCATTAAAACATTCAGAGTTTACAAAACATAGGTCCCAAAAGATGTTGCCATTTTAGTTAAAATAAGTTCAACCAGATCAAACGTTCATAGGTGTAGAAAATATAGTCAGACGCGTCGTCTCCACGACTCCATGAATGTCCAAATGCATGCATCATGAGCTACCTTAACAACCTGAAAATACATGCTAAAGTGTCAACACGAGGTTGGTGAGTTCATAGATTTAGAGAACAAATAGATATGGTAAAACATTTGAAGAGAAGAATTTCCCAGTAAAATCGTCGTAAATCAGTATTAAAGCTGATGCAAAGGCATCATAAATCAGTAATAAGAAATCAGTAATAAGAAATCCGAAATAAGAACTCAGAACTTAGCAATCCGAAATAAGAATTCAGAACTTAGAAATCCGAAATAAGAACTCAGAATTTAGTAATCCGAAATAGGAACTCAGAATTTAGTAATCCGAAATAAGAACTCAGAAGCAAGATTTATAAAAACCATCAATATTTAACTTTAATATTATGTACCATAGCCCAAGTATAAAGAAATAAGTTTTTCAGTCATAAAACTACATTGTCTCTTAAGCTCATGAAACCGAAGCTAGACGATACTTGGCCCCAAATGAGTGTTTACCAGACACTCGAATAATAAAGACATGAAATGCATTCGTTCCATTTGGAGCAACCCAAACACGAATGGAGGCGTCACCCTCGATAGATCTATCCACTCACTCTCGCTTAGTACTAGAAATTAACGGTCCATGATAATAAAGGGGACTTGTCAAGACGTGGTAATAAGGAAACTTAAGCAATGTATGGAATTTAATACTTGGCATTGTACAAAAATAATTAAAGCATCGTATTCTCTTTCAAAAGTCATTCAAATCATATAAAAGTATAAAACAAGTATTTAAGCATGCATTTCCCCCAAAGGGTTTATAAAGTCATTAAACGAGTAAAAGTGGGGCTATGACTCACCTCGAAATGCTAGTACAAAGTGATGGAATGATCTGGACAACAAGGCGCGAACACTAGCCGCAACCTAAATGAAGGAATGTGATCTAATTTAGATCATGCCGTGATGAATGAATGCACATGCACATGATACTCATACCACTCGTAATTTGAAAATACTAGTTATCGTCGTAGTAAAATAGATTCCATACTTAGGAAAAATAATTCCATTTAGAGAAGTATATAGCTTGTCATAATAACTCGTACAAAAGTTAGCGTTAAAATCCTTGTATTGAAAACCTTGAAATACGTCGTTAAGTCGTATAAATATTCCCTCTAGTCGTACGTATTCGTTTGATAAGAAAATGGTCCTTAGTAATATTTTCTAGAAAATATACCGTTTAGTACGTACGTTATTATTTTTATTCGTGACTATATATATATATATATATAGTTTTGGCAATGTTAAAATGGGTATAACTCGGTCGTTTTAAGCTCGTTTTCCTTGTTCTTTATGTCCACGGATTCGTCTTTGTATATACTAGTATATTTTTGACAACTCGGCTCTTTTAGGTTACGTTTAATGCCTCAAAATACCCGTCGTATTCTGCCAATCAGCAAGCAGTTTTTCTAAGAAATAGTTTTCGTCGTTAATTTTGCAAAAATCATAACTCCTTCGTTATAAACTCGTTTTAATCCGTTCTTTCGCCTAAAGTTTCGTTTTTGAATGTATTTTCTAAATCTTTGGTCAAAAATTAACCATCACCCACTGATTTTCCCACGAAATTAAAATAGGGACAGTAGGTATTTTAAAAGTTTCAAAAACCATTTCCAAGTCTCCAAACTAGTTCCATCATTCATCAAACCTCTTTCAAACACCACAAAACTAATCTAATCCTACCATACACCTTCTTAGGGTGTCATGGGTTCCTAATCACCAAAACCAAGTAGATCTAACAAGGATCTAACCAAAAAATCACTCTAGGGCTTATATGATCAATAGTTTACAAAATAAAGTGGTATAAGCTAGTGCATGTATGAGATCTTGCAAGAATCATGTATAAATATAGTAAGAACTTTGTAAAAATTATGAAATGAGTTTAGTAAACTTACTTGTAAGATTAGTGGAGTTAATGATGATTAAAACCTAATAATCCTTGAGTTTTTATTTCAAAACCCTAACAAGGATACTATAAACACTAGATAAATACTTTGATCTTTGAAAAATCTTGGTTCTTTCCTTCTTGCTCCTTGTGGCCGTGGGTATGAGAGAACAAAGAGAGAAAAATGACTTTTGATGGTATGAAAGAAATGAGGTAGAAATTGGTAAAGTTAGTATATGTATTATTATTATTGAAATTATATTATAAATAAAAGAGTTAGTAGTAGCATTTATGAACAAAGTGTATGGAAGTAATTTTTGTAAGAAATTGGAGAGGGGGGGGGCGGCAAAGTCAAAAAAAAGGGGGGGGGGGGATGAATGTAGGATTTTGTAATAAAATGTATTATTGGTAGTTTTGTGTAGTTTTAAATTGTACCGGGTACCGGGTTAACTAAAAATAAATTTTAACGAAGTTAACCGGGTCATAATAAAGTTATAAAAATTATAAAAATAGTTTGGGTAAAATTATTGGGTGTTTAGATAATTATAGTTTAATTTTCACGAAAACCGTCGAAGTTTTAGTAAACTTAAGTTAATAATTAAAATAATTATCCAAAATACCGGGTAAATTAATATTATAATTTTTATATTATAAAAATGAATATAAAAATATATTGGGATCATTGTCGGAAGTGTTGGACGTGTTAGTCACCTTTATAGTTCGCGTATTAGTGTTTATTTAAAATAAACGTACGTAATTCGTTAATTATATTAAAAATATAATTTGAATATCCTACGAGTGGAATAGTATGCAAGTGCCCTAATAATGACATGTCGACTATTTCTAGTCCGTATGAAATGTCCCTGAAGTAATGCATGAATTCGCTCCTGAACCAATACGGTTACGCGAATTTGAACACTCGTAAACTAAATTTACGATAACATGAATAATGCACGTGAATAGTGGTATTTCTTCCGGAAATGAATAGTGTCAAGTGAATAGTAAAATTTCTGAATATGTCTCGGAATATCAAATTGACCTTGAAAACGATGAATAGTGATCGATGAATAGTAAATGATGAATAGTAACTTGTGAATAGTAAATTGTCGAGGTTTGAAAAATGATCGGAAATTACGAGTTGTGACAGTCCTCCCCACTAACAGGAACTTCGTCCCGAAGTTCAGTTTTGGTTGGTCTCTGAAGTATATTTGGTAAAAAGACGTGGATACTTGAGTTGCATTTGGTCTTCCAGTTTCTAAGTAAATTCGGGTCCTCTTCAAGAATTCCAGTGAACTTTCGCGATAGGAATTCGACTTTGCTTCAATCGTTCGATTCTAACAGTCCATGATTTCTATTGATTCTCTTACCAGGTTTACGTTTGTCTTTGGGTTGGAATTCTTTCCAAATGGGATTATGAGTGACTAATATGAAAGTCATTTCCTGGGATTTGAATAAGTGAAACATAGTTGTGTAATCCGGCTGTTCTCTAACAAGGTTCAAGTCAGATGGCCACTAGGCCTACCCTGTTTGAAATATTACGTGGTCCAGTGTATATCAGGTTTAACTTTCCAAATTTTCCGAATTATCTCATGCCTTTCCTAGGCAGAACTTTGAACATGATCCTGTCATTACCTTGAAATTCTAAGGGTTTACAACTTGTAGAATTTGTAATTGATTCTTGACTTGTAGGAGGTTTCTGGTTATATCATGAATGTCTATTTGAAATAGTGAGTTTTGCTTTTTCCGAGTTTGGTTTGTCAATAGATGATCAGTGCTTCTTCGGGTTCATAATGTAATATAGGTAATATACGTTGCTGAACTATGTCAGAACCCAAATCTTATATGTCAGCTGGTCGATTCTAAAATGAATCTTAAATGGTCCAATATACTTGAGTTTCAATCTCTCGCGTTACCAAAATTGTATCATGCCTCTCCAAGGCAAAGCTTTCAACTTAGCTCGTTCTCCCACTTGAATCTAGATGGTTTGTTTTTCAGGGATACTCAATCCACATGATGTGCATCATGCACCAACCTAACTTCTACCAGTCCCTCGTTGCTTGTAACTGGTTCTCGACTTGTGAAATTTCCTTTGTTGTTGCATAGTTTAGTCCTAGACTGGTGAATTTAACTTTCCGATTTCGGTCTGTAAATGGGTAATTGGTACTTCGATCATAAAGTGCCTCAATTGATGTAGTCTCTATGCTCGCGCGATAACTATCGTTGCAACCAAATCTGATTTATGGTAAATGGTTAGTCCAACCATTTCTGGAGTCAATCACTCATACTCTGAGTATAACTTTCCTATTTTTGAATCGTTCTCTCGTTCTGACCATCGGTCTGAGAATAGTAGGCGGTGTTTATATCTTTAATGAGGTTCCGAAGGAAGCCTTAAAATGATTGTTAGAAGTCTAAGGTGATCCGATTACCTTTATCCGGAATAATTGAAATGGGTACAATAAATCTTGTGACTAATTCCTTATCATTACGTCTTGCGAACTTGGCGTTATCTGAATGAGATAGAATATGGGTAGCAGTTTTTTATTCCTTGTCTCTTGGTCTATCGGACGATAAGACATATGTCTTTCCTTGTCTATTGGTGGTTGTCAGGCAAACTACAAGCCTAGATATTCAACCAACTTAAGTCTTGAAATAGTTTATCGTGAAATTGTCATCATGTTGGCAAAATGTATATTCGGGTCTGATTCCTTTCTTGATATGGTAATGAGGTTATCTGAAGTATCTGGAGAACACAATTCCTTGAGGGAATCCACATCGATATCCATAATTCGAATCAATCATTCTTGACGTAAAACTCACCGCAGGGAAGTTTGCATTTAGATAAGGCCATGTTTAAATCAAATCACTTTACAGTTTCGGTTAGGAGGCTTGGTTTATTCCTATGGTTTTGCTTAGTGTACTCTCTCAATGTATTCGATCTTTTAGCTCAGTCTAGCTAGTACCTTTAAATAATAGAATTGGACAATCCGGTCAGAGATGGTGGTTCGGATGGTCTCGTGGCATCTTAGAACTGTTGTTGAGCTATAAATTGTCTTGGTGTATACTTCTAGTCTAGGTTAGTAGTTCTGTAATCCTTTCATTGCTTTTCTTGTATCAAGGAATCCTACTCGTAATTGATATGGAAAGTCTCTCCTAGAGAAGTCAATGGAACAATCCAACTTAATGGCTAAGTGGGTAACAGGTGGGGTAAGTATCCAAGGGAAAGTTTGTCAGATAGAGACATTTGTAAAAGAGTTTATTTGTTTAAAACACTTTTGGATGAAGATTGTTATTAGCAATACTTTAAAAAGTAACTATTTCCTTCATGGCATAATCCTTCCTGAATTATACATAGGTGATCAGGCTATGTATAGTTGAGGACTAATGATGCTATGCTTGATTTAGTCAGAATAATATTACTTTTCTCAAAAGTTTTAGATGGTGTTCAACGTATTCTTATTAAAAATGGTATCCTGATATTTCCTTTCAAAGCAATATAAAAATTGATTCGCGTAGTAATAGTAAATATTTGGCGTAATATCGGAAAAATCAGTTTATAGTATGGTAATAAAACGGTTTATTTTAGAAATTCGGTAAAACAATTTCCCCATAAGGTAGTAAATTAGTTTGAAATAAAACTCGTTGAATGGTTTATTGGATACATGGGTAATTACTATGGATTGGTAATAATCTACTAATCCGTCCAATACGAAATCGGCCTATTCCCTAAATAAGACAATGGTATAATGTTACGTAACGATTGAAAATTGCATAATTGCAATAGGAGATGGAATAAACGAAGGTTACGATTATCACATAGATAACAAAAGATAGTCAAGTGCTTAATACAACTAGGTTACATCAACGTACTTATAGAAAGTACCAAAAGAAAGTACAACCCTAGAGGGCTCAAACTAATGTTTATATAATTAAAACATAAACTTCTTCTTCCAATTCTGGTTTCCCAACTCCGGGCATTCACTCCTGAAGTGTCCCACTACTCCACACTCGCGGCAGGTTACCGAGAGTTTCTGATGCTTTGCGAGGGTGGGAGCCTTGCAATCCTTGGTTTCGTGTCCGACCTTTTGGCAGTTCTTACATTGAGAGGGGCAAGATCCTTTGTGGTGAAACTGACACTTGTTACACTCGGGTAGTTTTCCAACATACCTTTTCTTTTGGCTTGACCCAGCAGCACAGGTCTCCACCACTTGTTGTATCTTAAACGGTTGTTGAGAAGCATTAGCATCCAGATTACCGACCCACTTTCTCTTGTTGCTACCATTGCCTCCTAAAATCTTGGTGTGAGCTATGCGTTCCTTTGCTTCGATTGCCATTCTGATAGCTTTAGGCATGGTATCGGGTTCCAATGAGTTGACCAACATACGAATTTCAGGAGGAAGTCCTCCTATGTACCTTTCAAGTTTCTTGCTTTCCGGCTCATCCATCGCAGAGCCTAGTCGGGCTAAATCATAAAAAGAAACAGTGTACTTAACAACATCATCTCCTACCATGGTAAGGTTTAGTGTTTCCTGTTCAATTGCTTGTAATTCGCTTTTCACACAGAACTTCAAACTCATCATCCTTTTTAGTTTCTCCCAAGAGTGTGAGTAAGCAGCATCAACTCCTACTACCTGGACATACTTAGTCCACCATTTCTGGGCATGCTCTTGAAAAGTGCAAGTGGCGAACTTAACCTTGTCTTCCTTACGGCAGTCGCCACATTGAAAGATTGTTTCTAATTCTTCGAACCATTTGAGAAATTCCTTTGTGTCTATATTTCCGCTAAAGGAGGAGGGATTACAACCCATAAATTCCACGTGAGTAAGTTCCTTGGTGAAGGTAGTGGCCATGTTCTTGGCAATGACTTGTCCAACAGCAGCTTGCGTCTTGTTTGGAGTGGTTTGCTTAAATCTATTACCATCAAATCATAAGAGTCCATGAAAATCTATAGGTAATAAGCATCATCCTATTCATAACACATGAATATAATACATGAAAGTTTCAGTCCATATGAACCCATATCGTAGATAACACAACCATTCCCCTATAGTAGGGTCAATACTTGGTGATTCCGTTTGTTCATCAGTCAAAATACTACAAGTTTCTTCGAACTATGCCACACCTCTCGTGGCTAGGATAATAGCAAAAGCTAGTAAAGGTATAAGTCTAGTCTAAAGACTTCCTGTAGTCCTTCCAGGTGAAATCAGGTTTTACGACATCATAAGGTCGAGATAGTCCTGAAGTGGTGTCTGAAGTTGTGCATCGATCAAGTCCTAGATAGTGTAGATTCTAAGCCATTCTTGAGGAATCTGTAGATGTTCTTGTTGAGTCCGTAATCTTGGTATTATCCACAAGGCGTTATCTAATTCATGGCAAGTGAAAATGGAAAAGGAAACTGACAATGGTGGTATTCTAAAGGATGAGGATAACATTGATGACAATGTGATCCTAGTGATGAGTTATGAGATAATGGTAATAATAGTGAATGGGATACTACCCTCTTTCGCGCTAACTCGCGACATCTAAGAGGTAAAGTTGAAGTACGCACTATGGGACGACCAATAGTGTAATAAGTAATCAATGGTGGTGGTAGTACCTAAGTAGTAAGCGTCCTACTAGTGAAGGAAAGAAAACATGTTATCTCTCTTGTAATAAGTCATCCTAATAAGTCCATTAGAATTAAGTCGGAATACTCTACCAAACGGCATTCTATGTATAGGCTGAATGATAGGAAAACCTTATTCCTATAACAAATCAATAGTGCTAACGGTGGTATACGGGTAACTGGTGGTATAATGGTAGTGGAAGATGACAAGGCATCTTCAATGTCGGAATCCGATGAAAGGATAACAGTGTGGGTATCTGAAGACATGTCACTTGTGAACCAGGTCAATATAATCATATATATATATATATATATATATATAAGTATGGTTATGAATAACTTGCACAGTGTGTGCGTAAAACAACATGTATAGTGAATATGCACCTATGATGAAATGATGAGATGCTATGATGATGTGGTTATAGTCTAGGGTCCAAGATACATCCTAGTTCGCTATAACCTTAGCTCTGGTACCAATCTGTAACACCCCCAATTTACCTGGATGGCAGCGGAATGGAATACCTGGGGGTGACGGTCATAGCACCATAGTTACAGTTATATTGAACGACCTAAAGTGTCGTTTAGAAAATACAGCGTTTGATCATTAAAACATTCAGAGTTTACAAAACATAGGTCCCAAAAGATGTTGCCATTTTAGTTAAAATAAGTTCAACCAGATCAAACGTTCATAGGTGTAGAAAATATAGTCAGACGCGTCGTCTCCACGACTCCATGAATGTCCAAATGCATGCATCATGAGCTACCTTAACAACCTGAAAATACATGCTAAAGTGTCAACACGAGGTTGGTGAGTTCATAGATTTAGAGAACAAATAGATATGGTAAAACATTTGAAGAGAAGAATTTCCCAGTAAAATCGTCGTAAATCAGTATTAAAGCTGATGCAAAGGCATCATAAATCAGTAATAAGAAATCAGTAATAAGAAATCCGAAATAAGAACTCAGAACTTAGCAATCCGAAATAAGAATTCAGAACTTAGAAATCCGAAATAAGAACTCAGAATTTAGTAATCCGAAATAGGAACTCAGAATTTAGTAATCCGAAATAAGAACTCAGAAGCAAGATTTATAAAAACCATCAATATTTAACTTTAATATTATGTACCATAGCCCAAGTATAAAGAAATAAGTTTTTCAGTCATAAAACTACATTGTCTCTTAAGCTCATGAAACCGAAGCTAGACGATACTTGGCCCCAAATGAGTGTTTACCAGACACTCGAATAATAAAGACATGAAATGCATTCGTTCCATTTGGAGCAACCCAAACACGAATGGAGGCGTCACCCTCGATAGATCTATCCACTCACTCTCGCTTAGTACTAGAAATTAACGGTCCATGATAATAAAGGGGACTTGTCAAGACGTGGTAATAAGGAAACTTAAGCAATGTATGGAATTTAATACTTGGCATTGTACAAAAATAATTAAAGCATCGTATTCTCTTTCAAAAGTCATTCAAATCATATAAAAGTATAAAACAAGTATTTAAGCATGCATTTCCCCCAAAGGGTTTATAAAGTCATTAAACGAGTAAAAGTGGGGCTATGACTCACCTCGAAATGCTAGTACAAAGTGATGGAATGATCTGGACAACAAGGCGCGAACACTAGCCGCAACCTAAATGAAGGAATGTGATCTAATTTAGATCATGCCGTGATGAATGAATGCACATGCACATGATACTCATACCACTCGTAATTTGAAAATACTAGTTATCGTCGTAGTAAAATAGATTCCATACTTAGGAAAAATAATTCCATTTAGAGAAGTATATAGCTTGTCATAATAACTCGTACAAAAGTTAGCGTTAAAATCCTTGTATTGAAAACCTTGAAATACGTCGTTAAGTCGTATAAATATTCCCTCTAGTCGTACGTATTCGTTTGATAAGAAAATGGTCCTTAGTAATATTTTCTAGAAAATATACCGTTTAGTACGTACGTTATTATTTTTATTCGTGACTATATATATATATATATATAGTTTTGGCAATGTTAAAATGGGTATAACTCGGTCGTTTTAAGCTCGTTTTCCTTGTTCTTTATGTCCACGGATTCGTCTTTGTATATACTAGTATATTTTTGACAACTCGGCTCTTTTAGGTTACGTTTAATGCCTCAAAATACCCGTCGTATTCTGCCAATCAGCAAGCAGTTTTTCTAAGAAATAGTTTTCGTCGTTAATTTTGCAAAAATCATAACTCCTTCGTTATAAACTCGTTTTAATCCGTTCTTTCGCCTAAAGTTTCGTTTTTGAATGTATTTTCTAAATCTTTGGTCAAAAATTAACCATCACCCACTGATTTTCCCACGAAATTAAAATAGGGACAGTAGGTATTTTAAAAGTTTCAAAAACCATTTCCAAGTCTCCAAACTAGTTCCATCATTCATCAAACCTCTTTCAAACACCACAAAACTAATCTAATCCTACCATACACCTTCTTAGGGTGTCATGGGTTCCTAATCACCAAAACCAAGTAGATCTAACAAGGATCTAACCAAAAAATCACTCTAGGGCTTGTATGATCAATAGTTTACAAAATAAAGTGGTATAAGCTAGTGCATGTATGAGATCTTGCAAGAATCATGTATAAATATAGTAAGAACTTTGTAAAAATTATGAAATGAGTTTAGTAAACTTACTTGTAAGATTAGTGGAGTTAATGATGATTAAAACCTAATAATCCTTGAGTTTTTATTTCAAAACCCTAACAAGGATACTATAAACACTAGATAAATACTTTGATCTTTGAAAAATCTTGGTTCTTTCCTTCTTGCTCCTTGTGGCCGTGGGTATGAGAGAACAAAGAGAGAAAAATGACTTTTGATGGTATGAAAGAAATGAGGTAGAAATTGGTAAAGTTAGTATATGTATTATTATTATTGAAATTATATTATAAATAAAAGAGTTAGTAGTAGCATTTATGAACAAAGTGTATGGAAGTAATTTTTGTAAGAAATTGGAGAGGGGGGGGCGGCAAAGTCAAAAAAAAGGGGGGGGGGATGAATGTAGGATTTTGTAATAAAATGTATTATTGGTAGTTTTGTGTAGTTTTAAATTGTACCGGGTACCGGGTTAACTAAAAATAAATTTTAACGAAGTTAACCGGGTCATAATAAAGTTATAAAAATTATAAAAATAGTTTGGGTAAAATTATTGGGTGTTTAGATAATTATAGTTTAATTTTCACGAAAACCGTCGAAGTTTTAGTAAACTTAAGTTAATAATTAAAATAATTATCCAAAATACCGGGTAAATTAATATTATAATTTTTATATTATAAAAATGAATATAAAAATATATTGGGATCATTGTCGGAAGTGTTGGACGTGTTAGTCACCTTTATAGTTCGCGTATTAGTGTTTATTTAAAATAAACGTACGTAATTCGTTAATTATATTAAAAATATAATTTGAATATCCTACGAGTGGAATAGTATGCAAGTGCCCTAATAATGACATGTCGACTATTTCTAGTCCGTATGAAATGTCCCTGAAGTAATGCATGAATTCGCTCCTGAACCAATACGGTTACGCGAATTTGAACACTCGTAAACTAAATTTACGATAACATGAATAATGCACGTGAATAGTGGTATTTCTTCCGGAAATGAATAGTGTCAAGTGAATAGTAAAATTTCTGAATATGTCTCGGAATATCAAATTGACCTTGAAAACGATGAATAGTGATCGATGAATAGTAAATGATGAATAGTAACTTGTGAATAGTAAATTGTCGAGGTTTGAAAAATGATCGGAAATTACGAGTTGTGACACAAATCCAGCACCTAGAAGCACGCATGGAAAGCACGCATAAAGCTTTTATGAATTTCGCAGACCAATTCATATCAAGGGTCAAAGAAAAGATCAAAGAAAATTCCGTACCTAAAAAAATTGAAAAAGTCTTCGAGGTTTCAACCCCTTTGGTGTTTGACCAAGAGGATAGCGGGAAATTTTCCCCAAGTGCTTCACCATTAACTACCCCCCGTTCTCATGAGCACCCCCATGCAGAGAAAAGTTCGCAATTCCATAACATCTTCGTTGGATGTTTGCGAACTACATTCCCGAACTCATCCAAAAAACGTTCTTTTGGTTTTAAACCCGGTGTAAAGAGGTCGCACCTCAAAAACACCACTGATTTGAAACCCTCTATGGACCAACATTTCTCTTTTCACACCAATGACCCGTGCACCGGGTTCGACTTAGCCAAAACGTCATCCAACCCTTTCTACAACCTTACCTCTTTCCGTGACAGTAATGAGACGTTCGACCCTGGTGGACCTCATTAACGGAATAGCTACTCATGGGTTTTACTAATGTTTAGCTATTCACGCGAAGTGCAAGGACTAAACATGGAACTACTCCAATTCTCACCTTACACGGGCATCTGACGGCGTCAGATTTAACTCTTGACGTCGTCAGCTCGATGGATCAGCAATATTAACCCAAAACCAATCACTTTCAACCCATACCCCACAAATCTCACCCAAAGTGCTGCTGCTACTCCGATTCTCCACCCTCCAATTCGACGTCTTCCGCATCCAATCTCCACTTGGTAAGTGATTCTTCTTCATCCTTTTTCGATCAATTGTCCTTAGGACCCATCAATTTGGAAAACCTCTTTCGCCCGAAACCCCATTCTTGACCCATTATTAACAAATCGTAATGCCATCCATTTGGTGATTTGTAAACATAGGGTTACCCGTTGATTATGTTATCCCACTCGAATTATGCATTAGATTAGGGAAAGCCACTCATGCCACGGATTCTTTGACCCCCCACCCATGTTTTCTGATTAAAGGAGCGTTTGGGTAATGGGTTAAGAGTTTGAAAATTGATTTTGTCACAACTCACCATTTCAGGTCATTTCAGGTCATTTCCCGAACTTTGGAAAAACACTATTCATCAAACACTATTCATCAAAACACTATTCATCAGTTTACTATTCATCATTTTTGGTGTCAGTTTGACATTCCGAGAAGCATTCTGAAAATTTACTATTCATGGAACACTATTCATTGCGGGAAAAGATTTCATCACTCACGTGCATTACACATTTCATCGTAAATTTAGTTTACGGATATTCAAATTCGCGTAACCGGATTGGGTTAGGTGCGAATTCATTTCATTAGTGTTGAGAACACTGCATACGGACTGGAGATAGTCTGCATATCATCATGACAGCATTTTCATGTTATACCACTCTTAGGATTTTCAAATTACTATATTCAGTACATTTAACGTTTTTACGTATAAGTATTTATAGTAAACGTTAACACACGGTTTATACACGACGAATATATCTAAATATTCCCACAATGGTCCCGACATATTTTTATATCCATTTTAACATCATAAAAGTTATAACATTCAGTTACCCAGTATTTTGGAAATTTATTTTATTTACAACGTACGCGTATGAATATAACGTCGGTTTTCGTTAAAACTAAACATTAATCACCCGATCACTCAGTAAATGTACCCAACATATTTTTAATATGTTTTTAACATTATTATAACTAATTTCATCCCGGTATACTTCGTGAACATTTATTTCTAATAAAACCGATACCCGATCGTAACTAAAAACGCAAACTAGTGCAAATTCTTACATGGTTTTCTAATTAATTCACAAGTACCCTAACCCCCCCCCCCTTCACCCCTTGATAAAACCGGCCATGTGCCCCCATTTTTAACCCTTGGCATTAATTCCTAAGTTATTATACTAATAAACCTAAAAACTTAACTTTACTAAAAATCACATAATCATAATCTCACTTTCTAACAAAGATCAAAGTTCATCTTTCTCTTGCTCTCTTCTCAAACCCACGACCATAACCAATCTCCTAGATCAAGTGATCATTTTTCATGAAGTAAAACACAAAAGTTGTTCATTTTACAAGTCTAATCAAGAATCAAGCAACAAAAACACAAGAACATCAAGCATAATCATCCAATAATCATCTCTTTTGGTCAAGTAAGTTTTCATCTTTATTTTTTCATGGATCATTCTATTTTTACATGTATTACATAAGTATCATGCTAAAAACCATGTATAAGTAGCTATACTACACTTTATTTTGGCTAAAAAGAAACATACAAACCCTAACATTTTTGTTATGAATCCCCTAGCTCTAATAACTTGGTTAGGAGTCCATGGCACCCTAAGAAGGTGTATGGTAAGATTAGATTAGTCATGTGGTGATTACAAGAGGTTTGGTGATGGTAGAAATTGGTTTTTAACCTTGGAAACTTGATTTGGAACCCATTTTTGACATGCTGTCCCGTTTTGTAAAAATCTGGAAAATCAGTAAACACCAAGGAAACTTTGGCAAAATTTTTAGAAAATACTTTCAAAAACGAATCCGTAGGCGAAAGAACGGATTAAAAAGAGCTTATAACGAAGAAGTTATGATTTTTGCAAGATTGTTGACGAAAAGTATTTTTCAGAAAATGTTTGCTGTTGGACGTTTTTCATGGTACTAAAAGAGACTTTAGACGTAACCCGGAGGAGCCGAGCTTTCCAAAATATATTACTACATACTAAGACGTAACCGTGGACATAAAGAACAAGTAAAACGGACAAGTAACGACAAAGATATTCACGGTTGAAAATCGGCTAAAACCATTTTATATTGACAGCTTTTATATAAATTTGGCACAAAAACTACGAAGTACATTTTTGAGCTAGAAGTAATATTAAGTACCGAGCTTTATAACTAATGTAGTAATAGTTATTACGAGTATGTTTTCATCATTTCAAGGATTACAACCCGAGTATTTCAACGCTAACATGGAAACATACGATATATATATATATATATATAAGTATATATATATTACAACTAGCTTATTACATTTTCTAATAGCAATATTTTTTCCAAATTCTTGGATTATATACTTTTGATAACAACAAGTGTTTTTCAAAGAGTAGAGTGGTATAGGAAACATGTGCATGGACATTCATAACATCATTTCATGATCTAAAGTAGATCGTTCATCATTCATATTAGGTTGCGGCTAGTGTGCGCGCCTTGTTTTTCAGCTCATTACATGTTCATGGTACCATCATATTGGGTTGCAGCAGCAAATTGTTCATTGGTGTTCATTTCATTTCATCACAGTTTCATCAGTTGAGGTGAGTTTTCATAGCCCCCGTTTTCAATTCAACATTTTTGATTGTTTTCAAATCCCACGGGGGGGAATACATTGCATCAATCATTTTAGTACGAGCCCAAGTATTCAAACATGTACATTGCTTAAGTTACCTTGCCATGTGATAAGTCCCCTGTAACATCATGAACCGTTAATTTACCGTTAAGCGAGAGTGAGTGGATAGATCTATCGAGGGTGACGCCTCCATCCGTGGTAGTGGATACCAACAGTAAGCGGATGCATGTCATGTCTTTTACATATGAATGTTTCGGCAGAACATTCGGGAGGGGCATAGAATTTCATCAGTCATAGCTTCGGTGTCATGAGCTTAAGGCTATTGTACAATTTTTCACGAGATTTTTATCTTGCATTTTTACTTGTGGTGGCCGTACATCAGTACATTTTACAAACCTATGGAATTCACCAACATTCGTGTTGACGTTTTAGCAATGTATTTCAGGTTATTAAGGTAGCTCATGTGACATGCATTTGGACCTTCATGGAGTCGCGGAGTTGACGCGTCTCATCATTATTTCATGCACTTATGTAAACGTTTGATCTAGTATGACTTGTTTTCATAAACATGCAACACATTTTGGGGACCTCATTTTGTAAACTCTGAATTATTTCAATGATCAAATGCAGTATTTTCCAAACGACACTTTAGGTCGTTCAATGTAACTGTAACTGTGGTGCTATGACAGACACCCCCAGGTATTCCATTCCGCTGCAAGTCAGGTAAATTGGGGGTGTGACAGATTGGTACCAGAGCTAAGGTTATAGCGAACTAGGATGTATCTTGGACCCTAGACTATAACCACATCATCATAGCATCTCATCATTTCATCATAAGTGCATAATCATGATACATGTTGTTTCATACATCCCCTGTGCGAGTTATTTATACTCATATCCGTATATATATATATATCATTTTATTGACCTGGTTCACAAGTGACATGTCTTCAGATACTCACCCTGACATCCTTTTATCGGATTCCGACATTGAAGATGCCTTGTCATCTTCCACTACCATTATACCATCAGTTGCACTTACACCACCATTAGTACTATTGATTTGCCATAGGAACAGAGTCTTCCTATCATTCAGCCCGTACATAGAATGCCTTTTGGTAGTGTATTCAGAATTAATCTTAATGGACTTATTAGGATGTTTATTGCAAGGAGGATGATATGTTTCTTCCCATCACTAGTAGGGCACTTACTACTCAGGTACTATCACCACCATCAGTTACTTATTACACTATTGGCCTTCCCACAGTGTGTACTTTAGTTTTACCTTTTGGATGTCGCGAGGTAGCGCGAAAGAGGGTAGTATTCCATTCACTAGTACCATCATTGTCATTTCCTTTTCCATTCCCATTTGCTCAGACTTCAATTGTTTCACAACATTTTAGCATTGTCTCATCAGGAATTAGGTTGATTTCATTTTTGACGAATTAGTAGACTATTACCATTCGACAAGATTCACCCACGTATCCAATACACCATTCAAGCTATTTTATTATCATATGGGGAAATTGTTTTACAGAAAAATTTCTGAAGTAAGCTATTTTACTTCCATCCTATAAATTGATTTTTCTGTCATTACACCAAGTATTTACTATTATTACGCGAAGCAATATTCATGTTACTTGAAAGGAAACATCAGGACACCATTTTTATAACAATGCGTTGAACACCATCTAAAACTTTTGAGGAAAGTTAGGATATTTTGACAAAATCCAACATCGCATCATTAGTCCTCAATTGTACATAGCCTGATCACCTATGTAAAATTCAGGAAGGATTATGCCATGAAGGAAATAATTACCTTTTCAAAGGATTGTTGATAACAATCTTCATCCAAAAGTTTTGTAGACAAAGGAACTCTTTCATAAACATCCCTTTTGCCGAACTATCTCTGGATACTTACCCCACCTGTCATCCACTTAGCCATTAAGTTGGATTTTCCCATTGACTTCCCTAGGAGAGATTTTCCATATCAATTACATGCAGGATTCCTTTATACAATAAAAGCAATGAAAGGATTACAGAACTACTAACCAGAACTAGAAGTATATAGAGAGAGAATTCATAACTCAACAACAATCCTCAGATACTGCGAGACCATCCTAATCACCATCTCTGACTTAGTTGTCCAATGTCATTATTCAAGGGTACTAGCTATACTGAGCTACAGGATTGAACTCAATAAATGTCCGCAGGACAACACAATAGAAATAAACCAAGCTTCTAATTGAGACTGTAGAGCATTTCATTTAAACATGGCCTCATCCATACATGAACTTTCCTGCAGTAAGTTTTCACAAAGGACAATTGTTTGAAACAAGAATATCAATGTAGATTCCTCTAAGTCATTACGTCTAGAAATTTCAGATAACCTCACCTTCATACCAAGCAAGGGATCAAGCCAGAACATATCTCCTCATCTACATGGGAAAACAGAATGGACATTCATCGACACAACATCAAGTGATACCTTCGTCTTGCCAATTACAACGATAAACTATTTCAGGACTTAAGTTGGTCTAAATACCTATGCTTGTAGTTATGCCAGATAACCACCAATAGACATTATTCAACCTCAGGAACTAAGTGTTAGACATCTATGCATTTAAGCGAACATTTCCTATTCTACTATTTTATCCTTTTCAGTGTTTTCACTTTTAAATAAAGTTGATGCGTTTACATAAATCAAATACCTTGTGGAAAAATGATTTCTGAAACTCCTATTTTGAACAAGTACGATCCTTTTTGGTCAATCTTTAGCAACACTATGGTACAATGAGAAATATACATAAACATCAAACTTTGGTAAGCAGTCTTAATCACAACATGTTTGAAAACATTTTTCTACTTCATAACTACTGAAATTTTGAATCATCAGGAAAAATATTACTTAGTAAATCATTTGCTCAATTTTTCTAAGTTCGTTTATTCAGAAAAAGATTTCAACCAAAGCTCACAATCACGAGACAAATATCCAGAACCAACTTCCCTACAACATCGCTTATGCATTTAGGATTTGTGACTTGACAATAGAGAATATTTGGAATATGTGATGAAGGAATTAGGAGGAACATCACAAATTGATCACGAACTTCAGTAGTGAAGACCAAACCCACTAGACAAAGAAGGACATATGTCTTATCATCCGTTGGAACAAAACACAAGGATTCAAATTGTTACCTATATTCAATGCCTTTCAGATAACGCCAAGTTCGAAGGACCGAACGTTGTGGAATTAGTCACAAGGGTTTATTGTACCCATTTCAGTTGTTCCTGTTAAGAAAACCGAATTCACCGTGGACTTCATGTAATCATTTCAGGATTTCCTTCAGAAACCCATTTAGATGTGAACATCACCTATCACCCTCAGAACGATGGTCAAAGTGAGAGAACAATTTAAACATAGGAAGGTATGCTCAGAGCATGAGTGATTGACCCTGTAAATGGTTGGACTAATCACTCAACATAAATCAAATTCATCTACAACAATAGCTATTACAACAACAGCGAGAAACTGGCAGAAGTTAGATTAGTACATAACACACATCATTTGGATTGAATATCCTGAACAACAAACCATCCAGATTCAAGTGGGAGAACAAACTAAGTTAAAAGCATTGCCTTGGATTGGCATGATACAAATTGGATAACAAGAAAGGTTAAACCTTTAGCATATTGGACTATTTAAGATTCATTTTAGAATCGACCAACTAGCATACAAACTTGAGTTCTGGCATAATTCAGCAGTATATATTACCTGTATCACATTTAAAACATTAAGAAGCGCAGACCATCGATTGATGGGCCAAACTCAGAAAAAGCTCAACTCACTAGTTCAGTAGGCATTCATGAGATAACCAGAAATTTTATACAAGTCAAGAATCAGTTACAAGTTCAATAAGTCGTAAACCATTAAAACTTCAAGTTCTGCAGAGTTATGCAGAAAGTTCTGCCTAGGAAAGGCATGTTATCATTCAGAAAAATTGGAAAGTTACACCAATATACACTGGACCATTTATATTTCTGACAGAGAAGGCATAGTGGCCATCAGATTTGAACATTGCCAGAGAACAACAGGATTACACGAACATATTTCACATTTTCAGATCCCCAGAAATGACTTTCAGATGAGTCACTCACGATTCCATTGGAAGGGATCCATCCCAAATGACAATCTCAGACCTTGTAAGAGAACCAACAGAAAGCATGGACCGTGTGGTCAAACAGTTGAATCAGAGTCGAATTCCTATCGTTAGAGTTCGCTGGAATTCTCGAATATCATCACCTTTTCACCAATACGTTTTCAGAGACCAATATAAACTGAACTTCGGGACGAAGTTCCTTTTAGAGGGGAAGACTGTCACAACTCACCATTTCAGGTCATTTCAGGTCATTTCCCGAACTTTGGAAAAACACTATTCATCAAACACTATTCACCAAAACACTATTCATCAGTTTACTATTCATCATTTTTGGTGTCAGTTTGACATTCCGAGAAGCATTCTGAAAATTTACTATTCATGGAACACTATTCATTGCGGGAAAAGATTTCATCATTCACGTGCATTACACATTTCATCGTAAATTTAGTTTACGGATATTCAAATTCGCGTAACCGGATTGGGTTAGGTGCGAATTCATTTCATTAGTGTTGAGAACACTGCATACGGACTGGAGATAGTCTGCATATCATCATGACAGCATTTTCATGTTATACCACTCTTAGGATTTTCAAATTACTATATTCAGTACATTTAACGTTTTTACGTATAAGTATTTATAGTAAACGTTAACACACGGTTTATACACGACGAATATATCTAAATATTCCCACAATGGTCCCGACATATTTTTATATCCATTTTAACATCATAAAAGTTATAACATTCAGTTACCCAGTATTTTGGAAATTTATTTTATTTACAACGTACGCGTATGAATATAACGTCGGTTTTCGTTAAAACTAAACATTAATCACCCGATCACTCAGTAAATGTACCCAACATATTTTTAATATGTTTTTAACATTATTATAACTAATTTCATCCCGGTATACTTCGTGAACATTTATTTCTAATAAAACCGATACCCGATCGTAACTAAAAACGCAAACTAGTGCAAATTCTTACATGGTTTTCTAATTAATTCACAAGTACCCTAACCCCCCCCCCCCCCTTCACCCCTTGATAAAACCGGCCATGTGCCCCCATTTTTAACCCTTGGCATTAATTCCTAAGTTATTATACTAATAAACCTAAAAACTTAACTTTACTAAAAATCACATAATCATAATCTCACTTTCTAACAAAGATCAAAGTTCATCTTTCTCTTGCTCTCTTCTCAAACCCACGACCATAACCAATCTCCTAGATCAAGTGATCATTTTTCATGAAGTAAAACACAAAAGTTGTTCATTTTACAAGTCTAATCAAGAATCAAGCAACAAAAACACAAGAACATCAAGCATAATCATCCAATAATCATCTCTTTTGGTCAAGTAAGTTTTCATCTTTATTTTTTCATGGATCATTCTATTTTTACATGTATTACATAAGTATCATGCTAAAAACCATGTATAAGTAGCTATACTACACTTTATTTTGGCTAAAAAGAAACATACAAACCCTAACATTTTTGTTATGAATCCCCTAGCTCTAATAACTTGGTTAGGAGTCCATGGCACCCTAAGAAGGTGTATGGTAAGATTAGATTAGTCATGTGGTGATTACAAGAGGTTTGGTGATGGTAGAAATTGGTTTTTAACCTTGGAAACTTGATTTGGAACCCATTTTTGACATGCTGTCCCGTTTTGTAAAAATCTGGAAAATCAGTAAACACCAAGGAAACTTTGGCAAAATTTTTAGAAAATACTTTCAAAAACGAATCCGTAGGCGAAAGAACGGATTAAAAAGAGCTTATAACGAAGAAGTTATGATTTTTGCAAGATTGTTGACGAAAAGTATTTTTCAGAAAATGTTTGCTGTTGGACGTTTTTCATGGTACTAAAAGAGACTTTAGACGTAACCCGGAGGAGCCGAGCTTTCCAAAATATATTACTACATACTAAGACGTAACCGTGGACATAAAGAACAAGTAAAACGGACAAGTAACGACAAAGATATTCACGGTTGAAAATCGGCTAAAACCATTTTATATTGACAGCTTTTATATAAATTTGGCACAAAAACTACGAAGTACATTTTTGAGCTAGAAGTAATATTAAGTACCGAGCTTTATAACTAATGTAGTAATAGTTATTACGAGTATGTTTTCATCATTTCAAGGATTACAACCCGAGTATTTCAACGCTAACATGGAAACATACGATATATATATATATATATATAAGTATATATATATTACAACTAGCTTATTACATTTTCTAATAGCAATATTTTTTCCAAATTCTTGGATTATATACTTTTGATAACAACAAGTGTTTTTCAAAGAGTAGAGTGGTATAGGAAACATGTGCATGGACATTCATAACATCATTTCATGATCTAAAGTAGATCGTTCATCATTCATATTAGGTTGCGGCTAGTGTGCGCGCCTTGTTTTTCAGCTCATTACATGTTCATGGTACCATCATATTGGGTTGCAGCAGCAAATTGTTCATTGGTGTTCATTTCATTTCATCACAGTTTCATCAGTTGAGGTGAGTTTTCATAGCCCCGTTTTCAATTCAACATTTTTGATTGTTTTCAAATCCCACGGGGGGGAATACATTGCATCAATCATTTTAGTACGAGCCCAAGTATTCAAACATGTACATTGCTTAAGTTACCTTGCCATGTGATAAGTCCCCTGTAACATCATGAACCGTTAATTTACCGTTAAGCGAGAGTGAGTGGATAGATCTATCGAGGGTGACGCCTCCATCCGTGGTAGTGGATACCAACAGTAAGCGGATGCATGTCATGTCTTTTACATATGAATGTTTCGGCAGAACATTCGGGAGGGGCATAGAATTTCATCAGTCATAGCTTCGGTGTCATGAGCTTAAGGCTATTGTACAATTTTTTACGAGATTTTTATCTTGCATTTTTACTTGTGGTGGCCGTACATCAGTACATTTTACAAACCTATGGAATTCACCAACATTCGTGTTGACGTTTTAGCAATGTATTTCAGGTTATTAAGGTAGCTCATGTGACATGCATTTGGACCTTCATGGAGTCGCGGAGTCGACGCGTCTCATCATTATTTCATGCACTTATGTAAACGTTTGATCTAGTATGACTTGTTTTCATAAACATGCAACACATTTTGGGGACCTCATTTTGTAAACTCTGAATTATTTCAATGATCAAATGCAGTATTTTCCAAACGACACTTTAGGTCGTTCAATGTAACTGTAACTGTGGTGCTATGACAGACACCCCCAGGTATTCCATTCCGCTGCAAGTCAGGTAAATTGGGGGTGTGACAGATTTTTCCCTCGCATTTGCATGAATCGGATTCTGATCCATCTGACAGCGTCAGGATTACTCTTGACGGCGTCAGATGTGTCTGACTGCATAAAGTTCATCAAAATTCTCGTTCTAATCGTTTCCGTTCACTCCACCTTTTTTCCAGGAAAATGAGCAAAAGATCTCGTCAACATAAGGGCAGTTCCTCTAGATCTCAAAGGGTCAATTATGGAGAATTGGTCCATAGTTGGAGCGAGTTTGACGATGTTGGTACTAACACCAAGTATGCAGAGCTGTGTAACCACCATATTGATGCTGGGGTTGTGGTTGACTGGGATTTTCTAAGGGCCCAAGGGTTGGAGGCTGCGTTTTTAGAGAGGATCCACACAGATGGGTTTGCGGGTCCACAGTGGGAGAGGTTGTTTAGGATTAGAGAGACAGTGTATAGTGAGTTGGTGAGGGAATTCTTTGCGACCTTCCGTTTTGATCAGGCTGAGGCTAGGACAGATATGAGTGGCACCACTGTGTACTTTAGGCTAGGGGAGAGTTACGGTCATGTTCAGTGGCTGAGTTTGGTTGGAGGATTGGGTTGTATACTATGGAGGAGGTTGATGGGACCTTTATGCAGAGGTTGTTACATGGGGAGACTCAGAGGAGTGAGATGAGGTGTATCACTTTTTGGCCGACCATAGGGAACGGGGTTTACACCTCGACTACCGGTGCAGCATCTATCAGGGACCCCGTAGCTAGGCCAGTCCACAGGTGCATCACATATAGCCTGTCAGGACGTCATGGCACCACTCACCGTGTCACTGCTTCAGACCTGTTCTACTTGTACACCATCTTTTCTGTGGATGTCTACTGCAACATCCCTTTTTGGGTGGCCAGTTATTTGAGGACCAGTGTGGGTGAGAGGGATATTGACAAGGTGTATGGGGGGATGTTCGTGACCCGGTTGGCTCGTTCCTATGGTCTTCTTACTCCTCAGATCATAGGGTACTTGAGCGACTGCGGGAATTGTAGGGTAGTGAGGGCTAAATCCCTCAGGCAGATGAGCATTGTGATGCCTGACAGGCATGGGACCTTTACTTGGTATGAGGAAGGGGGGCCGGATGTTGAGGAGGAAGCTGATGATGAGGTAGATCCCCAACAGCATCAGTTCCAGGGTTATGAGGAGGGGACGGCTGACTACTACCAACACATCAGTCGGGGAGACTGGCAAGCACACCAGGGTGCCTGGATGGGTTAGATGGATGCATGGTGTACCACCTCCGACCAGCGCTTTGATTGGATGTACGATCATACCATCCGCCAGATGCAGCACCTCTCCACCCGAGATCAGCTTGAGCCTCACCTGCAGATTGACCCCTTCCCAGGCCGCGAGACTGACTACCCTCCCTACGGGTACACCGGACACCTCCCTCCTGGCTATGACTACCGCTTTGGTCCTCCTCCCCAGTGACTCCTCTCGATTTCTGTTATCTTTGAACTATTTATTGATGGCTGTGTAATTTGAAACATTTGGTACTGTAATAGCTTAGGATGCGGCCTCTGTTGGCCTTGAACAATTTACTTTCATGTTTACGTTTGTTTGAAATAATTAGTGGTGCTCATGGTGACGTTATTCAATTTGTGTATTCTTTTGTTTGATTGTTTATTTGTTTGTTTGTTATTTGCTTCCGTATGCATGCTTAGTTTTTATTGTTGGTAGATCATGTTTCTAAACTAAATAGTGGAAATACTTTACTTTGTTGTTTTGGCCTAGTCTTAACTCCACCTAAAGGTATTTTTGCAATAGATAAGTGTAAGGGGAAACCCCAAATATGTTTTTTAAGAAACAAACCGATCATGATTCTCCACAATATTAAATGAACATGTATATTCGTACTTGTTAGAGTCAAATGCTTGTATTGAGTCATAATGAAGTTTTGCAGGATTTTCCAAGAAGTAGAACCAAGTTTTTCCAGAAATTTTCCGGAAACTTAACATAAGAATTTCTGCAGGTCAATTCTGACGGCGTCAGGAGTTTACTCTTGACGGCGTCAGGAGTAAAAATCTGGAAATTTTACCGGTTTTGTTTTTCTAACGGAGTCTTATGGTTTTTGTGAATTATTAAGTTTTATAATCTCCAGGAGATCTGCAAACTTCATTCCACAAGCATTATATCTTATCTTGTTTTCTAGGATTTAGTAACTTATATAGGATGCCGCCGATTTTACGCGAGGTTGTCTTGTCTATTTTGTCAGGTTTTACAGGTTATGTATGACAAGAAGATGATTTATATTCTGGAAGGAAAGCTTTGATTGTTCATTTTCTTGGAGGAAGATTTAACCTGGCCATCCTATTATCCATACCAAGCGAATCAGGGGTGTATTTGATTTCATTCTCTTTACTTTTTCACTTTTACATTCTTTACTTGAACATTGGGGACAATGTTCATCTTAAGTGTAAGGGGAGGGTAAAAAGATGATACCTTACATATGCACTTTCGCTTGAGTTTGTTTTGTTTAATGGTAGATGTGTAATAAAACTATGAGAAATACTTGTTAGTGCAATTTTAGCGCCAAATTTAAAATTTTTTACAACATTTAGGAGTGAAACTTTAGCCATAGCAAGCGTCTCATGGATAGGAGATTGTATGACTAGCACATAACCGTATATTCAGAAAAATTTTCCACCCAAATATGTGAGATTTGCCTTTAGATTTGATAGGAAAAGCATTCATTATTAGTGCTTATGAGTGTACCGGTAGCATTTAGATTCTAGAACTTGCGTTAGTGATGCATCCCGAGACCGCTAGTGAGACTACATTCGTGCGGTAGGATTTACTACATGATAAGAGGCATTAGGATCACCCTTGTGTTAAACCCGTATCATAATTACTTGACCATTTAAGTCATATTACTTGGCTAGTTAAGTCAACTAATTTTTCCCACACCCTTAGCGTTGTACTCATTTTTAGTACACGAAAACCCTAGTACACCCCTCCGAGCCTATCTTTTCGTTTCTAACTTTAAGCATTTTACTTAAAGGAAGAATTTGTTACACCCCACTTAAATGTACAACCAAATCGCCTTCGCCTTCCGTGTATGCGCTCATTTTTAGTGCATTATTGTTATTTGTTAAACCCTAAGTTAACTTTCTAATTGATTACATGGTTGCTAAGTCGAGTCATATCCTTGTACATATTGTTTTGGGACGATTGGGACTCATGGGTAAGTACTTATTTTATGGAGTAATGGGGAAGAACATCATTTATTACCCCCATATGTACGTTAATCTTAAAAGTGCTCCAGGTGTTTTGATTTTCTTAATTCGAGTCATTAGATTAGTTTAATGTAAAGTATGTAAAGACTCAAGTGTAAGGGGAATGCTCAATTCCCTATGATGTATTATTTTGGATGGTAGGGTAAGAGTGTATGCACAAAAAAAAAAAAAAAAAAAAAAAAAAAAAAAAGAAAAAAAAAAGGAAAAAGAGAAAAAACATACGGACTACCATCCCGTTTTATTCTATGTTTATTTTTTGTTTTTGTTATTTTTCATTTATTAGCATAAGTCGAGTCTAGTCTTGGCTTAGCAACGCCACATTGTACATGTAATTAACCAAGATTGTTAACTCGCCACCAGTAAAACTTCCTTTATCCAACAAAACCGTGTATTTCATATCCCTACACCTAACGTCACAACCCTTTAAAAGACCTCTTTGATAGTTTATCCTAGGTGCTTACGCCATGTGGTGGAGGTTTGATCCTTTCCCAAGCCTATGGTAATCTATTTTGCTATGACAGGTAGTGAGAGATATCTTCCGTTTCCATATTGTAATTTACACTTTATTACACCCGAGAGATGTGAGTATCTAAACACTATTTGTGAGGTGCTTGTATATGACCTCCGTGCTTGTCTATTGGTCTTTAGTGGAACGATTATTTGTTGTAATTACTTTTATATTAGTGTTAAATGACCCCTAACTTGTATTTTGAATAGAATAAAAGCGCATTTGCTTGAGGACAAGCAAATCTCAAGTGTAAGGGTATATGATGAGGCGAAAAATGATCCGTTTTTAGGGGGTCATTTAAGCCCGAATCTGAATTTATTTGATCAAATATTGCCCTAAATCGTTCCTTTTGTGATTTTAGGTACTTTGGGAGTGAAATCTGGAAAAGGAAGCAATTCGGACGTTTTTGGAGCATAAAAGTGAAGAAAACGCCAGTCTTAATTTTCCATGCTGGGAACAGTGCATGATGGCGTCAAGAGGAGTTACCTGACGGCGTCAAGAGTAAAATTCCATGACGACCCAGAAGAGTTTTGACGGCGTCATGAAGGTAGAGCGTCAAGAGTAAAAGTCATGACGGCCTGGAAATGGATTGTTCTTGACGGCGTCAAATGTAGATCTAGGCAGTCCGAGGATTGTTTTGGCGGCGAGGTGACGGCGTCACCTATTTGGTCTTGACGCCGTCAGACCCCTTTTTCTATATATAGTTTTCTAATTTTTCACATTTAAAAGAGAGAAGTTTTGGGGAGAAACCCTAAGTACGATTTTGGTGTAACTTTACAGGTTTTTCAAGGGTTCCAACCCCTTGATACCTTGCATGATTAATCAAGATAAGTGTTCTTCTAATTCAATCAATATTTCTATGTGTTGGTTGTCTATATCATGTTCTTGTCTTAATTCTATCATGCTAGGCTAAATCTATCTTGTGTTTGCTTAGATCTAATGAAACCTAGATATTGATTATGTGTTGATTACTTGTTTATTCTTGTCTTGGATGAATGATTTATATGTTAGGCTTAAGAAAACTGGCAGATCTCCAATTGGTAACATGCTTGAACTTCTTAAGAAACATGAACCAACGCGCACTAGGTCTTTATTGGTTGTATTTAATGCATGAGCCACTGTTTACAATCCCTATAGTTGTGCTGGGCATGGTGTAGGAGGAGATAAGAGCTCATAGAATTGGGGAGTTATGTGTGCCACCCCATGAATGGTATTAAGGAATACGATCCGTCATCCATGCAATTATAACAAGTAATTAACGTGTAAAAGATATCTCGGGAGTAGTGAAATCTAAGTAAACACATTTTCTCGAATTACTGCTCACAACCTTAGTATAAATTAGTTTATTTTCATTTCTAGTATTTTATTTTGATTGCATCTTAGTATTGGGTTAGTTGATTAGCAACTAATTCCGCCCAAATCCTTCAAATCCGAGATTTTAATTTGCTTTCCATAAAATATAAAAACACAAAAATAATCATCCCTCACCTTTAGAACTAGTATTTAGGCTTTCTAATCCTAGCGACACTATTCCTAAGCTGAACGATCAATCCCCCGGTACTTGTCACTATACTATACTACAACGATCAGGTACACTGCCTGGTGGGGGTTGTAAGCTTCTCGAGATCCCTCGAGAGGTAAAGCCTGTTGCGATTCCCACGCATCAAAAGACCCCATGATAGTCTCAAAAAAAGACACTAGACATGAAGGTTCCAAAGAACCTCAAATAGCTAATGAGATCTCAATAAATTATATCATGTCTAAAGTTATATGGAATCGAAACATAAACGACGTCGATAAATTTGTCTACATACAATATATTGCTTGCGATTATGCATGATGAAGATCAAATATGAATTAATATCCAAATGTGCGCGATACACAAATCTTTTAAATAATAAAACAAAACCTCTAGTGGGGACTTTTTCGTTTCAAAAAAATCAAATCATTCCTTATTTAGTATTTTTTTAATTATTATTATTTTTATAAAAGATGCTTAATGAAAAAAATAACAAAAAGTTTCCTGATTTAGCAAAATTGGTTACAAAATTCGTTCTCATATGCTTATATTAGAAAAAACGAAAAATACACATGTACTTATAGGCTATTTGTCCATAATTATGGACTAAACTGCAAAATAAAAATACAAAAGCGGACCTCTAAAAACCAAAGCCAGAACCCATACATCATACAATAGTACTCGCGTATGATACCACAAAACACACACTCGAATCTTCATGGACTAAGTTTCACGTACTCCATCTTCTCAAATCAGGAACACACATCATTGATAGTACGTGTGTTTTGTGGATCATGGTACGACATCTATCAAATTTACTTCTTGAATTTGAAAAACCTAATGTTTTGGATTGAATCAATGGATACCCTAATTCGATTTGTTGTTTTTTCTTTTTCTTTTTTAAGTTAATCTGTTAATTCGATGTGCTTATTGTTAGTCTATTGATTCAATGTGCTTAATGTTATATTTGTCACATATTGTGATTAGTTTGGTTTCTGAAGTAGGTCTCAGTAATAACAACTTTAATAACACTAATCGTCAATCTTTTTTTTCTTTGAAATTGCGTTTTTGGTCAAACTTATATTGATGGGATTCTTATCGTTGATACTGACAGTAGGAACAACACTGATTGCAAAAATATGTATAGTTGTAATCTTTTATGGTTTTCAAGCTCTTATGATGATCTCTTTGTATAATTCAAATTGCAATTCTGATAAGTACATTAGATTATATTACATGATATTCATCATAATGCTAAACCTTAAAGTGGAAAACCCTTACAATTCTGATAAGTACATTAGCAGCATTAGTCACATGAAAAGATTTGTTTGTTTGGTATATTTGTATGCCAACTGAAACCAGCTAATGTGATGATTGGTATATGTAACAGGTCTATAAATACCAATATTATAGCATGGCCTTCTCCTCATAGTGAAAAAATAGCGGGTCTCTAAAAAGAAAAGAAGGCACCTGTAAATGTTTTATATGGTTCCAACGCACTCCTTCAGCGAGAGCAAACTGCACATCTTATTCAATGACGGGTGTGGAGAAGTGAGATGAGAAATTGAGGAAAGCGTTAGGAGTTGAAAAACAATCTGTCAATGAGGTAGCATCCTAACTAGATTATATAACCCAAGGTTGCAAAAATCGTGAATCGGTAGTCGGGCAGTCGACCACCTTGTAGCTTGTAATCGGTCTAGGCGGGATTAATCGGTGATTAATTTTCTGCCAAATTTTGGTTATTTCCGGCAAGTTTTATGTATTTTCGGTGAGTTTTAGGTATTTTCGGCAAGATATTTTCAATAAAAACAACTTGTGATAGATTTAAACAGTTACTATAAGTGATAAAAATAAGTTTACTGCGAGTTTTGGGTACTTCCGGTAAGATTTATATGTTTCTGGCAAGTTTGACCACCATTGACCGCCGCTGATCTCCGTTGACCATGGTTGACCTATTTGTTTGACCCAGTTACATAAATTGGCAAGGTCGCTGGCCTTGTAGCGCGTAATCGGTGATTAATCGGCCTTGTAGACCTTTTTTTGCAACATTGATATAACCTTTCGTTTACATGTTTTATTTGGTTGTCAGTTGTTTGGTCAATGTCCTAAACAAAAACTCACATGAATATTGTTTTTAATCTATACATATGTTATTAGTTGAGAAATCTTAATTAATATTTTGTAGCATTTTATCAAAAGACCTTATAAAATAAAAAGCCAACAACCAGTCCTCTAAAATACATGCGCCTAAAATAAGTTTCTAAGCCACGGAAATTATGCCCTTTTGATAATATCTAAGTAGTAATATGTTTATGTAATAATGACAATACGAATAGTCTATTCTTTTACTGTAAAACCTATGCACTTAAGATGCCCATTTGATATTAAAATAAATAAATAAATAAATAAATAAACATATATGTCAAGAAGAAAAAAAGATTGAGTTTTTGTTCCATTGGGCTTGAAACCTCTATGGCTTTATTCCATGAAATCTGAATTATGTATTACATGCGTAAAGCAATTTATGTGGACTATGAATTAGTTGTAATTGAGTTTATAATTTTTAGATGGCTAGATGGACGGGCAGATACTTAATGTAACATGTTAAAACATAGGTTGATGTTTGTTATAGAAAAGAAGTTTGAAATCGACTCATTTGTTTTTTTACGAAGAATTAAATTATAAAAAAGAAAGAAAATGTAGGTTGCTCTCTTCATGATACCAAGTATCCTGGCTAAATAAAGGCATTGGGTATGTTCGGACCAATGGGTCAGAGCATTCGATTTGAAAAACCGGTCATGTTGATCCATTATCCACTACTTTTCTCATTTTTTTATTGTAATTATAAGGTTGGATTGCAAAATAATATTTATATTACTGCAGGACAACATAAAATCAATATTATTTATCCACATACAAGTCGTTTCTATCCTGGTTTCCGTTATGCCATGGATATTTGAAGAAGTATGCAGATCACATGACACGGCTTAGCATGGTGGAGAAGGCTGTTGCAGTTTATGAAGAGGTGTCAAAACGGGGAGGTTCGGATCAGGATGTGCCATGGGTTAAAAATGGGTCAGAATGGGTTCAGGTCCGACCCGCAACTGAAATTGACATGTTGTATTTTGATACAGGTACCCAAATCTCTTTGTTCTTGATTTTCCGGCATCTCCTCAATTTTGAGTTCATTCTGAAAGAAAAACAAATTGATTCTATCAAAGGAGACTTCTGTCTAGATCAAGAATGAAAGAGCTTGAAAGATCGTGTCATAGTGGAGGTGCTTGGAAGATCTACGATGACTTAGCTTTGGTGCTTCTACCATGGTTTCGACTGCATCGTGGTAATGTATGTGTCCTTTGGGATTGAGGTGAGGGATATCACCCTCATCCTATGTACTTCAACGGTTCGTGCTGCTGGGTGGATGTGGGATGTTCGCATCTCATGTTTTGTCTTGTTTTTATACCTAGTTTGATTCTTTGTAATTAGCTAGGTTTGGTTTGTGTTTATGGCATGTCATAAACACTTGTTTACCAAGCGCATGTGCTTGAGGTTAATGTGGTACTTCAGCCACATTCCATTTGTACTTAACTATTTTTTTGGTTATATATTTACTGGGGTTTTCCCCTTTACCAAAAAGAATGAAAAGCTTGTGGAAAGTAATTGACTGGCTCGGACATTGTTCTTAATGTTGCCAAAAACATGAAAATT